>OZ037935.1:44212842-44841382 GCA_964035585.1 Polytrichum formosum | reverse complement strand
AAGATACCCAGCTGTTGTTCACAAGGGCCCTGAATCGATCCATTATCTAGGACTGCTGTAGATGGTACCACCTGGTGAAGGTGGTACATCTACTGAATTCCTAGATATTGGGACAGCGGGTGATGAAACTGTTAGGGCTCAATACATGTGAGGGAAGTTATATAGAGACATAGCGACTTGAGGCATACTTGTATAAAGGCATGTGCTATGTAGTATGTAGCAATTTTGGACTAGTATAATTTATGTGTAACTTGGGTATGTTGTCTAGGGTAATAGTCCGGGTTTAGGCGACCATACCCGCGGGTAGGTGCTAGGCAGATATCCAATGTAAACCGTAGTGGGTGGGTATGTGAGAGCCGACAACCCTCGTGAAATCTTGCTGCACAAATTATCCTAATTAGTGTGTGTGGTACTAATTCTCAAAACACGTATTATTTTGTCAAGTCTCAAAATTAGTGAGGGTTGAAATTTTTACTGAGTGATACTAAAAATTTCATGATTACATGTCATTTACCATACATTTCTATAAATTAGTGCATGTTCTAATGTGTTTGTAGAGTGATGATATATATATGCAAATACATGCTTGTTAGTGAATAGTGTTGTTATAAATAGTGTTTTCAATGGATAATGTCAGGATGAACGATGCTTCCTAGATCTTTTGGTGGCACCGATTTCATAGCGTAAAAAAATTTAGTATCACCTTCACTAGTTTCCCACACATATCATTAGCCCTACCTCATTAATTGGGATAATCATTGTAGTTTCTTTTCAGAATGGAGAGGGACTTCCCATATTGTTACTCAACATGGTTTCAGAGGAGGGGATGTGATTGGTTGTTGGTTGAACACAAATAAGCAAAATGAAGGGCAAAGTGGTGGATTGCGGACATTGTAGCTTGAAGAAGAAATCTCAAGTTTCCCCTCAACAAGTTTCACACTATCTATGCTTGTTTCATTGAGGACAAAGTTTTTTTTGGAAGAAGAAGAATTGATCCACAAGTAGAAAAGTATGCCCAAAAAAACCGCAGCCGAAATCGGCTGCGGTTCTTTTGACCAGCCTGATCTGCAGCTGCTAAATGACTACAGACTTTTCTTTTTTGTTTTGTGACTGAAATTTCAAAATTTTCGGGGCATGTAATATACCGTTGGAAATTTTTTTCAAAACCTTTCCAACGATATATTACATGCCCCAAAATTCCTAAAATTTCAGTTGCTAAACCAAAAAAACAAATCTGCAGTCCTTTGGCAACTACTGATCAAGCTGGTCAAAAGAACCGCAACCAATTTTGGCTGCGGTTCTTTTTGGCATAGTTTTCTACTAGTGTTCTCTTTGAAAAGTGTGTGGAAGAGCATATTCCATACCAAAACATCATTTATATTGACACAACATGGGGGGATGTTAAACACCCCCCCCCCCACACAATCTTTTCAGGGGAGGTAGATTTGGGCAGAGGCAACCGCCTAGAGAGAAATCCAGATTTTTTGGACCCGCCCGCCCGACTTCAAAAAAACCATTGCCCTTGCATTCTTGAAGGCCACTTATCCACAAATCCCATATTGAGTGCACTTCACCTTCAAGGTCCAAAATCCAATATATATGTTCACTTCCATTAAGTAAATAAGCAATTGACCTGGAATTCATTATCAAAGTGAAACCGTTAATAAAGCATGTAATTAACTTGGAAGTCCAAAATATTACAAAACCCTCACTAGCACTGAGGTCATAATTTTTGTGACTTGCCATTGAAAGGGTCTTTGTAATTCTTAAAATGGAACTAAAATATACCGTTTTTATTTTTAGTATGTTAAATATTATAGTCTAGTTAATACCTTCTACTTTCAAAAAGTATTCATTTATGCATTTAAACTAATTAAGTGTGATTGAATGTATTTAAATCTAATTAATTTTTATTAATCCTAATTAAGCCCAATTAAATCAGAAAGTATTCAATCCTAATTAATCAAGCCTAATTAATTATAAAATGTACTTATTGGAATTAATCATGATTTATTGGAATTAATTCCAACCTAATTAATTAAGCCTAATTGGGTCCATCATGGTATATGGGTGGTGTATGTTCTTAGATCCACACCTAACCACATTCACCATTTCAATACATGTGTCCATTTTACAAGACTCATGATCATGATTTGGGCTAATGCTTGGAATGGATTATGGAGATCACTATATAGCAACAATTGGAGCGGCATGTATTGTATAATTTATGTGGATATTGAAGGCTCATAAACTTTAGGTAACGATAGTTTAATAGATGAGGATGGAATGTGGCTAGGGATTTGTGGTGTCTACGTAAACTCATCCATTGTGGAGGTGACAACGCAATGTATTACATTATAACCTACAAATGGTTATTTTAAGATGAGTTGACTCCGAAAATAAAGTCAAAGATCCTGGATTATGTAGTCTAGGGCAGTTAAATTGGAATGAATCGCCCTTCAATCCAATAGGGGATTTATTTACTAAAGCCCTTCATCCACGGTGGATGAGTTTACATAGATGCCATGAATTTCCAAGTCATGGAATGTATTATGTTGTTGCGACTGATCAAGGTACAATGACCTAAAAATATTTACATCTCCCTACAAGTTCAAGGGTATGGTCGGCGGTTAAAACCTATTTCTATAGGTTTATGTTCGATTCATACTCACTTAATATCACCACACTAATCTTGGGGTGAGAGGGACTTGTTGCATACAAGTGTACTTCTCATTCATTCAACAAAAACATTTTGAAATAGTATCTAAGCTAAAGTTCTTTTTTCTTTTCTTTTCTTTTTTCCTTTTTTCCTTCCCGAGGAGGTCACTCCATTGTCAAGTTGAACACCACGTGCGTTAAAAGTTTGCTACCCCTATATTATATGCCATAGATAATTTTAAAATTTATGATATTTTTTCTACATATACATAACCATTGATAATATCTTTTTTTTTATATATTTTTGAAATTTTTAGTCATCTTCATTTTTGTAGTAATTGTTTTAGTTCAATTCTGCGTCATTCTAGTTAGAAACGGTATGTTTTATATAAAAAATTGATCATCAAATTTGGTTACCATTTTTTACTATGTAATAGATACCGTGTATATCTACTCATGAAAAAAAAATGATAAAATTTTGACCCATTTCGGTGATGCAACTTAGAAAAAGTAGATTTTGTTTTAATGCAACTTGACAATGGAGTGACCTCCCCAAGTTTTCCTTTTTTTTAATAAAGATGACAAATTGAGATTATAATTAGCTTCAAAGACCTTGAATTAGTGTAGTGGGACATACTTGATGTAAACTACAAATCATTTTAAAATAAGTTTTGAACATCAATGTAGGATAAACGATACGTTCATGTGTTATAATTTCTCTCACCCTTGTTTAGAGTTCTTGTGTCACTTGCTAGTTTAGGGTCAATTTAGAAAAAAGAAGGAAATAGGGCCAAACTTCAAGAGGTTCCCTAAATTTTCTCCTCCAACTTACATGGTTGCCTTGAACTTTTGGGCATCATATACAACAATCCTAGATGGTCATGGTCCTCTCTATAAAACCTTTAGATATTAGACAAAGGTGATGAACTTGGTGTTTGGATTGGATTTCATTTCCCAACACCTACAGTCAAGAGGTGTAATATAAAATTTTCCCAATATGTTTATTGTTGGTTCATACTAGTATATTAATCTTAGTATATTAGTTATGAGTCTTTGATTCTGATTTAGGTGTTAATTTGGCTAGAACTAGCAATCATTGGGGAATCTTTTTTTTCACCCTCCTGATGGTAGGTGTTGTGAGCATGTACCCATTTGGATCCTCTCCAAGGTTAAGTTGTTGAATGATGGTAATCTAAGGATGAACTCTAGGTACATTGTTTATGGTAAATAATATAGTGGGCATACTTTAAGTGGGATTTACCCTTTGATGTGTTATAGTGTGGCCCACAATATACCCTATTGATATGGAACAATATACTTGAGGTTTTTGTATTTGCATCAACCTCTCCACATACCCAAAATTCACATTTATTTTTAGAAAGAAAAGTTTAACAAGGACTTTTTAATTGGAAAATTATTATTTTCAATCTGGTTGAAATCTATTTTTGAAATTAAACAAAGTGTTCTAATTTTGGATTTGAATTGTCTAGGTAGGATGCATATGAATTAGATCTCATTTTGTTGGAAGTCTCTCAAATGCAAATTAATTTCCATCCAATTAAAATACTGTGACCTACAATGTAGGCCTTTAATGTTATAGACTTTGGGTTGGAATACAATGTGCACCCACAGTATTATTCCCAATGTTTTAAGTGTGGGTTTCCTCGCATATAGTGTGGCCCATAGTATTTACCATAAACAACGTAGTGTAACCATGAACCATGTTGTAAAGTTATCACACCTTAAATAGTGTTCCTACTTTCATTCATCTAAGATCGAGTTTATTACTAAAAGTTATAGATTGTTGGTCATCTGCCCATACACTCTTGTGACAATATTTGTAGTAGCCCACAAATTGCACAACTAGAGAAGATAACATTCACTTCCTAAGCTTTTGGGCAACTTCACTTCAACATTACATAAGCAAGTTATGTGTTTCAATTGCCTTGATTTTATACACACAATTTATCACATGATTTCTCTTATCCAATTTTCTTTCTCATGCTATTGATCACATGCTGAGTCATGCCGGCTTGTGTGTTCCCTTGTTTCCTCCTACCAAGACTTGAAATAAGGGAGGGTTCACACTAGGGTCCAAGACCAAAGAAAGTTCAAAATCGAGTGATCCTATTGGTCAAGAGCAAGATTTTGGATCGTAGGAGTTTACACTAGGTCTGGGGACCAAGGCATGAAAAAAATGATGAAGTGGCGCTTATGTGGCACCACTTTCCTGCCAAATTGCGGCATTCTCCACTTAAGAAAAATACTCCTAGTTTGAGGAGCCAATTTCCAAACAAGCTTGAGTAGTCCAATCTTGAGGATAAAGTAAAGTCCATGTAAGGAGTGTTTTGGACCCCAAGTTTCTTGAACCTGGACCGTAATGAAAACCCATTGTAATGTAGGAATTTTGGAAACTTCAGTCGTGTGGGTGCGTGGATCAATTATGATGACCGATTGATTGATTATTTGTTATAAATTACATAGTTTTATAATGTCAAACACTAAATTTTTAGTGCTATAATTATCTTAATTTCCACTCTTCAAAAACATCAACATAAAAGCTCATGCCTATAGATTTTTTTCTATAAAAAATCCTATCCATGCAACTCTAACGAGAGCATAGTAGGAATTATCGCATAAGAGTACATAAATACCTTGAAATAGTATGCAACCCAAAGGTTACTTTTCGGAGTTGACAATAAGATTAGCATCAAAGACCCCCTAAATTAGTCTAACACAAAGTCAATCAAGGTGAGCCAACTGCAAGTATAACCAATCACTCAATTAATAACAAAACTTGGGTTAACAAAAACTTGCCACACTATTTTCATCCATCATGGAGGCAAAATATCATCCATAATCTTCAAAGTTTCATCCACAAGTTGCTATGTTATGACTCATAACCAACTCGAATAGGTAGATGAGTCCCTACCCCCAACACATCATCCACTCTCCTCTCATTGCACTAGAAGAAATCTTGTCCATTTCAACCCTCCCTTGCGACTAGGCCATCAAGACTGTCACCAAGAAAATGCATAAACAATTCAATTGGTAGGCAACCGGAAGGTACCCGTGGTGTACCCATGGAAGGTGCCCCCCGATTCCCAACCGAATTGATTTGTTTATGCATTTTCTTAGTGGAAGGTGCCACCCAATTCCCAACCGAATTGATTTGTTTATGCATTTTCTTGGTTTAGTCTTGATGGCCTAGTCGAAAGGAGGGTTGAAATGGACAAGATTTCTTCTAGTGTTGGACCTTGTCGGAGAGTGGATGACGTTGAACTCGTCATCCACCAATTAGTTCGTGGACATAGTCTTAGAGATATGGATGATATCATGTCTATATGGATGAAATGGTATGACAAATTCTCATGATCTTCACACTCTTGGATGATCAATTGGTTATGATGGGATGATAAATCATCCCCTCGTCTCGCCTATATACTTGCAACTCGTGGTGACACTAATAGAAGCCATGAAGTGGAACTAGAGTTCAAGATGACATTTGACTTCCACAACTTCACTTGAGCTTTTTATTTCCCCAACACACACACACACAACACATGTCTTAAATCATTGTCGCATGCTAATTGTGGCACTTCGTTGTACATGCCCGCCCGCCTGCCTCCTTCCTTTTTGTCTCCTGCTGCCGAGACAAGAAGAAGTAGGAGCGGGGTCCAGGGTTTGGTGCAGGAGCACCAACCGGGAGCGGGGGAGGAAAACAATCGGGAAGATTCTTTGTGGATTGCTTCGGCGACCGTTAGTTGCATCGTCGTTAAATATGGCGCCGGTAAACAATATGTGCATATTCGTGCGGATGTTGACGGGGCGGGTGGTGACTCTGTACGTGGAACCCTCGGATACCGTCCTCCTCTTGAAGCAGAAGATATGTGAGAAGGAAGGCATTCATCCCGACGCACAGCGACTCATCTTCGGCGGGAAGCAGCTGGAGGATTACACCACGCTGCGTGACGCCGAGATTGGCCCCAGCTTCACGCTCCACTTGGTCATCCGGCTACGAGGCGGCTCGACGTCATGCTAATTTTACTGTTGTCGTCACCCGAGTTCAATCATTTCGAGGAACAAAAGAGTTCAAATCATTCCTCGTTCGGTTCGGTTCGGTTCGGTTCGGTTTTGTTCTGGCCTTTATAAGTCGTCGTGCCTATAATTTTCTGCAACAGGGTAGCCTCGGCTTATGATGATGGTGGTGGTGGTGATGATGATGATGATGATGGTGTTGGCAATTGGGAATACGGTGCCTGCATGTCGTGCCCTCTTACTGATTGGAGGTATGCATGCATGTTACCCCTGCTTACATTCGGACAGGAATTTTTTATTTTTTCAAAAGCAATTAGGACATCATGTAGATGCATGGAGGTGGTGAGTCATGATGGCCGGCATTGTAAATTTCATAACGCCACGTAGCCTCATAAGCATCATCTCAACATTTTCTTTTTGTTTTCGCGGGCTTTGGATTTCCCCTTGGATTACGGAACAAGATGTGTGCATCGTGTAATGCATATCAATGTATAGTCGTGATGGTGCTGTGGTGCATGAACATAATTTGTGGATTTCTGCAAGAATTTGAGCAAGGGGCATGGCGAGTTCGTGAAAATCTAGGTATGGAGGTAGATACAACCGAGGGGGAGAATGAGTTTTCCTCCATCCATGTGCATGATGATGATCATCATCGTGATGAGGAGTGTAGAAGAGACCATATGTTCTCCAAAGTGGAGTAAGTTGTGATGAGGTTGATGAGTTTCGAGGCTTAATTGCGATGGTGTTGCCCATGGCTTAAGAATCTGGGGCTCAGATATGGCATTGCTGTGTGATTTGAGATTAGCATGTGCATGTTAGCGTAGAATCTGGAGGAAGCCGTCATAGGTGAATTGCGGCTGTAAAACGGATGCCCTTGCATACATATAAAGCGCTTGTAATATGTATCTGCCAACTCCGAAATTGTGGATAATGTTACGTAGTCCGGAGTCAGCGTAGGTTACACAGGGTTACACAAGGCCGTGAGTATCTAGGACGTAGATGGAGATGAAACCACTGGTGAAAGTGGCACACCTACCAATTGTCCTAGATACTGGGACAGAAGTGATGAACTTTAGGTTGCCCCTGTGTTAGAGGCAGAGTGCAATTTGCCAGAATGTATTCGTACATCGAGTTCTTGCTGTTATGTAGTGTTGAGGTTCTGGCCTTCAACATCCATACAATCAATCTTTTTCCAAAGCCACATTGTTTGGTTGATGTGATTAATTTGTTTTTTTCGTAATTTCCGAACATTAACCTTGCATGAGTAAATCCTTCAAAATCTGTGAGCAACAAAATCAAATTCGAGGTTTAAAGGTGGTATCAAGGCGGGCATGCCGGATCGTAGCATGTTGTGATTTCTAATCTACTATGTCATCCGATCTCTGTATTTAAAGGGGTTGAATGGAAATTAGAGCAGGTAGAGTAGATTCATAGATACGTTTTATACAAGCTTCGCATAATTGGAAACACACTGGTTGCACTTTGAACCCAAGGTTGTTGCTTCTTCCAATGTCTCGACCAAAACAAAAAAATCAGTCACAGCATGGGATCCAATTAAAAAACTTCTTGACCCCTCCACAAGACAGTAATTGGTGAAACGAAACTTGTGAGATTAAACATGACTGACTCTCAGAAGTTGGATCCGAGATCCTTGCAGCCAAATCCATCAATCAGCCTTCCTTAAAGTCCAATCTTCTGCAATCAACAAGTCTTGACCTTCCACGAACTAGGTATGGGTACAAATTGCATGTTGGTGTAATTAACAGAGTACAGTTTTACAAGACTACAAACAAGAGAAGACTATTCAATTGCAAGGAGACCTTAAATTGAAATAACAACCTAGCCTGCACAACATGAATGCGCAAAGTGAAGAAAACTCTTTTATTGCTCACCCTAAATTGATCAAAGAATTTGGCCATGACTCACATAATTGGAATCTTGACGCTTTTGTCACACTGTCACCACAAAGTGACTAAGCAACTCACCTGTGGCACACTACTCTTGTGTTTCTCAACTATGCCCTATCCAATCAGAGCATTTATCTACAAATCATAGGTTACAATAGGCTTAAATCTGTATGTAAATCTAAACATGTAGCCGGAATGGATTTTCTCAACATCATTGATTCAATCTGTCACTCAAAATATATGTCACACTGGTCCTCACTCTCAATGATTCATTTGTTTTATACAAGTGTATGTGGCTTGGACGGCATGGGCGTTGGCCATTATTTCCCTCCAAATGAGAAGCACTGAGAACTGGCTTCGCTTACCGAAGGACATTATTGATCCAATCTGCTCCAGTTTCCGAGAGCCATCTCTCTCTGGCCTAATTTATTAAGTTACCCAATTTTCACCCAGTTAGCATAACCCACACTTCCATCAGCAACTGCAAATAGCATGTAATATCCTGCCGGTGCCACCTGTGAAGTCGGAGGAGCTGTGGATGACACCGTGTAAGCCCCAGTGCCATCACCCACCGGTGCAGACACCGCCAATTGCAAAAGCCTTTGACCCTGCACATAACAAATTTATATATTTCTTTCCAATTCAGTGAACAATGCGCAGGGCCCATCATGCAACATTTAGCCAAAAAGTCACCCACCAGAAGCCCGTCAAAGAGCCTTTGTCAAAAACTGACCTTGGTGGCATGGGATAAGTCATATTGTCAAGGCCACTCTACTCTCATAAACATGGCACATCAATTGTAGTGCCACACTAATCAAATGGATGATGTTAGTGTAGTTGATTGGATTAAAGGTGAGGAGGACGTACTTGAGCATATGAATGGGTAACAAAAGGTGCGTTCACCAAACTGAGTGCAATGGTGGTTGGAGTTGTTGCTTTTACAGAGACCGTGAAGTCCTCTCCATAGGCTAAGGCTCCGGGTGAAGCGGCGAAAGAAGGTGGGTTGGCGCTATAGTAGGGAGGCGAGAACGTTTCGATGCGGAGCTCGGTGGGGAGGTATCCTGTCAACGTGTAGAATTGGTGCGTGTTGCTCCCTGCAACCAAGATCCGGCCGTCTTGTAACAAGTTGGCGGTCGAATGGTACACCCTCGGGATGTCGGAGCCCGTTAGAACCGAGAACCGGGTGCCCGCGGCGTTGTAGGGTTTGTACAACACAGGCGTTTGCACGGGGTTTTGGGCGTTCCCCCAACCTTGCGCCCCGTTTGCGGCCCCGTTGATGATGAGGGTGTCGCCGGTCGGAAGGAGGACCATGTCGCCCATGGCGCGTTGTAGGGGCATATACTCCATTGCCCAATCGGCACCGTCCGCCAACGGTGAGATCCGGCCACACGTCGAAGATGCCGCTAACCCCGCACCGGGGTTCAAGTAGGCGCCATAGGCCGCCCCTCCACACACGAGCACCTCCGGGTAGTTGAACCCGGACGCGGCCGTGAGGGGGAGGAGGACCGAGCTCCCGGCCGACGGGTAGTTGCGAGGCTCCCCCGGGATGGTTGGGAAGTCCTTCACCACGGTGTTGCTCCCCCAGTCGTAAAGGCACGAGTCCCGATTCGCAAAGATGAAGAGCTGGTTGTTTGGCAGTAGGTGTACGAATGGGTACAAGTTGTCCATTTGTGCATCATTCGTCTGCAATGATCGATCGCCATGAAAACAAAATCAATCGTCGATTCAACCGACAACAGTATTACTAACTTATCAGTTTCGTCGTGAAATCTCATTATTTTCATGAGTGAATGTGCCACGTGTCACAAAATGTCATGGTTGTGAAATCTAGGGAAAAAAAGATGACGTGGCATCCACATGTATTTCAGTAGGTGTCCGGAACAGGCTTTTAAATTGGTACCGTCATTCATTGTTCTAATACAAAGGTTGCTGATGAGTCCTGACCAACCTCTAGAAGGCGACGTTGGCCCTGGCAGGCAGGGAACAGCCACAGAGGACATGGTGGCCTATGGAAATTTATAGAAAAAGGCCTCAAGCACATGCATGTGGGGCCAGCAGAGGACACAGCAGTTGCCTTGTCCCATCAGTGTTGTAGAAAGTGAAGGAGACAAGGAAGCGAAGTTGGAAGGAAAATTTAAAGCTTCCATATTGTACCTCCCTAGCGGACCACTGTTGTATTATTTCAACAACCGTAGGGAAAAATGAATTGTCTGACTTGCCAGCCCTAATATGACCTGGCATAATCTAACTGGTAAAGTAACTGCAAAAGCGAGCTTATCATAATTAACCAGTTTGACGGATCTCCTGACTGCATATATAATTGTCATCAAGCTACTGTCCAAACATAAGTTCAAATCCGCACAGGGGATGTCAGCTAATTTGCCCCCTCTAGAGATGCCACACGTCAGGTTAGTAATATAACACTCTCGAAAAGCTCCGTAGGAGCTTCCAAGTTACGTAAGTGGTTGCAAAGAACTGATTAATTGCTAAAGGCAAACTCTGAGCTATTTGCATGGAAGATTTAGACGTTGAGTGAAGTTTCCGTCGTCAGCTTTTGGAGCCGGCATGGAACCACCCGTTTTCAAGTACAAAGCAACTGATCATCAATACAGGCGACATACCAGAAAAACAAAATATTGAACCTGCTGGATGCTGAACTCGATTGCAATATGTATTAAGGTACGTGGGCCTTTATGGGGTCACTCTTCTTGATTGAACACCTGAATCTGAGTGGTATATGAAAGGGCTTGTAGTTTATAATGGACACCAAAAAAAAAAAGGCACATGTCACGATGGGATTGGATGATATACTTAAATTATATCTGACACTTAGATCCCATGTTTCATAGCTAACACAATTAAAAAGAAGGGTTTATATGATCACTTAAAGACACATGGAGTGAGGTTTTTTTTTTTTTTTTTTTTTTTCCACCTCTTATAACTTTTGCATCTAATTCTGATTCTGAAACTTGAAATGCCACATGTTGTGATTTGCACTGGTTGACGGATTGAAACCATCTCCAGTCCCATCCAACAGCTAAAATTGCCTGCGGAGTCAGAGTGCCCACAATAGGGCCACATATCTTTCACGTTATTGTAAGTTAGGTTTGACTAATTACCTTGCCAAGCAGTGGAAGGTCATAAGTGCCACGGCCATTGGCAGGGACAAACTCCACTGTGGTGGTGCTGCGGCCTCCCACAACGATCTGGGAACCGTCGGGTAAAATTTGGTTTGAAGCATACCATCGCCCATTTTGGAGTTGTGTGTTGGTCTCCACCCAATCGCAGTTACCGTCTCCACAAGGATTGAATGTTCGAATCTGAGAGTTGATGCCCAATCATCAGTCTAATATATTAGGATAGAGAACTCACTAAAAAATCATCATTACATTTATCATACTTATTAAAATCAGTTTCCTACTGGAAAGCTGACTCGAAGTCAGATTAGGGCTCACACTAATTTCTCCATTTTTAATAATAAGTCTCTTGAAAGTTTTGGAATCCATTTAAACTGTACATTTACGGGAGAAAGGAAGTTTTCATCAAAGTTGTGCAGCAGCTGGTAATTGGCGTAACTGTGAAGTTATTGTTATATGAGCCTTCCAAATTGATTAAATGTAGTCATGCTGTAATAATGCGTAAATCATGTTCACTTGCACGGAAATCCGATTGTAACTGACTTCCAAACCCAGTTACCGAGTCAGAGCAAAGTGCAGAAGGAATCAAACATGTAAGGCAGGCAGATCAACAAACACAGAGGAACTAGGGAAATAAGTATCTTAATAAGTCTCCAGCTGTCAAAAACTTTCAAACCGCGTGATATATTATAATCTGCTTGAATCTACTATATCGCAACATCTTTGCAATTGCTGCAACGATGTCTACAGATTGCAGCCATCACCAGTTTACGATCACTCAGAAGCCAGAAATCTGAAATTGTTTGCAAGGGATTTGAATAAAGGACAGACAGAAATTAAAGGACTTTATAAGTGGAATTGAATTTTCACCTTCATCAACCCATCGGCGTCCCCACCGGTTTGCACAAGCTGTCCGTTGGCATCAAACTGACCGGATGAACACCAAGTGTCTGTGAAGATGAAGAGTGGCCGGATGTCATTCGAGCCTGGGGTGTATAGGGCAGAGTGTGCTGTACAGTCATGTGTTGATGCCTGAAGAATTAGTTGAACAAAATTAAATATCAGAAATTATATACAGAAGCAAACTTAACCCATATATCCTAATCATATGCAGTTTGCATTCCGCAAATTAGATTCAGCTGCAAACAATCTCAGCGTTAATCCAGATGCTTATAGCATTTCATCGGCTGATTCTTGAGTGAAATCTTCACCTTCTACCCAAACAGCCAAATTCTTTTCAAGTCCAGAAATGCAGCAATGAATGATGTGCAGATGAATCTGGGTGGACCCCAACGTCAGACAGATTAATGCAGCAATGGTAGGAGACTCATCCCTCTAATACCAAAGCGGAATTCATAGTCAAGTAGATCATATTCATCCTAATCACACGGCCTGCTCAAATCTATGCAAGGTTATGCTGATTCAAATTCACCGATCTTCCCGGAACACCGATGTATCCCACTTAATCCTGAAAGATTCAGTTGTTTGCTTCGTGAAGCACCACACCTGGATGCATCATGTGCAGACATGGAAGCTGTTGCCAACAATACCATGTTTGAGGAATCCAACTTGCAATTGCAGAAATCAATTTCCATCTGCACGCCAGACACTCCTCACCCAGAATTTCTGGTGTACAAACCTCGAACTCTCTACACTGGGATTCACCCCTCAGATTTCTGTGCATTACTACAGAAATTAGACTCATGCTTCGTGAAGATCTGGATGCATGTGCAGCCATAGATTCAGCTGCTGTAGGCTCCAGTCACATGACATTCACAGTTTGAGGAATCCAGCAACCATATATTTGCAGCAATCAATTGATATTCAGCTGCACGCACACCAGATACTAATCACACCCAGAAACCTCTACACTCTGATTCACCCTCGAATTTCTGTGCATTACCACACAAGTCAGACTCATATTACTTCCTGCACATCGATCTGGATGCATGCATGTGCAGACATGGACCACCACCACCAATGACCATAACCATGAACTTTGAGGATCACATCACCACCTTCATTTCTCTCCCAATTTTGATCCCAGTGATTGGGAGGAGTGACTCAAGATTTATTTTGCAGAGATTTACACTTGGGGCATAGACTTAGACTCATATACATGTACACCCGAGACGGACGAGTAAGTAGGGCAGCCTACCCGATCAGCCGGGTTGTCGCGGCACACGCCCGCGGGCAAGGCGAGCTGCGAGGTGCCGATGTTCGTCCGGTCCAGCAACACCACACTCCCCAGATGCGTCACCGCCGCGTGCATGGTTGCAATCCCCGCGTCGCCCACCACCGTCTCCCACCAGCCTTGCCCTTCCACAATCTCAGCAGCAAACCCCATCAACCCTACTACCATGATCACCATCCCCCATCCGGCCCCCATCCTCCCTCCCATCCTCCCTGCCTGCACTGCCACTTCCCGGCCTGCACCGATCTAGCTAATTACTCCCACCACTACCACCACCACCTCAAGAAGATTGAAGCAGCTTTTCCCAATTACCCACTCCCCAGCTGCAGCAGGCAGACAGGGTACTTGGGTTGATCCCCCCTTGGGTTTCAAGCTCCGACTCTCAGACTCTGATCAGATTCAGCTGCAAGCTCAGCTCCTCTGCCAAAATCATAATATATGTCAGACACTGCATTCTCACAGCAGGGGGCTAAGCCAGCAGGCTGAAGGGAGTGTTGCGTTTCTCAGCATCAGCATCCGCTCACTCTGCCAGAATCATGTAATAATGTCAGTTGCATTCTCGGAGGGGGAGGGCTAATAAGCCAGCTGCTGCAGGGCAGTGATGAATGATGAGTGATGAGTGATGGGACGTCAGATGATGAGCTGCAGGCCAGGCGGCAGGAGGCCTTATTGAAGGCTGGTGACTGCAGGCATGCAGGTGGCCAGGTATGAGTAGGGGGAGCTGGAGTGAGGACTGCAAGGGGCCTGTATGGAACCAATATACTTGTTGTTCTTGTTCTTGTTCTTGTTGGTGGTCTGGATCCTAGCCTCCGCCATGATCGATGATCAGGAGGAAGGTGCAACCAAGGTGCAGCTAGCTAGCTAGCTAGCAAGCAAGCAAGCAGCAGCTGTTACCAAATGAATTGAAGCAGTGGGGCCACGGCTGCTGGCTAGCTCATCCAGTAAGCTTAATACCTAATCAAGTTAAGTTAAGGAGGCATGCACTGGGTGTCATCCAGTTCGTAGTGTTTCCCTCTTGTTCTAGTCCCTCATCTTCTCCTGAGCGTGTATTTGCATTATACTGAAGTTTATGTTGCATTATCAAGTTACGGTCCTTAAAGTCAGAGCTCAAAAGCTCATGTTTTGGTCAAAGGGGTTTTTTGCATTGCTGTTGAGGAGTGTTCGGGTGGTGTCAGAGTTACCCTCAATCTTAATGACATGAAGGGGAGGCGTTTGACTTTAGGGATAACTCTAATCGGTTGTCTACACCGAAACATCAACGATAATCAGATCTCCTTAAATTGTGGCTAAATCAGAAATTATTACATATTGGTATATTAGATACTTTGAGTTTAGAGTAAATTTTGATAAAATTTGGGTTCAACACAATCAACTCTCTCGTCAACAGGTGTCGTTATTGTGTATGTTCTTACATCCGCCATGCACCTAATCACACACCATTCAAAGATAAGTGTCTGATAATTTAGATAAAGTGTCCGCATAACACCTGCATATATACCTTAGTAGTGGATGTTCCCCGGCCCTCGGGTCCCCATCCGGCTGCAGCTTGGCCCCCACCAGACTTTGTCTATATAGTGAATTGTCTGTTTCTCCTTTCCCGCACCCACTCCATGGATTCTCACCCTCCATGATCACCACGCCACCTTCCTCAAATTCTTACTAGACAGACAGACAGGTAACCTCGGCAAACTCCAGCAATATTTATCTCCACCAGCTGCACATGACACAGCTAGCAGCCCCTCACCAGCTTCTGTACTTACATTCCTTCCACCCAGCTCAACGCACCGTACAATATAATAGGTGATTTCGTTTCAAGTCTCGCTTCAAGTTGGTTGTTGAGCGCGATGCTATAATTATAATTTTGTTGGTCATAATCGGGAGTCCACTAATGATTGTAAGGACTCTCCCTTCTTCGCGAGTCTAGCAGGCTCGACTCTCGAGCTTGCAATTTATGGCGGGTAAGATAATGTATAGTGTGTTCGATTTCATCTTGACTACACTGATTATCCCAATTAGTGCGTGTTTTATGATGTCCGAACAACCTAATGAACTTTCTTTAGTAAAAATTGGACTCATGAATAAGACGTTATTGTACTGCGTAACTCCAAATAGTAACACGTACTAATTGGGATAATCAGTGGATTGTTGGAATGTAATTTCCTCCTGAAACTAGGACTCACCCACCCAATGTAAGAATGACACAACTTGATGACATGTGGCAAATTTGAGGGAGGAATCATTATCCTTCGTCAAAATAGAGAACCCTTTACAATATTTGGGTTTGGTCCGGGGGGTGGGGGAGGGGGAGGGGGGCATTGCCAACTTCTTTATTATAATTAGGGGGCGTTGGCAAAGGAAGGCTTTGACAACTCATAATAAGTTCAGAATAAAACGTGGATTAGTTGTCATAACAAGAGTATATCAACTATGAAAAGAAGGTATGATAACATATAATAAGGTGCTATGAAGTCAAATAAGATGTATTGTTTTTGGAAACTTGAGGTTTGTAAAACCTCTTATTATATCCCACAACTCTTGCCTAGTATTTCTCCTTATTTATTTCTTTATTATCCATTGTCCATGGTGAATATGGAGGCCAATCATCTCAAAGAAGACATGATTGGATTCATCTATTTGAGCTCTTTGCAACAAGACTAAATTCATTCAGAAAAAAATGATGTATGAAGGGAAAATAGCTATAGTGAAAAACAATTCTCTTGGTGTAAAATTCAACCCCCTGGCCCCAAAGTGACCATGGCCCATGCTCAAAGTGAGAAATCAATACTCCTCAATGAAATGGTTTAGGAATTCCATCAAATTCCCATCAAAAATGACCAAGAGCTTGTCATAAGTACGTAGTGGTTTCACATGCAATCCATCAAGACACCATCTAAGCATTGTTATTATTATTAAGCCCGGTAAAAATTTGTTAAAACTCCCAAGCTGAGAGTTCAAGTGTGAAGTGGACTTGAGTGAACAAGAGTGAGTTGAGGCTCTTAATTCCCACCAATGAGTTCAAAGGCTCCAGTCTTTGAGCGCTCCACCTCTTTCGCAAGCGTCATGGAATCTAGCGAGTGCCCAATTGGTTGAGGGCTTACCTGCCTCGATTTGCAAAAAGCCTCGAGTCTGTATGTTTAAAACCGGGGTTCAAGCAGCGCACTCGATAAATTAGAGCTCCCATGTCGTCCTTCTAAATTACAGCCACCACTACGAGGATATGAGTCCTAGGTAATCGACCTACGTCACTAGAAACTTGTCCTACGTAACTGGAAAATTTACAAATCTAGCACAGTGGTAGATTTGCATGGTTCTTTCATCGATGTGGGACAATTACATGGGACTCATATGCTAGTAGTGCACCCCAAACTCACATTTGCACAAGGTGAAAATCCTCTCGATGGCTCGGCTTAAGTGGGTGAGTTCCAGAGAGTTACTGCAGGAAGTTATTCCATGATGGAAATGGAGGCCAAAATTAGTTTCCGTGCGTTGGATTGATGACCACTCAACAAGATTAGGTGCTTAGAGCTGAAGTACAGACACGAAATCGTGTGCAAGTTATGTCAAGGTGATCATGCGCTAATCATACGCAGGCTCAAATTGTTCATACGGACAACTTGTTATAACTTATAAGTTCCTGCCAGGGCACAGACACACTAATCATATCATATGCAGTTGACAAAGTCAAGGCCACCATATCATACACTCTCTTACACAGAATTGAACGTGGGCAGTTAATTCTATCACCATGACATCATCCTGCTTCCCGGTGATCACTGCGGTTTTCAAGTTCTTGAGTCTTGATCGGGAGGCCCCATCACACGTCCAGAAACACTGGTTTCAAAATGGAGTTTGGGTAAGCCAAGGTAAAAGAATTCCGGCCTTCACATGTGTCTAACTTCAAGGAGCTTGGTTTCAAGGATTGGTCTTCAATTTTTGGTTTAGACCATCCATGTTCAAGTCCGATGGCAAATGGAGGTTTTAAGCCTTGCAAAAATGCCATCTTGGATCGGAGTTGAAAACCGGCGATTGTACGCAATACTAGAGAGACTAACCTTGAAACCAAATTTCTCAAAGTTAGGCACATGTCGGGGCCAACATTCTTTTACGTTGGCTTACCAAACTTCGTTTCAAAAACCGACATTTTCAAACGTGTGTGGCCTCCCATTGAGTCCAGCTTAGATATTCTTTCACTCAAACGCACAGTAAGGTAGCAAAACGGAAAACAATGAATGACCATTACTGGTGCACTAGGACTAGGAGTAAGATGATTCTTGTGTGAACCCCAAATGGCTAATTGTAAAAGTGGTGGTCCAAAAAGGATGCAGTGATAAGTGGGATGGAGTGATTGGCCAAGCAGGTCTTGTTTCACACCACTTGAAATCACTTTTGGGTGCCATTGAGTTAACCGTTTTGTGTGCATTCGTATGTGGAGTAGGATGTTATGATGATCAAATTAGGGAAACTCTACTTTACAAGTAGGGGGTTTGACTTACTTGCCTCTCTGAGAAAATGTAACTAATTAAATCACAAGGACAATAATTCTGAACAACTTGCACTCCTCATCATTTCCTCTACTCCCATCTCTGAAAAAAACTTGTACAAATTTCAAGCCACTCTCTCTGGCTGAGTCAGCTTATTATTATTTTTCACGCTTTTCCGTATTTATTTCTACCTGAGACGAGGAGGAAAAACAGACAGATCAGTTGACAGCACGGAGCAGCTTCAAACTGCTGCTAAATTTTAGTATCAAGATCGATTCAAGCTCGTCAATATGTTTCCGTGCACGTAAGCAATACTGAGAGTTCACGACAAGAATACTCGGGGCCATCATGAGCAGGTAGGATTTTGTTGTTGCAAATCAGATTTTTCACCAGTTGGCTACTGGATTGGCTTCTATGCTGTCGAAGTTCGTCCCGTTCCAGTAATGGTTGTGGGAGTGTGTAATATTATGCCATCATCATGTAACTTAGAGCCGGAGGTTTAGCCGGTTAACTTTTGATTTGGGTAACCTGAAGTTGGCTGCACTTCTCACTCACTCACCTGTGTGATGACTTTGGATTTAAACAACAATTATCGACATAATATGGCCACATCATTTAGCTTCGCTTTGTCTTAGATATGTTGCTTATCCCATGAGCTTCTTAGTGCCGTGGTCGGTGTGGCGTGAATTCTAATAATACTACTTTCATTGTGGAGGTCCAAGCACTTGCTTCAATTAGTCTTATAACTTAGCTTGCTTGGGCCACCATTGCTTCACACCTCCTTCATGGGCATCATCCATTAATCATCTCCTAATTCTTCATACTTATGATCGAGCTTGAAGAGTCTTTCCTAAGAAACTTAGAAGAGAACAAATTTTGATTCTAAACAAGGTTGGGGGAAGGGGGATAACGCCTAGGTTTTGCCAACATGAGCATGAATCATAGAGTCTCTTCGTCAATGAGTTATTGCATCAATTTAGAGGTGGACTCTTTCTAACATCCGTAACCGGGACAATGTGATCGCTCCCCGAGGGGTGCACTCTTTGTACAACATACGAACTAACGTGAGTGTAAGAAGGGGTTTATTTGAGGCATTAGCGTACATAGTATACATAAGGGAGAGGTATTAGTTTTCTCTAGTGTGTACATTTTAAAAGGCTATCGAGAATTTTGAAGTAGAGGTAGATGTACAAAAGGGGGCCCTAAGGTTTAATGAAAATTTGACAATAGATGTGTTTGTTTCATCCAATTCACATTTTCATTCATTGTTGTCATATGGTAATAGTACTCAATGATTCCCTTGTCCATTCTTGTGGGGGTTGGCATTTGGGTTTTGGGACGAGCTAGAGGCTCTTGGAGTGCCCATGGGCTCCCTTGAGTTTTGCTCTCGAGTCTCTGGATTGTGGCTAAGTTATTGTGCTCTTGTCTTTTGCATGTTTGATGCAATCATCGAGTTACATTCTTTGGATGAAAAAACGTTTTAATGACTTTCTCATTACAGAGTAAACATGGATGTTACATGTAATAAAGGCATATTTAATTCGTGATTTATATTTTGTATATGTAGTGGAGGCATTTATCACATTAAATTGAAAAAGTTTAGTATAAATACATGAGTCCATTTTCCAACATGCCCTTAGTACATATACATTTTTTTTTCTCTATAAACTTCTCATACATAAGGGGGTATGATTTCATAGTAACCCATGCACGCCATTTAGGTCTCCAATGAAGAGTTTACTCCCCAAGGATCACACATTGTTTTGGATTGCTCCCCTCCTAGGGTCGTTGAGTACCTGCAACTTTTAAGATGACCGAATGATCCGGTGGCTGCTACAATGATTGGGTGGACTATTGGGTGAAAGCAAGCTAGAGTGTCCATTTTTTGGGGAATTTTGGAGTTTCGTTAAGTACTTCCATGGTTCAAGCATGTTGTGGGTGGATGAACCCTACGCATGCCCAAAACCCTATCCACCACATATTCAAAACTAAAACCCTATCCATTATGTATGTACCCAAACCGAATGCCCTATCCACCACATACGCCGTAGTGTTGACACCATCATTGTATAGAAAAGATGTAGAAAAATACTTTCTTTTTTTTAAAAAAGGTGTGTACTTGGAACCATTTTGCGCATCATATAATATAACTTTATGAAAAGAACGTATGCAAAGTCATGTTTAGGAAGCTATTTAGGACTTCATCGTTGTATGTTGTCGATGGGCATTCGAAAAGTCCTAAGCCTTCAAACATGTCCTCAAAATCCTCTACAAACATCAATTATATAATCCATACTATATTCATAAATTTTGAAGAGAATATTGTACAATTTTACTACAAAAGTTGAAATAATAAGTCCATATATATACATGTTTCATAGGGACTGTGACCCTAGATATGTAACTGACATAAAAGTCTCTTATATGATGTAAACATTTGGTAAGACAATATATTTTTCTCTAAACCTCTTGTAATTAACATTATATCATATACATGAGTCTTATTTTATATGATGTAAAGACCATTGAGTGTAGGATTTATTATAAATTATCAATGAATTTTGAAAATTAGAGTGTGACATTAAAATAAGGACATTGTAATTTTCTTACACCCTATTACAAGTATCCACTACCATAAATTGGTAGAGAATGGAACCCACACCACTTGCAAGGTGGAGTTGACTACCAACCACTCAAGCTATTATGCTTGATGCTCAAACTTTAGCACAAATGAACCTTATGGCGGGACCCCGGGGGCCCACATAGACTCCGTCTCAAAACGTCATTAATTATTTATTTTGCTGGAGTGCTTATGTTGCAACATAAACCTAAACATGTAGATGTTGGCTAGAAGTCATTACTGCATCTCGCATCGTACCATTGGATCTCTCTTGCTCTTAGCTAAGTTTCCCTCTTAATAACTTCACTCAAAAATTTGTTCTTACTTATTTCTCCAAAAATCCATCTAAAAAATGAGCATGATGCCCCTAAAAATGACTAATTGCGTCATCATTAGAAAAAAATTGATATGAATGTCCCCATGTAGCTCATGATGTGAGCAGTCGATTGCAGCCTTCATAGAAAGAATCGGAGTTATATTGACGGTGCTACAGAGTTTATGCGAGAGCCAGGGGCCAATGGGACCCCGGGGTCCCGCCATATGGTTCAAATACTAAATCAAGAATGGCTTAGCTATTATGCATGTAATTTTACCATCAAAAATGACAAAATTGAAATTTATATAGATGCTACATAACGATTACGGAAGTTGCATGGTCTTACCACTCAATCTCTTTCAATAAGGATTTAAATAACCACGGAGGATAGATTTGTCCAAAGATAATGATGCATGAGTATGGGTATGGTTTGCGTGGTTGGGGTGCCGTTGATAAATTCACATTACAAAATATTATATTATAAAGAGAAGAAAACTAAAACCATATATTGATACGACCCTTATCTAATGATACATCCTTTGCGAAGCAATATGGTCAAAACACCACTCTAAATGTGCATTTTCATAGGTTACAAATATGCATGTGCAACAAAGACATGTTTACAACCCTTGGGTGGATTCTTCATACCATATACGTAGTAATGTGAGTGTAGAAAGGGGTTTAATTTGAAACATCAGTATGTATAGTATATTACATAAGGGAGAGGTGTTGTTTTTTTATTTGTGGGTACATTTAAAAAGTCTATTAATAATTTTGAAGCAAAGGTAGATGTACAAAATGGGGCCCTAAGGTTTTTTTAAAACAAACTAACAACAGATGTGCTAGTTTCGTCCAATTTATCCTTCCATCCATTGTGGTCATATGGTAATAATCCCCAATGACTTGTATATGTAATAAAGGCCTATTTATTCCATGATTTGTATTTTGTGTATGTAGTGGAGGCACTTATTACATTGAATTGAAAAGCTTAGTATAAATACACGAGTCCATTGTCTAGCCTACAATTAGTACGCATACACTTGTTTTTCTCTATAAAATTCTCATATATAGGAGATTTTATATCATAGTCACCCACGCACATCATTTAGGTTCCCAATGAAGAGTCCACCCCCTGGGGTTTTACGACAAAATATGCACTTTACATCTAGTTGAGCCTAGTTTCTGCCATTGCTATGATCATAGAACATGACAACAGAATTACATGTCTAAAGCGTCATAATGTTCAAAATTGGCCCTTTACTTGGAACTTGGTTTTTTCAACTTATTCTCTTTTAATATGATAATATAATCAACAAGACCCAACATGGATTAAGGTGGTTTGATTATACTAAATATGCTAAAATGCTTTTACGACAACTTCTTGTGTAATAACCATCAGTACTAACATCCAAACATTGGACAATAACCTATACATTTCTAATCTAGAAAGTGAGATTGAGATGGGAATTGACAAGTTAGTGCAGTAGGGTGGGTGGGCAAAGGAAGACTAGGGTCGGGGGCACCACATGGCAACCACCATATCTCAGAATTAGCCACCCCACCATCCACAGTCTAAAATTTTGCAAAACTAAAGGCTGAAATTCAAGGATGGGGAGAAACCCTTTTGCCCCATTCGCCCACACAATCAAAACTTTGACGACGAGCAACAAATGTGTGGGTGCAAGGTGACACCAAATGGATTCCGGGTGAACCTTACCTTACCCTCGTTTTATCTAATAAACATGTTATTTCAATTGTAACATGTTACATAACATCATTCAAAGCTTCAACTTTGCGTCCTTTTGATTTCGGAGGTACCACCTACATCTATCCCCCATCCAACCCCGATTACTCTCATATTCAAATCTCAACCCCACGAGATGAAGAATTCCAACATCCCAAGCTTTATATCCCAGAACATCAACAAAGTCCCACCAAATCACCTTATGACCCAATTTTGGTCTAGTGCAATTAAGAATTAGGCTCAATTTTTCCTCCCAATCAATCAAAAAATCAGGCCGCTGGACAAAGATTTTGGGAGTTGGAGGCTTGTGCAGCCAAAAAACAAACCTGGGTTTCAGTGTTTCCCAGACTCAGTCGTCAGTCTGTAAGGAGGTGTTTTTCTTTTCTTTTCCTGTACAATAAGTTTGTTGTTGCAGTAGCAGTACTAGTGTCCCGAGCCTGCCATTAAAGAGTCAATTTGTGGCAGCCGACACTCAGCTTTCACTTCAATCACTGCAACTGCACCCCATAAAATTGTTGCACTTTCGCAACATCTCAGAATCGGCCGCTTCCAATCCTTACACGTGCATGTCCGTCCTCTTTGGAGTGCCCCAGAATTTAGTTGTTCCTTTTAAATAGAGCCTGTAGGCTTCCTCACATTTTGGTTGCACGCTTCGAGAACTAATTGAGCATCGCGAGTGTGGATGATTGTCAGTCACGGGCGCTCCCACTTGATTGCCAGATTCAAACACCTGCTGCAGGCCTGCAAATGAACAGGGAGAACCAACTGCTACTAGTTGCAGATGAACCGGTTGAGTTCGAGAAACAACTGGTTGAAATTCAGGACTTTAGGGAAACTACCGATCGATTTAAGAGAAACTTAGAGAATATATCTCAAATTTATTAAAAAAGGAAGATCAATAGATGTCAACATGTAACCGGTTGGAAGAACTAAAATCTACACAGCATGCAAATTATTGTTCCATATACAAACAGTTCCACAGTCCAAAGAACACTATGGCAGTCGCTTGGTGTTTTCTTCCACCCGGTAGATGCTTGCAAAAACTATGAATGTGGATTTGGAGTCTATCATCTTCATAGATCATAAATAAATTAATGGAATAGACTTAAGGATTACATTTGTGGTAGGACATATGTTGAAGTCCAATCGGTTACATTTTGACATCTTTCGGTTTTCCTTTATTAAAACCGGCCATATTTTTAAAAATTCCTCTAAAATGATCGGTAATTTTCCTGAATCGGTTATTTCTCAAACTCAACCTGTTCATCTGTAACTACATTGTTTTGTCTAATTAGTGTGGGTGAATTTGGAGTCATGCATTGCTATAACATTATCTGAGAGCATCATTTTTTACCCAAATAACATAAGTAGTTACTATGCACACCAGTTTTTGAATGTCCGCAAGGGGAGATTTTTGGGCATAATCGGTCGATATCCTAGTGTTTCCAAGTCCAGCCAGTTACATGTTGACATTTTTCAGTTGTATTCTTTAATAAAATTGGCCCGGCATGTTCTATAGATTCCTCTAAACCGACCGGTAATCATCTTCTTGAAGTCTCGATGAACTTCAACAGGTTATTTCTCAAACTCTACAGGTTCATCTGCAACTAGCAGCCGGTCCTTCCCGTTCATGGATGAGAAATGTGGGCAGCAATCGGTGTGCTCCATAATTATAGCTGCCTGGTTGTCAAATGACAAGTACCTCACTCACTCACCACCACCGTCCGGAATGGGAGCTTCGGGTTGCCACCTCCTCGTCCATTATAGAAGAAGAGGTGCCTATTCCCAATAAGGATCCGTTGGCAATCTATAGGGCACCAAAATTTCGATAAGGTTGGGACTGAATTTCGATCCAGCCGGAACCAATAGTGTCATGACACGTGTCCTAGTTTTGAGTGCTAAAGTGAGGGCTGGGGTGAAACAACATGTACACTGGTTCCTTGAAGGCAAGGGTTTAGGCATCCAACAAAGAACAAGTGCATGGGTCGGTTCGCCCAAATCCTAAAGTGAGGAGGAATGAACAGTTACAATGAGCGGTTATGACATACTCTGAACATTGGTAATATGTTTGGGCCAATTTTTGACTTCAAAAATTCACGGTATTTTCAATTTAAGGAATAATATTGCCGAGAAGGATTATAATCCTCCTAATTTCTATCTTCCCACGCAGGAAAATCTGTGTTGCCTTCTACTTCTCCGCATCTAGTGCAAGATCTCTTGAGTGATCGGTTATAGGCACCTCTACTCTAATTGCAAGGAGTCACAGTTTCATCTATGTCCAATTTCTACTAGTTTTATTCACTTTATTTTGTGAGACGAATGAAACAAGTTGTTCTCATTGTAAAAAAAATGAAATACATTGAAGCCATGGGGACCTGCAACAGAGAGTAGGTCATATCACTAGAGAGAACTGAACTAAATATGATATTTAGTGTCACCAATACTACTAATTATCTTGCTCACTACTAATTGTAAACCACAGTATAGTGTCACCAACACTGAATGTTAACCCAACACTATTTGTCATTCCTTGTAAAGTTTTTTTGGGGGATTATAGATTTACAGTGCTGAAATTGCTGTCACTTACCAAGTGGATTTTCATCCAAATTTCGGTCATCCATGACAATATTTCATCACTAAGTTGCTGACAAGAGAAGATAGGGTTTTGGCCAATGGATGAACTCATCCATCATCCATGACAGTATTTGTTCACTTATCCATAAGTATTCATCCAAAAAGTTACCATAGTGACATTAAATACCATATTTATTGTAGATGTGCCCTCGTAATTGCCATAACCGTTACAAAACACCACCTACAAGATACCTTCATACTTACAGATAGCTTTAACAACATCTATCCAATAAATAAGCACATAAGACAATCACATGAACAAATTACTCATCTCAACCATAGTACATCAAATTGTATGGTCCTCCCACGTAATAACAATATAGAAAGTCAGTTGCAAGGGCCAAAACTCTAGACCCCAAGATATAACAAATAACATAAACCCGTAATTTCTTATCAATGAAATTATCATATGCATACAATAATCTCCCACTTAAGTACACACCCGTTTAAGTATGCATCCCTGTTAAGTGTGCAAATTTTTTCAAAAAAATCAGGGTTCATCCTTTATTGTTTGAACATGTCATGCAAAGTCATTTGCCACGAATGCATGAATTTTTTACGCTTGACATTCGATGTCAGTTTGTTAACGTTTCACTGAAACGTCTCAAACAATCGTCACAATTCATCATACATTTGTCCAACTTTCATTTGAACATCGGAGCAAAGCAATTGGTCGTCGATGTCAAGGACAGTGTTGTGTAGAGCTTCAATGCCTTTGAAGTCGGTAGCACTTTCGGATTTAGCGAATGTCTCGATAGGTTGGATTTTGGTCAAGAGGGTTGCCTCATGTTTCATCTATTTCTTGTTGCGATTCATCGAATCAAAGGGTCTCAAAAGCGATATGAGTAAAGTGCGCACCTACGGCTCCGGTTCAAAGCACGTACTTAAGCGGGAGATTACTGTAATTATATGAAACCATATGCATAATATATGGGCAATCATGTAAAAGCATCTTATGGGCCACACATACCCGAACCCAAATTGCACACTATGCCCAACAATGCGGTAGATACATGCCCACATCTCATGTCCACATGCTCAAGCCAACACATAAAAGACTCCGCATCCCCCACCGTAGCAACGCCATGTGAATAGTTCACAACACTCCAATCCCAACAAACATACAAGGTTCTACACTCTCATCAATGTAGGAACCAAAACTCTAGACCCAAGGTATAACATTCCCAAATTGGCTACTCCAATGCACATGTCCACCACCCCCTAAACATGCTTGACCAAACTAAGACATTCTATATTGCTATTATGTGTAACAAGGGCCCCTAATGATAGCGAGCCCCCACTCTACCCAACTCCACTGAAGTCCATACAATTTATAGAATTGATTTATTTTGCCATGCCAGATTTTCCACTGTTGTTGCTCGAGAGAAACCCAACATATACAACCCACTAATACAAAACACTCAAAACTGTAGGATGGAAAGCCCCTCTCACCATCATTACTGCCAAAGTATGGGGAGCATCCACGAATGCTCCATACATGCACTAGAACACCTCAACATACCCCCCAATGAGGTCCAAAAACTCATGAAGCGGTACACCAATAGCAATAAAATATCTCACATATTTGGCTTCAAACAATAGAAAATTGGATAACAAACAAGCGCCGGTAGACCCGCCATAGATGGGAAACTCATCCCATTCAAACATGTTGCTCAAAGGAGCATGTCTTCCAAAAGGAAGGCAATACCCCCACTATGAAGCTTGATGGAACATGATCAAAGTGCGGAAGAACAAGCTACCATTCATCATGTAATAACAAGCACCAATGTTATTTTTCTTTTCTTCTTCTTCTGTCCATACAATAGTCATGTAAGCTCCCTCATGGAAAATGTTTATGTTGCTTAAAGTACACTTCTTGCCACTTAGCCATGTTGAATCATGTGATGTGTATTTTGGGTGTTTGTTCGCCCCAATCGGACCATATGAGAAACTTGTGCAGTTTTGAAATCAGAGCCATAGAGGTAGGTGAATAACACAAGAAGAAGAAGAAAAGTACTTGGAGGCATCCACTTTCAAATCGTGTTACATGCCTTCATGAAACCATCTGCATGATTGAGCTTCACTAATTATCCCGTTTACTGCATGTTACTATTTGGAATTACACAATGCAATAACGTCTCACTTAGTAGTTCAATTTTTACTAACAAAAGTTCAATAGATTGTTCGGACATTATAGAACATAAATGATTTTGCTTGGTAAGAAAATTACATTCCCATTAAATAGTTATAGCATTGTGTAACTCCGAATAGCAACACGCACTAAATGGGATGATCAATGTAGTACAGTCACATGCTTCATTGAGTACGATTTTGGATGGTGAACGACCACTTAATGAAGTTGACTACCACAATTCAACCTAGAAGTAGATATTTCATTATTGGAGTCGGTGTCGAGTTAAAAATACTTTTATTGTAGTGCCGGAATGTGGTCTTCACATGGATTGAAGACTTGGGTTTCACCAATGTAGGAATGGCATGTGACAATAATCGAAATTATCAATATTGTCAAAAGTGAAAGCCCTCTATTGTACAATACTTTGGTAACAAAGATAGACTACACTGATTATCCCAATTACTGCATGTTACTATTCAGAGTTATGCAACATGCAATAAGGTCTTACTTAGGAGTTCAGTTTTTACTAGTGAATGTTTAATAAGTTGTTCAGACATTATAGAACATGCTAATGACTTTTCTTGGTAAAATATTACATTCTCATTAAATAGTTATAGCATTGTGTAGCACTAATTGGGATAATTGGCGTATTACATAATTGTGATGATGTCATGATGACTATCTACCCCCCCTGCCCCCATGAATGAATGTGGAAACTAGACAATTGATGTGGATGAAACTAAGTTAGTTTTAAAATAACTTGAAACTCATGTAAGAAACTAGATAGAGTTATTTGGAATCTAAGTTAACTCCCACTCTTAAGATAAGGCATGGGGGTGGGGGGGGGAGCTATAGACGAGGAGATATCACAAACCAATATTACTTATAAACTACCATTTTTTGATGTACATTTTCATTGTCCTTAACTTGCTACAACACAACAACTTTCAACGTGCCATCAATTCATCCAATGGGCAAAGCCTTGAACGCAACACCTTGATCAAACTCAGGCTTAGTTTATGTTGTGGTTTAGAGAACAATCTAGTACTCCTAAATAGTGTAATGGACAATTTTGATTGTTGTTCTATTGGTTCCGCCATGTAGGAAGATGCTTAGTGGTGGTATCTAAAATGAGCCAAAAGTTTGGCAGCCAATTTGAACCAAACAAGTATGTGACGTGATTTGGAAGCATTTGTGTTAGCAACTCGTTCTTCAACTGGAGTCCAGTGCAAGTGATTGTTGATTTCAAATGGTGCCTAAAATGAGCCAAAGTTCGATCTTGGTCGGACCACCAGTCAACCAGAACTAGCCATGTGTGTAGGATAATAATAGGGCAGAACACTCTTGCGACTACCCACTTTTTTTTCTTCATATTTTTCCAATTTTTCTCGCGGACAATAATTGACATGCGCGTGTGCAACAAAAATGTGTCACAAGGCGCACTCGAACTAAAGGTCCCCCCTACATAGTAAGCGACAATGTCGCTATGTAACCGAAAGGGTAAAACATGAATGGCGTGATGATGGTGGAAAGGGCGGGGGAAAAAAAACTCCGCCAAAACTCCCCTTCCTTGCATGCATAAGGCTGACACCTCGCGCATGGCCGTTCCTTTGAAAAATTGAAAGGGAACCTTCGTCATGTGGTGCTTCAAAACTTTTGAAGCTTTTTGGATGAGGTGGTCTTTCTACCTCCGTGGTCAAGGTGGGGGGGAGGGGATGGGATTCGCATCAAGTGTCAAGTGTGTGACTCCAACTAACTAAAAAAACTAGCACCGGTGGCCCATCAACCTCTGAGAGTGCCTTTGGGATATCCCTCTTTATTGTCATTTTGTTTGGCTCACGGGGAGGTCACTCCATTGTCAAGTTGAACACCACGTGCGAACAAAGTTTGCTACCCTTATATTACATGCCACAAATAGTTTTAAAATTTATGATATTTTTTCTACATATACATAACCATTGATAGTATCTTTTGTATATTTTTTTGAAACTTTTAGTCAACTTCATTTTTGTAGTAATTCTTTTAGTTCAATTCTGCGTCATTCTAGTTAGAAACGGTATGTTTTATAAAAAAAAACAAATCATCAAATTTAGTTACTATTTTTTATTGTGTAATAGGTACCATGTATATCTACTCATGAAAAAAAATTGATAAAATTTTGACCCATTTTGGTGATGTTTTATGTACATTTTTTACATTTTTTACATGTAAATTGTTCGCACGTAGTTGTTCAACTTTACAATGGAGTGACCTCCCGATGGTTTGACTTCCGTTTGCTTCTTGAACTACCAACTTAACCTCGCCCTAAAGGCCGAAAAAGACTTTTTTTATTTGGGCTCGGGCGGAGGTGGTTGCCTTTTTGTATGAGTGTCACAATGTTTATGTTATACTCTTCTAAATTGGGGCATGTGGATGGCTAAAATTTTGTATGAACAATCTTAACTTTACAAACAAATCGTTGGTACAGTTATATCTAGCACCATTACAAGTATAGCTTTTCTTTATTGAGATCTTGAGTTGGGATGTCTTTTTTAAGTCAATTTTGGGGAGGATTTGGCTTGGGGTTATTATTTATTGAGCATGATGTTGATTGAGTAACTAACAATTGGTCAAGGGAATATATTATCAGTGTTGCGCACATAAAAGGTAATTGCATCTATTATGGACACTTCAGTGAGTTTGGGTACTTAGAGTAATCTAATATACTGATCTTGTTGGATTAGCAATTCAAAGTGAATTTGAAAGCCAAAGCCATGCAACTCAGTATATTTGAATCATAAATCTCAATTTCTCATGGAATTTCTAATTTACAATTTTTCCATGAGTCATTGTATTTGCATAGGGGCATACATTTGTGCTATATTTTATTGGCATGGGATAAAGTATTATTGAATAACCTATTTTGACTTTTCCTAACAACTCATGCTCGCGAGAATGCAAGACCACGATTTACATGCCACACTCACTTCCAGTGCCTTTTATATGTAGCTCATTGAAGTGTAAATTTGGCAAATCCATGGCCTTATCTGCGTTGGAGCCTCCACTCTCTTATTTATGTCACGTTGTGCTACACGGTGGACTTGCCATGTGTGCATAAGTCACACTATCCTTGCACTTGGTTTACATGTTTTAAGGGACCATGTAACATATGCTTTGTGTGGCGTGTCCACTATATTCTTAACTTTAGGTGTTCATAATAGATCACAAATAAATATATAAAATGTGCCTACCTTAGAAAGTCTCACGTGGTATCATGCAATGGCGTATCTACACAGGGACGTTAGTCTCCCCCCTACGAGCATTTATAAGGGGTGTCTACTATCGGATAAGCGATGGAACCTACGGCTTGCCAATGTCAAGCAACCCCACCTGAAAGTTTATGTCTAAATTTAACTCCTATCTTCAAAGCATTGTCCACCTTGTCTGACTTCAAAAAAGTCTTTTTTATTCTTGAAGACCCGCCTTGGCCACAAATCATATATATATATATATATATATATATATATATATATATATGATTTTTAGCCATTAAGGTGAGGTGCACTCATTATGGGTTTTGTGGACAAGGAGGTCCTTCAAGAATACAAAAACAATGTTTTATAAGTCAGGCAAGACAGCAACATTTTCACAAGAGAGAACAAATTAGGACATAATTTTTTGAGTAGGGTTGCCCAACATTGGTAGGCCATGGGCCCCGTCGCTTATTAAGAGAGTAGCTGAACCCTTTACCCCCCCCCCCAAATGCTTGTAGGGGAAAGAAAAATGTCCCCCGTGTTTACATGTTCACCATCTATGAGCATGCATGCCAATTTCGAAATGTGTTTAGTTTGGGGTGTTGCCCACACTACTAACACACGGCTTATCCTTGCAATGGGCAACATCCATGGAGATGAAATTATGCTTCCTCCTTCAAATCTTAGGGTCGAGCTGCACCACCTAGTTAAGAGGATTAGTTGACTTATGAGTTAGTGAAGATTAGCTAACCAAAATTCTACCTATTTAAAATCTTGGCCACACCACCTAGTTAGGAGAATTAGCTAGCAAAATATTAAGTTAGTGAAATCAACTAACTCATATGCTAGCTCCATATCACACGCCAACAAATCCCACTTTTATCACTAACCAAAGGTTGACTAATTTAAGAGTTAAGGTTGACCGACCAAAGTTTTGCTCAACTTGCCCAAGTTTTGAACATGACACTAATTATGATACATTGTAATTATGACACATTGCCCACGCCATTTGTGTTTCATTATGATTAAAACATAATATAATTAAATTTTATTGATCTAAATTTGGAAATTTGGAATAAATTTTTATCATATTGTATTATTTTAAATTTTAAATTTTTATTGAACAAATATGCTAATTTAGGACAATGTAAGAAAAAGTGTGGTCCACCTTGTAGTGGAATAGAGAAGAGATGATAAAAATGAAAGACATGCATTCAAGAAAAAAACTTGGGCTACATATTTGTAGAAGTTAGTTGCTAAGCATTAGGGGTATGGATGAGTTAATATTTCTTCATAAAAGCACGGTCCCAAAGTTAGCTAACTTTTAGATTGATAACGTTTCTTTAAAGATTCATTTTAAGTAGGTGGTGCAACCGTGTGATAGATTATCGCTCATATAGGTTAGCTACTTCATACGTTAGCTAATTATCTTGTAACCAAGTATAATATAACTAATTTGAATGGTTACTTACTCTAACCATAGCCTTAACCATATGTGCGGTTTTACCCTAATAAGTGTATAACCATTAGGCAAGCATGTTTGTGGCACCCAAGAACAAGGACATGTGACCAAGAGGACTTCAATGCACGAACTTCGAAACACCAACCACCAAAGCTTAAAGTGAGTGATCCATTTGTGGAGAACTCGAAAGCTCTTAGTTCTATGGGTCCCAACTTCCAAGGACTTCTCAACCCGTTGGTGAGGTGTAAGGTGAACGTGCCATAGATGAATACTTTTCACTCTACACCCACTTCTCATATGATATGAAACACACAACTAGTGCAAGATGATTAGCAAATCCATGTAGCCATTTGCCTCATAATCTTTGGAGTTCATATGAATATCTTATCATTATCAAAGTGAAGATTCTTGTGCTCATCACGTGGTCATATATAGGTTGCCCCAATCATGTTGACTATTGAGCCTAGAATGGTTAGCATATGTTGAACATGTAGTCTAATCTCTTTTAATCACATATCCTTCTGGTGCTAGTTCTTAGATCCACATCCACCAAATACCCCTTAAATGTAGGTGTCCCAAACGCCCCAAGCAAATGTTGGACCGGTAAGTAAGGTAGATGGGTTATTTTTTTCCAATTGGCCTACTTTCCGATGGGCTAGGATATGAACACATGATTAGTATGAGATGGCTTTAGCAGATCCAAATCAAGGCCGTGGTCACTTTCCTCATGATTTTTGGAGTTCATATCATGAGTATCTTGTTCATTATCAAAGTCAAGATTTGGGGCTCATTAAATGGTCATATAAGTCCCCCCCCAAGTATGTTGACTATTGAGTCTAGAATGGTTACCATGCTTTAAGCACGTAGTCCAATATTTTTTAGACACATATCTTTTTGATATCACCATTGTACCTAGCCACATACAACTCCAATATACGAGTAACCAAATTAGGCATGTCTAACCTTGATTGAGATGATGACATTCAGGTCAATACATTTCACAATGTTAACACAACGGCAAATCCGGTCCTTAACATGCACCAAACAAACATTTGAAGTACATTCTCCAAAAAAATTCAATTGTGTAGAAATAACACATATTATGCAACATGAGCTCAATCATCAAGTTCACTCTGTCACTAATCAAATACGTTAGTGCAATAACAATAAAATTTTGCCTCAAGTTGAAGTTCTCCTGAGGTCAAGTTTCTTGTATGAGGGTTGAGGTTGCCCAATAAACTTGACCTCCGGAGAACTCCCCTAGCAAAGAGTGTTGCGATGTTGGCAACCATGCCATTTTTCCATTCATGCTTGAAGTTCTCCACCGCAGAAGCCTTGGCTGTAGTGTAAAATGACTTGGGGAGGACGTATAGAAATAGTGTAGATAGATTATACGATGGATCTTGACAATACCTTGGGCATTATGGAGTGTATGCAATCTCATCCATCGTGAATGAAGGGGCTTTAGTAAAAACATGAACCCTATATAGGTAGGTTGAATGCCAATTGACCTTAACTTGACCCCCAATGCACTATTGTAGGTTGATATCAAGTCCTATACAATTATGCTAATTGGTTAAAATTAAATTACTACAAATAGGATAAACTTAACCACACCACGAGGATGGTTAAAATTATATGATAGAATGTTGTTGTCCATCAAAGGCAACATGCAATAAGAGAATAGGCTTATTGCATTCTCTCTCTCTCTCTAGGTAGTTGTTTGTGCCTTGAGAAAGGCTAGCTGTAAAATAACATAGCAAGCTTTATTATATAATGAACGTACTACACGGATTATCCCAATTACTCAAGGAGGGCTAATAGTGAGTGTGGAAAATTAGTGAAGGTGATACTAGATTTCTTTGCGCCATGAAATTAGTGCCACAAAAAAATTAAGAAGCATTGTTCATCTCGGCACTATTCATTCAAATACCGGCACTATTCATTGACAAGCATATGTTTGCATATTAGTATTATTTTTTATCTCTCTACAAGCACCTTAGATTTTCCTAAATTGTATGGTAAATGAGAATGTACTCATGAATTTAGTATCACTCAGTAAAAATTTCGGCCCTCACTCACTTTGAGACTTGGCAAAATAATGCATCTTTTGGGAATCAATATCACACCCCTTACTTGGGATAATCAATGTAGTTACTTGTAGGCCCAATCATACCTTTAAGGGTATACTACACTAGGTAGTATCACCTAGTATGACTTACCATTTGGAGTAACACAAGTTGCTATAATTTTATAATGAGAGTATTGGTTTCAACCCAAGTAGCACAAATAGCTAACTTATGTACATGAAGGAACATTGTCCATAATTTACTTGGTAAAAAATGACGGTAACTCATGGTAATAGGTGAAACTTCAAGGCTAACTTTGATCATGACATAAATGACCTCTACTATTGTGGTTGCTTGTACCCAAAAATATGATCGAAGCTTTTCTATTAAAGGTCAAGAATGCTTCATGCGTTAGAATGTATCGCTACCAATTTTGTGGCACATAACTTTACTTGGGGTGCAAGCATGTGTTCTCTTTTGTGCCCCCCCCCACAAAGTATGTGTCTTAATAAATTACCCTTCTTTATTCATGGGTAAACAAGAGTAAACAAAAAATCTATTTGAATGTATTTCTATATTAGAGCTCAATTATTGGCAATGCAATTATAACTAGTAGGTGATTGTGAAATCAACGGTTAATCAGTGATATACATAATCTCAAGATTACAAGCATATGAATCATGGCTAACTGACATGTGTCACTAAAAAGTTATCCAACGTCATTGGTGATTTGTGAATCTACCACTGTGATGGAGTTACGTATTTCTTCTAATGGAATATGATGATTGCTGAGGACTCATATGATGGTAGTGCAAGGATGTCCATAGGTATTCAATCTCACAAGGACAAAGGGTTTGCAAAGTTTCGGCCATCAAGAACGTCCTTTTTCACATGGCAAATAAAAATTCAACTTAGCTTGGCTTTTTCCCACGATGTCTTTACCCTTTTGTCTTGTGGGATTGAATACCCTTCATGTGATTTGTGTATGTAGCGCCCAAGCCTCGACATGGAGTAAGCACAAGGCTACAAAGACTCGTGTGATTTGTCGTTTTGTGCCACGTGTCGGTACCGTAGAGGTGGCTATTGGGCCATATGAGAAGTCAAAGCCAAGTCCAACAACAAGCGGCAAACTCACATGAAGGGAAAAGGGATCAAAACTTCAATTATCATATATTACCGTACAAAATGGACTAAGGGCCTTCCCCGCACACCTCACACCTTCATAGGAGGGACTTGTGCGAGAAGGGAAGGACCTCTTAATACTCTATCATTGAGAGTTCATGATGAATACATAACATTGCTAAGGACCTAGATGATGGTCTCTGTCCAAAAAAAGAGATTGCAACTTAATTGAATCCTGGGGTGGTCATTCCATGCATATTAGGACACTAAGTGTGGCCAAAGTTTGCTATCACTGAAAATTGGTCGAAACTTCTTGGATAACTTCTTGTCATCCCAAAAACTTTGAGAAAATTCCAAGATTCAAAATACGATTTGTTCATGGGACCAGTCACCCTAAATCCCATATTGGCCTATGCAAGGCTAGCTTGGCCCACCCCCATCCTAGGATGACAAACTAGAAATCTGAGTTTTAAAGGCCCGACATCACTCTTTGGACGTGGTAATTTAAGCCTTAAGAAAAATTCGGGGGACTTCTATGGTTGCTCTATGAAAATCACGTTTTAGCTAACTCAACGGGAGTTTGATCCCAAGACTTTACTCATTCCTCTAATATGTAGGCTTATCGTTATCCCCAATGTGCCTTACACCTACTAGGTCACAACTCTAAGTCGTGACATCTACTAGGGTACATTTCATTCATGAAAGTCATTGCTCCATGAATGATTTATAATAAGTCACCATAGAGTGTGTGTTGGGTGACTTCAATGGGAAAGGAAATGACAGTATGCGCTTCAAAATAAAGGGAGAAATAACTAATTTGTTCCCTACACCCGTTACTAGTACCTTACGAGTTTCGAAACAAATTGTGACGGTGCCACATGTCACATAGTGGTTGGTTGAAACATGTGGGGGGAAATTAATGATGTGGCATGAAAATAAATTCAATTGTGGCAAGATAAAGTGCCCAAACTAACAAGGGCAGTCCCTAAAAGTGTTGGCAATCTCAAAGTCTTGTGGGACTTGAGGTATATATACCTGAAACCAACATCAAACCTAAAACCAACACCATGTACCGCAACGGGGTTGCAATCCTACATTTGGAGGCTTCCAAATGTATGACAATAATACATGGTGTTAGTTATAGGTTACATGTTGGTTTTGGGTATGCCTAACTTAATATGCTTGAAGGGCTTCACAAATACAAATGTTGAACCATAGATGATTCGCTTAGCTTAGCCGACCTGTATTAGGAGAGAGAGTAGTGGATGTATTATGTCATAATGAACCAATAAGAAGTGTTCGTTGCCGGAATATAGTAATATCGGATTGGCATATAGGTCAATACATGGAATCTATTAATAACGAGCATCAAGAACCTATCTGTGGGTATCAAAATTGTAATACCAGTTAAATATTGAAATTCAACAGGTATGTCAAGGTGAAGGAATCTTTGTGTTACCTAAGTTTTTATTTGGGTCAATGCCATTCTAAACCATGCTGATACTAGGATGCATTTTACCTAGGTACGAAGATTCTTCGCATGGTATATAGACCCAAGTGTTATCAAAAACACAAATACCATCAAAATCCCATGCCCTATTGGTATGAAAAATTGTGGTATTCTCATTATTGATACCCAAATGGTTTTATTTATTTATTTTAAATTAGTTAAAAAGAACGATATTAGTGCAACACCGAAATATACCTACATCTCACCCTCGCCCTTTTGGGCAATCCATTTGGAATGATGAAGAAAGGACACATTCTCACATGGCTACACACCACCGGACCCATAATTTCCTGCACCGCATTATGAACTCAAGTGCCAATTGCGGCTCGGCCCTACTAGTGTCGGAAATCACGTCACATTTAATATATGTATATATTTGCCAGTGTCGGTCATATTCAAGTGATGGAGAGAACCAACCGCTACACTTGTTTTGTCTAATTAGTACGTGTTGCTATAACCTTTTACCGACATTATTGTTTTTTTACCACCTAAGTTATATCGTATTCTTCGGTGTGCATACTAACTACTTATGTTATTTGGGTAAAAATTGATACTCTCAGTAAGATGTTATAGCAATGCGCAACTCCAAATGGTAACCCACACTAATTAGACAAAACAATGTAGTTACAAATGAACCGGTTTGATTTTGGAAGAAAAAAATTGGCTGAAGTTCAAGATTTCAAGAAAATTACCCATCATTTTAGAGGAATATCTAGAATAAACCCCAAATTAGTAAAGAAAACCCAAAAGATCACAACGTGTAACCGGTTGGACTTGGAAACACTAGGATTTTGACTGATTATGCCCAAAATTCTCCCCGGACATTGGTCATTTGTATATGTTAAGATAGTATTGCAGGGATGCATAATGGACCATGTATGATTTTTTCTACCCACAACACTTACAGTCACGCTAATAAGTTACTCATAGCATTGAAATATTGCAAGAGCTTCAAGGATGAAAAACTTCATAACATTGCTAAGCTCCACCTATCACTTACCATGGGATTACACAATGTTGTGATTGAAAACAAAACAAAACGGTGGCTTCAGTCTTAACTTAGTGTTGTGATAAGGACCCAATGGAACAACGATTCAATACTATCATGCAGTCATATATATGACTCTAAGATTACCGTAGAGGGCTCTCTATTTTGACACAAAATAATTATTTCCCCCTCAAAATTTGCCACGTGTCATACTTACATTCACCACAACCCACTTGTATCATGCATGGAAACTACATTCCAGCACATGTAAAGATGAAGTAGGCAACCCTCTACGGTAGATAGTAGTCCTCATGCAAAGAGCCTCTACAAAAGTTCTATCCATCTATCTCATGTTCAACATTGGTGATAAAAAGGACATTTGTCAACTTTGACTTGGCAATTGTGATTTGTTGATAATAACCATCATTGTCTAGTGACAAGTGGTTGGATAATTTGGTCGACTTCAATTCCAAGCAACTCCAAAATTGATGTGGTCCACCCTACTTATGGACCACACTTATTAGGGGTCCACAATAATTGAAATGAGTGGTGTAGTTATAAAGAATTATGCATAAAGTAAGATTAAAATATCTTCAAGAATGGTATACCTATTTGTGTATGGATATACACCGTTTATGGTATTTAGAGTCACTTACTATTTGAAATTACACAATGCCATAACTTGTTATTATATGTGTCAATTATAACCATCCAATATCTCGAATAGGTCCTTTGGACATTGAAGAAGGTAAAGAAACTTTACTTGATAAAACTTACATCTGAGGTCATAAGTTATTGCAATGTGTAACTTCATATAGTAAATTGTGTCATTAAATACCATAAATTGTGTAGTATGAATGTGTAACTTGTTTGTAGTATGTATATGTGTATATTTTGTGTTGTAAATTTTGTTGATGATGTGGAAACATCAAGGTAAAGAGTGCTAATTCCAACCCCTTCCTAAAAGTGCCCCCTATGCCCACTTTCTAGACCCATAATTGGAGCAGATCTTAAATTGTTCGAATGCCTCTAGTGCAAGGCATGGGCGAATTTGAGTGAAAAGTGGAACGGTTTAAGGAGAGTGTGGGGTTGGTTTTAGGTGAAAGTGGGATTGGATTTGGGCAAGTGTCAGAACACAGTCTGGGGTGGGCTATTTATATGTTTTTATTGAGATCCCACAATGAAATTTTATAAGAGCTCAAATTGTCGTTTGGGTGGAGTGTTGGCTTTCATGTGGGGGCTGATTTGGGTGAAAGCGGCGGGTTGGTTATGGGCCAAAAACGGGGGCGGTTTAGGGTGATTGTTGAGATGGTTTTGGGAGCCATTTGCAATGGAAAAAGAGTGGGTCAAGGGATGGATTTAGGAAGCTGAGGATAAGTGACTTCAAAACATTTGTAGTATATTCATATGACGTGCAATTTGTTTTGCTTTTGTTTCTTCCATGCCCAAGCCAATTTGGTAAGTCAATCATGCGAACCACTAATCCAAATTGAATCAAAAAATAATCTATTTATCCAAAGGGTTGGTTTAAGGTAGAGGGTGCTTAAACTGACGCTTTACAAGATTTAGCCTACTTCTGGACATCATAGTGGGTAGTGTGATTGGCTTAGCAAATTGGCTTAGACATAGTAGAAACAAACATAAAATAAATTGCACACCATACCAGTTGAAGGTCCCTATTGAAAAGATAGTTGTTTTTTTAAGGGTGTGTCCAAGGTTTACTTCATAGTGATGTTTTGAAAAGTAGATTTGAGCTTCCAATATTATTTATGGCTCTCCGTTGAGCTCATGGCCAACCTCCCATTGAGGAATGATTTTCCCAATAGAATTGCTATATTCATGAAAACTATTGACTTGCAATCCTTGAATGATGTTTATCTCCAATGAAGACTTGTTGGGAATAATTTCCTCTATTCATATAATAAATTAATTATCTAGATATAATTTGTAAATAATTAAGCTTAAATATGCCAAATAATTTGACATATTTCTTCTAGACTCTAGGGAGACAACCTAATAGGCTAATATGCACTTGGATTGACGTGTTCTTTTTCTTTTTCTTTTTCTTTTTCTTATTTCTATTTCTTATTTACAATTGTGATATGAGTGACATCTAAGTATACTTGGACAAACGGTTTGTTCAAAAATTATGAGGGATGTGCACTTTGTGGGGACAAAAACACAAAACAAAAACACAAAACAAAAGCAACAAAAGCAACAACACAACGACTACAACTTTGAAATATTTGTAAATATTCCATGTTTGTCAGCCACCATATATTTGTGTAGTTTTGCGACCTAGTGTACGTCATATTGGCAGTTGGAATTGTCCCAAATTCATGCATAAATCCAAATATACTTAAATCCTAGTTATCATGACGTTAAGGAGCTCCCATAACATTTTAGGCTCCTATTAGAGTTAATCCCAAATCATGATTGTTTTTAAAATTGCAACAAAAATATATGGACCAATTTCATGCACATTAGTGCATATTTATGTTAGTGAACAAGGACCGTGACCATTACTTTCTAGATTCCCTCATTGGTTGACCAATGAGTGCCAGTCCCACCTCGCTTTACAAAACGTCACCAAAAATAGGAGGGACTAAGTCAAAGTGTGGATTCAATTTTTATTTTTTATAATCAACTGCTCGTTTTGATGGAAGGATTAACATATTCAAATCTTAACAATGTTCTTTCCATCCTTTGACACATATGCCTTGACCTAAATCTCATATCCGTAAAATAACATTTTTTTTGGCACAAATTGAAAATTCAATTGCAAAAGAACCGTAAAATAACATTGCAAGTGTCCATACAAGATGTTGAGCGGTTATCCAAGTACCACTCAAATGTGGATGTCGATATAAGGAACATTCACCATACGTTATCCTTTTTTTCTTCCTTTTTTTCTTTTGTGCCCACACGACAAAACCCAAACCTTAAAAATATCATCTCAATGCCAAAAAGGATGAAAAGGAAAGGGAAAAAGATGGTGCATGTTGTGAACCGCATCCCTCAATTATTGGGGGTGGGAGTTGGAGTTGGAGTCGGACTTGGAGTTGGGATGACAGTTGAGTGGGACGAAGCTTGACCAACATAAAGGCGACACTCGGCCAACACCTTCTAGGCCAAGGCTAGATGCCCACCTTTTTGAGCTGGGCCGCACCACTATTACCAAGGTAAAAGGGGGACTAGCAAAACACGACTCCAGTAAGTTTTGTGGATCATCCGTCTCAAGTGGGTTTCTCAAGATCAATTCGGGACCTCTAATGTTGCACTAAATAATCCTATTATTGTGGGCCACATTAATTTTCCAATGCCCACGCTACTTCTCATAATAGGAATTATTATGGGCCATATTGATTTTGAGCCCACGCTAAATCTCTAGTAGAAAATTAGCGTGGGCCACAACAATTGTTTTTATTAGAAAATTAATATGAGTGATTATTTGTTTACATGCCACTTTTGATGTAATATGTTGGTCAAAAGTCTTCATGAAGACTTGGGGAAGATCCGGGGTCTTGGACCCATGGTAATTCCACCTTGACTAGAGAATCAGCCTAACCCACGCTAACTGTTTCCATGCAAATTTTCCACCCACACTAATAAGACCATGTAGTGTCATTTCATAACCGGTTCTTCTAAAAAAACAAAATTCTACATGCTGCAATAAAATTATATGCATTTTCACCTCAGTTAATAGTGGTAGGGGCCGAGCTCAAAGAGGTGGTGGGCCACGTCCTTCTTCACGGTGGGAACAAGGATTGGATCGGATTGAATTGAATGGAATTGACTCGTGTCAACGCTCACGCAAAGCTCCCCTCGAGCTATTTCTTGAAGCCCGGCCACTAGCCACCCATGCAGTCCTTCTACAAAAGGGAGGTAGAGTAAGGAGGTAGGTCCACTGCATTTGTTCCCATGTAGGTCAACTGCGCGAACCGGACAAATTTGCAAAGACCGCAAACTACCTTTTAAGCAAATGGATTTTGTGGGGGTTTAGGGTGTCTACGAAGACTCTCTCTTTGACGGCTAGGGCGAACCGACCCATACATTGGTACCTTACCGGATGTCTAGTGATGTCACATTCGAATGAATCGGCCCTCAACCTTATAGGGGGTCTTTTTGTATGGGAGCCACTTCATCCACAATATGTAGGATGGTTGATTTTAAGTGAGTGCCACGAATCCCCAGCCGGTCGCCCTCCCCGGTAAGGTACGGATATATGGGTTGGTTCGCCCCAGCCCTCTTTGACCACCACCAACAACAACAACAACAACAACAACAACAACAACAACACAAAGTTGGTGTTGGTGTATTTTGGAGACTTCTTCGAGCTCCCAAGGTGAGCCCGCCCAATTCGATTGTGTATTTCAATCGAACACCTTTAAAGGTAGACATGCCTAAATCCCAACGCAACAATAATATGGACACTTATATTTGAGTGGTATGTGGTTAGGTGCAGGTCTAAGAACTGACACCAAAAAGATGTGTGTTTAAAAGAGGTTGGATTACATGCTCAAGGTATGTTAACCATTTTAGGTTCAAAAGTCAACATGATTGGGGGCTGGCCTATGTGACCACTCGATGAACATGAGAATCTCCACTTTGATGATGAATATGATATTCACATGCACTTCGAAAATTATGAGGGAAATGGTTTTGGGCACGATTTGGTGTTGCTAAGATTTCATCATGCACTAACTGTGTATTTCATATCCTACAAGAAGTGGGTGTAGAGAGAAAAAGTGTCCGTTTGAGGTACGCTTGCTTTAGACTTGAGTGGTGTGTGGTCATGTGTGGATCTAAGAATGGAACACCAAAAAGGCATGTATTTAAATAAATTCAGACTACATGCTCAACTTTTAATTACCATTCTAGGTTCAATAGTCAATATAATTGGGGGAGGTGGAGGAGACAAATATGGATCAATTTAAAAGATTTATTTTGATAATGAATATGATATACATATGGGCTTTGAAAATTATGACGAAAATGGTTGCAACCTCGATTTGGATTCACTAATCATCCAACGCTAATCATGTGTTTCATGTTTTAGGAGAATCGGATGTAGAGCTAATTCATATTTTAGGTCTGCTTACCTTATATATGGCTCTACTTTGCCCCCCTTTGTAAGCTATATGACCCACCAAAAACGGGAAAAACAAGTAAATTTTCAATTGGCATTGTTCACTCTTTTTATTAGTCACAGTTTAGCTCAGAAAGTCATGGGAAAGTCATTACATAAGCACGGCAATAGGGGCAACAATTTGTTATCCCTACATGTGGCCACATCACACAGGAGCCAAGAGCCGTGACCATGAAATTGTGAGAGTGTCACGTACCTCGATGCAAGAACAATTACACTCCGAAAAACAATTGTGAACTTCCAATACAATATATTATCAAAACTTTCTCTTTGCAAATACAATGTGCTTTTACGAGCTCGAACCACCCGACCATAGGAGGGAGACCAAAGAAAGATCCTCCCTCCTCCCCCGAGCTCTCTCTTATATCCCAAAGGGACTCCTAGTCTTATCCTTCTTTATTCATAGTATCTAAGAGATACTTTTAGAAGTCTCAAGTCTTACTAAACTTAGACTAAAGTTTCCTTATCTATACACATAGATCATTTCATTGTATGATCTTTTCTTATCTTTTGGCTTGATCTCAATCTTCCACGTGGAACTATCTAATTCTAACTTGATTCATCTATTCATTGAGAGTTGTTTAACTCCAATGAATAACATCCATCCGCTAGGAGCTGTCTAACTCCAATTCATATCTTCTAGTTGGAGTTGTCTAACTCCAACACAAATATCTTCTAGAGGGAGATGTCTAACTCCCAGTTGGAGTTGTCTAACTCCAACTCAAATATCTTCCATCGGGAGCTGTCTAACTCCCGTGCACAATATATCCATAGGTTGTCTAGCCCATTTCTTCCTTTGGAGTTGTCTGACTCCAGTCTTCATCTGCTCACATGCTAAATACATCAAAGCATGGTAGGTTATCATTTTATTATTTTTCCAATCCATCAGTCAATAATTTTTTTAATTAAAGTATCACTAGGGTATATCACACTCTCCTCCCCTTAAAAGACGTCATTGTTCTTAATGACAAAATTAGGATAGTCCCGTCGAAAATCAACTTCTCTTTCCCAAGAAGCTTCTTCTTCAGGATAGTCTTTCCATTTCACATAAAATCTACGGATTGTCTTATTCCGTAACTTTTGGTTCTCCATCTTCAAAATCTTTTCAAGTTCTACAAAAAGTTCTCCCTCATGAGCAACTTTTAGAAAATCAAGCAAAATATGGTTAGGATCAGACACATATTTTCACAACAAGCCCATATGAAATACATTATGGATCTTCCAATGCTCTGGTAGCTTTAATTCATAAGCTACTTGTCTTATCCTCTTTATAATCTCGAATGGACCACACAATCTAGGTGATAACTTCTTTGACTTACCAAACTTTAGTCCAGATCGATTTGGGGCTACCTTTAAGAAGACTTTATCTCCCACTTCAAATTCAAGAAAAATCTTTTATTATTGACATAATGTTTAGCCCTATCCTGAGCACTTTTCATAGCCAACTTTGCTGACTTTCTAATTTCGTTCATCTCCCTAATCGTGTCATTAATGCTTTCAAATCTAGTATTAATTAGCAGTAGAAAGGGTAATGGGAGTTCTACATTTCTGACCATATAAAATATAGAACGGACTTACGGCAATACTACTATGAAGATGATCATTATATGCAAACTCAATCATATGCAACCATTTATCCCACGAGGTTTGTTTTTTACCAACATACATTCTCAACATATCCTCAAGAGTACTGTTTGTCCATTTAGTTTGTCCGTCAGTCTCAGGATGATATGCAGTGCTTAACTTAATTTTAGTTCCACACAATTTAAAAAGTATAGTCCAAAATTCACTCACAAATTTACAATCCCTATCACTTATAATCTCACGTGGAATTTCATGGTATTCAAAAATTTCTTTCATAAATAACTCAGCTATGCCATAAGCAATTATAGTAATAACTGTATGAATAAAATGAGCTATCTTAGTCAATCTATCAACAATCACCATGATACTGTCAAAGTTAATATGAGTCTTAGACAATCTAGCAATAAAATCGATACTGATTAATTCAAATTTCAAGTGAGGTACTGCAAGTGGTTGTAACAATCTAGGGTTCTTCACTTGTTCTGATTTAGAGACTTGACATTTCAGACATCTCTCAACATATTCTTTAATATCTTTTTTCATTCCTGGCCAATTATAATGATGCTTGACTGCTATATAAGTCTTTTGAAAACTTGGATGGCCTACTATCGGGATATCATGAAGATTATTCATAATGTTGAGTCTATGTTCTCCAAACTTGGGAACACAAACTCTACCATTATAATATAAAACCTCATCTTTTAATTCAAAAAATTTAAATTTATCCATTTCATCCACGGTTCTAGTCTCCTTAGACAAGCTCTCAAACAAAAGTTTAAAAAAATCATCATCAGCATAATGCATTTTTATCTCATCTATCAAAAAATTTCTGATGCATGAGATAGCATTTGCAAGCGGTCTGCTACAAAGAGCATCAGCAACCATATTTTTTTTTACCTTTAATATATTCTATATCAAAATCAAACTCTTGTAATAGTTCTATCCACCTACATTGTTGTCTACTAAGGTTGGGTTCAGTGGACAAATACCTCAAAGATTGGTGGTTAGTCTCAATCTTAAACTTTGTTTCGAACAAATAATGTCGTCGCACCTTTAAAGCATGAACTACGGCAAGTAATTCTTTTTCATGAATAGGATAATTCGATTCCGTAGAATTCAACTTATGAGATTCATAAGCAAGCACTCGTTTGTCTTGTATCAAAACCGCACCAATAGCTAGGTCATTAGCATCAGTACACAAAACAATATTTCCCTTCGAAGGATCCATGATCGTTAAAATAAGTATTGAAGTTAAAAGCATCTTTTAAGTTCAAGAAGCTTGAATCACAATTAGGAGTCCAATCAATAGAATCAGATCTCTCTTTTAGTAAAGTAGTCAAAGGAGCTGCAACCTTAGAGAACTATCTAATTCCAACTTGATTCATCTATTCATTAAGAGTTCTCTAACTCCAATGAATACCATCCATCCGCTAGGAGCTGTTTAACTCCAATTCATATCTTCTAGTTGGAGTTGTCTAACTTCAACACAAATATCTTCCAGAGGGAGATGTCTAACTCCAACGCAAATATCTTCCATCGGGAGCTGTCTAACTCTCGTGCACAATATATCCATGGGTTGTCTAGCCCATTTCTTCCTTCAGAGTTGTCTGACTCCAGTCTCTATCTGCTCACATGCTAAATACATCAAAGCATGATAGGTTATCATTTTTTTGTTTTTCCAATTCATCAATCAATAAATTTCTTAATTAAAATATCACTAGGGTATATCACAAAGGGCCCAAAAGAAAGTGTCTAAAGGCTGTCCCAAGACAATTTTACAAACACATAGTGTGGTCACGGGCCCTCAAGTGTAGTGTGAAGTCATATGTGATTGTACCCTCAACCAAATGCATTTCAGTAAACTTCTATTCATGTGGGGTCCTCACACATGATAAAATATAATAAATCAAACGGTTGTGAGATTTCGGAGTGCCATGGATTTGTGTTGGGCCTACCTCTAAGAGGTGGTTTTTAAAATAGTTCAAGTGACCATGAAACATGATCCAGTTGATGCCACATAGGAATCCACGTAAACTTTACATCTATCTTGTAGTCAGATGCTCCGTTGGTCCATCAAGCATAGTGTGAAGTGAACTTGGACCGGCTCCCCCTTTTTAACCAATGAGAGTGCTTGGAGTGCAATGGTCATGGGCCCTCAGTCTCATGTGTGAAGTGGCCCATAGTCACCATTAGATATAAGGAAAGTTCGGGTTTATTATTGAAAGATTATCCTTGTTTCTTGAAACTTAAGTTGATTTTTTAGGGTTTAGGGTCCTCTTCATGAAGCCAATCACTAAACTAAATATTGTATGTTACTGTGGTAATTTTTCTAATGACACTTCTTATAAATAAGTTCACAAAACCTTGCCATCCCAACTTAGTGTAGTCCTTCACCATGGCTTTCTATCCCGCTTTTGCAAAGAGGACAATGGATGAACTAACAGTAAGTTAGGGATGACAGTACTTGTAAACTACTCACCTAATGATATATTGTCATGGATGAATTATATTGAAATTTGGATGAAAAATCACTTAGTAAGTGACAGTAATTGCAACATTGTATATCTATGATGCCTAGTTTTTTTATACAATGAATAAAAATTAATGTTGAATTTACATTTAGTGTAAGTGAGAGTACACGACCGCTTTACAATTAGTATTGAGCAAGACGAATAAAATCCGGTGACACTAAATACAATATTTAGTGTCCTAGCATACCGTAAGTTGTAAAACACGTCTAGTGCATTCGGGAATTTTACAGTCTAGGTCATGCTGGTAGATTTGTAAAATTTTGGGTTACACATGATGTGTATGATGAGACCACCGATAGAGGATACAAAAATTATGACAATTTTTTAAATTGGTGGGTACACCCATAACAAATACTTTGGGGATGGAAAAACACAACCAAAATGTCACTACACTAAGTATGATATTTAGTGTTTGATTATATTCAATGTTGTTATCATCTTACCCTGCTCAACACTAATTTTTAATTCCTTGACAATTAGTATTAGACATAAATGTGCCGCTACCTTCTCTACTGCCACTTCCCTTCATGTGAAGCATGGATTTCACTAGACTTGCGATTTTAGGGATGGCGTCCAACTTCCTGCTCACCGATCTCTCATCTGCCAAAGTCGGCAGCAATTTTTTTTCATATCCTTACTAACACTAAATTCAAACATGTAACTTCCACGTATTACCATAGTTGAAATTTAGTGTTTGAGTTTACATTTAATGTTACTAACTTTCATAGGGTATTGGCATTTAGTGTATGCGTTTGTATTTAGTGTATCAAACACTAAATATCCTTTTTAGTGTAGTGAACTTAGGAAATCCACCAAGAAGTCAATGCCATAGGTGATTTGAAGAACCAAACTCCAAAAATATACTTCTGTTGATTTTAAATAATTCAAAACAAGCAGTTAATCGCAAGAGTGCTAGTTTGCCCTATTATTATCGTGCACACATGGCTAATTCTGGTCGCATGTCCGACCAAGACCAAACTTGGCTCATTTTAGAGAACACTTTAGATCAACACTCACTTAACTCAGGACAAAGCCAATAAAAATGCACGAAATGGATTTAAATCCCAACTGGACAAACATCATCCATTCCAATACCCATACCAACAACTCCACTAATTCATGATTCAAAAGCAAGCTTCCGTATTCAAACCGCTTATTAGCCGTAACAATAAGTGCACCCAAGACACCTTTAGGCCATGTTAATTCAATTGTGTTTGTGTTAGGTAGGTGTCTAAGTATGTACGTAACTTAGAATCTAACTTAGTATGGGTCACACTAGGTAGCTATTCATCATTGGCCTACAGCATCAATACATTTATTATCTTGCAATCCGTGGTGACAAGTTAATGAGCCTATGGAAGGTCAACTAGTGTTATATATAATCTTCAATTGGTTTTGGTTGAATTCACACCAAGCCACCTACTCTACAAGGTGTATTTATTTGACTCGTTCTATCCTAAGATGCAATCCTCTTTCAATGCCAACAAGACCCAACAATACTTACGGTAATTTGATCATAGTAATTGTGTTCATATGTTTAAAGTGACGATTATAAGTGTAGCTATCATGCAACTATCATAAATGTTTGTAAGATGAATGTAGTTTTTTTTATTTGCCATGATTGTCAAATCTCAACTTGGATTTTACAAATAGGATTTTTCTTGGATATGCAAATGTGATATGAGATTCTAACATCAATCTATCAAAAAAATCCATTTTTTTATTATGCTTTTTTTATTTTTCAAAGTCAAAAGTGTCAGAGTCATAAGTCAACTAGGTTACTCCCCCCTCCCATTTTGTTACTATTGAACTTAGAATGCTCAACAAATCAATGAGTATGTAGTCCAATCCCACTATTCATAGTCATTGGAGCATCCAATGATGTGCCTCAAGCTCTGCATTACTTACATGATTTTGGCTTTGTTCTTGAGGTTCTTCTTGAGACATGTGCATAAACTATCAACGTACCTTTGTCATTGTTGCAGATTCTTTGAACAAACACATATAGAAACCATCAACAAGGTTTTTAAGTACGCTATATTTGATGGTTACCAATAGTGCTCCCAATTAAATGATTGAATGTTTAGATTCCAAAAGATGGATCATTGTTCTGCACACAACTTGAGAATAGAACATCATGATTCTCTAGAATGCAAATTAAGTTTGATATTCAATTGGCTAGCTGTCTTTGGGCATCTGAGACATGACTTATCAACTGGTAGTTTTCTTTCAACACAAGTGTAAAGAAACAATGTGTTGATCAACATCTTCTATGTATAAACCTCAATATGATATTGTTGCAAAGCCATCGCAAACATTGCTCAACAACGCATATTAGAGTCATGGTTCAATTCCATGGGAGATTTATCCATTTTTTTGATGCCACCATCAAGGATGATGGAAAATTTTAATAAGTTTGTAAAATGGGATGAATGTTAGATATTTGGCCTCATTAAATTGTTGACTTTCCATGAGGGACGGTGACAAGATAGGGAAACATTATATATCTTGGGGATTTCTAATTTTAGTCAAATCAGCCCCTAAATCGTCTGATGGAATTCAATTAGAATAAAATTAAAATACGAGCTTGGAACAGACCAGTTTTCACTGCACCCCGCAGTAGTTGTCATGAACCGAAATCTGTACCACAACATGAAATTCCACATATTTTTGTATTTACAAAGTACCAAAATTGAAGATGATGTTTCGAATGTGATCGTAACTTGATGAGCGGAACCTCAATATGAGATGAATAACACAATCCTGGTCTCAGCTGTAAATAGTACCAGCAAGTTTATTCAATTATCCCACCTTGAATTCAGTGGTCAATAGATTTGCCATGTGAAGAAATGAACATTTTCTCCTATAATTCCTATAAAAGAAGGATAGGTAAGTCAAATTCGGCTGCAGAATTTCTGGGACTGATATAAATTGTAGTACGAACTAAAGACTCTAGAAGTGCATGGGATTGTAGAATTAAATTTCTTTCTGAGCTGCTGCCTGAGCATGCATCTCATCCTTCAAGACAGTCGCCAAAGCGTCATACGCCTCGCCCCATGCCAATTCGAGCTCGGGACTCCATTGCTCCGGCACCCCTGTTGCAACTGCATACAGCAGAGCCTGCTTCACAACCTGCATTAAAAAAAGAGTTAAAAATTTGATGTCTTGCTTGGGTCAATTAATGCACGTAACATTTTTCAGCCTTGGATATTCTTGGGCATGATCGGTCGAGATCCTTGTGTTTCCAAGTCCAACCAGTTACATGTTGACATCTTTCAGTTTTTCTTTTAACAATGAGGTATATATGCTGACAGTTCCTCCAAAATGATCGATTAGTTTCCTAAAGCCTTGTGAACTTGAACTGGTTGTTTCTCAAACTCAACCGGTTCATCTGTAACTAGCAGTCGGTGCTCCCCCTTCATTGTTGGAGCCCAGCTTGTTCTGTGAGGACCAGGAATGAAGTGGAAATTATGCCTGGAATATTCTAGTAGGCTCTCAGATTCAAGTGCCCATACAGCCCCTCTCATCCAGGACCAAAGGTAGATGTGTCTTAAATGGTTATTTTTTCTGATTAGTCCACTTTTCCTAGGAATTGAAACACACAATTAGTACGATATGGTTGGCAAATCCAAATCGAGCCCATAGCCACTTTCTTAGCTCATATGAATCTCCCATCCATTTTTCCAAGTGAAGATTCTCGTGCTTATTAAATGGTCATATATCTTATTCATCATTGACCCACATTAATTATCTTGAAATCATTAGGTGACAGCTAGAGCCGGGTGTCAGATGACACTTGATGCTACATGACAAGTTGTGACAACCACTTTACCTATTTAAGGTGTCACATGTGGCCACACGAAATCAGGGGTTGATTAGTGTAGTTATGATCAGAACTTGTCTGCTTAGATAAAATATTGGACGGACCTAATCTTCCTTTTCCAAAGCACATCCAATATACCACTCATATACTTTTTCCCAGAAACAAACCACTCCTGAGAAACTAATATTGGGAGCTTAAACGCTCAGATTGCTTTGCCAGCCAGAGTCAACCTTACTATTGCTATAGACTGTGATACATTCTTGTATGGAACCATTTTCATTGATATTCTAGATTCAGATGGAGCTGAAAATTTGACAAACGTTTTTACCTCAAAATGGGCGTCCGCGACTCCTGTGGCAACATGCTTGGCTGCCAGTTTCTGCAATTGTGGCTTCAAGATCTCAAAAGCGCCTTTGTCTCCCAGCTGTGACGCCGCATCCCCGGTCTAAATCACACGCAAAAATTACACATGGAGCAATTCAAGGTCACGATTGGTGAAGACATTTTCTTACAAATTGATCAACATAAAAACTTACACTTTCGGCTCACAGCAACAGAGCATGAACCAAGTTTGTGACTTGAATGTGCGTCCGCAGGGGCTAGAGGATTGTTTTAATTCCTCAAAATAAGTCCATTTACAATGCCACACATTTTGTCCTCCCAACCAAAAGACGTTACAAATCCATTACAAAGACGCCAATAGCTCAACAAACGCATGTCATATAGCGTTCCCTAAATGATGGTAAGAAAATCTTTCCAATTACCAACGGTTTTGGGAGATTTTTGCAACAATTGTACAACAATTATACATCATCAACCTATCAATATCCTTGGGATTAGAGAGACCTCCACTTCATCTTCTTATAGAGATCACATGTAATCGCCTGTCGTTCTAGTTATACAAATGGCCTACATTACAAGCAGAATTTTGCAATGTTCATTTCTTACCATTCTGAAGACTTGGAGAGCATGGTTCTTCACTTTGGGGTTCTTCTCAAACGGCACACTGGTGTCTCTCAGGAACGAGAACATGGGCTTAGCTTGCGGTGCAATCTCGAACACCCTGCATTAATTCCACACACCTAGAATTCAGTACTGAGAAAATTTAAAACAGACAGTCTTGTTCCATTTAATTGTCATCACTGCATGTCTGCCTTTGATTTACACCCTGCATTAGTTCCACATCACTGCCCTATGTTCTTGTTGATGTGATTTTTAAACCGGTTTCCTCAAAATAGGCTCATTTACAACAAACTTGTTGTCCTTCCAGACCCAAAGACGTTACAAACCCATCACAAAGGCATCAGCAGCTAAACAATCACTCAATATATTACATCGTTCTAAGTGTGGCAAACATCCCCTCTGTGATTCCAATGGCTATTTACGGTCTTTAGAGGCTTTTGCTTCAAGATTTCAGAATGAATCTGATGATTATGTGATCCCAAAATGATCAACTCTCATGTGGAACTTTTGCAGTCAAGAACAAATGTTTGACAATGCTCTTGCTACACATAAGGTAGCAGCCACACAAACACTCATTATAGCACTCTAAATGTGTTGCAAACCCATCACAAAGCTGGAAACAGCTAAGCAAACTCGTATGTCATCGTTCTAAATGTGTGGCAAATACCCCCTTTGTGGGTTCCAGTTACCAACTGTTCCTGAAGGTGAGGTGTTGCAATGAAATGCTCATCATTGTACTTTTTGCGGCAAGAATCATGCAGTTACTACAGCAAGGTTGATTCAGATGGAATCTAATGGCCATGTGATCATCCAGCAAGAAGATTCAACCCAAGTGGGAGAGTGGGAGAGTGAGAGAGTAGATTACTTTGTGAAGAAAACGATGCCGTTGGTTTGAGGATCTTTCTTGAGAACCTCCCATGACTGCTTCACCAGCCGCTCGCTCTCTTTGGAGTACACCTGAGGGGTGTGATCTGCAACCTCGAGGACTGCAACTTCGACCACCGAAGAATCTGCCATCGGAACAGATACAATTTTACGTACACCACTTAAATTACGTCGACTAGCTATGAACCCAAAATTTCGCGCTGCAGATACACAAGAAGAAGAAGATGATCAATCGGCTGGCAACGCTACGCCTGGCTCACTCGGATGCGATGTCAGTTACTTTGCATCCAACTGTATCACTGGGTGATTGGCGCTCGATGCTCAGCTTGAAACTAATAACTTGTAATGAATGTGTGGTTGTGATGATGTGATTTGATGGGCTTGAACTTTTGTTTGGTGTGTTTGATTTATATACCCTGCCAGATTGTCAACTTTTGGTGTCTCCGACTCGAAATATCCACGGAAGCATCAGCAGCATCCTGGACGCTGGGATCGCAACCTGTGAGCATAACACAGAAGCTGAGTTGCCAAGGAAATTAAATTAGGGCACACTTCCATTCCATGGCTACTATGAGGGCACTCTTGAGCAGGGTAGGCTCCACGGGCTCAAATTCGCGTCGGATTCTCGGTTGCTCGACGCTGTGTTGTTTTTCTTTTCTTTCTTCTATGGCCAAGGCTACATAACATGGTTCAACAGGATAAAACTATTTTGTGGGGCCAGCTACGATTCTCGAATCGTACACTATGATTATGTAGTTTCAAATCGAATATGAGCGAGCTCAACAATATCAAATCGAGTATGAGTGAACACAGCTCATCTACCGAGCAATGTTATGTATGCTTGCACTTCTTTGAGTTGGGCCTTCACCAACATTACTGAGGCAAAGGGGGCTTAGGGAAAACATGATCCCCATAGATTTGTGGTTAATTCATCTCAAGTAGATTCTCCTTGACTATATGTGGGATTTCTAATGTTAATTATGGGGCCAACCCATCTTAAAAAAGAAAATTACATATTATGATTGACCATCTTATAATTGGGTGCATTTCCACCTTGGGCAATGTTGGTGGGGGCCCAGCTCAACGAGGTGTGGGTATCTAGCCCTAGCCCACTTCTAGAGGGGGATTTGGCAAAGCAAAGATAGTAAGCCAATGTTAAATGGTCACTCTAACCCTTTTAGTGCTAGAGAGAACCCCACGGGCTTAAGCTCTCAAAAAGACAAACCACCATAGAGCCACTAAGTTCACAGTCTCATCGGTTCTCCCCCACTTGGCATGGAGGTCATCTAATGTGTTAAGAATTGTAAGTGCAAGTCTCAGCCAGTTTCATGTTGTTTGGGAGGACAATGCTCCAAAGTTGTTTTAAAGCTCATAAAAGGTCACTAAAACTTGAAGAAGGAACCAAATTTAAATGTTCGTTCAGGCCGTTCCTAATTATGTTGACAACTAGGCCTAGAATACTTGATACATTTTGAGCACATAGTCCAATCCCTTTTAAACACGTGTCTTTTTGGTGTTTGTTCTTACAACCACACCCAAACCACACATCATTAAAGTATAAATATTCAATTAGAAAAAGATGACTATGAAAGGCTCACTTACCTTAGGCAAGTTTGTTGATGACCGCAAGACTTTGATAGAGCATGTTGAAGCATCTTGTTTGTCAAGCACCAAATCCATGTGGACATGGGAGGGGCAACTATGTGTGTGTATATATATATGAATGAGAACATGAAGATGGGGCCAAAAATCATGAGATATCGTATTCCTCATGGCTCTAAATCCACTTACAAGGTAATTTCTTCTTAAGAAGCTAGTATGTAACATGAAATGATTTGATAAGGGACAACCCTTGAACAACACAACACCAACAGGCTCATATTCACATAACATGATTCAAATTCATAATAATGTTCTGTGGGACTAACAATATTCCACGTAGTATTCCACATTCATAACAGTGTTCTGTGGGACTAACAGTATTCCACGTAGTATTCCAGAATGTGGGGAATATCCGAGAATACTACGTAGAATAATGTCAGTCCCACATAACATTGTTATGGATCTGAGCAATGTTATGAAAAACACTGACATTTTTTTGATTTTTTAATTTTTTGATTTTTTGATTTTTTGATTTTTTGTAATTTTTAATTTTCCCTATTCCTGCAGTGCCCGCACCACAACCTTCTTTGCACTAAAACTGAAGGGGCTCCAAAACATTAGAGCCCGAGGAGCCAGCAGATTTGACATGTTAAAGAGTAGGGGTTGTTCTAGGCATAAAAATAGTTTTCAAGCATGCCTAAAAGTTATGTGTGTACCCAAGAAGTCCGTAATGTTATTTGCTGACTGGGTTCCAGCACTTTGACCTTTGCGGAACTGAAGGGGCACCGCAAGCCAATGAAGACTACACTGATAATCCCAATTAGTGAGGGAGGGCTAATAGTGCATGTGGGAAATTAGTGAAGGTGATACTAAATTTCTCTACGCTATGAAATCAGTCCCACCAAAAGATCTAGGAAGTATTGTTCATCTCGGTGCCATGCACTGAAAATACTATTCATAGTAGTATTGTTCATCCTGGCATTATTCACTGACAAGCATGTGTTTGCGTATAAATGTTTCTATCACTCTACAAGCATCTTAGAGCACGCATTAATTTTCTTGAAATGTATGGTAAATGAGCATGTATTCATGAATTTAGTATCACTCGGTAAAAGTGTCAACCCTCACTAATTTTGAGACTTGGCAAAACGGTGTATATTTCATGAATTAGTACCACGTGCACTAATTGGGATAATCAATGCGGGCTTTCTTCCATAAATCGGACATAAGTTAAGGTAGATGCGTCTTAAATGGTTACTTATCTTGATCGGACACCTGTATTTGAGTGGTATGTGGTTAGGTGTGCTTCCAAGAACGGATGCCCAAAAGGCATCATGTGTTTACAAGAGATTAGATTGCATGTTAAAAATATGATAATCATTCTAGGCTCAATAGTTAGGGAGACCTATATGACCATTTAATGAGCACAAGAATTTTCACTTTGATGATGAATAAGATATTCATATTAGCTCCAAATATTATGAGAAAAGTGGCTATGGCCTCGACTTGGATTTGCTCACCATCTCGTGCTAATTGCGTGTTTCACATCCTAGGAGAAGTGAGCTAGTCAAAAAAGGCAACCATTTAAGACCCATCTACCTTACTTACTACAACTTCCGGCGAGGCTTCAAGTCTACTTAAGGTGGAGGGTGCTAAAACCAACACCCCACCCAAAACCAACACCTATAAATGCCTCCCAATCACCAACATTGTACTACCTTGAAGCGTTCCCCATGGTGTAGGAGTGTACCCAAGCTAGATCAAAGCCCGGACTAGTACATTGTTTTTTGCATTTAGTGTTGTGTTACATTTAATGTTGTTACTATTCATTTACCTGCAACACTATCTACCAACCACTTGACAAATAGTGTTCCCTGCACCGCCACCTTCTCTACCTTGGCTGCGATACCTAAAACTTTGCGTTACCCTAAAACACAAAACATAAAAAATATTATAACACTAATTGTGGAGATGTAAAAATCTTAACATGGCCAAATTTTACATTAGTTCACAATTAGTGTATAGGTTGGCATTTAGTGTATGCAACATTAAGGGCGTCACTGGCATTTAGTGTTGCGGTTCGTAATTACTGTTGCTAACACTAAATGCAAAAAACTGTGTAGTGGTGCGCAAAGCCACATGACCAGCTCCATGATCCCACCCGGTTCACTTGCAAAACTGTCACCTTGCATCGTGGGTACTGACCCTCTTGCATCCCGGGAATCGACCCCCTTTGTGCTTTGTGGTCCTACCTCCTTGGCTTTGTGAATAGAATGGCTAGAACCGTACCCCCTGTGTTTAGAATGGCTAGAATAGGGATTGAAAAGCCACCCTAAAGTCACCTTGAACCAACCCGAGATAGAATGGAGCCTGTTACCTACCCTACATGAAGATAGTGGAGGCCACTATGAGGTGGCGCCACTAATGGCATCTAAAACCGTCACTCTCTGGGCCCGTGTAGTACCCATCTATGTTGTGTTAGTTCTAGGCAATCTAGTGTTGGTTCTAGGCAATGAAGATGGGTCCTCATCATATACAAGGTCGTCATACACGGGGCCTATGAATTGGTCTAAGGAAGCTAGTGGTTTTGACTTTGAATATTCATCAAGTATTCAATTGAATATACAAATGTTTTTCTTTCTTTATACCTATGTTTAGCCCAGAGGCATATATATATATCAACCACATAGCCATATGTATGTGCAATAGTTTAAAGTGTTGGTTTAAGCACCCTCTACCTTATAGCCCACTCACACTAACTAGTGCGGGCCATCAATGAATGGTTCCTACCAGCACTGGTTACATCCAATGGCTCTCACTGGCTAAACCAACTCTAAAAGTGGCCCCTACTGGTAGGAACCGTTCATTGGTGGGCCACACCAGTAAGTGTGGGTGGGCTATTAGTTCCATACATAAAACTTATGTTAGTTTCTAGGCTCTTGTTTTCATCAGCATGATCATCAGCAATGGTCTCAGGGTCCACAAAATTGATGTAAAGTAGCGTAAGCTAAGTTAACTTACTGACAAGACCATTCCCTACAGTCCACTGTAATTGTAGGCTTGGGGCAGAGCTTTATGGTGGCCGCCACACAGTTCTCATCCCAAGTGGATGGAGAGGTCCATCCAAATCTTCGATCCCTCGGAGTTTGTGTTTGCTTATTCCAAATGGGTCCCCTTAGACAAAGGTACTCATATGGTGCTAAAACCAACACCCCGCCTTATACCAACATTTTGAAGTCTTGCATGATACTCCTTTGGACTTCATAAAAGTGCACACTCAAATTTCATGAAGGTTCCAAGCTACAGTAAATACAATATTTAGTGTCATATGGTATTTTATGTCACTATGGTAACTTTTCGGATGACACTTCTTATGAATAAGTTTACAAATACTATCGTGGATGATGGATGAGTTTCATCCATTGGCCAAAACCCTACCTTCTCTTGTTGGCTACTCTTCTCTTGGTTCCGCCTCCACCCTAAGGATTCCTTGTTTGCTTAAGAGTTTGCTCCATGTGATGTGATGTGGTTGTTTCTTGTGATATTTGGAGTCAAAGGGTGGCAAAGAAGGTTATGGAGGTGATGTATTGGTGTGTTGTTTCTGTGGTAATGTTTGGTACTCTATTTCTTGTAGAAATTAGGGTAAGGGTTTTGCAATGGGTTCCTTTGGTGTAGTTGTCGTAGGAATGTGGAGAGTGGTCTTCTTTAAATGTATCCAGTGCTTTCAATTATCATTAGCTCTCCTGTATTAAAAACAATTCGTGGCTAGGGTTTTTATCAAGACCTCTATGTCTATCTGCAACTGCCTTATAATGTTTTGATGATTCTCACTGTGGCAACGTGTTTTTTTGACCTAAAGCACAACCCTTCCTTTGTAGAACTCTACTATGTCCCTTTCTTAGAGGGTCGAGTGTTGAGAATACAATCAGTTTGCTCTGATCAGTCTCATTTGCAAACCTCGATGTGGATGAGAATGTCATTACAAAGTTGATTCAATTGCAGAGTGTTGTTGACTTCGCTTTTCCTGAGAGGGTCCTTACAAAGATTACTATAGGAATAATGTTCATCTTGGTTGGCACATTTCACCAGCTCTACTGACTATAGATGTTCAATCTATCCCATCATCTTCATATGTACAGCAGCACGGAAATTTTGGATAGGAATAACTATATGTGAGGTTTTGAGAGAGGTACACATTTGTCTTGAAAGCTTTACACTCAGTTTGGTAATATGCCTTTTTTTTCATACTTACCAAGGCATCATTAAAGGAAGTTACAACCTTCCTTTAATATCCTTTAACATCACTAATGGTGTAGTGACAATCCTCAAATGGCACCTTCAGAAGGGATGTATAGTAGAGGCACCTATTCCCGATCAAGACCCCATCAACGATTTATAGGGTACCGGGATTTTGATCGGGTTGGGAGTGAATTTCGATCAAGCCGGGATTAATAGTGTCATGACACACCTCTTGGTTTTGAGTGCTAAAGTGAGGAGGAATGAATGGTTAAAATGCACGGTTTTGGCATCTCGGGGGGGCATTGGTGAAAATATTAGAAACCGCGTGCGATAAAATATAGGGAGCAATATATTCATTGCACGTAAAAATTTTAAATGAATTACATGTAGTATAGGGAGCTGAAAAAGTGAAAAAGGGATTATAAGTAAAATAGGGTCATGTATAATGCTACAAATTTTATGACTATTACATCTAAAATAGCATATAGGAAAAAGGATCTCAATTTTTTTATTTTATAGGATACCTTCTCGGGGAAGTCACTTAGTGTATTTTTTGGGGACACATGAGCGTACAACACATATTTTTTGGGGGGCTATGTAGCTCATTTACTACATTTTAGTGGACCCTATATTTTTTAATAATTCTACTTTCTTCAATTTCTTATCACCCTATGTGTAATTATAAATTAAAATCTCCATAATATTTCAGACCCTTCATTATTTATATTTATTTGAGTTTCCCTTTGTGGACAATAACATTGTACTATAGCATTAGAAATGGAATTCATCACACAACAAAAATTAAGTTGTGTATACAAGAAGCATGTTATTTACATAATTGGTTACATGTCTAAGCCCATTGATAATGGCGTACTTAATTGTTTCATCCAAACACTGAAAGAAATCCACAAATTCCAAAACAAACCAACATCACTAAAGTGTCCATAATGTGTTCACTAACACAGTTGCACTAACATTGCACATGTTATCATGCAAAGTGTGAAGACAATTTGAAATGCCTACCTATGAGTCCTACGTGAAAATTGAGAAACGATCATCACAAAAGATGCCACAGCCTCTCGCCTAGAACATATCCATCAATCCACCATAGATTCACCAAATATGGCCCCACGGAGCTCTTTAAACACGTAGGGATCAATGCACGATGATAGAATTCTTGTCTTGCGTGGAAGGAACAACCAGAGAATTATACAAACGTCAATGAAATGTTCCTCAAAAGTGCACTTAATAACCCTCATCCAACGAGTTCATCCATTTTGTAGATGGATTTGTGATCATTTTTCATCTAGTTCTTAAATTTTTCTTACCTTAAACTCAACCTAAAAATAATAAAAATTCCCTACCAATTACTATAATGCTATTTTAGAAATACTATAAACATAATTTTGGGTATTACAAGTGACCCTATATTATATATAATGTGCTACCTCACATTTCTTCAAGGCTATGGTATATCAAAAAAATATATAATTTTTATCAACCATGAATAAATGTCACCCTATATTTGTTCTCTCAAAGTTATCTAAATTTTTGACAGTGACTTCCCCGGGGATACCTTATACTCCTTCTAGAGGAGGGACTATTGTGAGTGGGTTTGTTTGTTGTAGAAGTAAATACTACTATCCAGAGCAACCGGTTCACAATATAGATTTGCAAAATATATACGACACAGGCTATAAAGTCTTACAGCCTCCATGCAGTACAGTTATACAGTACTGGTATCCAAAGTCGCGTATCCGATGACAAAGGATTGAATTACCGTTGGACTGGGAGGGACGGCTTTAGGGTGCAGGTTGTAGGGTCTACTCGTGAGGTTCAGGGTTGTTTGCTGTGGATAGTGTTGGAGGCGCATTGTTGCGTGTTGTCGACATTGTGTTGGATGCGTATTGGTTTAGGGTGTGAATTTTGAATCGGATTTCTCGTCGGTTTTGCTTTCTTTAGAGTGCAGTTTCATGTGTGGTGCGTGTGGTGGAAGCGTGTACTTGTGAATCTTGGAGTTCACGTTTGTCTTCTGAAAGTTATGCATTGGATATGTAAGTTTGATTTCCTTGCTATGGTTTCCAATTTGCATTGCAAACCAATTTCCTTGCTTGCGTCTAGGGTTTGAAGTGGTGAATTTCTTCAACTTCGTCCGATTTGTACGCTTAGGGTTTAGGGTTCACAGAGTTTAGGGAAGAAAATCGGTGCTTTGCAGATTCAGTAGATTTAGGGTACCAACGACTAGCTCTTCTTTAGGCTTTAGGGTGAATCTGGGATTACTTGGCTTACGGTTTAGGGTTTAGGGATCAGCAAGAGAAAGATTCATATTTTTGTTTTACACTTCATTTCAGAGAGCATACGAAGAATCAAGATGCGGATCAAGGTTTATTTCCGGAAGAGAGAATGTGATCTCGCAAAGCTATTGAGTCCGATGGACATTGACGATGATGCTTCGCTGTTCATTTTGCAAAAGAAATTGGAGGATCTGGCTGTCTTCAAGCGGCTAGGGCCTTTCGAATTTTGGGATGTTGAGGCATGCTACAGGATTGACAATGATTTTGAAGAGCTCAACAAAGTATGAGAATCTGTTCACCTCATTCCTACTGCTACTGAGGACGTCAGCTCTAAGCGTGCCAAGGTTGGCGATTTTGAATTTCGAGAATCTGTAGGAACTATCGAATATGGTGCACCTCAACCTTCAGTGAGCAGCGAGCAGTTCTTGGAAAACCTGGGTTCGTTGCTGGATCCACAATCCACTGAGTCTTTGAGAACTACGGAGGAGCAGTCTGGGGCAAGACTAGTGGGTTTGCAATCCACCCTTGTGCCTAAAGAAGCCTTGGAGTTGTACCAAAAGGGGGAAGCCAAGCTCCGACAAGATTTGAAGAAGATTTCGATGGAGGACCATGAGTGGGAGCTTCGTTCTTGGGATTAGGCCAGAGTTGGCATTTTGAAAATCTACTGTTGCAAATGTAAGGCTTTCGTTGGTGGAAGTGCAGGGAAGCACTCAAAGACTACGGTGACCAATTTATTTTCTAATTTCCGGAATAGTCACTTGAACAGTGGAAGCCATGTGCGGAACTACTACCGTGAAAAAGGAATGGAGCTTGCTAATCATCCTCAAGCTGCGACTACGAGATCCAATCCCATTGTTTTGACTGCAGCTGACCACAAAAGCATGGTCGACGAGGGAATGTGGATATTGGTTGTTGTCAACGACAACATAGATGTGCACAAGCTGACGTTCGAAGTTATTGGCGACCCCCTTGACCCGATTATGAAAGCGTTTTGGTTGAAAGTGAAATATCTTCTTTGCCCCAACGAAAGGTTCAACCTGTGTCCACCTAAGCGAAATTTGGAGGCAAATTTAATGAACCATGTGCATGGTACAGTACATGCAAAGTCCGTTGAAGCTTTGGAGCACCGAGGTAAAAAATCTTTGCCAGTATATAGTGGGAAACGCGGCAGACCAGGGAGGCAGCCAACGTTTGCCAGCAAGTGCAGCCAAACAGGACTCCATACTTTCTTTAAACATTCACAAGGTGAGTCATGATCATTTGACAAAAACTCATTGTCTTTACTGATGTGATGGGGCTTAAGGGGACCGACTTGCCTCTATGCTAGAAAGTGTTACTACATTGAAGGACTGTTATGGGATCCTCAGCCTGGAAAAGTGTGGTTTCCAGAACCTCATCTGGAAGCTTTGTTGCGAGTGGGTTCAGAGGTTGTCATAATCAAAGGGGCTTTTAGGCATCGTGAATGCAAACGTGTTTCTTTGAGTGGTGAATCATTTCCGGATTTTGCTTGCTCACTGTGCACGAGCATTGTTTTTGAAATTGATTTTAGATTACGTGTTGTCTGAGAGGAACATGCAATTGAAAAACAGGGATGCAGGGGTACTGGTGGCAGTCGTAGAGTAGGTTATCTGTCTTTGCTGGAGTTGACGTCCCACAGCCAACTGTTGGCTCGACAATTAAAAATTGAGAAGCTTAGACATTGATCTGCTAAGACCAGAATTGCTCAGTTGAAGGTCAGTCGACCAACGCTAAAAGAATCTGCCAAACGGGCATCTGAGGAGCATAATGTTTTCAAGTTATGTTCTGATATCATAGCTGCTCACATGATTTGTGTCATGGGTGGGAAACCTGCACTTTGGGATTTCATGCGTGATGTAGCTTCCAATTTGAACATCAAAAAACAAGGAATTAGATGGTCCCTAAACTCGAAAGCTTTCTCGCAGGCAATGAAAATGTACGGAGGTAGGCGCATGTGTGATTTATTTTCTTTGAATTACTGTGGTCCAAATTACAGTACTACTAAGCGTGAAAACCATAAGGGCATGTAGTTTGTCCCTGGAGAGCATGTTCAAATTTTTAAGAGTGTGGCAAAGATTTACAAGAAAGCTAAGGCAGTGCATGGAATTGTAGGCGATGTACTTGTGATACTTGCAGAGGATGAGACAAAGGTAAAGGGCCGGATTGCATGGGATCATCGGTCTGATACGTTGGTAGGATTTTGTGGTCCCAAGACTGAACATGTTTGTATTCCAAATTACAGGGAGGTTGTTGGTACAGGGGAAGAGGGATACAACAAAATCATTGATGCTTTCCGCAATAATCGTGTAGGAGCCTTTGCTAGAATTGTTATGGTGAATACTTTGCATGAAAGTTTGCCTCGTCTAGTGCTTGTCATTGCATGTACTTGTAATTGCTTTGATTTTTTGTGGGTGAGGCAACAGTGGCAAAGGATCGAAGCACTTTGGAATAAGGAATGCAGAGATATAGTTGGACCGATTATAGGTCATGCAAGCGATGGAGATAGTAAACGACGCCAACTGATGTTGTTTGACTACAAGAGTCGGGAGGGGACCAGATTGAGCATTGAGTGGAAGGATGGCTCCTAACGGCTCGGTTGGATGAATTTGGGAATTGTACTGTACTTCATGATCAAGACTGGATTCACAATGGTAAGAAACTTGTGAATCCACTTGAGTCTCCAGTGAAGACTTTGCAGCTTGGGGAGGATGGAGCCTTCCACACTCACCTGGGTATGCTTTACAACAAGTACACATTTGAGGAGCATGGTCTGAAATTGGAGGACGTACAACGCAAGGACCGGCAGAACTGGGCATCTGCCCAACGAATTTGTCAACGAAAAACACAGGAGTGTTTGGCAACCATGAGAAATTCCCCCGAAGCACACCGTGAGCGTACACTTGGTACCGAAATGTATTTGCGAATTTGTGCAGACTATGTTGACATATTTGCTTCATGTGTGCTTGATCTACGTAGTAGAATCGTGCTTGCAGCTAAGGTTTCGTTTTTCTTCAAATTGTGGAAACTGTGGTTTAGTCACGGAAATCATGCTGTTGGGAACAACTCTGTCATATTCAATGCAGCTGAAAACTTTGTGAGTCAACAATGTTACATAGATGTTCAAATTTCTTGTCATTTTGTGGTTCTTCTTGTGAAGCACTTTCGTGATATTTACCCAAATTTGCATGTTCCTCTTCATCTCACAGGAAGTGATAGTTGTGAGATTTTCTTTTCCAAAATAGGGGGCATGAATGGCATGGAGCATTCTTACGATTTTCATGACTTGGTGAACACAACTAACACATTGAATCGACTGTCTAGTGTGGAATATGGCAAAAATGGCTTGCAATTTGGACGAGTTCATAACAAAATGGAAAACATTTGGTCAGCCTTGCACCCTTTGCAGGAGGCTCTAATCGCAGCCAATTTGGCCGACTACTCGCAAATTTCTAGTGACTTGGAGATTATTGCAGCTTTGAAAGAAAGGCTGAGAGATGCGCAAGCCATGCTACAGATCTTGAACATGGCTCCTGCTAACTCTGCCCTTGCTGCAAAGAAGGTTTGGTTTCTGACGCCTTGGAAGATTGAAAAGGGGGACAATAGTCATTTGGCGTACCAGCCCCCACCCACGCCTGAACCAGGCAACGATGGTGATGCAGAATGCTTGCGGGCTAGTCTTGAGAGGAGCGAAAACATTCTACAATTAGGGAGTGTTTCTAATGCGGATGATGGTCTTGAAGAAGACTTGTCATTAGAATCTGACTGGTGTTTGAGGGAATTGCAAGAGGAGACGCACAATGTGTTTGTAGAACTCATGAATGACCATGAAGAGCAAATTCCAAAAGCCACCAACTCTTCCAAAATTCTGCCAGTGGTGATTTATGAAGGGCACTCAATATATAAATCTACCCTTGTCAGTCAATTGAACGGAAATCCTTACTTGTCAAAAGATCGACTAACTTGGATGAAAAACTCAATTTTTTTAACAATTCGGATGACTATATTGCTGCTGCTTCTTCTACCACATCTATGTTGCTTGGGCTGGGATCAGATGTGGGTGTGTACTTTAAGGACTGTCGCAACAATGGCAGGTCTTCAAGCACACGTGCAGGTCAAAAGCGGAAACATGGCCGACCTTCTTCTGTGAACTCCCCTATAGAGAATGGCATGTTTTGTATAAGTCGGGTTCAGAAGATGAGGGTGAAGGTGGGCACGAAATGGGGCATGTGCAGGCAACCTATAGAACTCATGCGACGCACTGCCCAAAATGCGAGCAGACCAACAATTTTGCCAAACGCAATGGTCTATCTCCACTGGTTCAAAAAATGACATGGACATAATAAGTACAAATATGATGACGTTGATTGCATATGGGTGGATGTTAATTCTATAATTTCCACTGTGTCATTGGATTATGATGCTAATACCAAGATTTTTACCTTGGATGAGGTGGATGCACACTCCATGCATGAATTCGTGTCTTATCATAAATAGGTCTTTTCGATACATTGAATCTGACACTCGTCTGAGCAATTACAAGCAGATTCACTTAACAACCTCCAAATATTTTGAAAATCCTCAGGGGGGGGGCACTCCCTCTTATTTTTTGCATACACGTGCGATAATGACCTATTTAATGGGGGGCTATTTACCTTGTAAAATGGATTATAATGCATGCTATTTTTAGAAATAAAGGTAAATGGAGGTGTTTTATGGCACCCTATTGTTACTTATAATTTTCAAGGATGGGCATTTAGAGGTTCCCTAATTTATTTATATCTAAATATTTTCTTGAGGCAAGTAACACATTTTCTTCCTCGTGACCCTACAGCTTGCACCCTAAAGCCATCCCTCCCAGTCCAACGGTAATTCAATCCTTTGTCATCGGATACGCGACTTTGGATACTAGTACTGTATACTTATACTGCATGGAGGTTGTAAGACTTTACAGCATGTGTCGTATATATTTTGCAAATCTATATTGTGAACGAGCCGCTCTAGATAGTAGTATTTACTTCTACAACAAACAAACCCGCTCACAATAGTCCCTCCTCTATAAGGAGTATAAGGTATCCTATAAAATAAAAAAATTGAGATCCTTTTTCCTATATGCTATTTTAGATGTAATAGTCATAAAATTTGTAGTATTATACATGACCCTATTTTACTTATAATCCTTTTTTCATTTTTTTAGCTCCCTATATTACATGTAATTCATTTACAAATTTTACGTGCAATGAATATATTGCTCCCTATATTTTATCGCACGTGGTTTCTAATATTTTCGCTAGTGCCCCCCCCCCTGAGTGAAAATCTGAGGTACAATACTAAACTCTAAAATTGTGTTGTGTTTTTGGAGTGTGTATATTTTCCAAATCTTTGTGTGTCTCTTCAGTTCTCAAGCTTCATTTCTGTCCCCTCTCATTACAGACACAAAACTTGAGTAGTTCATTTCATTAAATATTACTTACCTCAAGAAAATATTTAGATTTAAATAAATTAGGGAACCTCTAAATGCCCATCCTTGAAAATTATAAGTAACAATAGGGTGCCATAAAACACCTCCGTTTACCTTTATTTCTAAAAAATAGCATGCCGTATAATCCATTTTACAAGGTAAATAGCCCCCCACTAAATAGGTCATTATCGCACGTGTATGCAAAAAATAAGAGGGAGTGCCCCCCCCCCAAGTTTGGCATACTCTAGACATTGGTAATATGTTCGAGTTACCGAAAAAAATGCAATCCTTTGGTTTTCTATCTTCCTACATGGGAAAATTTTGCACCGCCTTATATTTCTCTAGATTTGGCGTAGAATCTCTTAAGTGATTAGTTATGGGCGCCTCTACTCTACTTGTCATGGAGGATCTCAAAGTTGTCAATTGCTATGATTTGTGGCAACGAATGTTGAAATATAGTAGAGGCGCCTATTCTCGATCAGGACCCCGTCAACAATCTATAGGGTACTAGAATTTTGATCAAGTTGGGACTAAATTTCAATCAGGCTAGGACTCAATTTCAATCAAGTTGAAACCAATAGTGCCATGACACATGTCATGGTTATGAGTGAGGAGGAATGAGACTCTAAACATTGGTATTATGTTTGTGCCAACTTTTGGCTTCAAAAAATCATAGTATTTTCAATTTAAGGAATAAAATTACCAATATGTTTACAATCCTCCTTATTTCTATCTTCCTACACAAAATTTAATTAATCAATTAATTAAAATAAAATTGCACCGCCTTATACTTCTCTAGATCTAGCAAAGAATCTCTTAAGTGATCGGTTATGGGTGCCTCTACTCTAAATACGATCAGATAACTGCAATAACCTCATGAGCACACTGCACGGCCTTTGTCAAACTCGCCAAGTCTTGAAAACGAGTTGGGCCAAGTCGCTTGAGTCCCGGTCACACAAACTTGAGAGTCCAACATAAGCCGATTTTTCTTCATGTGAAGTTTGTCCGCGACCTTGCTGGTGTTGCTATTAAGGTATGTGGGTGTTATTTGGTTCGTTTTTCATGTTCTCCAACTTTTACCGGTTAAATTTACACTACAAAATTCGTGTTGCATGAGCAAATCTACGATGCAACATTTGCAAAATCGGACTGAAAATCGGACTTTCCTTGATTTAGTTATGATTGTCAGACGTACATGTTTGTTGATTTCTTAACTTGATACATATATAAGTCCTCCAAATTGCATTCACTGTTGAGTGTAGAATAGTTACTAATATTTGAAGACGCAATCCTACTTTCTTCAACATGTGTCTTTACAATGTTGGCTCTTTGATCCTCACCAAACCACATACCAATCAAACACATGGGTCCAATTGAGAAAACAAGCCACTTAAAGAAATGAGCTGCTAAGGTAGGTGGGTCTTAAGTGCTTCAAGACACCAAGCTGGGTTAATCAATTCACTGCACGTTTTTGTTTGTATTCTTTTTTATTTTTGGAATCATATATACAAAAACCTTCAGAGCTGACAGGAAGACGGCCATGGCAATGAAGGTGATGAGGACGGAGACAACTTGGGTGAGGAGACATGAAAGAAGGAGATGGTGACATTTGAAGGTGACTAAGGGCAATCACGAAGATGATGATGACGACCAAGACATGCAGTCCCAAGTAACCTCTACCATTATTATTATTATTACTAGGCTTTGTCACGATCTTTGTATTTTGAGATAGAGTATTTTTGTTGGGCCAAAGTACAAGAGGTTGGGTTTGCCCTTTACCTCTAAATGAACCTTATGACGGAAGGGATGGATTGACTCGGGATGGACCCATTTGGATTTGGATGTGAAAACCTAGGCTTCGAATGGATTGACAACATTCAAGTGGGTATTCAACACTTAATGGACCCACTTGGACATCATAAAAGCCCAACCCACTCACACAAAGCGTGCTCATCAGCCTTGTCTAGTTGTTGAGTAACATTGCTCCATTAAAGCATTGTCCATAAAAGTACACAAAATTTGTGTTGCAATCTCTACTAGCTTGTCGATCATCCTCACAGAAACTAGGTTCGAGGTGGGATTAGTATTTTTTCTGGTGGGAAAAACGTCTTCCTCCAGAGAGAGAGAGAGAGAAGACTAATTTTGTCTTGATCATTCACATGTCTTAATATGACATGTCATCACTATTATAGAGTCGTGTTAAAGTAATGACAATAACCATCCCTTACAAGAAGGGTCTAGTTAATCTAAGAATTATTGTTGTTAACATAAACCAAAAGATCATAGGTCTTATGGAAGTTCAATTATGAAGGACTCTATGAAGTGAGTCTAAACTACAATCAAAGTTTCCAAAACTTATTGGCAGAGAAAAGAAAGGCAAGGCAAGTCCTATCAAGTTTCCCCAATTAAGCCTCTTAGTCAAGTAGTTTCAGTGCGTCTACCAATCATCAAAATAGAATGCTGAACGAGTGTAGGATTACATTAGCAATTATTGGGGACCAACAACAATTACTCTCAGTGCCTAATGTTGTATATAGAGTGACCAACATACAACATCATGTTCCCATAGAATTTGTCATGGGATTGTGACAAAAGTAGAAGGTTCTTCAGAAGGCATGTAGCACTTGTAGAAGAGGTCCTCACATGTACCACAAAGTATGTTAGTAGAGCGCACAAGTGTCAACAAAGCTCTTACTTGTTATCGATGTCAACAAAGCTATAACATTTTCTTAGCAATTGTCATCAAGATTAATATGTAGTAGAAACAACTACTATATTAAGTATGGTCATCTCGAGATTTAAAGAAATTCTATTACTGTTTGATCATGTTGTCATGTTGTGAATTCATCACAATGTTAAAAGACTAGATGTTGTTAGGCTCGAAAATTCTATTGAGCAAATCCTGCCAATGGCATTGTTAGAGCAGGTGAAAAGAGAGCCACAACTTGGAGGTTTGTGGGAAGCTTAGGTTTGCATGTGTTTGCTTCTGCTCTGAAATCCTAGCATCGATTTAGTGAGCTGTGTTGCTGCCAAGTCCTTTACTTCCATGTGTGGATCGATCGACTCCATTTGGTCAGGCTCAGGTCGGTGACATGTGCATAACTGACTGACTGTTGTGCAACTTGCAGCATGGACAGAGAGGGCGGTTGTACCTTTAAGCTCTGGTGATGCTGTTGTTCATCACAATGAAACGTTTGAATCCTCCTTGAAATAATTCGCAGACTGGTTTCCTGAGTTAACAGCTGGTTTCTGTCTATTTTGGCAATCTCATGTACCATTGCAGGAGGATTCCTCATGTTGATGATGCTCAACTCAAATGTATCACTCAGACTAAGATCAAATGTTTGAGGGAACCTTTGAGGCAATTATGTCAGAGACCTGACTTAACATGCAACTGCAAAGCTTCACTCTACAACACAGGCATGATCTTTGCAGAAAAGGAATGCCTTTAGGCAGCACAGCTTGAGCAGGCGAAATAATACCTAGTAGGGAGAGTATGGCGGTAGTCTCCTTCGGATGCAGAATTGATCAAATTACAAGCCACAGATGAGACAGACAATTACTAGGCACTTCCAGACTAAGTTCATGTTGGTGCCAACATTTTGGATATATCAACGTACAAAGTGTGGCTCTCCTTCGTCCCATTTGCATTCATAAATTAGGGATAGTTGGAGTTAAGGGAATCACCCTCTTGGGATTTCAATTAGGTTGGGATTCCAGAAAAAATTATGTGTATTCTTAAGAACCTACAAGGTACAAGTACACCATCCTGAAGTATGGCAACAGTCCACCCAATTCAGATACACATCAAATCAAATCTGAAATATGTGAAGCCGATAGCTGACAGACAAACCTAGCAATGTAACTGCATGCATACTTGAGAAAGTATACAAGCTACTTGTATTGACAAAATCAACCAGTACCTCAGATTCATACAACACAATCAATAGAGCTCAACATCAGTTATCTCCAAAGAAAGAGAGAACATATACCATGTGCACATATCTGCCATTTATACAAATACAAACACAAACACAAACACAGTTTTTGGTGGGTTCAAAAGAACCCTAAATTTTTTATTGATTTTTTTGGGTTTTTTTTCATGTCATGGGTTAGACAGCCTAAGCCCTCTCCCCTCTTATTCTCCTGGCCAGCTGGATGTCCTTGGGCATGATGGTCACCCTCTTGGCATGGATGGCGCACAAGTTGGTGTCCTCAAAAAGACCCACCAAATAAGCCTCTGCTGCCTCCTGAAGGGCGAGCACAGCATGGCTCTGGAAACGCAGGTCCGTCTGCAACACATTGCACACACCACATTGTCAGATGCTCCTTGCACTCCTACTTCAACTGCAAATACACCTTAACAAATCACCTGCACGGGCTACTACACACACACCCTCACCCACTACACCCTTCAGATAACATCATACAACAGAATCATCCCGCCACTACCACTTGCTGCCTAACAATCATGCCCACAAAAATACCTTGAAATCTTGAGCAATCTCACGAACTAATCTCTGGAATGGTAGCTTGCGGATCAACAACTCAGTGCTCTTCTGGTACTTGCGGATCTCACTGCACCACCACAAATCCATGTTAAACTCACTCTCTCAACAATTATACTCTTCCTCAAACAATCTATCACATTCCAAACTAAAAAAATCAAAACACCACAAATTGCTCTACTTGCATCTCATAAGACCCGCATACCGGAGAGCAACTGTTCCTGGGCGATAACGATGTGGCTTCTTCACTCCTCCAGTGGTGGGTGCAGACTTCCTGGCAGCCTGTCACCACCATTACACCACATCAGAAAACACACCTACAAAAACTCCTATAGTTGTACAATGTGGTACAATAAATGATACCCCGATAGAGATGGAGCTTCCTAGAAAGATTTTACATATTGAACGGGCTCTTCACTCCTTCCATATTGCATACAGAAGGAAGCCACAGACCAGAGGCTGTTCCTATCCTTCAACCTCTTTTATAACAAGAACGCTTATATCCACACACCATACAAACACATATAACAATTGGCAAATTCAAGAATAGCTGACAGGAACATTCCGCTACAACAACACAACTGCATTGCATTTACAGATACATCGTCGTTCTGTGAATCACCTTTGTGGCTAGCTGCTTCCTGGGAGCCTTTCCTCCAGTGGACTTACGGGCTGTCTGCTTCGTACGCGCCATTGTAACACTGCACACGTCCACAACTTATTTAATGCACTGTCAACTTAACAGGAACTACGCCACATGGCTTTTTCTCTGCAAGAAAACGAAGCGAAGGTATAGCACACGCATAACGCACACAATTTGTGCGTACAAGAAATGGGAAATTCAGCACCACGGAGAAATCTCCTTGCAGTAGAAATCAGACACAAACTACAACCCTTCACCTTCCAGGAAAAAGGACCGCAAGAAACTACCAACGGCTGATTTTCTATAACGTCAAATGTGTAGTAGGCAACTACAATGTATGCGACAAATTATGCACTGCGAAGCCACAAAACTGCAAGAGTCCAACGAACCGCACCACCGCTACTAGAACTATCAATTTTACATGATTCCATTCTCGCGGTTTCCTACATAATCCTCGAAATCTTCAGAAACTCAACCCTAAAGCTATCCACGACATATTTGTGCGAGCGGCATCGACTCGTCTTTCATGCACTTCATTAACATGTTCCACCAAGACACTATATCGTCAACAGAAATACTTGCACTCGCTTTCAATCATCCAAAAAAGTCACGATTGCTTTCAAGCCGAAAGCGCCGTGAGCAAACGGCCTTGACACCGCTTGAAAAGCGGTAATAAAGACCAACGACTCGACACACATATCAGCTAGCACACACAATTCCAGAGTCGCAAACTATAACGGCCGCTGTAGAAATTTCACGGTCGCGGCGCATCCTACCTAGGGTTACAACCATGTACTTTGACAACGTCCACAAGGGTTTGCAACAAACCCTTGCCACCCGCACTTCACAACTTAACAGACCAAACACCACCAGTAATCGTACTTTTCCGCTAAGAATCGAGGCCAACGCAAAACGGCACAGGACTCCCCTCCTGGTTCTGGACGAACAAGAGGGGAGGACTCACGCAACTTCCGCCACCGAGGGTTTCAAGGACCTTCAAAGAAAACTTCAAGCATGCATAAAAAACATCAACAAATTCCATGCCACAGGTCCACGCACCTTATGCGATTGAACAGAAACGGCTACGGCGATGGAAAACGGATATAGAAAACAGGTGCAAACACGGACTGGAGCTATGGCGATGATGCGTGCGAGAAAGGGAGCTCCAACGAAAGCGAGCGAGCCAAGGAGCGCAAGCGAAGCGGGAAGACGAAGTGAGATGGGAGCGTTCGCGGCCCTTGGATCTCTCCTCGCACATCCCACGGTGCTAGACGCTCCCAGGTGCCGAAGATGCTGTGCCCCGTTCAACTACCTTAACTGGAGCTTTTATTTTTTCAAATTTTCAGAGGGAACTGGTGATGACTCATCACCATTTCCATCCGTCCGAGTGTTGTATTATGGATGACATAGTGTATATATTCATCCAACAGCAGGACGGATTCTGTCTTCCTGAAGAAATGTAATGTTTCATTTGTGAAATACTTCAGTATATCAAAACTTCAGTAAAATAAAACGATTGAAACGATTAAATCCTAATATCGGCCAAATTTAGCTCCACCGAACAATGATAGGTACAATCACAATTGAATGTCTTTATTGTAAATTGTTTCATTTCAAGCTTTGGAGTCAAATCATAATCTATAGTTAGTGAATTACACTATGATGGTCTTTGGCAGAATCTTCTTCACAACAATATCTATTTACAAGAATTCATATGAGGCTTCGTTTCAATTGAGTATCGGTTCATGACCTTGATTAAAACATTGGCTACAATAGGTTTCCACAAAAGCAAACTAACCTCTATGGGTAATCCTACATGTACGGGCAATAAACAACAATGTAAGGTGGAGGCATGACATGGCATGCACCATATGGCCCAACTTTTCACTTATATTCATCGTAATTGTCTTCAGAAAATATTCATATGTTGGCAGTGAGGGCTTCAATATTTTTTATTTCTTTTGTTTTTTTGGGGGGGAGAGTAATAGTCTTAGGGTTGAGTTTATTTCTTCATGCAAGAAGTTGGAGCAACTTCAAGAAAAGAAAAAAAGTTTAAAAATTTAAATCAAAGGCAATTGATATGTAAGCCTATTTCCATTTTGGTTACTATAATGTTATGCCTTTTTGCCCTATGTTGTCTCAACTCACGAATACCCTTAGAAGATTATGAAGTAGAGTGGAGAACTTAGCTTCTAGTGTATTGCTTGTTTGTAGCTTTTAGCAACAAACCCTAGCCACCCACACTTGACTCAAAGACCAAAAACCATGAATAACTGCATAATTCCGTAAAGAAGTGTGGTAGTGCAAAACGGCATAAAACTCCCTTTATTTTTTAAAGGGACAAGAAGTGAAGAGTGACGCAACTTTAGCTAGCGAGGGTTTCAAAGAGTTTCAAAGGAAACCTTGAGAATAACATGTTGGAGATATTGCGCTCATCTCTCTTTCTACTGTTTCATGCATATACCATATCAAAGTTTGTATTATACTACTATAGTCAACCAAGGATCACACAGTCAGAAGGCCTACCTTATTAGGATATCCTCCTGGGGATTTTGTGACACTCTTTCATTTAGTAGCCACACAACATGAATATTGTTCTCCCTCTTTAGTATGACACGTTTGGGAAACACAAAAAAAGTTGTATTATCTAGGTGTTGTCTTCTCATTAATATGACAAATGGCATAAAGTTGTTGTATTATTGAGGGAATATGAAAACATAAGTAATACGAGCTTAAAAATATATACAACGAGTTTGAGTAATATAGATGGTATGAAATAATAACTTATAACTTCAAACAAATACAAATATTCTCAAGAACTCTTGAAATAGGAGTCCAAAGATCTATGGTGTTGCCTACCCAAGTTAGCAATTGTCATCTTATCTAACTTCTTTATTAACTTTTGAAAACTAATAATTTCATTAACACCAAAATATGAAGAGTTATCTAATAAGAAACTAGACAACAATGATGCATGACATTTAGCATCAAGATACTGGTGATACTATATCACCCGTGTACAAGGCAACATACTAGGCCACTCTAACCCTAACCATGTCCAGTCTACACTAGTAACCCTAATTATCATTAAGATCCCAATGATAAGTGAAGTTCCCAAATAGTTCCCAAGTGAAAATGGATGTATTTTAGATGTACATAACATAGATGAAAGGAATCTTAGCATTAACTACCTCTTTAATATGACAAAACGGAGATTCTAAATGTCACATTATCGAGTGTCGTAGTCGTATAAAAGAGGGAGTTTTGGACTAAAAACTTTGGGCTCACAAAAATGTGTCGTAATATCAAGGGTGTCGTATAAATGAGGTTAGACTGTACTTGCTTGTAACCACTTCAATATTTATTCAAATTGATCTAGCTCAGTTACTTCAATTGGCTAGGTACCTCGTTGGTGTTTCTAACCGAGTCTTCTATCATGGTATCAGAGCAGGTTATGTTCCTCCTCTCTCAATCAATATTTAGCAATCTTTCATTGACTCTGGTCCTTAGAAATCTCTGCTCTTGAATCACGAAGGCACATGCACAAAGGAGTTACCTTGGGACTCAAGATCTAGTACATACCTCGATCTCTCCTAGATGGTCATCCAATCCACAGACATACGTTACACTAGTGCGGGAGGGGGGGTGGAATGTCGCCTTACGAACACAGCGACATTGGCCATACTTCGTCGACGTCACCCACCTTCCTGCATTCAACTTGTGTCGGGGGTGATGAAAAGTACCTACTGTCGATGATATTTTTCTACTGTTCATTGTTCCGGGTTTTCACTCAAATGGTACATCTGTGAGTCCAGTACATCTCGCCGAATTTCACTGCAGTGCCCGGGAAGTTTTTGGGCATAGTCGGTCAAGATCCTAGTGATTCTAAATCCAACCAGTTACATGTTGGCATCTTCCAGTTTTGCTTTATTCATTTGAGGTATATGCTATAGATTCCTCTAAAACGATCGGTAAATTTCCTGAAGTCTTGAACTTCAACTGGTTATTTCTCGAACTCAACCGGTTCATCTGCAACTAACCGCCGGTTCTTCCCGGACACAGTTTCACTGGTGTGAGAGGAGAGACGTGGATAAGGCAGAGCGTCTATCATCACTCTGTTGAGTCTGCTCCTCTCTCCCTCCCTTCGCTCGGCTGCGTGTCCAGGTAGAGAGATGTCCTCCCTTCGCTCGGTTGCTGCCTTCATCGTAGCCAAGATTGCTTGTCCAGGTAGAGAGATGTGGCATGTGTGAGGAAACCCTACCAAACATCACTCCAAGGGTTTAGGCGCTCCAGGGCTCGTTAGTAGATTGATTTTATTGTGCTTCAATTGCGCTCCAGGGCTCGTTAGTAGAGTGATTTTATTGTGCTTCAATTCCTCTCGCGTGCACAGAGATGCGATTCGGGCAGTTGGCGTTGAGAGAATCTGCATGAAGAGAAGAACCCTAGAAGATTTGTGGGTGCACTGGTGGATGTGGCTTACATTTCCATTGTGGGGCTCCTCAGTAATGGTCACGTTTGGGGAGATGGAGAGGGAAATGAGTGACTTTTTGCTTTGTCGAACAATTGATCTGCGCGGAGAGTTGCAAATCTCGCTTTCCATGTCTCCATAGCCACCAGTGGTTTCTCTTTTGCTATAATTACCTGTGGATTTCTCATCGAAGCTTTGAAAGCTTTGATTGGTCCTAAACCCTATGATCCTACCGTCATTGGTGCGTTGTGAGTGGTGGGCACGATATCATCTAAACCCTAAAGTTACCGTACCCCCCTATACCCAATTTACTTTCAACTCTCAAGTTACATTTTAAACAATTCACCTTGGCATTACCACCAAAACAAATTTCACCATAACTTAAAAGGAACTTTCATCCGTGTTGTGCCCACAACAACAGAAAATGTTAAAAATGAATCCTACTAGACATGTATCGTGTCATTCGACATTCAAGCCAATGTCGTCTTATAATGTCGGACTAATGTCGAGGGCTGCGATAGTCCGGAGCACCCAAAGAGCAAATTTCACAAGTGTATTTTATGTCGCTTGAACGACATTGGCACGACATTCCACCCCCCCCCCCTCCCGCACTAGTGTTAGAAGTCATCTAGCCTTGACAAAATATGTTGGAATAGGACTTAGACACTCCCTTAGATAACAACATCAAAGACCTCAACCTCAAGTAGTTGTTCAATTAGATCTCTTGCATTCCTGACACCTCGGAGCTTCACCATTCGCGCACCTCGTCTCAGACCATGACGGACAACGACACGTACCCATGTACCTGATTCATGCAAAGCTAACCAAATATATCAACTACAACACGTAGAGCTTTACTCTCGACCAAAATCTTGAGAGGCAAAGAACTGTGGATTTACATCAACCGACCAACAACAACATGACGGAAGAAGAAATCAATCTCTGAAGAAAAAACACTCACAATCATCAATGTGTCCATTCATTACAACTTATTTCACCATGTGCAAGGCTACCTAAACCCTAACAACTGCTGGGAAGGTTTGAAGGAGAGATATGCGTCCTGCACCGTGTCCAGGAAAGTGTGGCTCTTGCAAAAGCTCGTGACGGTCCTCATGAACAACAACCAATCCATGAATAAGTTCTTCCGAAACTTTTAAAAACTTGTTGATCGACTTTCTCATTGCATTAATCTTGCTCTTCTTGAAGAATTGTTTGTCGTGCTCATTTTGAATTCCTTACCAAAAACATTATGTGGATACGTTCAGTCCATCATGAATTGGAGCCGTGACTGCTCCCTCAAGGCCATGTAGGACCATATTTACAAACTCAACCAGCAGATGATGGCCTTCTGCAAAGGAGATCGTAGTGAAGCGAATCTCATAGGCAACAACGATTCCAACGGCGAACTCACCGACAATCAAATCCTGATTCACGATCCGGAAGATTGTCCACTCCACATACTCGTCTATTAATTATTTCCAGCACTTGTTTAATGGCCACAACACACGCAACAAATCCAAGTCTAACTCTCGTTGCTCTAAAGATGCCTACTTTGGAGCTTGAAATGATCTCACTATTGCAGGCAAGAGATTCTCTTCGACCAAACTATCCGGAAGGCCTGGAACTAACGGATTCCCACCTTCCACTTCTCTCTCCACTCTCCTCACCCTTCTCTTGTTATTCGTTCTTGCCATGTTTCTTTCATGCATCACTTGCCCTAAGCGTCTCGCCAATCGTCTTCCTCCTAGAGTGCCATTTCTCTCGACGAGAACCATTGCGATGAGCGAAGGAGGGTGTTGGAGCTATTACGCTCATCTTTCTTACTACTATTTCATAAATGTAATATATCAGAGTTTGTATTACACTACTACAGTCAACGTAGGATCACAAGGTCAGAAACCTTACCTTATTGAGATATCCTCCTCGGCAGTGTTCAAGATTGAAGCCCTCATATGAGGTTTATTTTGAAGGGCTCGAGATCAAATTTCAGCCCTTCAGTTGAAGCGCTCGTTCAAATCCAAGACGTTAATCTAAGAATATAGAAATGAAATACAAAACTCATATTAAACTTGTGCATGAATTATATGGTACATGTTTCTAGTACAATTTAAAGAATTAGAAATCAACCATCTAACTCCACTTCTTGTAGTGACAATGCCCTACGCTTGTTGGTTCTTGTGGTGAGCAGATTATATTGAGGACTTCAAGTGACATCTTCATTTTTCAATTTGGGGTTCCATTTGGAAGGGTCGTTTTGAGAGAGGTATATTTTGAAGGGCCAAATCGCGTTTGAAGGGCATTGAAGACTTCAATCTTGAACACTGCTCCTCGGAATATTGTGAAACTCTTTCATTTAGGGCCACTTCACACACGAGACTGAGAGCCCGTGACCAGTACACTCCAAGCACTCTCATTGGAGGAAAAAGCGGAGCCGGTCCAAGTTTGCTTCACACTACACTTGAGGGACCAGCGGAGTATGTGAATGTAAGATGGATGTAAAGTCTACATGGATTCCTAGATGGCATCAAATGGATCATGTTTCATGGTCACTTGGACTATTTTCAAAAACCTCCTCTTGGAGGTAGGCCTAACACAAAACCGGGAGACCATGGCACTCCGAACGCTCACAACCGTTGATTTATTCTATTTTATAATGTGTGAGGACCCGCATGAATGGAAATTCATTGAAATAGCATTTGGTTGAGGGCCTGGTCACATATGACTTCACACTACACTTGAGGGTCCATTTACCACACTACATGATTTTGGAGGTGTCTTGGGACGGCCTTTGGACACTTTCTTTTGGGCTCTCACAACTTCATGGTCATGGCTCTTGGCTAGTGTGTGAAGTGGCCCTTAGTAGCCACACAACATTAATATTTGCTTGTCACCACCTTAAAATTTAGTCAAGTTGATCTAGCTCAGTTACTTGAATTGACTACACTAAAGATAATATTTAGTGTCATACGGTATTTAGTGTCACTATGGTAACTTTTTGGATGACACTTCTTATGAATAAGTGAACAAGTGTTGTCATGGCAGATGGATGAGTTCATCCATTGGCCAAAACCCTGCCTTCTCTTGTCAACAACTTGTGATGAAATATTGTCATGGATGATTGAAATGTGGATGGAAAATCACTTGGTAAGTGACAGTAATTGCAACACTGTAAATGTATAATCCCCCAGAAAACTCACAAGGAATGACAAATAACGTTGGGTTAACATTTAGTGTTGGTGACACTACCACGGTTTACAATTAGTATTGAGCAAGACAATTAGAATTGGTGACACTAAATACCATATTTAGTGTAGTTACCTCGTTGGTGTTTCTAACCAAGTCTTCTATCATAACATAAGACAACAACAAATTCCATTTACAAGGTCCATGCACCTTATGCAACATTAGCGAAAAACAATTACGGCAATGAAAAATGAATGTTGCAAAAACAATTGCAAACATAGGTTTGGAGCTATGGCACTGATGTAACAACAATGCGAGATGCGGGGAGGTCCAAATCCTTGTGACTCATAATTACAATCAAGTATTAGAAAGCGATCCTAGTGTCTATGGAAATAACGCAAGATTCTCTACAAGATGGACTGCTTGTTTGTAGAAAACGATCCATAACTGAAGGAGAAAACATCATTTAAAGCAACTGGAGGTGTTTGGAAAAGCGGTTGATTTTGAATGGTCACTACGTCCAAATGGCTAAGAGCTAGAAGTCATCTTGGTCACTATGGAAAGAGTGCAAGATTCTCTACAAGATGGACCATTTTTTTGTAGAAAAAAATCAACAATTGAAGGAGATATCATCTTTTTCAGTAGCTAGAGGTGTTTTTAAAGCATGGTACCTAGAGAAATTGGATATGCTTTAGATCCACATCAAACTGACTCAAAGGTTTTGGTATCAATCCAATGTGCATTGAATGAATACTAAAATCTCACTATGACAACACTATCACTTTGTCACGAGTTCCATATTGAAACAATATGCAATGGATCCACATAAAACCGATACATAGACTTGATATTTATCTAATGTGCATTAGATCAATACTAAAATTTCACTAAAACAACTCTTAGGATTGGAAACTTCAATCCTTGCCAACTTATATGCTTTTCATTTCGGTTTTAATTGCAACACTTTTGGTGTTGATGACCATGTTTATACACACAAACAACTTGCGCACAACTTGGTAAGCACTAATCTCCTTTGCTTTGGTTATGGCACTAGAAGATGCTTACAATATGGATGAGACTAGTTTATTTTATCATGCCCAACCAAACAAGACACGGGCACAAGGAAAAGTTTGTGGGCGCAAAATTCATAAAGACCATCTCACTCTTGCTCTTGTTGTAAACACGATATGCACTGACAAGTTGAAACTTGTGATTATTTACAATTCTCTATGCCCAAGAGGTTTTGAAAGATGGTTGCCATATTATATATGGTGGGTTGCAAACCAATCAGCATGGATGCCATTAGATGTATTTGGGAGTTGGATGATGAGCCTATTTGTAAATTTCAAATCTCAAAAGCGGAAGGTACATTTGATTATGGACAATTATACTACTCATGCCCTAAGCATGTTGGTAGGGGTGAATCGTTTGGTTTTTCAACCTTACAACTGAGCAATATTACTATTGTTTTCTTACCACCTAATGTTACCAGTGTGGTACAACCCTTGGATCATGGAATAATTGCTTCATTCAAAGTTTAGTATAAGAAGAAGCTTTTGGAATGGGTTCTCTCTCAATTTGATTATTCTACTACTCACCATGATTTGAGGAAAATAGTGCCTAATGCAAAGCACGCTATTATGTGGTGCTTTCAAATGTGGAGAGAGACGAATCCCCAAACCATATGAAACAACTGGAGGATGTCCAAGATTTTACTTGTAGACTAGGTGCCGATCTCTTCGTAGATGACGAACATGAGAAATCGAGAATGAAAGAAGCAATAAATGAATTGGCAAGTCCCATTTCCTCTTTGAATTTTGGAAGCAAAGAAATGCCTATTGAAGAACATGTGCAATTGGTAGGGGAGGAAATTGTTGATGCAAAATACAACATGTCTGAGTTGGTGGATTTGGCATGGGTAGAGAAACCCATTTGGGTTTAGATTTGAATGAAGAGCCAATGGAGGGGAACGATGTGGATGACCAACCAATACCAATAGTCAAGTTTCTTCAAGCTTGTGCATATGCCCAATTACTATCAAATTTTGCAGCGGAGCATCCTTCAAAGTTTTCAATTGTAGATGTGATGAAAATGCAAATTTTTATGGATAATTGAACAAGATATCGATTTCTAACATCAACAAGCATCATCAGAAGATAATAGCTTCTTACTTTTGTAGTGTGATATATGGTGAAGACATCATCACGAGAACTTTTTTTAAACTCCATATTGTGTGATGTTGTGAGCAGATTTCTTTAATTAAAATATTCTTTCATACTTATGTATCTTTGTTATGTATACAAAAGTCATTTTGCATTGGAATATGCCATTTTCTTGAAAACCTCAATAGTACAACATTTGAGGCCAAAATGTCATATTATGCAGAATACAACATTCGGATAATACGACAATTTCTTGTGCGCCCAAACGGGTCGTACTAAAGGGGGAGAAGAATACGATTTTCCCTTATTCTTTATGACCCGTTTGGAACACGCAATTCATTGTCAACCCATGGCAAAAAATAATTGTCATACAATGGGAAAATCTTGCAATTCACTAATATGACACTTGGAACCTAAGGCAGACATCCTTATTCGGTTACTTCTCTTATTGCTACCTTATACTACTCAAATTTGCAAGGTTGAAATTATGTGCATCCGCAAATGTATTCGAAGAAGCTAGAACCAATCTCATAAAAGTTTGGAGTTAATCTCAAATTGTTGCAATTTATCAAAGTCCATTGACAATGAGCCATAAGAAGATCACATGGGTCTTCACTCTCCCCCCCCCCCCCCAACTAATCATGTTGAATGTTGAGTCTAGAACGGTCAATTAACTTTGAGTATGTAGTCCAATCTCCTTTAACCCCTAAAGGATTAGGAGGCCATATTTGGCCTTTTCAACAATTTTGAGGAAGGCCACAAAGTTGGGATCATTGTCAAATTGAACAAGGTAAAGTGCAAGGATTTTGTAACATAATTGTTTATATTGTGCCCAAAAATGATGTTTTCATAATTTAATCCAATACTTTTTTTAGGGGCAACACACACACACACACACACACACACACACACACACATATATATATGTGTGTTCACTTACCCTTGGTAAATAAGGAATTCATTGGGATTTCATTCGCAAAGTGAAACTGAAAGCATGTGAATGAATGTCATTAAAGCATGTAATGAACTTGAAGTTTTGAGGTTATAATGTAGGTGACTTATCATTTAAAAGGGTCTTTTATCATTCTAAAATGAAACTTATATTTGGTTTGTTTATTTTATAATAATAGTTTAGTTAATGCCTTCCACTTTCACAAGTATTCATACATATTCAGACTAATTAAGTGTGATTGAAGTCATCTGAACTTCAAAATCATTTCATGAATTTGGTAAATGAAAAATGAATTTGTGAAACTTTCTAAGCATATACTACAGGCCTCCTTAAAATTGGCAATCTACAAATAGATGCCACATATGCCAAATTTAATTGTCAGCCGGGTGCCAATATTAAGACATTTTTTGAAACTTCCTCAAATGCTCCAAGGACGCCCAGGAAGTTGTTGGGAGTGATCTGCGACATCATCGAACCATTGAAGGCCCTCCAACAGCTGACTGCCCCCGATAATCATCGATATTGTCGCTGGGCCAGGTTGTCGGGTCACGCCACATTCGCACACTCTCTCGAACAGCGGCTTGTCGCCAAAAGCATCATGAACAAAAATGTTGTACAGGCAAGGCCTTACCAACCAGCTTGGACGAATGCGTTCGCGCTCGAAATCATGACACGACACGAGTCCACCAACGTCGTGACGACTGTGCGCTGCATGCTCTGCTTGTTTTTCGGCCGAGACGACGAGCCGGACAACATTCGCAAACGGGCGCACACCAAACACGAGAAGTACTGGTCGGGGCCACCGTTCCGCAGCGAGCTGTTCAGATCGCATCACGAGAAGCAACACGTTGTGCGTTGGCCGCTCTACCAGCAGGCGTCGCCGGATGAGAAGAAGGCGTTCTTCAAAGACCTCATCAAGGCACGCAACACATTGCACCGCTACTGGGATCTCACGGGCGACAAGCTGACGTTTTTCGTCTCAGCGGCGGTGGTCGAAGAGATCATTGGCAGTCTGATGTTCCGGCCTGAGGATGAAGCGGCCGCCGCCGCGGAAGTTGTAGGCGATGACGCCGAAAGTGTCCCGCTGGACAAGCTCGCTGCCAAGGTCGTTGCACTCCGAAAGAATGCCCTCAAGTTGTTTGTCAAGCAGGCCGACGGATCATACAAGGTCGTCATCACCAACCCAACGCGCTTCCAACTCGCTGTCGACCACATGGGCGCCGGACTATCGTTTCGGCAAATCGCCACCGTCATTCACCAAACGCATGTGCGCATGAAGCTGGCCAAGCTGGGCGGCATTTTTGATTACATGGTCGGCCAGTACGCGCGCGTTTTAGTCGGCGCCTCTATCCAGAAAATCAGTCACGTCATGACGAGTGATGCCGTTTGGGCGTTCGCCTTGGCGTTTGATGGCAGTAATCATCATGGCACCGCTTTCTTCGACGTCCGCGTTCGCATCGCCGAGAATGGTGTCTTGCACAATTTGCACTTAATCGCGCTGCCCTTCTTTGAGCGGCACACGGCCGCTAACCAGGTCAAGACGCTGGTCACGTTGCTCGACGCAATGTGCCCACCTTGGCGCTCCAAGCTAATCAACGTGTCGACGGACGGCGAAGTTACCAACACCGGGCATGTTAAAGGTGTCGTGACGCAGCTAGTCGCCATGGGGAAGCACAGAGTGTTGCGCATTTGGTGTGTTCCGCATCAAATGGATATCCACGTCAAGGAAGGCACGCATGAGGTTGCTGACGGCTCGTGGATTGCCATGGTGTGGCAGGTGTCCGTCTATCTGCGTGCGCAGCACAATTTGAACACAACGTTGGGCAAGAAGTGCCCAAAGAAGACGAATCGATGGCTCCATCTCGGGTTTGTCCTCTTGTACTTGCTGGAGTACCAGATGAAGATCGAGATCTACATCGAGGCGCGGCGTCAAGATAGGAACACGGCGCAACCGCCAATCCTCACGGCGAGCTGGTGGGTCCTCACGCACGCCCTCGCTCCGGTCATTACGCGCATGAACCAGACGTTCGTGGAGCTCCAAAACCGCGCGCTATTGATTTGCCAGCAACGAAAGTTCGTCAAGATCCTTGTCACCGAACTCATCATCATGTTCAACGTGAAGAGCAGCCAGGACTACCAGGACATGAATGAGTCGGACTACTTGCGTCAAGACGAATGGTGGATTGCCAATGACACGATCATTACGTTCATTGAGGAGACGAGTTCGCGCGCTGCGACTGCCTACGAGACACTGGATGATGACGGCGACGCCGACATGGACGGGAGCAAGGTGTACGTCATCAACCAGATCGGCCGATTCGTCTTGAAGATGATCACGGGTATGTTGTCCATGCAGGCCGAGCGCGACAATCGCAACAATGCGGCCGAGGACGAGGCGCCGCCAGTCATGCCGATTGACGTGATCAAGCTGACGTCCGCCAAATTTCGCAAGGAATGCATCGATCCGGTCAAGGAGCACCTCCAGGAAACCTGGACGGACGTTGCTATCTATGCCATCGAGCAAGAGCATCGCGATCTCAAACAATCGTGCCAGGAATCAAACTTGAAGGAGATCATTGACAGCCACGACCACAAAACGTTGTTCAATGACGCGTGGAAGGCGGTCGGCTCGCGATTTAAGCAGCTGCGTCAATTTTGCGCTGGGTTGGCGACCGCGTTTGCAAACACGACCTCCGTCGAGTCGGACTTCTCTATCCAGAAGTGGGAAAAGGACGAATTCCGTGTTGCGCTAACGGATCTGGCACTGGAAGGCATATTCCAGTCCAAGCAATTCCAAACCCTGTCTGATGAAATGGGCACCATTGATGATTTGGATTGAGTATAGCACCGGGTGGAGCAGCTTGATGCTCCAAAATACCCCAGGGACCCCCCAAAATGCCATTTTCAGTTTTATTTTTAATCTTGCCAATTTTAAGCCCGAAGATGTGCCAATTTTAGCTTATTTTTGTTAAATTCGGCAAAAGCCAGAAATAATGAGGCCTGATATACTAGCATTGTTGCACCCCCAGTTATAGGCAATTCCACCTTATTTATTTGTAAAACATGGGGTCCCACAAGGGCTGGGATGATAACATGAGGTGGTGGCGTAGACTCTAGAATACTTTCTCTGGGAATACCAGGGGCAATTAATAAGTAAGGCTCCGTGACCTTATTGATTATTACACTTCATTGGCTGTATATTACACAGCCACCTTTTAAGCCAACTAAATCAACAGATACAAATCATAAATTCATATACTACCATCAAGGTCCTTCGAAGTAGTGTGGTCCATGCAGTTTGAAACAAAACATAAGTGTTATTGCCAGTGTTGACCAAGAACTCTGATTCATCTTCACACAAACAACACAATCAATAGAGCTCAACATCGAAAGAAAGAAAGAACATACAAAATGTGCACATCTCTGCCACTTACACAAACACAGACACAAACCCAAACCCAAACACAGTTTTTGGTGGGTTCAAAAGAACCCTAAATTTTTTATTGATTTTTTTTGGGTTTTTTTCATGTCATGGGTTAGACAGCCTAAGCCCTCTCCCCCCTTATTCTCCTGGCCAGCTGGATGTCCTTGGGCATGATGGTCACCCTCTTGGCGTGGATGGCGCACAAGTTGGTGTCCTCAAAAAGACCCACCAAATAAGCCTCTGCTGCCTCCTGAAGGGCGAGCACAGCATGGCTCTGGAAACGCAGGTCCGTCTGCAACACATTGCGCACACCACATTGTCAGATGCTCCTTGCACTCCTACTTCAAATACAACATCCATTGCTTCTTAACAATGCCATCCATCATCTGCATGGGCTACTACACATACACCATCACACACTACACCCTTCAGATAGCATCATACAACAGAATCATCCCACCACTACCACTTGCTGCCTAACAATCATGCCCACAAAAATACCTTGAAATCTTGAGCAATCTCACGAACTAATCTCTGGAATGGTAGCTTGCGGATCAACAACTCAGTGCTCTTCTGGTACTTGCGGATCTCACTGCACCACCACAAATCCATGTTAAACTCACTCTCTCAACAATTGTACTCTTCCTCAAACAATCTATCACATTCCAAACTAAAAAAACCAAAACACCACAAATTACTCTACTCGCATCTCGTAACAGCCACATACCGAAGAGCAACTGTTCCTGGGCGATAACGATGTGGCTTCTTCACTCCTCCAGTGGTGGGTGCAGACTTCCTGGCAGCCTGTCACCACCATTACACCACATCAGAAAACACACCTACAAAAACTCCTACAGTGTGTGTGGTACAACAAATGATACAAGGATAGAGATGGAGCTTGCTAGAGAGATTTTTCATATTGAACAGGCTCTTCACTCCTTCCATATTGCATACAGAGGCTGTTCTTATCCCTTCAACCTCTTTTTTAACAAGAACGCTTATATCCACGCACAAAACAAACACATATAACAATTGGCAAATTCAAGAATAGCTGACAGGAACATTCCGCTACAACAACACAACTGCACTGCATTTACAGATACATCGTCGTTCTGTGAATTACCTTTGTGGCTAGCTGCTTCCTGGGAGCCTTTCCTCCAGTGGACTTACGGGCTGTCTGCTTCGTACGCGCCATTGTAACACTGCACACGTCCACAACTTATTTAATGCACTGTCCACTTAACAGGAAGTGCGCCAAATGGCTTTTTCTCTGCAAGAAACGAAGCGAAGCTATAGCACACACAACACGCATAACGCACACAACTTGTGAGTACAAGAAATGGGAAATTGAACACCACGGGAAAATCTCCTTGCGGTAGAAATCAGACACAAACTACAACCCCTCACCTTCCAGGAAAAAGGACAGGGAGAAGAAACTACCAACGGCTGATTTTCTATAACGTCAATGTATAGTAGGCAACTACACTGTATGCAACAAATTATGCACTGCGAAGCCACAAAACTGCAAAAGTCCAACGAACCGCACCACCGCTCTTAGAACTACCAATTTTACATGATTCCATTCTCGCGGTTTCCTACATAATCCTCGAAATCTTCAGAAACTCAACCCTAAAGCTATCCACGACTTATTTGTGAGAGCGGCATCGACTCGTCTTTCATGCACTTCATCAACATGTTCCACCAAAGCACTATATCGTCAACAGAAATACTTGCACTCGATTTCAATCATCCAAAAAAGCCACTATTGCTTTCAAGCCGAAAGCGCCGTGAGCAAGCGGCCTTGACGCCGCTTGAAAAGCGGTAATAAAGACCAACGACTCCACACACATATCAGCTAGCACACACATATCAGCTAGCACACACATTTCCAGAGTCGCAAACTATCACGGCCGCTGTAGAAATTTCACGGTCGCGGCGCATCCTACCTAGGGTTACAACCATGTACTTTGACAACGTCCACAAGGGTTTGCAACAAACCCTTGCCACCCGCACTTCGCACCTTAACAGACCAAACACCACCAATAACCGCACATTTCCGCTAAGAATCGCGGTCTACGCGCAACGGCATAGGACTCCCCTCCAGGTTCTGGACGAACAAGAGGGGAGGACTCACGCAACTTCCGCCACCGAGGGTTTCAAGGACCTTCAAAGAAAACTTCAAGCATGCATAAAAAACATCAACAAATTCCATGCCACAGGTCCACGCACCTTATGCGATTGAACAGAAACGGCTACGGCGATGGAAAACGGATATAGAAAACAGGTGCAAACACGGACTGGAGCTATGGCGATGATGCGTGCGAGAAAGGGAGCTCCGACGAAAGAAAGAAAGCGAGCGAGCCAAGGAGCGCAAGCGAAGCGGGAAGACGAAGTGAGATGGGAGCGATCGCGGCCCTTGGATCTCTCCTCGCACATCCCACGGTGCTAGACGCTCCCAGGTGCCGAAAGATGCTGTGCCCCGTTCAACTACCTTAACTGGAGCTTTTATTTTTTCAAATTTTCAGAGGGAACTGGTGATGACTCATCACCATTTCCATCCGTCCGAGTGTTGTATTATGGATGACATAATGCATATATTCATCCAACAGTAGGACGGATTCTGTCTTCCTGAAGAAACGTAATGTTTCATTTGTAAAAAAAACTTCAGTATCTCAAATAAAACGATTAAATCCTAAAATCGGCCAAATTTAGCTCCACAGAACAATGATAGGTACAATCACAATTGAATGTCTTCATTGTAATTTGATTCATTTTAAGCTTTGCAGCAATGGTCGGGGAAAACCGACGGCTAGTTCATTATCAGCCGATGGATTTCGCCTCATGGCCGGTCCAAATTTCCAACCATCGGATGCCAATCCGACAGTAAATTCAATCCTCCGGCAATTAGCCAATGGACTAGAAAATTTCCCGGAAATGTAGCCGATTCTTCTTGTGAGTTACTGGATTTCAGCCGGAAGAAGTATTCAAATACTGGCCGATACCCGGGAAATGGTAACTGATACCCTCCCGGTCCTGAGCATGGATATCTAAGTGGTCAGGGCTTCGAACGGCAAGTCGAGGGATCCTTTGGGTCGTGACTTGAGAGTGCTTTGGACTTTCAAAAAACTTATTCTGAAGCGGTTTGTAGTGCTTTAGAGGCAAGATTTGTTGATAATGACATTATAGATTGTTTCAAAATTCTTAATCCTTTACACATGCCTCGTAGACAAGTAGGGTTGGCTTCTTGGGGTGTTGTGGAGTTGGATAGGTTGTTGCAGCAATACGGTGTACAAAAAATGCAAGGAGATCAAGTCCTTCCGCCGTTGGTGAATGCAACATTGTGTAAGCAAGAGTTTTTTGCTTTCAAAGTACAAGGAAGTACAAAGTGGATGGATCTTACTTTTGCAGATGTATGGACATCAATTTCTTGATCTCCATCTTTGAAAGTGAAGTATTCTAACCTTTTGATTCTTGCTGAGATTGCTAAGTGCCAATGTGTGAGTACTGCAACATGCGAAAAGGCGTTTTCTGTTCAAAATACTATTAAACAAAAACTTCGTAATCGAATGTCTACATCTAACTTAGAAAGTATGATGCGTGTTGTTATAGAAGGCCCAGACAATGATTTTGATGACATTCTAACAAGTGCTCTAGATCTTTGGAAGGATGCTGCTAAGTTTCGCTATTTGTATAGCAATCCAGAGCGCTATTTGTCTGGGGCATCAAATGATGCACTTGAGGAAGTACCCTAAACTTTTTGAATTACGCAACCTTTTCATGACCAAATCCAATTGCTTCTATGAAGAATTGGGGGATCCTTGGCCTTCAACCGGTCTCGGGGAGATCACTCCATTGTAAAGTTGAACAACCACGTGCGATCATTTTAGATGTAAAAAATGTAAAAAATGTAAAAATCATCACCAAAACGGGTCACAATTTTATCAAATTTTTTCCATGAGTAGATATAAATGGTACATGTTACATAGTAAAAAATGGTGACTAAATTTGATGATGTGTTTTTTTAATAAAACATACCGTTTCTAACTAGAATGACGCAGAATTGAACTAAAAAAATTGCTACAAAAAATGAAGATGACTAAAAATTTCAAAAAAATATACAAAAGATACCATCAATGGTTGTGTATATGTAGAAAAAATATCATAAAATTTAAAATTATTTATGACATGTAATATAGGGGTAGCAAACTTTGTTCGCACGTGGTGTTCAACTTGACAATGGAGTGATCTCCCCGAGCAACCGGTGAAGGCATTGCTAGGTTCAATTCCTGCCAAGGATATTAACTCTTCAAATTTAAAGTTTTGAACATGCCTTTCTTTTCACTTATTTAAGATTTTGTACTAAGAAATGATTTCTAATAACTTTTCATACATTTGTTAAACAATTAGTGCCGATATGAATTCCATTTAATCGGACATTGGCCAATGAAAATATGAAAATGTAGGCAATTGGCCGATTGATTTTACAAAAGACCGGCTCTTGCCGATGTAAATTGGAAAAAATCCGACCCTTTGTATCAACTACCGGCAATTAGCCACTAAGGCTTCAAAAACTTCCCGAACTTTGCTTTGCAGTCCCATCATAATCTATAGTTAGAGCATCGCCAATGGGCGCCCATTAGATGCGCCCGTCAAAGGTCATTTGACGGGCTCACAGGGCAATGCGGGCCAGTGGCATGGGGGGGGGTGCCGGGCAGGCGCCTCAATGCGGCACCCGCCATGTAGTCCCAATACCCATTCCCAAGGCCACGGATCAAAGTAAAAGTAAAAAGAAATGCAATGAGTTTTAGAATGAATATGTGAGAGTTATGGATGATTTAGTACGTTGTGACTAATGTGACTAATGCCTTGCTAGGGCATTAATCACATTAATCACAACGCACTAATGTGACTAATCCCCTCGGGGAGATCACTCCATTGTAGAGTTGAACACCACGTGCGAACAAAGTTTGCTACCCCTATATTACGTGTCATAAATAATTTTAAATTTTACGATATTTTTTCTACATATACACAACCATTGATGGTATCTTTTGTATATTTTTTTGAAATTTTTAGTCATATTCATTAATTGTAGCAATTTTTTTAGTTCAATTCTGCGTCATTCTAGTTAGAAACGGTATGTTTTATTAAAAAAACAAATCATCAAATTTAGTCACCATTTTTTACTATGTAACATGTACCATTTATATCTACTCATGAAAAAAAATTGATAAAATTGTGACCCATTTTGGTGATGATTTTTACATTTTTTACATTTTTTACATCTAAAATGATCGCACGTGGTTGTTCAACTCTACAATGGAGTGATCTCCCCGAGCTAATCCCTTGCTAGGGCTTTAGTCACATTAATCACATTGCACTAATGCGACTAATGCCTTGTTAGGGCATTAGTCACATGAATCACAATGCACTAATGTGACTGTGATTTTAGCGAAGATGGAAAAAAAACCAGCATCACAACATGAAACAAAGATGGAAAAAAAGGCCAACATAAAGACATGAAACGAAAAGCAAAAAATCATGCTAGCATGAAGACACAAAACGGAGAGCAAAAAATGAGACCAACATCAAGACACAAAACAAATACCAAAAAAAATCATGATCAAGAAGACATGAAACCATGACATGGAAATTTAAAAAAATTGCAGTTGTAGTTGCAACATCAACCGAACAAGGCTGGAAAAATGAAAACGTTGTTGTAGTTGCGAAACCAACATGGAGTTGTAATACAATTTTCGACTACACCTATAGGTGTGAAATCAAGAAAGAACCCAAAAAAATTATATTGCAGCTGGAGCTGCGAATTCAACAAAAACACATCTACGACTGCCACCATGGCGTTGACTTCGTCTAGTGGGAGGAACAAAGCTCACGGCAAAGGGACAAAACTTGCCGAGACTGGGAGGTATTTGGTGAGACAAGGGAGACTAACGAGAGTCTTCCCGAGCCCGTTGAGGCACGCCGAAATTGCCACACCCACCAAGCGTAGTTGATGGGAGCCGTTGGCAGGCATGTTGCGGATGCACTTAGTGAATTACACTATGATGGTCTCTAGCAGAATCTTCCTGACATTATAGTTTGTCCTCTATATTTGTTACCTCTATATGTGTTAACATTTGTAACGGGGGTTTATATAAACCCGGGATTATAAATATTAACACTTATAGAGGTAACAATTATAAAGGTAGATTGTATCCATGTACAAGTCAATAAGAATTCATGGGAGGCTCCATTTCAATTGAATATTGGTTGATGACCTTGGGCAAAACATCAGTTGCAATAGGTTTCCTACAAAAGCAAACTAACCTCTACAGGTAACTCTACATCTATGGGCAATAAACAACAATGTCAAGTGGAGGCACAACATGGCATGCATCATATGGCAACACTCTTCAGCTATAGTCATCCTAGTCGCCTTCTGCAAATATTCAGATGTTGATGATGAGGGCTTTCTGTTTTGTTTTTTTTGTTTTTTTTTAATTTGTTTTTTTTTGGGGGGGGAAGTTGAATGATGTGGGGATGGTCCGTTAGCCATCTCCATAATATTTCCATAGGGGAATATTTGAGGTGGGATGGGGGGTTGTTGTGTCTCAAGTTTGCATTTTTGGAGGACAATGTGCAGTAAGGTATTTGATAGCATTGAGGGAGATATGTTGTACAAGGTGTTGAATTTTAGTGTAGGGGATGTCCATGTCAAGGAGATGTGTGATTGTTGAATGGTGGATGGTGCCCTGGGTGCCTACAATGATGATAATTTGGGGGAGGGTGTTCCATCCTAGTTGTTGGAGGTGTGGGATTAAAATGTCGTATGTTTCATGTTTACAAGTAGTGGCAATTGCTAAGACTTTTGTCATTACAATACATAAATTCAATGAATTGTACAATGATTATTGGCGAGAGGGAGACACCAGGGGTGGGGTCAATGGGTGATTTGCCTTTAATGCATAGGATGTGTGGTTTGAGGTGTGCTAGGCAACGACAACATGGGAGATAGCAAGTGCATGGGAGTAGCCATGAGGCCATGGTATATTTGCGGTAAGTGGTTATTAGTGTATAGAGAAGGTTGTAGTGTCATGTGAACGGGTGTGAGAGGAGTATGTCTACAATGGCATGGGCTACTTTATTGTGTTGAATGGTACATAGGGTATTAATATGTTTATTGCTGCAACATGAGAATAAGTGGAGGCATGTATCATATTGGTGGAGACAACAAAGTGTACATAGTGGGGAAAGGTTGTTGTTGAAGATTTTGTGTTTGTGTCGATTACCCATATATTTGTCCATATCGAAGTTTAAATACTTGGGGTGAGTTGTACATCTGAAATGAGTTTGGAGTCCCAAAAATAGTGTGACTATGCATGGTGTATATCTGCATTATTTAGCCATTTGAAAATGTAAGGGTAAGTAAGTGTTGATGTAGGAAGTAATGAGCCGTGGTATTCATTTTCAATATACCGTTTGATCTTTTGGATGGAGCTATCATGTTGGGCCACTAGCAGACCAATATGGGATCCAATGGCTAAGGGGGTTAGATCAAGGGGGTGGGATCCTTGGGGGGGGGGGCTTAGGGCTTAGGGTTGCGCTCTATTTTACTTGTGCAAGAAGTAGGAGCCACATCAAGAGAAAAAATCGAAGGCAACTAATACATTAGCCTAGTTCAATTTGGTTATTATGGTGTTATTGCTTTTTGCTTTGTGTTGTCTCGACTCACAAATACCCTTATGAGATTATGAAATAGAGTGGAAGACTTGGCGTTTAGTGCATCATAGGCTTTTGATGTTGTAATTGGACAAAGCACCATGCACCGATATTTGGGGTGAGAGGGGATTGTTGCATATGAGCATGTCTCCCATTTATCCATGTTAATATGTCTTTATATGTTTTTTTATGGTAATCTTGTTTCAAACTCTCCTTATTAAACTAAATTAGGTTTGTTGAAGCTAATTCCGGTGTCAAATCAACTTCAAGAAAGAAAGAAAAGGAAAAAATAAATAAAAATTCTCTTGGCCACATGTGATTGTTTCTGTTGTGAAAGTATGTGAACAGGTAGCGAATTGGACATAGTATTGGTGTGAATACAGAACTACGTATACATCGTAGTCTGGTGTATATATACTGTATAAAATATTAAAATAATACAATGCCCATGTGGCACTACCTGGTTGGTTGTTCATGCTGGCCATACCTACGCTTGTCTAAACCCGGGCTGATACCCTCGGGATACCCTGGGCTAATCACAGCTTAGTCTTACTTAACTCCAGATACCCTCGGGATACCCTGAATTAGCTTCTGAGTCTTAACTAAGATTCCTTCACATATCCGGCTAAGGTACAGTCTTTATCTAATTACCTTGATACCCTGGACCTCTTCCGGGTATCCACCCTAAGCCTCACATGGCTTTTTCTCCTAAAGACCAGATGAGGCTAATGAATCAGATTGCTATTCTGATTTCTACAACAGTTTCGAGGTGTTATTTTGAGAAGATGAATGAGAGGTACACTCATATGTAATAATCCCCTCTTGCTAGAATTCGGCGTTTTGGATGCCAAAATTTAATCACTACGTGGAGTTACATAGAGTATGATCAATGCAGCAAGAAAAAATATGGCATATTTATTTTAAAGAAGAATATATTATTATTATGTGATATGTGGTTCCAAAAGTATCGTCACATTCTTTGGTGTGGAATGCACTTGCCTTATGCATTCCTCCTCATAAGAAGCCCCTTAGGATACTACACTAAATAGTCCTATTAATGTGGACCATAATAATTCTCTAGAGCCCACATTAAATTCAATTCACACCAAATCTCTAGTTTAGAATTAGTGTGGGTTGTACTAATTTCTTTTTCAAAGAAATTGATGTGGGTGAATATTTTATTTTATATGTCTTTTGATTTAAAGTGACTATTCCATGTTGCATAATAAAGTTAACTGATATTGTGGACCCAACCCGGGTCTCCTCCTCCTCTTCCAGTCTTGGACCCACGATATTTCCACATGTTAAGAGTCTCAAGGTTGTTCAAACTACGGTGAAGAAGTGCAACGGTCGGTCAAGAATTTCCGCCCAAGACAAGGCTATTTGAAGCAATGGTTGGTATGACAAACAAGATGGAGAAAACAATAAAAAAATGCCTCAAAGTTGGAGTTCTCAAGTTGGAGTTCTCATGGAGGCCAAGTTTCTTGTCTGAAGGTTTGAGATTGCCCAAGAAACTTGACCTCCAGACAACTCCCCTAACAAAAAGTGTTGCCATGTTGGCATCCATGTCATTTTTCCATCCATGCTTGAAGTTCTCCACTCGAGAAGTCTTGGCCATAGTGTAAACCCTAGCCGGTGAAGAACCCATTTCGTAGCCTATCATATTGCTCCATTCCCCTAGAATTCTCGTCCCGTGCACTTCTTCACCATAGTCTAAATTGGTCCTCAGAGTGCTCGAAGTGTATGTCATAAGTGTGTACTTCTATCTTGTGCCATGGGATGTGCAATATGGACAGAGAAGCTACACTATATAGTCTTATTAGTGTGGGTGGAAATAATTAACATGGGCCACACTAATTTTCTAGTCAAGGTGGAATTAACATGGGTCCAAGACCTTGAGTTTGCCCCTAAGTCTTCACGAAGACTTATGACCAACACATTGAATATTAGATACAAGACAAAAGCAACACAAAATAAAGTAATCACCCACATTAATTTTCTTCTAAAATTTTACTGTGGGTTGGAAATTAATGTGGCCCACAGTAACTCTTGTTCACAAAATTAGTGTGGACTCTAGAAAATTACTGTGGCCCGCAGCAATGGGACTATTTAGTGTAGTTTAATCGGCTGACAATGTGCACAATCAAGTTGTCGGCTGCGTGTATTCGATTCTGCTTCACACTAGAGTTAAAAGCCTCCACATAAACCTTTAGCATTTGCGTCAAGACTTTCAATAACAATTTGTCAGGGTATTTACACTTGTGTATTTTGCAATCTATCTGGACATCTTAGTCAGATCTGGAACTCCTCGTTGCATGCTTGGTGCACAATTGAGAGGAAGAGAATTATCGTGTACGAGCGTACCTCTCACCCATCCAACATAAAAACTTCAAAGACTCCCGATAGGTTTGTTGCCGATTCATCTCAAATGATCTCGAGCACACTAATGCAGGGTGTTTGAAGCTAATTCCGGTGTCAAATCAACTAAAAAAAAGTATCCTCCGGGGTGCATACTAGGTATTTCAGGGCTTTTATGTTGGATGAATGAGAGGTGCACGCGCATATGATAATTATTCCCTCTCTCTGTGCACAATGCACATATGTGTGACGGTGTTGGATGCTATCCTTCCCTACAACTGTGAAACCGTAGCATATTGCGTTTACTTGTAACGTATTCTGACATCGTATCAATAAATGCCAATTATGTTATTGAGAGTGCAAGAATGTGAAAGGGTATGAGCCCGAAATGGTCTAGAATGATGTCGACGGAAGGATGTCCTTTGGTAAGTATGCATTTCTGAGGAAACATGTCGCAGGCTATAAGAATTTAGGGTGGCTCTTCGTCCATCCTCCTCGCCTCCAACATGATAATATAGCTGCTCGCTCCTTGGGCTGGTCTAAAAACAATGTCTTTGAAACAATTTTTTTACTTCGCTTTAGCATTTGATGGTGTTGGAAGCGTAGAAGAGACATATCTCTCGAGAACGATCGCCTCCCTTTTCTTCTCGTCGGCGTATTCTTCAGGATCCAAAGACCCATCTCGGAAACCTTTCAACAGGGGCTTGCGAAGTGCAAAGCCTCCGACCGCGTCGCACGGCACAAAGTCGGGGTGGTTACGTGTGATCTTTGCGATCTGCACAGCCTTCGCCTTCTCTTTCAGTCCAGGCAGCTGCTGCTCTGCAATCTTCTTGGCTGCCTCCTGAATGGAAAGTCCAGTGCCCCCTGCCTCGGCATAGATCAGGATCAACGAGTGCAAAAGAGTTGCTTTGTCTTTACGATCGTCCTCCTCAGCTAACCTGCTCGAGAAATACATGCGTCCCCATCATGTAGAGGTAAGAAAAACAATTATCATGAATGAATGTTAACACAACACATCTACACTGATGATAGGTTGCCCCACGCTAATACCATCCATAATCGATTTTTTGCCAAATCTACTTCAACAGTAAATAATTTCTCCTGTGGTTGCTATGTGGATGAGTAAACAAAGTTATAAGGTTTTGTAATCTGGTGTGATCCCAGGTGATTTCCATGGGTAAAGGGGCAACTTATTCGTGAAGGCAACCTGATTGCACAAATCAGTGTGCATTCACCATTGATTGTGAATCACTGTCACAGAAAGTAATTTAGCTGCAATCACTTTGTACTCCATGTAAGGTATGCGTGGTTTGTATGCTCACTCTTCTGAATTGGACCCCTATATTTGAGTGCTAAGGTAGACGTGCCTGAATCCAACAAAGCAATAATCTGGACATCTATATTTGAGTGGTATGTTGTTAGGTGGGGATCTAGGAACAAACATCAAAAAGACATGTGTTTAGAAGAAATTGGAATCTGTGCTCAAAATATGCTAACCATTCTAGGTTCAATAGTCAACATAACTAGGGGAATCTATATGACTGCTTGATGACCACTTTGATAATCAATGCGATATTCAAATGAGCTCCAAAAATTATGAGGCAAATGGCTATGGGATTGATTTGGATTTGCTCATCATCTCGCACCGATTGTGTGTTTCATATCCTACGAGAAGTGGGTGGAGAGAGAGAAGTATCTGAATAATGCATGTCTACCTTATATGGCAAGGCTTGTAGTAAAGAACGGACACCAAAACGACACGGGTTACAATGAGATTGGAATACGTAGTCAAAACATCATTCTAGGTTCAATACCTAGATAACACAATTGGAAAGGTCTATATGATCATTTTGAGAGGGAGAGGAACTTCACTTTGACCACTTATAACTTTTGCATATTGTGAAACTCCATATCTGAAACTTGAAATGACACTCTGCCTGATTCATCACAATTGCTCACCAGATGAGGCAATTCCTGGTCCAATCCAACAGCCATAATCATCTGTGGAGTTGAAAGTGCCCACAATAGGGCCACATACCTTCCATAAGTTGATGTGGTGGTATAAGTTTGTACAAAATAGGAGAGAGATGGTTACTTGACCGTGGAGTTGCTTCTTCTTTTCTTCAAACATTCCAGGTCCTCCCTTCAAGAATGCAACGAGCAGTGTGAGGACTGTTACCTGGTAGAAGTGGTAGTGGGAATTGGCCCAACACTATTTGGATGATGGACATCTCTAAATAGAGAAAAAGTGGTAACAAAGTTGCGTGACAATCGTAATGGCACAACAGAGAGCACCTGACAGTAAATGCACTGATTACGGTAAATACTGTGGGCCACACTATTGAGCCTATTTCCACACTTACAACATTGGGGATAATATTGTGGGTGCACACTATTTACCAACCCTCAGTATTTAACATAAGAGGTCCACGTTGTAGGTTATAAAAATGGTGTGCATGTGAAAGATCTTCAACCTAGGGGCAGGAGGTGATTATATCACTTGGGCATGACAAGTGTAACTATCTTTGTAGTTAATATGGAAGGGGAGGCAGAGAGCTGGGCACTAGCTTGGGAAAGAAAGTCAGGATTTGGCGGCTTACATTTGATTGTTTGGCGGCTGGGCATCAGGTATTGGAGGTGAAGTATCTGGCACCCAATTTACACTATCGTGTAGTGAAGGTTTTCTTCCAGGTACAGAAGTTTCCATGTATTGAACATTAATGCTGTTGATACGAGCAGCCATATTGAAATCCAACATGGACAGACCTCTGAGTGGTGCAGTCATGAGCACAACGGTCACTGTTTGATAATCTGTCAGATGGAGGTCCTGCCCGAAATTATGCATATTCATAAGTGTCTGTAACGTACTAATCGTCCTCCATCACAATTTTATGTAACACATATAGGTCTTATATACAAATGTGCTTAGTAGTGCAATTATATTGCAAGAATGCGGTAAGTCCCGAATGTCAGGTAATTTGACTAAAGCAAAAAGTCCAACTTTTGAAGTCATAACACTATCACAATCCAAGGAGAATAAGCTTTGAAATAGGAATCACTCACGGGATGATGACCTGCCTCCTCAGCCAGCTGCGCCACTGAGTTGAAGAATTTGATACCTGCTCACAGCAAGGAATGAAGTTTTCAAGAATGAGGGTACAACCTTCATATTATTTGGTTCCAAACGGTATGGGCAGGAAAGGACTTTACACCAGAAGTATGACCCAACATTGATCGTTAAGCACCAGAAATCAGGACATATCAAAATGAGGAGATATAAGACTCAACCTTCAGAGAAGTCCCTGGTCTGAAATGTTCTGGATATAAATCTTCTATCTTGTGAGAGCTGCCAATCCGACACAGCCTTCAACCTGTCTTCCAACTCTGTATCTGGTACCAGCTGTGGCCAGTCCAGTTTCAGTGCATCAACACCACCTTTGCCCACGTCCTCTTTCTTTAATATTTCTGCAGACACACATATCTGTACACTTCAGTAAATGCAGAATGCAAAAGGAAATCTCTGTGAATTTGGCATGTCTCTGATTATTCACCCATCATGTATGGCGTTGGTTTACATTTTGATGGACTAGCTATGAAACTCATATTTAAAAAATTCATGATTGGGCTTAAATTTGCGAAGCAGTAATCCTCAACATTAATTGGAGTCCCAAAGGTTGGTAGTACAAAAAATGAACACGCTACCTGAGCCAGTTTGAGAGTCATCTGCTTGAGGACTTATGTACCCAAGTCTGCAATACAGTGAATTTCTTAGAGCAGCCCGTGCAAGTAAAATCCCATGAGTAGATACTTCTCATTAGAAGGTAGCAATAACAGGTGGAGAACCCTTGCACCCAGGGAACACAAGTACTTTGCGTCAACAAAGTCTATATGCAGTACCTAGAGATACTATACTTTAGCCAGAACTTGAGCTTGAAGCAGATTCACTAGGTGTTGAGAGGAGGCTCACAAGTGGGGATTCTCCTTCATCCATTTTGGAGAGTACTGCACGTCACTTTCGTCAATACGTACAGCTAAGTTGAAGTCCTGGAGGGAAAGGCCTTGCACAGCAGGCGTGGATAGCACCAAACTGACATTTCGAGAGTCTGTCAAGTGCAAATCCTGCTCAACTTCAAATGTCACAATGTTGTCTTGAGGAGAAGCTAAAAGTAGATTGGACAATGCTTAGGTAAACATTGGACACTGGATGTGGTTTTAAGGCCATGCTAGAGCCGTTTGTGTTGTTCGCCAGCTTTGACAGGGCTCACCTGGTGAATCAGTCTTTCAATTCTACCATAACCTAGTTGGCAAAGAAGGTAGAAGGTGTCCAATCCCCACCCCCTTACTTGAATCAAGAAACCTTCAGAATGCCAAACTTGTGTTGTGCAAATAGGGAATTAACCTGTGGAAAATGGCCAGAATAAATGTGAAAATGAAGGCCTATGAGTCATCACTTTCAACTCCCTAACACTAATGGAAAGAGTTTGACATAGGAGACGCTGCAACTCTCTGGGCATAGTATTGCTGACCTTGCACTAGGCAAGGTTACAAGTTACAAGGGTCCCTAGTTTGTCTTAGCCATGTCTCAGCGATGTCATTTTTTAGGGTTTACTCTCTTCAACAAACTGAATCACAAAGCAATGCAGATGACAAAGGTGATTCATGACGTGAATCAATGGACCTAATAGTCAAAATCCACAGCTTGCACAATCCAGAGAAACTGCAATCAAGTTCCCTCCTAACAACAGAGTAGTGAACATCTAGACATTACTGGTACATTCTCAAGAGCAGGGTTAGTGGTTTTACTGGATGATGACCCTCCATCTCTGCTAATTGTGCAATTTGGTTGAAAAACTTCAGACCTGTACAACCATGTCATGGTCCTCCATTACATAGGTGCTAAAGACAAACTTAGAAGAGCAAAGACAACATAAGAGATGTTAAAGTAGGACACTATCGACGTAACTATTTTATACAGTGGGGAGGTTCGCAACAATTGAAGGATTTGAAGAATTATTCATGAAGAATGAGATTCAGTGAATTTGCTGCTTCTTCTGTGTACTGCAGCAATTGTATAAGAACTATCAGAAGCTCACCTTCAGCAAAGCTCTTGGCCACAAATGTCCGAAATATACTTTTCCTGTCCGGGGCAAGCTCCCAGAGAGGAATTCCCTTCATCCTTCGCTCACAATCCTCAGCCGATAACTGGAAAACAACATTTCAGAACGGCAATGAGTCAGTCAGATGCAGATATTCATCATATTTCAATCTTAGTGGATGTGACCGTGGCAAACACAGCACATTACCAGTAACACATTCTCTTCACAAATATGAGCTCTCTCCACCACAATTTTAGGTCATGCTCAGCCCATGATTATCTTGCAGCCACCCTTAATCCACTACACTCAGCCGAGCTTTGATGAGGATCCAAACATCTATCTCTGTGTCAATGTTTGGATCAATGAACATGTCTTGTCTTATACTTCTGACGACTGATTACTTTTTCGTGAATTTACCACGCAGAACGAATGACTCACACCCACAAGTACAAACCGTGCAACTGACATTTGGAAAAAAATACTTTAGTAACATGTCATAAGTCCTCATTTGTAAACCTCAGTCAAATATGCTACCCCTCTAACCTTCTTTGATTCCTTCCGCTGTTTAAGCTTCCATTCTCCCCATTCCACACATCCAATCATTTACTTCACTCTCGTACCTCACACAAGGAGCTCAAACAGTTTCAAGTGCTTCGACTCCATGTCAGTTAGTAGAATTCTAATTTCTCATCAAGTGTGGCGAGCAACCTGACCACTAATTATAAGCAGAATATTGTATATTTACCTGGGTGAGATTGACGTCGAAGTCGCCTCCCATTGTAAAAACAAGATGTAAGGCAAGATCAGGGGCTTACTGAAAGGGCTTAACTTAGGCAATGTGGATGATGAATTCTATGGAAGGATAAGTAGTGTATGTTCTTCACATGAAGGCCAAGCTTAAGTTAGCTTTCCGGATAGCAAAGCTTGCCATAGCTTTTCCACTCTCGATGAGATGTTTCTGCCGCTTCACTCCCAAAGGTTTCACTCCCAAACTTTTCCCAATACCTAAATAATAACAGTATCTACCTAATAATATCCCTGCATACGGAACGTCCATCGATGACATACGCCTTTCGTCGCCATCCATTCATCCGCCTTTCGATGTCCTAAGGCTGTGGCCAATTTTGGGTCACACATACAACACTGCACAACAGTCCATCCGCAATCCATAACACCAACCCAAAACCCAAAAACCCAAAAGCCCCAACAACTCAACATTTTCATGTAAAGCACATCAGCAGCACCACCGAAATTTGTCTCCCTCCACCACCAGCAACAATGACGACAGCTCTCGCCACATCTGCGGCAGGCGCCATCGCCTCTTCATGTGTTGCAGTCGCAGGAGGCGCCATTTCTACTAAGTCCAACAACAACGTGGCTATGTCGTTTGGCAATTCTCACTTCTTCTCCAGCTCCACTTTGAGCCTGCAAAGCTCATCAGCTGTTGTGAACGTGCAGCGGCCTGCCCACCGCACCAACCTCATTGTCTGCGGCAAGGTTAGCGGAGTGCTGGAAGCTTTTGATGTCTCAATATGCCCTTGAGGGTTGCAATTCAGTTTGTTTACCATTCCAGAGCAGGATAAGTGCATGTCAAGGCCTAAGAAATGAGCTCAGTAGGTAATTCTGTGGAGGTGAAAATTATGTTCTGTTGAAGGAATGTATTGAGTGGTGGAAGCTTTTCATGTGTCATATACCCTTGAGAGTTGCAATTCGGTTTGTTTACCATACCAGAGCAGAATAAGTGACGTCAAGTTCAAAGAAATGAGCCCAGTAGGTGATGCTGTGGAGGTGATTCATTCCGTCCGTTCAAGGAATATATGGGTCAATTTCTTGTGGCACGGATGTGTAGACATTACAATTTAGAAACTGTCCTGCACATTCGACAAACTGTACTGCAATATGGCATTTGCCGTGTAGGATGATCGTCCTACGTAAGTGTGGGCGTGAATTTCTCTTCCTGGCTAATCCCAAAGAGGGTTAGGTTTATCACATGTCATTGTCAGAGAAGGAGTCTAGAAGAACTTCGCCATCCTCTGTCTACATGCAGATTTTAGTCCGAACGATTAGCTTGGAAGGCACAATATTCTAGTGTTTGCCCTGCCTTAAATTCACATATTCTCACCAATCTTCTCTCAACCTACAGGCAGTTGTTATTCAAAGTAGGATAATAATAGTTTAAGAATCCAAGTGCTCGTTTTGTTCCAATCCCCCACATCATCTGTTGTATGTGTCTCATACCAATTTGGCGGGAAATCAATTCTGGAATTTGGAAGGTGCCAGGTCTGCAAAGTTTTTACTATAATAAGAATGTTTGCATACAGATATCAAAGGGAGATGTGGTTCCCCCAGTCGGGTTGAAAGACCAGGATGGCAAGTTGGTGAATCTGGACAAGTTCCGGGGCAAGCCTTTGGTGCTGTACTTTTACCCTGCTGATGAGACTCCTACTTGCACTAAGCAGGTACACAGTTTATCTCAAATTTCTCTTGAGCCCTAGAGATTGCATCTGCTAAAGATTACAACCAATATGATCTCTATTCCACTATCTCATAAAGATGACTCAGGACATCATTTGTTTAGAAGGTTACCACAATTCTATTTTTACTCTAATTTCATTGCCTTGTCTGCGATCACAGGCTTGTGCTTTCCGAGATTCATATGAGAAGTTCAAAAAGGCAGGTGCGGAGGTTGTGGGAGTTAGTGGTGACACTCCTGAATCTCACAAGGTACGTGTTCTATTTACTGTGTTGGATCCCACACCTTGATAATAATCACTAGTAATTAAAATTTCATCTACTTTGGGGCGAATCAAGCATGGCTAGGTTTAGGATACCCACGGGTAAATTCTTTGATACCATTATTGATGTTGATTGTTGATACCATGCATTCACCTATATACCAGACCAACACAGGTTACCACCTTCTTATCCTGGCAACCTGTTTAGTTTCCTCAAAATTCTCTCTACATTGACTAGTTGTATATCACTTGTGGCAGGCATTCAAAGCCAAATACAGATTGCCATTCACACTCCTCAGTGACGAAGGAAACAAGCTGCGCAAGGATTGGGGCATCCCCAGTGATTTCTTCGGATCGCTTGCCGGGCGACAAACCTATGTGATTGACAAGGACGGCAAAGTTCAGCTGATTTTCAACAACCAATTCGAAGCTGAGAAGCACATTGTCGAGACTTTGAATTTCCTGCAAGGCTAGAGTGATACATTGCCAGTAGTAGCCATGAAAGTGGCAGTCTTGATGAACAATTTTGCATTCCTTCTAGAATCTTGAAGGAGCAATCAATGGAAGTAGGTCATCGAAGCTCCAGTGGGTTGATTGGCTGTTGTGGTGTTTTTTCCACATTGGAAGTAGCAGTAGTACACCTTCACCACTTCACTGTACATAAGGACATCAAGTATTTGTAAGCAGTCCTTTCTTTAATATATCTTGTAAACTGGGTTTCAATTGTTGAGAAATTTATTTGTGCAGATTACAGCAATGGTATCTAGTAGTTCACGCTAGGAACTTTCACAGGTTTCACTAGCTAAAATATTTTCTCTCTGTTCCAACTTAAGCAATCTATCAAATTTCTTCAGATAAGTAGGCCATTGGGCTGCAGAAAAATTTGTGAAAAACTTTGATCAGAACGAGGAACCAACACTGAGGTAAGTACCACATAAAACTCTGAATGGTAGATGACCCGGTCTACTTGTAGACATTTTTGCCCTGTTGGTGCACGCACAATGAGAAACACATGTGTAAGGTTTGTACATTAACACAGCTCGAGATAAAAAGAGAGCAATTCAGTCACTCTAATCAGCTCCCACAACTCCCCTTCCAACAGCATTTCCTCGTGTTGCAATTAATCTGTACAGATTGCATTATTATGCATAAACATGTGTAGCCTCTCCTCGGAGAATACTACCTTACATACACTGCAGAGTCATTTACACTACAAAGCTGGTTGTGATAATGGTTAGCCACAATAATCAATTACACCTACATTTTGTCATTCACACTTGTCTTGTGCAAAACCTTGCATTTGATGGTGGGGTTAGTCTTCTAAATCGTGATCTAGCATTGATTTAGGTCTTGGGCTCAAAAGAAGATTATAATCCTTGCTGGCTTTAGATTGTAGGGTTAAAGTGGTTGTCTCAACTTTCTCCCCAGACGTCGGCCTTGAAGCTCTCTAGTAGGGTAAGGGCCGGGGTGGTTAGCATTTATTATGCCTTCTCCATAGAAATAGAAAGTAAAGAAAGCAAACCACTGACACTACCACAACCATAACCACCCCTAATATAAACGACTCTTGAGATGCAGCCCAACATGTATAATCAGTTCGCCCTTGTGCATGGAACTGTGCTATCCTGAGCGTCCGAAATGAGCATGGGTTGCAAGTGGCATGAAATGTGACTGTCATCACCGCCATAAAGTAATTGACATCATGGAGGAAGGAAGATTCAAGCCAAACACTTATGATTCCCATGATGCGTGAAGTTGAGAAGATTGCTACCAATTCTTACTGCAATACTTAGAACAAAATACCGGGTAGATGAGTGTGCTCACAATGTCATTTCACTAGAATTATCATTACATTACAATTCTACAAAAGAAGAAGAAGCCCTAAACTATTGTTTACTCCACCTTCTTCACCTTTTCATCCTCCTCGGAGGATGAGGCGGACCCGTATGCGACAATTTGGGAGACCATCACTCCATTTGTGAGAACCCCCAGCACGCTCCCAACCACCATGCTCAGAGGAGCCTTCTCCTGAATGCTTGTGAACGTGCGCACCAAGCAACCCGCGAACGACATGAAGTTTGTCAGGAAACTCAACTGCCCTGTGCTCTTGGCTTGGAAGTTTTGATAGATTTGTGGGAGCTTGGCACCAAAGAAAATGGCATGCTGGCACGCATACAGCGCCTCGAAGAGCGTCGGGTCCAACTGGCCTGCGAGAAGGCTCGGGGCCAGCGCGCAGTAAAGAGCAGATTTGACCACCATCCCAGGGCCTTTCTTAGGGGAGTAGTAGTAAATCAGTGCCAGACATACCAGACATTGCAGCAAAATGAAGAGAAGCTCGCCGTACGCCGAGAATGGAAGCTTCTTGAACAAACAGTAGGCCAATGCAATGGTGAAACCTGCGACTTCGAGCTCAAATGATGCCACATTCAGCCCCTTGATGCTCCTGTTCTTCACAATCACAAAGATCTGTGGCACCTTGAGAAGCACTGAGCCAAACACTATGCAGTAGCCTAACACCTTGGACAACACTGGAAGCACACACTCTTTTGTAGGCATGTGGTAGTTCTCCATGGACTCTATCAAACATGACACATCCATACCTGCAAAGGCAATGCCCTCACTTAAACCCAACACAAAAAAACCCCACACCAGGAAGCACAGAACTTGAAACCCTAAAATCTCAAATCCTCAACAAACAATATGAGATATGTCCCTACAGATCCTCGACACATGCTCCTCCTTACCCTAAGCTCTGCTACCAAAACCCTCAAAATTGTAGCAGCTTCTCTAGTCTATGTGTTTTTTGAGTGTGTCTGTGCGTCAAAACCAATGTGATGACCTAACTTTCTTCTGCAACGTGTTTCTTTTGATATTTCTTCGCATTAACTTAGAAGCGAACTGCAAAATGCTATAAGCTTGCATCAGGTGGAAGAAATGATGCAACAAAACAGAGCAAAAGAGCAGTCTACTTTAAAATCAACCGATTCACAATGTTCAAGTCCGATTCAACCACATCATTGCATTGGAGGCACGCACAAGAAAATTTCAAGGATGAGGAGAGTTTGGTGGATTTTGGGTCCACAAGTTGGGGCTAATTTCGATCGAGACTGGCAGTAGCGACATGTAACAGGTTTCATACGTATATGTACATTTCTAGGTCTGAAATGTACATATTAAAAGAAAATTGTTCATAAAAATCTATGAGCAATTTCACTTCAAGAATTCAAAAGATACTCATGGTGACTTAAAACATACCTACACTTATCATCCCAATTAGTGCGTGTGATACTCATTCCCGAAACACACATTATTTTGTCAAGTCTCAAAATTAGTGAGGGTTGAAATTTTTACTAAGTGATACTTAAATTCATGAATACATGCTCATTTACCATACATTTCTAAGAAAATCAGTGTGTGCTCTAAGGTGCTTATAGAGCAGATTAAAAAAATGCAAAGACATGCTCGTCCGTGAATAGTGCGGGTACTTTTAGTGAATAGTGTTGTTATGAATAGTGTCAAGATGAACAATGCTTCTCATATCTTTTGGTGACACTAATTTCATAGCGTAAAGAAATTTAGTATCACCATCACGAATTTCCACACACTTTTAGCCCTCCCTCACCAATTGGGATAATCAATGAAGTAAGCCCACCCCTCATGTTCTAAATATAGAAATGGATACTTTACACATTGCCAAGCATCGACAAAAGTTGTGGGATTTTTGTGATATGTAATTTGAGTGCACCTATCATGAACTGTGACCTATAATAGATTCTACACATATGTACTTTTTAAACATTAAAAATGTACATATATGTAATCTATGATTGTTATGTCAAGAAATCATTAATATTCACTTTGACTTGAACAATAGCAAGCTTAACTCTCAAGGTCCTTGTTTGGATTTGCTTAACATGTGAATGTGTAATTTGTGTTTTGTTATCAAACTTCTATGTATTCTAATATATAAAAAAAAAGTGGGCATAAGTAGGTGCACCCACCTTATGTTTGTTTTGTTTTGATTTGATTTGCTTTGTTTGTTTTATACTTGAAATTTGTTTTGTATACTTTTATATGTATTAACAATCTTTCAGTCTTCTTATTATGACCACAACAAATCATTTTGTCTCACAACCCTCAGTCATGCATGTAAAAACGGCCCTTAGTTTGAGATGATTAGCATTTCCAAATCAAGACTGCAACCACTTCCCTCATGGTTTTTAGAGTTCATATCATGGATGTTTGGTTCTCTATCAAAGCGAAGGTTCTCTTTCTCCTTGATTGATCATTGAGCCAATCTCTCTAAACACACATATTTTTGGTGTACATTCTTATGTCCAACGCCAGGCCAACACCTAACTGCACACCGCATCAAATTCTAGGTGTTTAATTAAGATAAGGAAGGTGTGTTGACCTTATGTGGTCACTTTTTGTAACTAACGCCCTATATTTGAGTGGTACATGACAATGGTTATAGTTAAGAATGAACACCAAAATAACACATGTTACGATGAATTTGGATTGTGTGCTCAAGATATATTAACCATTATAGGTTGACAGTGAACAAAATCGGGAGGACATGTCTTCATGATTTGCAGGTGCCAACCAAATGAGATAATCCCCAGTCCCATCCAAGGGTCAAAATTGTGTGTGGAGTTGGAAATGCACACAAAGGAGACACACACGTTAGTCCTTTACCCTTAAAGGCCACTAATGGTTTCTTGAAAGTGAGATGACCTAAGGTGCACAATTTTAATGTGCAAATCTTGTTCAAAAGATTCCATTTATACAGCTAGAATCTAAATTAAACATCTTGACATGGCAAAAAATCCACGTGTAAGATTTTGATTGCAAGTTTTAATAAACAATGCATATTAAGTCCATATCAAGGCACAATACATAAAAGATTGCGTCCCAAGGCCCAAAACTAATCTCTGCACAACATAGTTTGAAGGGGTGAAAAAAATATAATTATGTGTAGTTTATGGTGGCCAGAAACACCAAATTTTGCAAAGGAATTGCACATTGCATTCTTATATGTGTACCTTAATCCAAACTCGTTTCTTTAATTGTAGAATCTCTAAGAGCCCACCCACCGCAAGGTAGGCAGTAAACCCCACCCTGCACCAAGAGGATTCTTGAGCATGGCAAGGCCAATGGGCTCAAATTCACGTCGGATTGCCCGACGTTGGTTATTTATTTATTTATGTAGAATCTCACTAGAAGGACAATAAAAGCCTTAAGGACGAATTGAACCAAATTAGCAACTCAAATCAAATTTTGTGAGCCCTAAAGGACTAGGGATGTGTTTATACATGATATATGACATTTTGTATGAATCTCCAAGAAATATTGAAATAATATATTATTTATGGTATTGAGTCCAAACTTTGCACAACTTATAACAAACAGGAAGTGGTGATAACTAGTGTTGGACGGTTATTTGACATTGTTATTAACTTCCGTTTCCAATTTTCAAAGACAAATTAGAAGCAAAGAGCTTCCAGTTCCAGGGTTTGAAAGTTTTTTCAAGAAAATAACCTTTGGCCTAGTTATTTGAAAATAAAAATTAGAAAGACTTGGTGGTTTTCATGAAAGAACCGACAAAGAACCGGTGGTTTTTAAGAAGGTTATTTGATTGAGTTTTGATTTTCTAAGAACCACAATTATGAATCAAGTCCCGTTATTTGAAATTTGAGAACCACAGTTATCAATTTGAAGAGTCACCTTGATAACCAATGGGGGTTTGGTGCCAATTTTAATACCCACCCAACATTGGTGATAACGGTGATTAGATATATGTGGTATGTACTCGAGTGTGGGTCATTTTTATTATCATCTTCTTTATAGACCAAATTAAATCATTATTCCAATCCTTTGGTGGTTTGTACGAAACACCACGTATCCGGAATAAACACACCCCTAGTCCTTTAAGGGTTACTTAACCAAAGTTGGTTCAGGTTGCTAACCTACTATTGGCTAATTGGGTGGAAATTAGGTGCACCCACCTCCTGAGTGGCAGCTCATTGGTCACCTGAATCCTCCTGCTGGGGATATGAATTGGGATCTGATTTGGGACCTGAATTGGTAAGCTGAGACAGAGCCGAAAGACTCTCTGCGTGTCGGAGCTTCGGATGATGTTGCAACAAAATTGTGGCTATGGAGATGGTCCTCCCCGCACCGCTGCTGGGCGTACCCACCAGGACCATGGAGACCGCCTGTGTGGCCCATCACCGCCCACTGGGAAGGCCAGAATTCATAAAGGGAGGGACGCGGAGTAGTTCGCACCTACTGTGTTTGCCAACATCGTCGTCGTCGTCGTTGTTGAGGAGCGGTCGATGCCGAGCTCAATCGGGGGGTCAGCCTGGATGTCGGAATGCGGGTCGTGTGGTGGTCACCAGAGAACACGGAAAGAATGGGAAGCTCATGAAAGCCCTGGTGAGTGTGCCGTGGTTGGTTCATCACCCACGTGGATCATCAGGGTTTACAAGTGGAAGTTCAGCTAATTTTTCCTGATTGTTAGATTCCTCGGTAAAATTTAAAATTTGGCCTCTTGCTTTGGATCCTCGAGGGTCCATTTTGGGCTGCTGCTCGATTTGGGGTTCGGGGTTTGGTTCGGGGTTTTGTTTTGTTTTGTGTTGTGTTTTGTGGATTCTGGGAGCTGCTGCTTTTAAGGTAAATTCAAGTAGTATGTGTGTTGCATCCATTTTTTGTATTTTAAATGCGTTGCTAAGGATCGTGTCAAATGCATTGAAGAAAACAGAGGATGAGAAAATGTAGGATAACCTCAAGAAAAGTGTTGTGTTTGTTTGTCTGTTTTTTTTGTTTTTTTGTTTTTTTAAAATAAATATATCTGACTTTCTTTTTCTTGTAGCTGGTGTGGCAATTACATATAAGACAATCTGGCCACAATTTGTGGTTGTCATCATAATTTGGTCATCTGCTTTACAAAATTTGTCACACAATTTTTATATCACCTCTATTTAGGGCCATGTCAAAACGTGTGTGGCCACAAACAAACTGTTGCTCATGAATGCACACTGTGTCAAGTGCAGGAGAGCCGAGGGATTGGGTGTGTGGAGCTGCCGTTAATTGAGCACAGGGAGGGCCCAGACCTGCCCAAGCTTGTGCAAACCCTCCGCGGTATTTCATCATTTATTGTACACTCGCTCCCCTTTTCCCCAATCTCTGTGTGCAACATCCTTTTCTTGCTCAATGAACAACCCTTGTTTCTTGTCCTCGTGGCCAAGTCTCCTTGTTACTGCCGGAAATGTGGTAACAGTGAGACCGGTCTTCAGAAGACTAAAAATTGTAAGTATTCCAGCTCACATTGTTTAGCAGATGGTCATCTCTCATTGTTAAGCAATGAAGAGTTTTGGCAGCTTGTTACCCAATCATACGGAAGATGAATTCATCCTATCTGTGTAGTCAAGGTTGGAAGTTTCTTCCTCAATTCTGTCAAAAACTTGTTGCCCCATAATCTCAACCAGCAGCCGAGCTACCGTTACAGTGGGCTTATTAATGGCTCATTATGGCTGTTAGGATTTCATTGTCTTAGAGAGAGAAATGATTTTACGGAGAGCAATGAAATGATGAGATAAAGTAGCTTATATAATTACCCACAACTATCAAGTTGGTACTCTAGGAGGATAGAGCATTGGTTCAGTACATAAGTTGACCGTTTAACAGTCTATAGAGCGTTTTCTTCAGCGAACAAGTTGATAACATTTATCAGTGAATGTTTCTTCTTGTTGGAGTCTTTTTTCTCTTTTGTATCTTGTTTGCAAAACTTTTCCTTTTGTGAACAACATCGTATGTGTGGATTGATGGACTAGCATACTATATTGTTGCATTCCCTCTGCACTTTACCTGCATCATAAAAGATTGAAGTGGTGGATTGGGTTGTGTCTGCAGAGGTGGAATTTGAGTGGATCATTGTAACATCACCAGAAGCAGCAACAGTGTTCCTACAGGGCTGGAAGTACGTCACTGTCTATTTAGAGTTCAAGTGTCCCCTCTTTACTATCTTTGCAATCTCGTGGGACCTACATTGTTTGTAAGCAATCACATGGACGAACAAGCATTTACAGGATGCGTTATTTTTGGCTTCACTATTTATTGCTGACCGTCACTTCTTGAGTGACTTTCTTCTCTCATCACTTGTTAAGTGAGCTATCTACTAGAAATCCCTACAACCAACGGTTAGCAACTATTGCAGCAAAGTTAATTTGAATGATCAATCTTGAAAACGACAATCAGGCAAAGAAATTTAACAATTTTAGTCTTGTTTGAGTAGGGAAGCAGGTTTTCCAAAGGTACGTATTGCTGTGGTTGGTGTTGGCACGGGCGAGCTATTCGACAACCTCAAGGAAGGGTCAGGCCAATTAGATGTTGCCTTCACACCTTCAAAAGGTTGGTTTCTGCCCAGTTGCTCTAACCCTTTCTCTGACTTCTTTGCAAAATATAACATGGTTCCAACTGATGTTTTGTTTGGCCATTTAAATGTATGTTCAGGCCATTTGCATCTTTGAGACAGTCCTCTATATAGACACCGTTGTGATAATAGGTCTATGCCTCAATCAGTTGGTTTTAGGGGCTCTAGCATGCTAATGTGGCATTCGTGTCCACAGCTACTGCAAAGGTGCTAGCTGCTGAGCTTCCAAAGCTTAATGAGAATGATAGTCGCATTCTCTATCCTGCATCTCTCAAGGCCAGCAATGATCTAGGTATGTGTTACTATGTCCAATTTTTCTGAATTAAAATGAAGTTTGAGGCACCACCGGTGGCTGATGAAATTTTAGTGGTTTGAATGATATGTTACTAAATTTCTATAATTTTGATGGAGTTTTGTGTACGTTTTTGCATATGTGATCCTAAGTTTGTCACTAAGATGGGATTGTGTTGCAATTTGAGTGACTTTGGGGCTGTTACTCTATAATTTCCAGATTTGTCTTTGCCCTGGTGATAAATGTGAGTTGGGGTAGACGTTCAGGGCAATGGTAGTTGCATTTGGCATGAACATTTTAGTAACTCAAACAAGTGACAAAGCTCTCATTTGTCTTTAATTGATATGGTCGCAGAGACTGGACTAACTGAGCGTGGATTTCGCGTCACACGTATGAATACATACTCAACGGTACATTACTTCTTGTGATTACGAGAAGACTTCTTTTGCAAATCACATGATCTTTGATTTTCTTCACGACATGTGCTTGTTCGTGTTTTAGAGTACCTTTTGTTCCTTGTAATAGCACAAAGGAGGATTGCCATTTTTCTCTTGCATCTCTGCAAAGTGAACCATGTATTGAATGATTGAGTGTCTGATTGTGACCATTCACTGCACTTCATGCAGGAAACTGTTCGGGGCCTGGATGAGTCTACCATTTCGGAAGCAGCAGCCTTGCCTGTTGCTACATTTGCATCTCCCACAGCTGTCAAGTGTGTGCCAGACTTGTTCAGTGTCTTAGGTCCAGCTGGGTATTTGTGTCAGCTTCACATGTTCCAGAAAGACGTGAAATGATCAGAATAGAGGAACTGAGGTGCTTTAAAGTCAAGCTCATATCAGCAGTGGCTGGGATGTATTCTTGTCATCCTCAGTCTCGCAAAAGTTCGTTCATGTTTTTGTAGTATCTCAAAGTTTAGTTCTTGCAGAGCCTGGATGGAGCTCGTAGCTGGAGCAAGGAAGTGGGAGGGGGCAGCTGCTTGCATCGGCAGCACATCTGCAACTGCAGCACGAAAGGCAGGTTTAACAAGAATTTTTTATCCAGAGAGCCCTGGAATAGAGGGGTGTGTGATCTCTTCTTAAACACTTCCTTTTTCCTCCTATTCAAAGTATATTATGTTTCAGACTGCAGCCAGGAGTATGCAATACCACAATCCTTTGCCATCAAGATGTGTTGCGTTTTTGTTGCAGAATTTTGACACAAAAACTGTGTCCTTGCTTTTTCCTTGCATGTATTTACTCGAGCATATTGCTTCAAAGCTAGATGTTCTTTTAAGCTAAGGAAGACCATTTGGACTTTCTAAAACACCTTAATGTTGTGAAAGAAGCTCTATCTTAAAGCAACAGGGTTCAACAGTGTGTTGATCGGTGTGCAGGTGGGTGGAGAGTATTATGGAAGCTCTTGAGTCACAATCACAAGATGCCAGCATAGTTGAGTAGCGCAATTTAGTCAAGAGCGAGGTGGCATAGGAATCATGCCTGTATTTGTAATCAATTTTCGTGGAAGGAAGTCCAAAATGGTCTTCCATGTATTCAAATGCTTTTCCTCTCTGCATATCTATTATTTACCGTTGTTTTATCCATTACTGAGTATTTCTTTTTGGTCATGAATTTGATGTGTATAGAGCCTTTGCAAACAGTTTGAAAGATTGCAATCTTTGAAATGAAAACATTGAAGCATTATCCTTCCAATTTCCAGTAGTATGAAGGAAAGGACTTGGACAAAGACGCTATTTGACATAATCTCTGTCAATATGAGAACTACAAGAGGAATGCAATCTGGACAGACATAGGATTAACAGCTGACACACAAACACTCCTGATGTAGTTGAACTCAATAACAGCTCACAATGGTGTCAAAAGAATGACTAAATCCTGTAGCATCCAGCAGCGGGCTGGCCACTTGCAAATCAATACCCATAAGGGGAGCAGGCTTGTTGTTTCCTAAGGAATCGTCCCCCGGACCGAAGGTTGATTGCACCAGTCTTTCCCTCTACTGTAGCCTGTTTCTTGCTTAAGCTCTGTAAATGATTGATTGTTCTTGACTCTTTGCCACATGGCAGTCTGACATTGGTTGAGACCCATTCGCACGTGGAAATTGTAGTTTGGATTCAAAATGAATGAACCAGGAAGCATATTACAGTACATATTTGTTTACCTATCTTCCAAGGTGCAGTGCATCAACGACCATGTATGTTCCTATCCCTTAAGCAAGACTCCACTTCACCTTGGATAAGGTTAAGCTTAAATTTCACACATCTGAAAGTTAACTGGAGGATTGGACATCCCCCAGGCGGTGACTTATCTTCATGCAATGTAAGACTTCGTTCCACTGACTTGAATTTACCAAACAGAAAAATATTTCAACTTGAGTAAGTGAGCCAAGTTCGGTTAAGGGTTGTCTTGAATGAATACCTATATTCGAGAGTGTGTGGTTAGTTGTGGTTCTAAGCATAGTCACCAAAAAGACATGTGTTTAAAAGAGATTACGTGTTCAAAATGTGCTAATAATTCTAGGTTAATAATTAACATAAGTGTGGTGACTTATGTGATCATTTAATGATATAGAGAATCTTCTCTTTGATAGGGAATAAGCTACTCATATAAGCTCCGAAAATCAGGAGGAAAATGGTTACAGGCACGATTCGGATTTGGATGTGCTATTCATCTTGCACTAATTTCGTATTTCAAATCCTACAAGAAGTGGGTGCAGGGATAAGATTGTCCATTTAAGACCTGCAATCTACCTTACAAGATAACCTTGAAAAAGCTTGAAGATCTTCATACCTCTCAACATCCAATGTCGGCCGCAATTAGTGAGCACAGCTGCCAGAGAGCGTACAAGGGCCAGTGCACATGGCGGTGCCTGCAAAATTCGCAATGAATATCCTGTCTCCATCGGTGGAGGTGATGAAGTTGGTTAAGTACCGATCATTTTTTCCACCGCTGTTGAAAACAACCTAAAAAGCTGTTGTACTCACTTGGCGTGAGCATCAATTAAACCGATCATGCCATGTCGCATTCGGTGCAAGTTGGCCTCGACACTTGGCAGGTGGTGTACATGGACAGCTATCCACAAGTTGCATACTTAACAAACATGCGCAAGCTTATTATTTCATCTTCCTTCTGTGATTTCTCTTGGCCATCCGCTATGGTTGGTTACTAATGCTGTAGTGCTGTTCTGTGTAGAAATCTCATCTTCTAATGTAGTAGCTTCTCTCTTGTGCAATTGTGAGTTCTAGAGTTAAGCCACGACGTAAGTTACACCATTTTGCAGGAGCCCAACATACCGAGTCTCTATACCTTGCTCCTCATGCTTTAGCAAGGTCCTGAAGAACGGTAGCCGTAGTTTAGAGTGTCCTAAGGCATGTGCAACAGGCTGTTGAAGAATGGCGCAGGAGAAGCATTTCTCATGGCGACCCACAACAAAACAACCTGCGTAGTTCCCAAGGTCTTCTGCGCTTATGAATATACCTGCAATGTGGTGCGCTCTCATGGCGACCTAAGTGACAGTTAGACGCCTTTGTGTGAGGGGAACACATTGCAGTTGAATTTATAAGTGCAAAAGGCCCTTGCGAAATGCCCAGGCCATTTCTCTTTGGTGTTAAGTCAACTATTATGCCCCTCTAATGTTGCACCACAATCTGGTTAACATCCCGAACGAGGGCCCATATACATATGTTGCACTCTTGTGGCAACCTAACTTAACAATATCATTTATCTTTTTGGTAACACATGAGGTGCGTGGTCACCTAGCTAGTTTTTCCGTCAAGTAGAGAGAAGATTTCATGGCCGGGAATCGAACCACCAACCAATCCATTTGGTTTGGGGTACCTCTCCACTATCATCCGGTAGTTTGGGGTCATCTCGGATCATTAACAACAACATCTAGACGCTTTTATGTGAATGGAACACATTGCAGTTGAATTTATAAGTGCAAAAGACCCTTGTGAAATGCTTAGGCCAATTCTCTTTGGTGTTAAAGTCGACTATGCCCCTCTAGATGCATTTGCATTAACATATTGTTGATGAATGGGGTAGGCTTAAGTTAACTATGTGAACAACCATGTGTTTAGAGTAGATGAAGACTTTTTTTATTTGAGTGACCTTCTATAGGGTTCGGTGGCAAGTGCATGTCCATAGAATGACATGCTTCCTACTTGTAGAATAGATGTTCATTTTTAGCCAAAAAGAGAGGAAACAAGGAACATGTATAGTTTCTATTGTATAGCTGAGAGCCAATTCTCATGGGGTCCATAACATTATTCAGCTTCAGTTGGGAGTTCCACTTCCAAAAGTGGACAAACTCTCAACTGTAGTAGTAATGGTCCAAAAATCAACTAATATGACAAGTTGTATGTGTGCCTAGGTAAACTTGCAACTAGTTCCAGTAGCATGTAAACCTATTAAGTAACTTAAGTTTGCCAAGTGTCCCATACATCTAATTTAATTAGTTATTGCTTGAACTTGGTAAAAATATGTTAAATCAAAGACACAAGGACAGTGGCAGCCAAAGCCATCCAACTATTCCCAACCTTCACATCTAACCGATCCTAGTAGCTGATTCACTACTAGCCAACATCTGACTCAGTACTTACTAGGTAGCTTAGGCTGCAATAACTCAATATAAATAGCTTAGCAATCTGAGTATAGTTAGCTTGTGTTCCTAGGTTCATAACCTACTGTGAACACATAGTTGGCGGTGAATTCACTACAGTAAGACATACACTTTGAGCTTGAATATGGAGAGCCAAAGTACCACCTAGGAATTGTCCAAGAATTTTCTTTGACATATTTCTCGCCCCACCCATAACCCTCTTGAAGCTGAATAATGTCATGTCCCAAGTCCCAAGTCCCACTCATATTAACAAGTCCCAACATGGGGCAAAGTCCCACTTTTGAACCTCATTTTTGGTTTATACTCATTAAGGTGGGATCTTCATTATTTTATGCAGATGTTCACAAGTGAGCTTTTTTGCTCGACCCAACTCTCAACACAAGTCCCAAGCCTCACCTCCAAAAGGTTGCCAAGTAGGCATCCATGTCATAGTTGGGACCTAGGAATTGGGACATGTGTGAAGTGGTAAGTCCCAACCTCCATGCTCTCAACAGTTGAGATTGCACGGATTGACCTCAAGTGACTTGGGATTTAGGATTTGGGGCCCATGTGAACCGGCCGGTCCGGCCCTGACTGCACATGAAGCTTCAGTTGTTTTTGGATTGGATTTTTAGGAAAGATTCCTTGAAACTACCAAACATTCTTTAACCAGCAAAGCTGACTTCAACCAATTCTTTAAAGTGTGCTCGATCTAGCCGTTCACAGTGGTGGAGTTGTTGTCTCTGAAATTTGTGCACAGCATTATCACACCATTTACGCACAGCAAATTGTTGGATCGATGCAAGGCTCCATCAATTGAAGCTTGAAATGTGATATCCATGTAAATTGTTTTTGGGTCTCAAATGTGATTGCTACAAGCTTTACTACAATCAATCAAGCATTCAATTGTCTACGAAATATTAGCAAGCACACTTGAACGCCAAGTGTCATGAGGTGACACTAATGGTGAAGTTATTCATCACTGGTAGACCTAGGATATGCCTCAAAATAGGTTAAACAACACTATTACGCATGTGACACCAAGCACCATAAGCGTAGTAGTACAACCAATTAAGCCAATAAGATATGACGATAACTGAAATATTTCAAGTGAAAACTCGAAGTTGTCCATCGTTGTGATATGTGGCCGCAAGTGTTGTAGTAAATAGTACTGATCGAACCACAATAATCTCACGAGCCCTCTGGATGGCCTTTGCAAAATTACATGTTGGAATATGAGTTTATCAGATACAGGAAGAATGACAAGATGGGTCTCATATGTCTCAAGTATGAACTTGAAGCATATTATTGTTTTGGGAAAGTTTGAATCATCTCAACTAAGCGAGAATTCAACACACATTGATCGAAAATTTCAATCTCCCAAGTCAACATTAAATTTGTACAAGAGGTACTGACATGAAGAACACGAAATCAACATGAAAGAGCAAATGGATGCAGGAGCTTATTCCAACCTTGAAAATTAGCATTTATGATAGAAGGAGCATTGTCAAGAACCGAAGGTCGCAGTACCAGTGATTTAGTCTACAAATAAAATACAACAAAAATTCGTACTTAAGTAGATTTGGACAGATTCACAAAATCTGAACTTTTTGGTAATCTATCCCGGGGAAGTCACTGTCGTAAATTTAGATAACTATGAGAGAACAAATATAGGGTGACATTTATTCATGGTTGATAAAAATTATATATATTTTTGATATACCATAGCCTTGAAGAAATACGAGGTACCACATTATATATAATATAGGGTCACTTGTAATACCCAAAATTATGTTTATAATATTTCTAAAATAGAATTATAGTAATTGGTAGGGAATTTTTTTTAATTTTTAGGTTGAGTTTAGGGTAAGAAAAACTTAAGAACTAGACGAAAAATGATCACAAATCTATCTACAAAATGGATGAACTCTTTGGATGAGGGTTATTAAGTGTACTTTTGAGGAACATTTCATTGACGTTTGTATAATTCTCTGGTTGTTCCTCCCATGCAAGACAAGAATTCTATCATCGTGCATTGACCCCTACGCGTTTAAAGGGCTCCGTGGGGCCATATTTGGTCGTATTTTGATCAAACACTAATTTTCACCTAGTTCCTAATTTCAAATGAGAGTAGTCCCAATTAAGAAAGTATGGGGCTATCATCTACTTTCTAGTTCAATCTACCATTCCTCAAAATTGTTAAAATTATGTATTTTACATTGTTTTAAAGCTCAAAACCCTAAAATTCCAATATACATTGCAAATAAATATAAATAATGAATGGTTTGAAATATTATGGAGATTTTAATTTATAATTACACATAGGGTGGTAAGAAATTGAAGAAAGTAGAATTATTAAAAAAATATAGGGTCCACTAAAATGCAGTAAATGAGCTACATAGCCCCCCAAAAAATATGTGTTGTATGCTCATGTGTCCCCAAAGAATACACTAAGTGACTTCCCCGAGTAATCTATGGAGAGCCGTCAATACACTTTTGATATGCCTAAATTTTAATGGGAGATATGTGAATCTTTAGTAATCATTGGAACGTCATAATATTTAAATATGATGGAAAAATCAAATATCTATTGCACTCTAACCTCCCTAATATCATGCCCGTGGCAATCAAAGTGCATGTGATATTAAAGAGGTATGTGGTGTTAACATGGATGCGTGATAATAGAGAATTAGTGTAGCATGTGACATTATGGAAGAACACCAAGTCAACATTACACTAATGACAACGTGATGTGTGCAAGTGTGTGGTTTGAATTCTTTGGTGGATTATTTTAATGACAAAATCTATGATATATGGGAGGGAAATGTGACAATAAGGAGGGAGATTTAAACTAAGCACATCTATTCCCTATGGTTTCATGATATAAGAGAGGGAGTGACAATACGGAGGTTAGGGTGTGTTAGCTTTTAAATCTATATACTTAAATGTTAAAAAATGGAATTATAATCAAAACAACTATGCATAATCTATTAGAGGATCCTACCATCAAGCCTAATTTAGGATTCTATGATAGATTTCAACATACTATGATTATGAAATTGGACTTAGTCCAATTTTACTTAAATCTCAGTTTAAACCAAAGCAAATGAATCCTCCCTCCCCCCATCCCTCTCCTTGTAATTCTCTCCTTCCTTGCTCCCCATTCCTTTCCACCTTATGGCTTCCTTGGGCCTTTCTTGCCCTCATATACATTGTGTTCATTGAAGCTCTAGTGTATTTTAAGATCATGACTATATGTTAAGAAAAAGTAGAGGTATGCAAGAAACAATGAAATAACCAAGGAATATAGAACTCAAGGTAGTACTACTACACTAAATATGATATTTAGTGTCACTTATTATTTGGAATTACACAATGCTATATCTTTTAACTATATATCTCATAATTTACCAACAAATGTCAAATTGGTTGTTTGGACATTACAGCACATCAACAACTTTACTTGGTAAATAAATCCATGCCAATTATTGAAACAAAGTTTGGTATACTCCGCATCCTAACATTTCTATAATGAAATATTGTTATGGATGATTGAAAATTGGATGAAAAATCACTTAGTATGTGACAGCAATTGCAACATTGTAAATCGATAATGCCCAATTACAAGGAGTGTCAAATAATGTTAGGTTTACAGTTAATGTTGGTTACCCTACACAAGTGGTTTACAATTAGTATTGAGCAAGACAAATAGGATTGGTGACACTAAATATAATATTAGTGTAGCTAAACACCCATTGCATGGCCTTGACACACGAACCCAAGAAATTGTGGAAATGGTCCACCGCAGTTGTCGATTGCTGCCAAGGTTGCACATGCCACGCTCCCAAGGTTGCATGTACGTTCTAGCACATGAGTCTAGGAAGCCGTGGAAATGGCATGCCACGGCTCTTGGGGTTGCATGCTGGTAGTTGACAACATGTACAACTTGGGCCACAACTGGCATCAAAGCTAGTCCTTTCGACAACATCTCCCATGTTCTTTTAATCCCCATTACATCTACAAGTATGATCCAATTAAATGTTTACATACTTGTAATGCATTACCAAAGGGATTAAGAAACTTGACTTCTTTGACAACCTTAGATTTGTTGGGGTGTTCGAGCTTGACAACATTGCTAGAGGAATTGGGGAATCCCAAGTTTGCAATAAGGAAACTATTGCACTTGTATACATTTTAGCTCCATAGTAAATTCTAAAACCGAGCGTTGTATAGTTGGCAATTCTTTACTCCATCGTATACATAGAGTTTTTTAATAAAATAAATAAACTCCCCGTTACTACCCAGACCCACCCATGCGCTAACGGCAACCACATGTGCCAACTTGCCAACTGCACAGCTTCAACAGTGTCATGGGGACTGGGCACATGGACCAACTTTTCTGCCCCGCAATTGTTTTTAGCCGCTGGGGAGGCAAGATAACTAAACAAGCGGTTGCACAACACAACAAAAAAATTGCTGCAGCAAAGGCAAACCACCGCACAGGCTGCAAAATGCAATAAAAATACAGCCTGCGTTTTACCCCAACGCAATAAACAAACTGCCTCTATTTTACCCAAAATGACAATAGTTGTTTACCGCAAAATTGTACTGTCACGTTCAGATTTTCTTACTTTTTACTGTTGCGGCCACTAAGGGCCGCCCAGGCTGTGAAAGCCCAGGCCATGTGCCCAGCCCAACCTCGAAGTGTGGAACGCAGCCCCAGTTGCAGGCAACTCATGTGCCAGGGCCATGTTGCCCACCAATGTCAAGAAGCCACAAGCCTCCAATGCTAAGAAACACAGACAAATACAGCGGAAAACCACTGTGTAGGTGTAGGGCATCTTGACCAAAAAGTAAGAAGACTAGGTAACTTGAAAACAACAAGGAGATAAATGCCAACTCCGTTGCCAGTAGCAAGGAGGTAACCCAAAATAGGTATACACCTCTATGGACACAACAACAAAGAAAATGATGCTCAGAAACTGTGACTCTGACAATGTATACCCAGAAGAAGACTGACAGGATGGCGCACACGCGGCGGGAGGAGACGTGGGCACTCGCACATTCGACATGGCACCATCATAACCAGGTAAGCCGATCACATCTCAAACACTTACCCAAGAGGAAAATGTGAACATCCCAATGCTATCCAGACAGACTAGCAAAGGACCCATCTAACTCCAGAGAAGTGCCTGCTCCATCATTGGGCTAAACACACTTATGTCTGTAAGGATGATACATAACAAGATCTCATGTCGGACCAGGCACATATATCAACTATCTATTCTTTTCGATCACCAGAAACCAGACAATTGTATTGAGCTAAGCAGTCTTTCACAGTTACTCTCCAAGTGAAAGGAGTTCCAAAATTCAGGAGCTCAGGTGACATAGTTAATGTGAACACTTGTACAATGTTGAAACACATGAGACCCTGGTGACTCTGCTTGACTCTTGATGCTACCTTTGAACTCAAGAGGGCCCCAATTACGCACAAACAGAGTTTTGAGGTAACCCAAAAAACTATCAGGTTCCCTACTGTAGTACAAGTGCAGGTGCAGGTTCACCCAATCCAGGTTGTTATTGCTTGCACGGCAGACAATTGCAGCTACTGGATGGAAAATATTATCCTCGCTATGCTCTATGATCCCATTGCACATGTTTGGGTTGCTCGCGTCAAACTTACAGGTAGTCCCATTAGACTCGCTTCTGTCCTTCCGCTAGATCTCTCCCCCACTGCACCTCTTCTCGTCTTGGAGGAGAATATTGGCTTTTGATGAGCCCCATGAACTCGACCACAAGAAGTCATCCTCAATTTCATTCTACAAAAGCAGTTATCACCTTTCCAATGTGAAGATGTCACCTACTTTTCAGTGCCCACCTAGAATAAGACTTTGGTAGCAGTTTGGCTGCTGAATCTTCACAAAGGGGGCTGGGATCATCCCACGTCGAAGGCCCCCCTGTGCCTATTTCTGGTTCCCGCAACCCAGTCAGAGCCTCACTTCCCCGCTTCCTTTTCCACACTCCCCCCACATCTTTCTTCCCATCAACAACAGCAACTACACCAGAGTCCTGTCGGGCATCTGATGTGGCGGCTTTCCTTTTCGTCTGGGAAGTAATCAACTCTGCAAATGGTTTGTCTGTTGGATCTGCATCTTCAACAACAGCCCCTGATGCCTTCTGTACAGGTGCTTTGTCATTAGGTGTAGAACTCATTGTTGACTTGATCTTCATAATACCTGTGTCTCTTGTCTCCTCATCATGCAGCTCAGCAGTTGCCTTTGTAAATTTGGTTTTCTTGCCTGATGTCCGTTTCACACGACCAGGGACTAGAGGGTGACCATCTAGAATTTGTAGAGTTGGTACCAACTTCTTCACCTGCTGAACATATAAGTGCTCAGGTCTACTGCAACGATTGAATGACCAATAATGAAGACAGGACGTCAAGACCTCCTATTTGGATACCATCAACAACTAGACTTTGTGACCCTATCTGCAAAGCCACCAGATTTAAGCTCTGCCCCAACAGAGAGGTATAACACGTAAAAGTATATAATCTCAAAATATATATCGAAGGTTACCTCCTCAGCAAAATCATCTACCGAGCAAATAGGGCTCCCCCGCAGGTTAAGGTTGGACAGGCTATGCAGCGACTTCAGAACCTGCTCCCAAAATTTGGAACAACAATACAAAACACCCCAAAGGAAATGACTAACTACCTGAAACAAAAAGTTAAATAAAAATAGTTGTACTGTGGAATCTGTACCTAAATGTGCAAGTGATAAACAACCATACATTGAGTGACAAAATACAATACCAACCATTATCTATCACTGAACATATGCACAATCAATAACTGTATGAACAAATTGTGAAGAGGTTGCCATTTTGAATTAACAAACTCATGTGCCTGGTGTATACCTGCAGACTGGGCCAACTCTGCAAGTTGTTATTACCAAGGTCGAGAATGCGAAGGCGGCCATTCTTTTCTAATTCCTTTGGTAGCTCCTGAACATCAACTTCAGGATGAGTAGAATATAAGAGACTTGTCTAGGACCAACATCTCAGACAATTTGATATGGCAACATCAACATTAAATGATATGTTCAAGATTTGTGGCCATACCGACAGTTGGTTATGTGCAAGACGGAGTTCTTCCAATGCAACACATCGCCTTAATGAAGCTCCTAGGATCTGAATTCGACAATGGGAAACTGAAAGCTGACACAGCAGAACAAACATAGTTAAGCAGAAGAGTACAAAGAATCACCATCGATATCTAACACCTAACCATACTTCAGCCAACAAATGTCCTCTTCCTGACATTTGCAAAGGGTTCAAACGTCTTATAACACAAATGCACAGACTGCAGATTGGGGACAACCTTCCTCTTCGGCCTCTTCCCATGTACCTGAGACAGACCTATGATTAATTGGTATACCCTGTACTGAATCCTAGGCCCATAAATGCAGAGAAAAAACATACATTTGCAAACTTAGTTGGTGGATTTCCTTAAAGTTGTTGTAGCAGCAATTGCAGTTCATTCTCACTTTTAGAAGATACAAAACAAAGTGGTGCAAGAAATATAGTGAAGATTTGGGTGACCACACTGTACAGATTAGCACAATACTCTGACAGTATAATAAAGAAACACCCACATACCTTTGTAAGCTCTATAAGCTTATTCATAGATTTTCCTAGCTCCCGAATAGGGTTGTGTGATAAAACTGCAAAATAGCCCAATTTGAAGCATCAGATCCCCACTGAACCAGGCTACATTCTTCTTGTCTTACAAAACCAACCGAAAAGGTTTCAATACATTCACCCTGATTTGATACAAAGAGAGTGAGGTTTAGGTAAAGCAAGGAGCCAGAACCAGGAAATTCATAACAAACTACTTGTGGCCATTCCCCTTCCCCCCCCCCAAAAAAAATTACTACAAAAATCAAACATGGACAAGAAACCAGAACATACCGAGTGTGTTTAGGTTGATCAGGCCATCAAGACAAGTGACATTTGTAATTTCATTGTCTGCATCACAATCACCACTCAATAGCAGATTTCACTTTGCAGGATCTCCAACCCCTTACTTCTGTAATATTATAATAAATTCCAAGTTGTATGTTGTAACACACAATTTTAAAGCTTGCACAACTTTAAGTCCAGGGTATAGAGCCTGTGGCCAGAGCTAAAGTGGGAACATATCACAGAAAAGTTACTCTGCCTTGACCACTTGAACCTCATATAATCATCCTAACAAAAATAATCAAGGACTCGCAAGCTCCTTTGCCATCGTTGAGCAAATTGTTGCAAAAGCGACAGAGGAAGCAACCAGGCAAGGAAGCTCACTGTTGAGGATAAGAGCCCTCAAATTCACAAGGCTAGAAACTTCAGAAACAGATGTTATAGCATTGTGACTGCCATTCAGCACCTCCACCCAACCAACAATACACCAAAAAAGCACCATCAGTTTCACAAAAAAAAAGTCAAATGTAGAACAAGAAATGCAACAGCAATGTAGAAAGCCTAAAACCAAGGCAGATTGAATTTTCGAAATATAGTTCAAATGCACTTAACAAGAAGAGTGATAAACACTGCATAATTAAACCTAATATCTGAACCCAGGTCCAAATTGTGAAATGTCTATGTATTCACTTTGTACATGTTTATCAAAGCACTGGCTACCCATGAAGTAAGGAGTAAAAGAGAAGTGAAAATACACCCACTGTGAGTTTTGTCAGCGTTTCCACTCCCTTCAGGCTAGTAAGCTTGTTGCCTGCAACGGACAACCATTTCAAGCTAGTACACATGGAGATACTCTGCCATGCAAGCCAAGCCACAGCTCAAGCATGTTAGTGCTCTACAGTAAAGCAAGCCTAATTTGGTTAATTATCTTAATCCAACACCTATAATTGAGTGATGTGTGGTCAGGTGTGGATCTAAGAACAGACACAAAAAAGACACCATGTGTTTAAAAGAGATTAACCTGCGTGCTCAAAAGTTGTTAGCTATTTTTGGTTCGATAGTCAACATAATTGGGGGAACTATATGATCGTTTAACAAAGTTAATCTTCGCTTTGATAATGAATAAGATATTCATATGAGCTCCAAAAATTATGAGGAAAATGACTACAAAGTCAATTTGGATTTGCTAATCTTTTAATTTAATCGTGTGTTTGATGACCTAGGAGAAGTGGGTGCAAAGCTAGAAGTGTCTGCTTATCTCATTTATTTGATGTTGAATGATTGAAGACCAAAAAGCCAAAAGATTTGAACACCGTAACGAGAGAGGAATGCTGACCTCAAGGTTGGTAAGGTGGTTGCCAGATATATCGAGGCGCATCAGCCTCGCACATGCGTCCAGCCCTGCCACCTGATTGTATACCACATCATAGACGCAGTGGTACCCTTTTGAGATGTTTGTTCAACACAGAGATTCTTCCAGAATAGGTCATTGCTGGGTAATCAGTTTACAGTAACATTCTCATTCACAATGTGCTCTTGAAAACCCAGCAAGCTCAAGTCCTCGAACAATGACAAGCATATCCTCACTTCTTCCTCACGTCCTTTAGAGATGTTTGTTCAACATATAAATTCTTCCAGAGTAGGTCATTGCTGCTGAATCAGTTTACAGTATCATTCTCATCTACAATGTGCTCTTGTAAATGCAGAAGAGGAAACCTGGGAATCTGAAGTCCTGGAACAATGACAAGCATGTCTATCCTCACTTCCAAAATGCACAGTGAAGGATGGGAATTAAAAGCACCTGGTCGAAGTTGCGATTGGGCACGGAGAGTGTCTCGATAGTGGCCAAATCCGAACCATCGTTGAGCGCAGAAATAAGCGCAGCAGTAAGACGCACCATCTTTCGAGGCTTTGAAATCTGCAATCACGACAAAGTTCGCTGCATTTGCAACAAGTCTTGCGGGATTTCAAGCTAGTGCAACCTTGTTGTGGAAATTCCGGGCTTGTCTTCTAACTTACACCATCGCAAACATAGGCTTGTATTTCATCGCCATCGCAAACATAGGCTTGTATTTCATCGCCATCGCTAAACCCTTCTCACACCCGCGAACATCTTGGGAGACTATTAGGGTTTGCTTAAAACCCTAAAGAAAATAAGAGAGCCATTTCGGATTCTACATGACATGGCATGTCATATTCTTGCCCATTTAGTTTCGGGTCATGAGCAAGTCTAAATTTTAAATAGGGGCAACCACTGGGAGACGGGTACGAGGGCTAGGGCTAAGGTTATAAGCAACGTTGGCGGACCGGTATATAGGTGAATGCATGGTATCAATACACAATATTAATACATTGTATCAACGAATCTATCCAACTCAGTTCAAAATTGTATTACCACTCATATAATGATGTTGATATGTATTACAACAGTAGCAAATTTTTATATTTGAGTCATTATTTGGGTCGATGTCATCTTAGTATAATGTTGATACTAGGTAATTTTTACCCAAGCATGAAAAATTAAAGGATGGTATATCAAACTTGGGTATTCAAAATATATATAAAAAATCCCTAAATACCTATATCCTATTTATCAAGAAAATAAAAATTCCTCAATACATAAGTGGTATTAACAAAAGGTGATACCAGGGTTCGGGAGACTTTTGAGCTCAACTAGCTAAAATCCACCCCTTCACAACTTCTACCAGTTTTTTCAAGATTTGACCGGTTGCAAACCTATTGCCATCAATTTGGACCGGCCAATAACCTATATTTTTTTTTCAAGTGCCGGCTAATTTCCTCTTCATTGTAATGACAACCAGCCAAAAACTTGGGCATTCATAAGTAAGCCAATTTTCCAATGTAGCAAAATTATAACTCCAAACAACATACACCATTCAACAACAACGTCCAAAGAACATATCAACATACAACAATAATATGTAATGATATCAACATCCAACAACAATGATCAACAATTCATTATATACAAGAAACAACAACAATGATCAACAATTTATCCATAGCAGAAGTTGAACCTAAACTAATCCATCAACCAGTTGATGACCATGGATTTAATCTTCTATCATACCTGGGTCTTAAAACCTCATACCGTACCCGGCCGTCAAGGTCGGCAAAAATTAAATAAAAAAATAGAAGTTGAAAAAAATCGGAAATTATTGGAGAAGAGAGTTGAAAAGAAAAGTTATTCATTGAAGAGCATGCCGAATATTACAAAATTGAGCCAACTTCATGTAGTAAAATCCCAAAATATTGCATACCATAGCATCATAACTAGTTCGTGCAAAAATAATAATATTTTTTTAAACTGGACATTATGAGCCCGAATTTTCTGTTGTTTGCAGAGCAAATTGAATTAACCCCTAAAGAGCTTGTGGCCAAAATCATGGCAAACCCAGAGGTTGCAGTGGCGTTTTAGGATCCAAAAGTAACACATACAAAGGACCACTAATTGAGATTAGGGCATTCAATTAGGTTAAACACACCAAGGCCGCCACAAAAGGATGAAAAAAATAAGGAATCTTTCATTGTTATGAACTAGCCTTGTATTAAAGCGCCGAATCTTTTACAAATATTTTTTGAAATTGTTGAATTTTTTATTAATTTATTTTTACCATGCCGGACCCACTTTCTCCACTTTAATTAATTATTCGGCATGAGATGTTGACCTTGACGGCCGGGTACGGTATTAGATTTGAGGCCACAACATGATAAAAGAGTAACCTAGCATACCATACTACATACAAAAATGAAATTCATCAACAGTTAAAGTCAAAACCAATAGTATCATCTTCACCTTCAAGAGGAAAACGTCCTGAAAGGTATCTCTGTGGAAGTGAAAACAACCATCTAAACTTTGTAGAGTTCCTCCACAAAGCGATGGCTTCCATTAGTACGTTATCAAGATCACCATGAAGATTTTCCATAGAAACACACATAATATACTCTAAATGTTTTGTATCTAATTTATTACGAGTCTTAGTTTTGATGCAGTTTTGAATAAAAAAATGCACGATCACATTGAGCGGTACTTACACATTGCACTCTAGCAATGTCTGTAAGAATACAAAAATTATCATATTTTCCACGAAGTGATTAATTCCAACTTATCATTGATCATACATCATTAAAAGTTTTATCATGCCATTCTGTAGAAACTTGTATCTTATAGGTAAAAAAAATTCTTTTGGTAACATCAACATTTATCAAAGTACAAAAAAATTTCTTATCAATCTTTAGATTCTTACCAAAATGATTACAAAGCCTCTTTAGCTTTGAAACATCCCAACTTCCTATACTAACATGTCTAGAAGGCAATTCTACAGGGTTTAGTACCTTAAAATAACTCACGATGTCATTGTCTTTAAAACGATTTTATAATTGTGGTATTTTTGGGCACCCCCTCCGAGGGAGCCTAAAAGTACCGCACAAGCCCTTCGGTGAAAGTGACATGTCTTAGCATGTGTCCAAGCCGAACCCGAATGTTATGATATTTCATTAGTGCTTCGGTTTGTACAGGGATTTGGTAATCGCGTCATATCCCCTTGGTAGGTTGTACCTAGATCTTAAGTATCTAAGATAATTATCTAAGCTATATCAATTTTTCTAACTTAATGTTTAATCTATCATAGTTTAAGCGCAGACGCACCAACCTTGGGATCAAGTCAATCTAACCTTAATGAATGAAATAACCTAGTCTATATTATCTATGTATGATTTTAGTTATTATTTGCTCAAGTTGACGGGATAACGAGTAGACTTGCTTAATCAATTGGGCCAAATCTAATTTCTTATCTCTTGTAAATTAAATTATTTAAACGGGGAGACTTTAATTAAGTCTCACCCTCTCAACCTTCATTTTTAGTTTAGGGTTGATTAAACAGAGCCTATATTACTAAGTTCATAAATTATAGCATCATCATCTACTTATTTGGTGCACACCTTAACCCGAACCTTTCGAGGCCATGTGTGGGTCTCTTAAAGGTTGATTGACACTTACACCCTCCTATCTTTGGTGTCGAAAGGACAGGGTAGTGTCAACCCTCTAAGTTGAGTTCTCGGTTATTTTTTTGTCCACATGGGTTGTATAAATTTTGTTGGTTGTTAATTAGTTTAATATAAATTAACCACAAAATTTTAACTTAATGGAATCCGAGTATAAGGCAACATGTGTGTTCAACATATTGCATAATCTTTAAGGGTTGCAGCCATCACGTCCAACCCTTAGGGCCAACAACATGATAATGGTTTCATGGGTCATTACTCCCACCTTACCACCTACAACACGCAGAGTGATCACACCGGTGATTAACCCGACTTCACTACATACGAACGAGCTATGAACGGAAAACTATTACTATAACACTTAACCGAGAGGTTCTGCACACATGGGAGTTGGAATCCTCCTTCGGCAGCTAGGTGGGTGTTGACCTCCTAGCTTTATATGGATAATTGGATTAGGTTAGGATTTTACCTTCGTTGCATTCCCTCCATTTCTAAATTGAAGAGTATAAGGTTAAAGAGTTTACCGGTTGACTCACATCTTGGTTTGGCGATAGTTGGTGCGGATCCCCTACTCCAAGTCACGAGCGTCGACCCCCACTCCAGCTCTCGGCCGCCCACGACACCAACTTGTCATTTCCAACCTTGGATGGACAAACTTTTTCTTGATTGGATGGATGGAAAGTCCACACACCCCTCAAATATCGAACATTGGATTAATTGTGAGAACAACTTAGTGGGTGATTACCCGATTGGCGATAGGTCTTCTTTTACCTAGATCTTCATTCATTCATTTACTTATTCATTTAATTCTTTATTCATTTGTTTGGCAATAAAAAACTCATAAAAATATATATTGAGAGAAATATAACTTAAATATTCAATGGTTTTGAGAAGCCGGCCTTGACGACTCTAAGGTAACAGACATTCTTTCACTTGAATACACACAATTTTTGCTTACAAGCTTTAAATAGAATAATTTTTTATTTTCTAAGAAATTAACAATAAAACTTATAACTCCTCAAAATATCAAAGTGACTATATATTTTATCTTTTAGATATGAGCTTATAAAATCAATGCTTACAATTTGGAAGATATCTGAGATATCTTACTCAAACACTCATAACTTCTACTCATTAACTCTAATTTTAACAAGCTTATACTTTCTAAAAACTTCAAAATAAAATTTACAAGTCCTCCAAATATTGAAGTGACGACATTTTTTTTAATAGATATGAGGTTACAAAGTTAGTGTTTATAATTTGAAAAGTAGATGAGATATTTTCACTCAAATATTCATAACTTCTACTTACTAACTCTGATTTTAATGAGCTTAAGTTTGTTGGAAAGCTAACTTTAAGGACAAGATTTATTCAAAATCTGAAAATTAAATTATAAATTATGTATCCAATACACTCGAATGAAAATGGGGCAACAACTTAGGGGTGTATTTAAAAATATACCACTTCACTCACAAAAAATATAATTACAAAGAATATGGCTTACACGCAATAAAAGATAGAAAAAAATGTTTTATTTTTGTTGAGAATGAGAAGGGTTGTTCTTCCTAACTAAAATCTTAGAAAGCTTCGTTATACGAAATAAAGAGATAATTATGAGAGGAAGAAGGGATTTTTATCTCCCTTCAATAAAGGATTGGGTCCCTTTCTTCTCGCTCACCGAGAGGTCCCTCCCCTTGAATGGTGGGAATCAAACCATCAGTGGTGAATGAAAGGGAATACCACCTTACAATTCACTCGCCTAAACCTTAATAAAGGCTTTACCCTTTTAGTTTGAATTTTAATTTTAGCTAACAAAGGTGGCTACATGGCCTCCTTGCCTTTGTTGGCAAATTCTTGACACACGTGGTTGTCATTTTTTATTTTTTTTTGGCTGCTTCCGGAAATACTCATTTTTGGTGGCCGCTTGTTTTTTATCAATGAAATGTTTGTTTGAATTGGTTGCTTCCAATTTAACATACCTATTTACTAGCTCACTTTTTGAATATTTCTGATTCGATGAAGGACATTTTTCTTTTACCTCTTTGGTTCATAATTCCCTACATATTCAAGATTTTTATTCCAAGGATAAAACACACCTAACCAACCTCGTAAGGTCTTTTCCTTAAGCCATCTTAATCTAAATGGTTCTTTGGCTAATTTTTCCTATTAGTAATCTAATGTTTTTGCTTTAAAATCTCAATTGTGATCCTCTATGTCGTTGGGGACAACTTTGAGGTTCACAGTAATCATTTACAAATTTCCTCAGCAAAGCGAACTTGAAAAGTAATAGCTTCTTCTAAGTCAATCCCAGTTCTATCTTTTATCATTGGAATATTATAATACTCAGCTCCTCTAATTTCAAAAGATAATCTTTTTAAATACATTCCAAGAGGGCCAAAATCATGAATTATATGATAATTAGTCTTTTCATTAAAAATGGACGCATTTAAATCAATGGATTGAATAATAAACAACATACAAATCGAAGTTATTTCAACCTTAATAAGTACACCAACAGTGCTTACATCTATATGTTTGTATTAAAATATTTTATTCAAAACTAAATAAACTATACAAAATATCAGCCAAAAAATACAAGCAATATATGTGTTTAAATGTCATTAGTCTTGTAAAAATGGAATCATTACTTGGACCATCATCACTATTTTCAACATCACGAAAATATGTCAAAACACTTTCTAAGGTATCACATAATGTTGTGATAGACTGCCACCTAGACAACCATTTAATTTTTTGATATGTTTTTAAAGGATTTTTGTGCATCGTATAATTCTTCCTGTAATTTACTAAGATGAGACTTTACCTTGCTAGATCTTTTAAAGTGAGAAGTAATATCATTAATTAAATTATCAAGCAAAGTAGACAAAATTTTATAAGGTGTACTACTTGCAGCATCTAGAGAAACACGAATAGTTTCATGTGCAACACAATGAATACTTAAAAGGAAATGATTTACCTAATCTTTTAAATATGCAGCCATTCCATTGCAAATTCTCATCATCATAGATGTTCCATTAGATCCAAAATCCTCGAACTTATCCAAATCCCACTAATTTAAGAAGGTTAGTATAATTCATATATCATAATAACATTATTTTTACCTCCTGGAATATGTAGCAAACCTAAAAAAATACATATTGAAATACCATCATCAAGGAAAGTAGCAAACACAACCAAATGTCCCAAAATAGAAATATCGATTGATTCATCCACCATGACGTCAAAAATTTGTGAATTTCTAACCCTATCAAGCATTTTCCTTTTAATGACACTAGATATACATACTAATATATCCGCACAAATCTTGTCATCATGATACATTTTTTGTAGTTATAGTGGCATTTATTGAAAGCAATAAATCACACAAGATAGAAAACTTACAAAAAGGGAGAAGTTCTTTCCCCACATAGTGTGTTGTTTTGAAAAGTGTCATTAGTGTTCAATCACAAATCTTTGTTGCTTGTGTTACTATTATCTCCATCCTTATACTTCCATTTTGTGCAGCCCATGCCAACTTCATGTGCTCCCCCGTGTTGGCATGGTCTTGCAGGGCTAAAACCTTGAAATTAGTATATCTTTATGATGTAAAAGCAATTTTTTCCTCTTGATTCTTTACAAATTTTATAGTACATTACTCCAAGTTTATTATTAAATTGCAACCAATCGTAATTTTGTAACCATTTATCTTTCTACAACAACTTTGCAGCTGCAACTTTGTTATTAGCATTTGATGAGTTAGAGTTGGATGTAGTTAGGTCATTGACAACATGAACCAACTCTAATGTTGATTTCAAAGTCCTTTGATAAAAACCCACCAAAGTCTTTTGTTTTTTGTTGGTTGCCATCTAAACCTTTAAAAAACAAATGCCACATTAGATTTGGAAAACAACCCTCAAATATGTAAAACTCAATATACACCCAAACCCTAAACAAAAAAGAATGTTTGATAATCAAGCAAAGTTTACTCAAGTAACTCGAGCAAATTGGTGTTCAATAGGATTGCAATGCCTCTTGTTCAATGACTTTGATCATAGTGCCTCCGTGTCTTATCTAAGAAGCACGCATGACATCGACTATGTTCAAGGCTTCAAGCTTCGTGTCCGATCTAAGAAGTAGGCATGACATCGATTTCCTAGCTTTGCAATCGATGAGCAAATTGCTTGCAAAGAGATTTCCGTGAGCAAATGAGAAATTGAAGAAAGTGCTTGAGCTACAAAAGGGAATGTGGAACCAAAATGTGACAAAAGCAGGAAAGACATGCGGCAATGAATTAGCCAAATCAGCAAGAATGAGGAGATAGTAGCGTCCACCGTAGCCAGCCATCAACAATGAAATGCAATTATGAAGCAAAAGCTTTGCTTGTTCGCCGTTCACCAAATCGCTACAAGCCTACAACGGACAGAATGAAGACAATGAATGTGGCGCAGTGGTGCATTTTTAGAGTTCGAACTCACTGATGCGCTTGCTAATGAAAGAAAGGTGGCAACACGGATAATTAACACAGTAGATGTCGTTTTTTTCCAATTTTATGAGGACAGGCCAAGGTGTCCTACATGCACTACTTTGCATCTATTCTAAAATCCGCCATGTCATCGATAGAACCGGATGATATCCGGCCCTAGATGAATCAAACCGGTTGGAATCCGCCTATTTCACAATTCATCTGGCTAAAAACCCTCCTCCTCAAAATGGTTGCCGGTTGAAATCCGTTTTTTTAAAGCACCAGTTTCACATCCTCCACTTTCCCAATTCAACTGGATTTTTCACAAAACCAACCGGCCACCATTACACTAAATACCAGTTCTCCCCGGACATTGGGTGATACCAGTTCAATATTGGTTATAAGGGTCAATTTACACTATAGCTTGAGGGCCATGACCATCCCATATATGTCAATGATGGCGCGTAGCATCGCGAAGCCTTTATCATGAAATTAATGTAAACTAAATGGTGGGGTAGAGGTTGAGGGTTTAATGAACGTTTATTCACAAAAAGGAAAGCTCAACCCCCTTATAGAACATTGTCAACCCCTCATAAAGGTAGAACCACTCCTCCTACTACCATGTCCCCTCTCAATCCCATATCACAAGATTTGTGTTTCCAACTTAGTTTTGGACACATGCTACCCCAAACATGTACAGAAGCTATGATACAAACTAAGATTTGTTCTTGATTAATGTAGGCCTCATGAAGGGGGTATGGGTACACAATAGTCAATTCCATGTTGTCCGGTCCATTGGCAATAGAATGCGGCATAAATAGTTGATGACTAGAATCTTTGTGAGGAAAGACCTACTATTGTTTGACCCCTTTGTTGCTTTCAGCACTATGTGAGATTTAAAAGCTATGTTCTCTTTGTTCTATTATGGCTTGGAAAGAATCTGATAAACAAAATGGCCTTGTCACAACATTTTTCTAAGTAACGAATTGCCAATTGGCAAGACTATGGTTAGCAGGTTAATACTCAATATCATGGTCAATTGCCCCCTATCATGAGTGTCTGGAAGGAGAGTTTGGAGAGATTATATGGCCTATTTCAAAGCGAGTCCCGGTTGAGGGTACCTAGGTGTCAATTTATGTTGGGCCATAACCATGGGAGGGGTATGAGATTTTAGAGCATCACACTCTGTATATATTTACGATCGAATTATGGATAGGTTGGGAAGAACAATGCAATATGTAAGTTGGGAGCAACGACATACACTAAGTTTGCAGGCTCAAGTACAAATTGTGCCAACAACTTTGGGTTACCAAGGCAAGACAAATCAAGCTATCAACCTACTTACACATGGATTGGTGCCAACATTAAAGTACTTGGATTGGTATGGTCGGCTATTAGCCAACCTTGAAACATCTAGTTTCTACATGCCAAGCCACTTATTGGATTTTGGAGGATTATGATCAGAGTCGCAAGGAGGAGATAGCGGTTGATATTTTGTACAAAATTATTTCATACTCATGGTATGTTTTATCTCCCTTGCTATAACTACTCATCCACAATTTTGTGACTACCCCCGATGTCATAAATGACTACCCCATCAACAATAGGCTCTATCAAATACAAATGGCCATTGATTCCTAGAAGATTCACAAGACTTGAGGAGTGTGAGACAACCTACTTGAACTCCAACAAAGGCCATCGTCATGGTTTTGACCTGGTGTGCTACATGGTAGCTCTATTTTGTGTAACACTAGGGAGATGGTGCATTGAGTGGAACTTCACAATTGACATGAATGTATTCCACCCTAGCTTGCTTATACTAAAGTTGCATTATAGACTTGTCACGTGGGTCCAACTATTGGAGACCATGGCCATCACCCATTTCATTGAAAATGTTCATTTATCATTAAAAAGGGAATTTACAATACCCATTATGGGCCATTTGAGCGGTTTCTCAAGTGGCAACATCTCAACAATCCTAGGTTGTTGGACAATGATAAAGATCTTCGATGAGAAGTGGAAAAATTGGAGGCTCGGGATTGACGAGATGTGGAGGCTAGAATTGATCCAAAATAGTTGAAGCAATGAAGTTTGACAACGTGTATGTCAACAAGCTAATGAAGAGGCTATATACTACAACAATTTTTGTTTAAAATTTAGATTTATGAAATCAATGTGAAAGTGATTTTTCATTTTAGAAATAATTATTTCATTTGATGTTTGAACAAAGCAGTTGCTCAGGACAAGCAAATGATTTATATGTTTGGTGCTGACACGGCATGGTGAGGGAATAGATGCATCTGACGCGGCTACCAGTTTGTCCTACATGGCAATCGGAGCCAATGATGGCTGCAAGTACTTACATCACAAATATGTTCTTGGATATCCAGGTTTCATGAATAGTGGTGAATTTGGCCTCAACAAATTTTCACCTTACTTCTAGTTTTCTTGTATTTCACTCCATCAGGATACTAGTATACCTTCTAGAGGCATGAGCAGTAGCCTAATCATGTGAATACTTTTGATTGCAATTTAGCTTCAACTTCATGAGTGCAAATATAGGTCCTTCCAAACGCTATCATTTTACACAAAATCACTTTGTATGCAAAAAACTGAAGGGATTTTCATTGAGTTATTGTGGATTCTGAAGCTTGACATGCGCATCTTCTCTAGAAAAATTTCTAACATGGTTGTAACAGAGAGGGATGTGTGTTCTTCACAAACACCACAATATACGTGCAAGACAAATGTGTTCACAACAAAATATGTACAATGAATAGAGTTGCGATGAGGAGCTCCGCGGTGCCACACCTCGCAGAGAACCAAGAAGATAGTCCTACTGCATGCCCAGTAGCCAAGCATAAGGGAATGCCGATAGCACAGACAAACTCCCATGCACAACAAAGAAACGCCACGGAGGCCAAGACAGAAACAAGCTTGCCAAGCCCCACACACACCCACAGCAGCCTCAAATCTTAACACAAGCCAGCAACATCAAAGATCATTGGACTACAAACAAGCACATCAGTGCAACCACATGCTTGGAGGAAAACAAGGCACCCAAACGCTGCCAAATCTTAAGATACAGTAGCCAATGCCCAAGGGTTACAAAAGTGTTTCTAACATTGATATGGCAACTCGCCCTTCTAACCTTAATCCACCCTCCGCCTCAACCGCAATCCCTGCACCCCAGCAATCCCAACATAGAAGCATCAAGAGTAGATAGGATTGCAGCAATGCCGAAGACTAGAGCATATCGGTTCGCAACAACGCCAATGACTGGAGCAAATCGGATCACCACTCCGGAGCGCCAATGAAACACCCCCGGGTACGCAACTCCCATATTATACCCAGGGGGCATCGTATTAAAAACGGCTTAGAGGACGGCTTTTGTAAAAATTATATCAAATTATAAAAAATTAAAATTACCAAAAAGTTGGGTGAAGACCAAATTAAATAAAATGAGATGTAGAAAAAGTTGGGTTGCATATTAATTAATTTATTAAAAACTCCACAACATATATAAAGAATTAAAACACCTACTTTTTAACCTATGCCTAATATGCATAATTTTAAAGAATCCTCACAAGTAGTTGCCTCCAATTAAAATTAAAAGTCATTGGCAATGTTTTATTTATAATAAAAAAATATTAAATTTTTATTTAAAAATCCAAAAAGTTGGGTAGTTTGACCTATGGTACATGTATTAAAAAAACTCATATAATTAGGTTTTTAATGAAATTTTATACTTCAAGGAATATTTATTTCCTATATATAATTACATTTTTGGATTCCTTGTTAGAAAGGCTACAAGAGTTTCCTACATGAAAACAGATTATATCACTTGAGATTGGACTAAAATGCATTATAAGTGATTATAATTAGGGCCATATAATACGGGAGTTGCGTACCCGGGGAAACACCAAGACCTCAAACAACATCGACATCAGGCCTGCAAATTTGAAGAAAAGCAACAGAGACAGACCATCTCCATCCCTACACTCCGAAACATGCCTCCAAAATCAAGTATCACTCTCAAACCTCAAACCCTACCCCGACTCCGTCGATAATAGCTCTTGGGAGTTATCGGCCTGTTTTCTCCGGCAGACCTTTGATCCGTTGAGCGAGAGCCCTCCCGGATCACCATGGCCGACTTTCAATACCCACAAAACCTCTCACACAGATCACATAAACAGCTAGACTATAGTCCCCTACAATACACGTCACTGTTTGTTAAAGATTTCTTCTTTCTACCCCTAGTAAAACTAAGTATCTTTACTAGTTCATAATCCCTTTGTCATTCCCCTAACTAGTTAGATTACCAGTTATGGCATAACCCTTGGAAGTTTAATGTCACGTCTTGTTCTACAAGGTTTAAAGAGGTATGGCAAGGAAGATGAATGTCCTCGATTGGATCCTTGGAAGCTATCGACATGGCATCGTAAATGGAGAGGGGTGTAATACCCCACAAGTGTATGAAGAAACACCAAGAGAAGTTGGGTGTGCAGCTTACAACCCGCACTCCCTTGAGTGTATAGGCTGAGTCCGGTTGGGAACCTCATGCTAGGCAAGCGGACTAGTACGAGTGGTAGGACAACCTTTGTCATGGGGACACGAAAGACACGAGCCACAATGGGGCTCGTACGGTAAGGACCACAAAGAAGTCAGCGCACGCGAGGCGCATGAGAAGTCATTAGCCACGACACTAGTGGTATGGAGGCCCATGGGTTAGACTTTAAGAGATCCCAGGAGAACACTAACATTGGCAAGGGCCAAGATTGGAAAAAATGAACGTACTAATCATGCAAGTGACTTGTACATGTGGAGTAGTTAACTATTACGCGAGATAAATGCGGGACGTAACATGAAGTGATGGTACATGTGATATCAAAATGATCTTAGCTCAGTATCGTTGTGAAGTGAAAAGAAAAGCAACAGAAAGAGTTCATAGCGAAGCTCTTATGATTCGAAAATGGCATTTTCAAAGGCGACGCGGATTCACAACAAGAAGAGATCAAAACTCAAGATAAAGTACAAATGAGGGTCTTGTAAAAAACTATAGCCCAAATTGAAGACGTGGGCCTAGGCAAGAAAAGTCAAGGCAACACAAAAAGTATACACACGTGGACCCAGTTGACGAAACCGACCACCATCTTCATGAAGAAGTCCACCACATGGAAAAATTTAAGAAATATATAATCAAAACTTGAAGGAAACCGCATTAATGCCTACTTGATGTGTTATCGTTGGAATTAATGAATAAAATACGAATTATAGCCTTTTGAGGTACACCAAAAGGTACAAGTCCAAGTAACTCCAATACAATTACAAACAAAATCCACAATTAGGTCTGATGGTCACGATTCTCGCAAGTTTCGATGAGACAATTTGATGCAAGATGTAGAAGAAGGAAAACCTCCCTACTACAATGATGGAACTCCTCAACATTGTCATTCACTAAAGAGACGTGTAGGAGTTAGGGTGACCAAACACGCCAAGTACTAAGAGGCCTTTCGAGCAAAATTTCACCCATAGCAAGCCCAAATTCTACAAACGAAAGTTTAAAACAAAAGATAAAACAGACAGCAAATCGAACTTAACCGTAAGCAGTCAAAATATTCAAGCCAACCAAACGCATTAACACCAAAGAAGTGATGAATAAAAAAACTTTGTTTTAAATGCAAAGTATTGGGACACATGACGCGGAAGTACCATAAAGGTTCAAATGAAGGCGTCAAGGTAAAATTAAATTCTACCTCGATTGTGCTAGAACAAAAATAAACTATGTTATCATATATGTCGTGATGGTAGATATGGACGGGCAACCAAAATCATTACATTTCATGCGAATATCTAGCTTAGATGGAGTGAAAATTAACTTAGTCACCACGACTAAGCTATTTGAAGAGCAATTTGTATAAATATCAAGAGACAAAAATCTCAAAAATAATTTAAAAGGAGAAATCCCATCATATTATGTTTCTAATTGTACCTCCAAAATCTTGCAAAAACTCAATTAACGAGCTACCCAATGAGTTACCTCCGAAACAGGAGATAGACCACCAGATTGAATTGACATCGGAAGTTGAGCCTCAAAAAAAGACTCCATACCGACTCAACCAAGTGGAACTCACCGAATTGAAACGATAATCAACCGAGCTCTTAGTGAGAGGTTTTATTCGTCCTAGCAAATCGTCATTCGGGGTGCAGGTGCTCTTTGTGAGCAAAAAGGATGGTCAGATACAAATGTGCATTGGGTATCAGGCCTTAAATCAAATCACGATAAAAATAATAATTATTTACTATCTAAAGTGGATGATCTCTTGGATAGGTTGGTGGATGATAAATAAGGTTTTTGTTCAAAAATTAGAATTTTTAGGACATGCCTTAAGTAGTGAAAAAATTCGGCCCGACCCTAAAAAATCCAAGCAATTTGCGAATGAGTAGCACTATAAACGCAAAAAAAAAAGTGAGATGTAAACGGTTTAATTTAATGGATCGGATTGTGACTATTTGAAATCATGAGTTTTTTACCTAGTCTTCATCTACTTGTGTTGGTGACCACATGGATTATTTCCAACCTATGTGATAGATTGTGAAGTACAAGAACTAACCTCTTCAAGGATTAGAAAGAATTTGGTTTGTAAATTGTCACGCACCTCTCCATGAGGAGTGTCCGAAACACCATAGGCACAAGGGGGACCCCGGAGTGATACCCGGGACTTGTGGCACCGTTGGTAAGAGGCCCAAGTGATCCTAGTGTGGGTGAGGGACCTGGGCGTTGGAAACACCTCCTAGCCACGGAGACTAGGAGTCACGAGGATAAAGCCATAAGCCATGCATAGCTTATGGTGTCCGGATTCTAGAATGCTCAAGAAAACCTCAATTGGAGGTGTGAGCTAGGAGATATGGCAATTTGACTAGGACATTGTCCCGGGACAGCGCCCTGGTACAACAATGGTTTTGGAGTGGCTTCCGGGACTGCCGAGGTTTGATCAGGCATAACTTCCTCAATACTTGCCCGAATGGGGCCAATAAGGAGTGCATTGGCATCTACATAAAAAATAGATGACGATGAAGTGGTCACTTATTAGCATCAAAGATCATACAAGGAAGTTATGGTGTTCTGAAGATGTTGGGGGTTTCCAACCCCAACGGCTAAGGAAAAATGTCTACTTGGCCCCAACTCTTGGTAAAGAGACAAAAGATTTCTTGACAGTGGAGTAGGGGCCTTACTCAAAGTCCTAGAGCTTATATGGGTGAGGCAGTGTGGCCGGCCAAACCCACCCGAGGCCGAACGACACGGCTTCCACGGGATTTAGTCCAATGTGAGGGCATAGTTGCCTAGTATGGTTCGGGTTGTTGTAGTGTTGCTCCGGCAAAGCAATGATCAACTTAAGATTGGATTCTCATGGATGGAAGTCCACATCTAATCATTGGTTACCGATTAAGGGGTGAATCCCAAATGCAAGTGTAAGAGGATTGGTCCCCCACCTATGAGCTAAGAGGTCTGCGGTATGGGGAGCTAACCATTCGCATGGTGGAATGCGAAGGGTTAGCACTCATGACCCTTGCTAGAATTGAGAAACAACCAAGATAGCTAAAGGGAGCTAGCAAGGGTTGCGACATAAATAATCACCTTTACAACCATTTGCAAGTTCCCATTTTTTGGAAAGGAATCCTTCTATTTGACAATCATTCCATAAGGTTATAATCATGTGAATAAAAATGCCTCCGTCCTTACCTAGATGTGGTGTACGGCCCCAAGGATGGAACCACTTCAAAATCCCATGCCGATTATTGAAGTGGCAGAATACTAATTTCACCTTGGTTAATTCACAAATGGTTTGTAGAAAATAAGATATTATAAAAAAAATCATATAATTAATTAATTACACATGGGCAGATCACAAAATATGTGATAGACAAGGTTCAGGGCAACATGTATATTCAACTCGTTGCTTTATAAATAGTTGGATATTGGAGCATCACTACCAATACTTCTAGGGGCTCAAAATAAAAACCAATCTCACCGGCCATTAACCCAATTTCATTGCCACAAAACGGTTTTAATTTTTTTACAAAGTAGCTACCACATACACACAAAGGATTCCAATCAAAATCGTAGGATTTAGAGATCTCCCTTGGCATTCAATTATGATTTTTTCCCTCGATTGAACTACAATAGAAGGCGGGGATGCTAGTATGTGAGCTTGTGAGCCTGTGAGCCTTCAATTTTTTTCCCGATTATGGTTTGTAAATCCGCAGGGGGTGTACGACCGTGGAATTACATGTAAGGGTCTATAATCCAAATGAACAACAAAAGAAAATGTTGCTATGCCAATTTTGTACCAAAAAATAAACTTATATACGTTCAAATGTTGAGATAATAATGTAATTGGATATAATGTGTAAGCAAATTCATGTTGAAAATAGGTGTAGCACAATGTTCGGGAAGAACCGGCGGTTAGTTACAAATGAACCGATTGGTATGGGCAAATAGCCGGATATGGAAGAGGATAGTCGGATGGGCAACCGGTCTATAAAGAGAGGAAACCGGATATCGACCGGTATTAATTTTGAACTCACGGATAATTGGTGGGTTGAAGGTGTAAACCCCCGGATATTAACCGTCCACCGAGGGTATCGGCGGATACTAACTGACCACCGGGGGTATTTGCCGGATCTTGGCCGTGTATGGGGAGGGTCATGAGGAGATAGTGGTCCCCTCCCCTCGCCATTTCTCCACTCACTCTCACTTTCGCCCCTGACTGCTCCCTCGCTCCTTGGCTTGCTCTTCGCCTGTGCCTCGCTCTTCACCTGCGCCTCGCTCTTCACCTGCGCCTCGCTCTTCACCTGCGCCTCGCTCTTCACCTGCGCCTCGCTCTTCGCCTGCGCTCCCTTCGCTCACGGCCGTCTCGCAGTCCAACCTCTTGCACTCCAACTCCTGGAGCCCGCTCAGCCTCTCCACGCTCGCCTTTGGACCCTAAACCCTTGTTGTTGGTGCCGATGTAGTGGGTGCTGAATCGAGAGACTTTGAGTCAGGAGGCCTATATGTAAGGCTGGCCCGGGGAGGAGTTATTTTACCAAGGGTACGGGCCGGAAAGCAGAAGCAGCAGCAGCAACAGGAGTACTACACTTCACTTACAGAGCCTGCGAGCTTCCGGATCAGTGCCCGGGAAGTTTTTGGGCATAGTCGGTCAAGATCCTAGTGATTCTAAAGCCAACCGCTTACATATTCACAGCTTCCAGTTTTGCTTTATTCATTTGAGGCGTATTCTATAGATTCCTCTAAAACGATCGGTAATTCTCCTGAAGTCTCTAACTTCTACCGGTTATTTTTCAAACTCAACCGGTTCATCTGCAACTAACCGCCGGTTCTTCCCGAGCAGTGGCGATGATTTTTAGATTGCAAATTGTTTGTGTGTTTTCCTGAAGTCTCCAACTTCAACCGGTTAATTCTCAAGCTCAACCAGCTCATCTGTAACTAACCGCTAATTCTCTGTTGCCGATGACTTGTGCGTCGCATTAAGGACAATAATCTAGTGCATCTCACAATGATGGGGATCTACTTATATCTTCATTGCAAAGTTTAGGGCCCTTCTTTGCCTTCTGATGTTGTTGTAGTTGTGCATAGAAATAGCATCTGAGACTCATATTTGCATATTTTTGTTTCAGTTATGTAATTGACAGGTAAATTTGTGATCCAGGTGGGAATAATTTTAGGGTTTAGGTAAGTGCATATAAGGTTGGGCGAATTTTGGGACCATGTGTTCCTGAAGTCCCCAACTTCAACCGGTTATTTCTCAAATTCAACCAGCTCATCTGTAACTAACTGCCGAAATCTGAAATCTATGTTTGTTTTCTCAGGCAATGAAGAATTAAGCATTTATCTGTCCTGAAAGGCTTAGTTAGCCCCTCAACGCTTTTGGAGCCATATTTGGACCCCTCTCATACATACCCTTTTCTTGCAGGTCCCCTCAATACCATCAACATGACTTCGAGAAAAAGACAAAGAACACTTAGGGATACATTGTTGAAGGCTGGTCAAGCTCAACCAGAGTTAGAGGTGGCCGATGTAGTGGCTGCCTCTGCCTCTGCTTCCAATTCAGATGAAGCAAGTAATAACATAAATGCAGTCCAAGCTGCAAATATGTTATGGAAGGACAAGTGGATTCAAGATTTTTATTGGTTGGAGTTTAATTCCGAACTCGGAAAAACCTTTTGTAATGTTTGCAGAGCAGCAGGGGGGCGTGGGGTTTTTACAACAATTGGCTCTGTTAACATTAAGTATTCAACTTTCCATGATCATTCGCAAAGTGTGGAGCATAAGAAGTTGGCATGGGCTGCCCAATCCGGAAGTAAGAGAATGGAGAAGCACATTGTTCAACAATCTAAAACGGTTGATGATGCTCTCCTCACACTCTTTAAGGCAGCTTATTACATAGGAATGGAACCATTCCTTTCAGTAAGTTTACTCCTTTATGTGAGTTGTTGGTGGATTTGAAAACTGATATTACACCTACTCTATATCATAATGACAAATCATGCGCTGATATGTTGATTTGTATATCAAGTATGATTCAAAGAAAAGTGCTTGATAGAATTCGAAATTCTCAATATTATGGAATAATAATAGATGAATTCACAGATATTTCGGTTACGGGTCATTTAGTTATATTTGTCACGTTTCTTGAAGATGGTGTATCTGCATCTGTTTTTCTTGGCTTGTTGCACATTCCCAATGGAAAAAAAGATGCTAGCATGATCTATAACATATTACTAACTAGTTTAAAACAGTGGGGTTTGGATTGGGAGAAGTTTATTGGTTTTGGATCAAATGGTGCAGCAGTAATGTTGGGCAGCCGCAACAGAGTTGCCACAAAGTTGAAGAAAGAGATAAATCATTTTCAATTGTCTATCCATTGTGTTGCTCACAGGACTAACCTTGCATCACTTGATGCTGCAGGTAGTAAGTCATGTAAAGATATTTCTAAAGTAATTGATAAGTTATTAAATGACACTGCTACTCACTTTAAAAAATCAACTAAAGCAAAGTGTGAACTTATAACCATCAAGAAAGAGTTGTGTGATACTCAAAAGACTCTGAAACGATACCAAAAAATTCGATGGATATCTAGGTGGCAAGCTGTAACCACTTTATATGATTCTTTAGAAAGTGTTATAGCTTACTTTCGTGATGTTCCTCATACTGATGATGATATTATCACAGGTTTGCTCTATACCAAACTAAGGACTTTCAAATACATTTACTGCTTATATTTTTTAGCAGATATTTTGTATAGTTTATCTGTGTTGAGTAGGACATTTCAGTATCAATTTATCGATGTTAGTAGTGTTGGTGCACTTGTAAGGTCTGAAATTACATCAATTCGAATGACATTTATCATCGAAAACACATACTTGAATGAATTAATTTTCAACGAAGTACTGGTTATCATATTATTCCTTCGTTTGGACCTCCGGAAGGTTATCTTCAAAGGTTGTCATTTGAAATTCATGGTTCTAAATTTCATGATGTCGAGATGATAAGGGATAAGACAGAAGTTGATTTGGTGGAGGCTTTAGCATTTCAAATTTCTTTTGCAGAGGAGGTTTGTAAAGATTTGGAGGCTCACTTTGAAGATAATGATGTGATTGGTTGTTTTAAAGTACTGAATCCATGTGAGTTGCCATCTAAACAAGTTGGCATAAAAAGTTGGAGTGTTGTAGAATTGGAGAAACTTTGTGACCATTTTTTAAAGAAAAAAATGATTGGGGAGAAGAAATATCCCGCCATGATCAATGTTAATGCTGTGATAAGAGAGTTTCATGCTTATAAGATTCAAGCATTCACAGAATGGCGTGAGAAAATCTTCTCTGATCTATGGTCCATGGTAAGTTGGAATCACACACTTCAATTGAAGTATGCTAATCTTCATATTCTTGCAGACATAGCGAGGACACAATGTGTAAGTACAGCTCAATGTGAGCGAGCATTTTCCATTCAAAATTCCATTAAAATCAAATTTCACAATAATTTGTAAACTAAGAATTTAGAATCTATTATACGTGATGCAATTAAAGGTATACGCATTGATCGTGGTTCTATTTTGGTAGAAGTCATTGCTTTGTGGAAGAACTCTAGGAAGTTCAGGTGGTTGTTTTCTCATCCTGAGAAATACCTTTCAAAACATTTGGACCTTGAAGGTGAAGGCAGGGATTACACGTCACGTCGCGTCACGTCCTGTGACAGCGACCTGACGGCAGACCTGAAAACGTCACGTCCGTTTAGGGGGGTAAAACAGTTTACCCTGTCGTCACATAGGGTAAACTGTCGTCAACATTGTCGACTGCTAGTAGGCAGTCGACGAGTTACAGCGACTGCTACTAGGCAGTCGACACACTGAATCGACTGCTAAAGGGCAGTCGTATAGGTGTGTCGACTGCTGACGGCAGTCGAATTTCCATGTCGACTGCTATTAGCAGTCGACTTGGGTTGTCGACGGCTCTTGGGCAGTCGACATGGAAATTCGACTGCTATTAGCAGTCGACGACAAGCGGGCGACTGCTTGTGAGCAGTCGTCTGCCCTTCAAGTCGACTGCTATTAGCAGTCGACTGCCCAACTGCAGTCGACAACCCAAGTCGACTGCTAATAGCAGTCGACAAAGTGCGGACGACTGCTGGTGGGCAGTCGCACCCTATGGTCGACTACTATCAGCAGTCGACTTGAATGGGTTGCGACTGCTCACGAGCAGTCGCGTAGAGACACCCATGGGCACGTGGCGTCCATGGGTTGGTCCAGGGGGCGTCTAATCGAAAGGACGCCTCTTTGGGGTATATATGGACCCCACTTCCCTCATTCCCTCACTCCCACCTCCCTCCATTTGGGCCTAGGTTGTTAATCAGCCCTTGCCATTTGGAGATAGAGGTGAGCTGGAGGGCTACAGGTGGACATACGTACTGAAATACGTATACGGGACAAACGGTATACTATATCTGCCTACTATTTGTATTGTACTGCAACCCACCTACATACGGTATACATTGTACCCCATTGCGGTTAGTTTGAACCATACCGGAAATTGTTATATGTGAACACTTATTTTGAAAGTGGTTTACATCTAATTATGTAGTTTGAACTTTGAACGGCCTTAATTTGGATTTAGTGGATTGGAAAAAAAATTGTGGGTGGTGGCGCTTATTTTGGAAGTGCTACCATATTAGGTTTAATTTATAGTAGGCATACAAAGCTAGGGGTTAGGGGCAACGATGGCAGACGAAGATAACTTGCCGCCGGAACCTCCACGTGGCGGGGATTTGGATCCGGGGGGGACTCCGCAAGCGACACCGGGGTCGGCAGGCGCTAGAAGACGCAGCAATGCGCCGAGGGGCAGGCCGCAACCAATCAATTTGGAGGTGGCGCGGGACCCGAACATTCTCGCCAATCCCGGCTGGCAAAATGAGAGGGGCATGAGGTTGTATAGCACGGTCCGAAGGTACGTAGAGTGGACCCATTTGACGAGGATGTTCGTTCCTAGCGCGAATGCTGAACGGATGTCTAGACAACGCTATGGCATATGGAGGGAGGTGAGCCATCAAATATTTGGAGAACGGTGCAAGGAGGTGTGGGATTTCTTGTGGGGTGCACCGAGGGAATTTGATCGCGGGCATATGCTAATGTGGTTATGCCAAATGGTCTACGCGGAGGTAATTTTGGGAGTGGATATCGACTGGTCCACCATACCCCGCACGAGCCCGGACTTGAGGCAGGCACGCCGGGTCACGGTCATACCAAGTGCCGTGCTAGGACGGAACGTTGGCCGTCCGATTCCATTGGCATGGCAAACTCCAATGAATCCTTTGAGGGTCCGATCTTATTTTGATTTCCTTGTGGGACCAGATCATCAAATTGTGGGGACTCCACCGGCCGCCGAGTCAAACATAGACGAGCACAACATTGCCATAGGGTTGCCGGTTGAACCACCTAGCTGGCGACAAAGGGTCCACGTGACACCGCCACATGGTTCCCGGTTGGTTTGTCCTCCATCTTCGCCCGTTGATGTGGAGATGGCATCGGCGGTGCCATCCCCACCACTGGTAGTTGCCGACAACGACGTTGTGGAGGCGTTGAGGGCGGAGTTGGCAAAATGCAAATCTGACCACGAACGGGAATTGGAGATGGTCCGACGTGCACACGCCGAGGAGGTCCAAGGGTTGAAGGCCGAGATTGCACGTTTGACCAACCTTGAACTTGCGAGGGCTGATGCGCCACAACTGCCGCAAGCAATGTCTGGTAGTGATGGACAAGGGCGGGAGCCGTCGCCCACAACAAACTTGGAGGCAATGAGGGTTGATTACGACCGGGTCATTAGGAGGAACCGGTTGTTGGAGGACGACTACATGGGCATGGTCACAGCCACTATCATGTTCGCCACGCGTGAGAGGGCATTGATGGACGAGCTGACCCACTATAGGGACCACGGCGAACAATGGCCCGAACGACGGCTTCTTTTTACCTCGTGGCCGCCATTGGATTTCATGTATCCTGAGAACCTCCCGGTCGATGACGACCATTACCCCAGTATTGCGTGGACCAAGAGGCCCGAGGATGAATTCCAATGGGATACCGCAGTATCATCCCGCATCGTGATACCCCCGGCCAGACCAGCCTTGTTGTGGCCATGCGTCCCCGATTGGATCAAGGACGGGAGCATGTGCCCCATTTGTTCCAATCCTTGGGGACCTGAAGGCGCATGGATCGTTGGGTCGTGCGGTCACATTGTCCACCCGAATTGTTTGTTGCCACACATGTTGCAAACACGCCGTTGTCCTACGTGCCAAGCCCCTCTGCATCGAAGGTTGTACGAGCAATTCGGAGTGCAATGGGGAATGCCTCCCGATTTTGAATACACAATAATCCATGGTGTGCCGCCCGCAGAATACGGCGATCCTCCTGCTTATAGCTGGCGTGCACGGAGGTATTTGAAGGACCTGCGAGGCTACCCGACAAACTTCACGCCTGAAATGTACACAAGGGTTGCTCATGAGTTTTACCCCGGATCCTCTCCTCAGGCCGTAGGTTTGAGGGCATTTTTGTACCGTGTTGTGGGTGGGCATGCCGGAGAGACGGGTGAATACGTCCCAGGTCCTCACCCCCACGGATACGTGTATGACTCCAACGGCAATGTGACAGTAGGGGTATTACCACGGGAACCGGTCCCGGGCGAGGAAACAACTTGGGATGTGGAACACGTGTTGGACACAACAAGTTTTGAGGCCGATCTGGAGAGGCAGGAGGCCGTTACACAAGAGGGTAGCTTCAATGAGGTGGACGTCCAAATCCGGATGAATGAGTGGAAATACGTCAACGGCCTTTTGGACATCCGTGACGGGGCCTCTAGCCCCACCATGCAAGACGTCCTGCGCCATCCGAATGCCGCGAGGGGGTTGCACATTGGAGACCGCGCGCGCGCTCGTGCACAAGCTGACCGGGAGACTGCGGCGCAAGAACTATGGGCCATCACCGAGAGCAGGCGTGAGGCGAGGCGCCGGACACTACGGCCACCAAATCTGAACGGTGCAAGCTCAAGCCGCGGACCCCCCATTCCATTGGATAGTGATTCGGAGCCGGATTAGGAATGTTGGCTAGTGTTTGTGAGATAGGCGTTGGACTAGGAGGCATTATTTGATACTGAATTGTACACAATGCGGGAAAAACCATGATTTTGGAAATGTTTATAAGTGAATTATTGTTCACTATCAATTTTGGGAGTAATATACAAGTGTCGCACAATGATCATTTCTTATGTTTGCTTACACAATCGGTTGCCACCAACATTTAATTAAACCATGGACTTTGCATCTACATGCATTTGCACTTGAATCAAACACGTATCGATGCAAATAACTGTGACAATGATTCCATGTGGCATGATTATAAGTTCACACCAAGCGGAAAACATCACCGCAATATTGCTGGGAATTCATATATTGCGCATTTCCAACTTAACAACATACGTAAGTATATGTGCAAGTACAAACTTGATACTACGTTCTCACCATATTCGTGGGCAAATCTTACATTGACGACCTAAGTGTGTACTCTCTATACACCCGGTATTCCTTTTGGTGCGCGGTGCACCGGTTGAACCCCCAATGAATTGCGTCATGCACCGAGTGTTTTATGGTTTGGTAGAACCTCCACAAGGTCCCATAGTTTTTTCGAAAATACAATTGATTTTTCCCCTTCGTGAGAACGTCGCTAAGGTCCTGAAACAAGTGCCATGGGAAAAGTTTTTCCTTGTAACCGATGCGGCATGCGGGCCTTTCTTGGGCGTCCAAGTATCCGCGGTGGTGACGATCAACTTGTCTCCTAGGCAGTCGAACCCAATAGAATTCAGTGAACCCTTGAATCGGACGTAAAACACTGCGCAAATCGTCCTCATTTCGAGTGTTCTCTACAACCACCTCGGGTGTAAATTCGTCCGGTTCGTCCGGCAAGCCCCATGCGTGTCGGGGATTGTAATACATACTTCTTGACGAACCACCCGCATCCCGTATCTTGCCACTCCCAGCCATCGCAATCCTATGGATTGCCCACACCGTAGTTGATCTTGGGCAATGTATGCGACGCATACAAGGTCCTCAAAATCACTACGAGGCAAGGTGGCCTCATGGTGGGTAGCACACTTGATTTTATAGGGATATCGCAGTGTGGGCCCTCGGGTGGCATCCAATGAGTTGGCAGGTTGGGTTACGGGTGTGTTTAATTAGTTGTCTAAATTAAGCTGCAAGGCAGTCGACTGCTGTGTAGCAGTCGACCATCCACAGTCGACTGCCTTGTAGCAGTCGATTTGCATAGTCGACTGCTGCACAACAGTCGACTGTGGATGGTCGACTGCTACACAGCAGCCGACTATGCAAATCGACTGCTGGGCAGCAGTCGATTGATAAATGCCCAGCAGTCGACTGTGGCTGGTCGACTGCTACACAGCAGTCGACTGATAAAATTGATTGCTTCCTAGCAGTCGACTAAGATGGTCGACTGCTGGAAGGCAGTCATTCATCCACAGTCGACTGCCTTCCAGCAGTCGATTTTATCAGTCGACTGCTGTGTAGCAGTCGACCATCCACAGTCGACTGCTGCCCAGCAGTCGAAATTAGGCATTAGGATTTGGGAAGAGTGTTAGCTTAGTCAAATCATGCATTAAATGCATACAATCATGACAAATGATGCATATATATAGCAATCCAACCTCCCATTTCCCTCATTCCCAAGTTCTCCATTGGCCATAGCCTGTTTTAGCAAGCTTTGCAAACGGAGAACAAAGGGAGAAGGAGCGGAGAAGCTGCTATTTCAGGGTTGTGCCAAACATGGCACCGTCGACCATTTTACCCGGATTGACCGCGGAAATTGTGGGGGAGCACATATTGCCGAAGGTCCTAGAGCCTATTTTGGAGCCATATCACCGAGGAGAGTATGGGCAGGGGTGTGAAGTGAGGGCGAATTTTTTAACTCTCATATGTATTTTTAAATACATGGGAGTTAACAAAGCTTGGCGGGAACATTTTGGTATGGGAGAAGTCTACAATGCGTTGCGTATGTCGATTTGGGACGTAGACATACCAATGGGGCATCGATTTAGGGGCGTGAGAGGGACTTCGGAGCTCGCCGAATTGTTGCGAGCATTCCGACTGAACCTCTTCATGTTCAGCCATACGCAACGCATTGCCATCCCAATTCGATGGCAAGTTCAGCATGTTCGGCTCAACGATATTTTCATAATGGAACTTGAATACTTGCGGGATATGCTTGTGGAGAATGGAGAATATTGGCTTCAAGTCGACAAACGTTCTGCCGAATATCGTCGATGCACCAACTTTTGGATTTGTCCTTCGGAGCGACTATTGACATTATAATTTTTCTATGTAGATGTAGCGGTTCATGTTCTATATAGTTCGCCGATTTAATCCTAGCAAACACAGTGTATATGTGTTTAGGCCTAGTGGATATAATCGCACTATGTAAAAGATATGATCCGTAATGTGAAATAAAAGTGGATCGCTATTTAAACAAATGATAACTTCCTTATTAGCTACACCCGTGTGCAATATGTATGTCTAACATGTATGGGTGTACGTGCAAATTGCAATATGTATGTGTATGTGCAATATATATGTGGGTTCCCGGTATACCGTATGTTCTATACGTATGCGCTATATATATGGATGTATGTGCAATATATATATATATATATATATTTGGGGGTATTTGCAATATATATATATATATATATATATATGTGTGTGTGTGTGTGGACATTAATTCCATCCTCGCCCATGACATAGGGCCTATTGGCATTACAAATCAATTCCATATGTCCTACTCCTAACCTTAGTGCACATTGGACATTCATTTCATCCTCCCACATGACATAGGCCTAGAGGTGCATTTATTTTTACTTTATCTTAAAATACACATTTAAAATGCATTTTAAAATCCTCGACAAATTTCTACGGCATTTTTAAATGTTTTTTATTATAAGTTTGTGAGCCCAAATTGATGCCCACATGTATTGTTAACACTTGTAAAACATTACAAGTAGTATTTTGTTGATTTATGATTATTCACAAAAATATAAAAAGAGTGAAGCTTGAAGAAAGCTAAGTTTGAAGCATTAGGCTTGTGTGGAGTGGATTTAAGTAGTATGAGGACATACCTTGGTAAAGTGTGGTAGGTAGAAAGCCAAGGTTAGTTAAATGTTTGAATTAGGATCTTTGTTGATCAATTGAGGGAGGAAGGCTTAGGAGATAAGATAAGAGCCTACAAAGTAGGAGGAGAGTTCGAGGGCTTATCGTGAGCATTGTGGATGGGATGAGTCCCTACTTAGAAGGAGAAGGTTAAGGGGTTGTGATTGGAGGCTCTAATCCTCTCACCCTATCCTTACCTCATGCCCTCTCTCCCTCTCAACTCACTATATAATCCCTCATTCTTCCCTCACTCATCCTCTCTTTCCTTCGTGCTCCTTAAGCACCCCACGGGTTATAAGTGTGGGTGTGTGGGAAGCAAGATAGGAGCACATGTGTGTGCTTAGTTCTTAGGTGAAGAGCCAAGGCTATTTAGCCTTGAAGAGGGATTGACCTCTTGTTAGAAGTAGATTGGGTTTAAGGAATTTGGAGTTTGATTGTAAACTTCAACTTGTTGCATTGAGATTCATATTGAAGTGAGAGAGTTCAAACTTGTTTAAACTTGTGGCATTTAGAGTGACTAGATTGTACTAGGTGCATTACTTGTAGTGTTTTATTAGTTATGAACTTGAGCAGAACTTTATAGTGAGAGATTTGTCAATTATGGATGATCAAAGTGCTCAATGGGTATGAAAATTTGAGGGATTGTTTATTATAAAGTATGGGAGTTGTGGTAAAAATTTGAGAGCTTCAGTCATTGGGATGAAAGAGTTATTAAAAGTTGAAGGGGAGGGTGTCTAGGAACAAAACAACAAGGTTTGAAAATATGTATCTCTTAGAGGGTTATAGATATGGATACCAAAATTTGACACTACCTTCTGAACTTATATATCTATTTTGTGTCAAAATTTTAGATTGATTGGACATAGGAGTTAGAAGTTATTAGAGTTTTAATGACCGGATGCTTTATCACAGCATTCATACTAAGTAGTTAGAGTTAGAATTTCATGCATAACTTTTGCATATGAACTCTGTTTGTGCCAAAATTTGGTGTGGAAATTTTTGATAAGGTACTTAACAAGTGTACCAAATTTCACTTGAAGAACATAAGTTGGGTGGGAGTTATACTATTCTAAAGTTTAGTAGGAAGACATTGATAGAGATTTACATCAAGAAGAACTTAGAGAAGGAAGGGCAAGGATAAGTATATAAGTATTTTTTAATACTTGTATTTAAAGCCTATGTGTTCATGGAATCCACAAGCGAAGTGTCATGTACCAATACGGAATCAACCACGATGACATGTGATAGCACGGAATCAATAAGCGAAAACTCATGTAGTAGTGTGGAGTCGACGGCAAGGACTCGATTCACAAGAGGGATATCTTTGAAGGCATGCGTGGCCAAAGCGGCCGGGTGGACATTAGAAAAGGCTAAGGATATAACCTTGCCCGACATTAAGGAATGTAAAACTACATAGTGTGGTGTTAATCAAGTTGTGTATATTCCAAGGGTAGATTGGAATTATATATTGGGTTACAAAGAGAGAAGTCTCTATATGTCATTATAAACTTTTCCACTCGGACTAGGACGAAATCGAAGGGTGGAGGATTTTTGGTGACAAAGTTCACGACTATAGCCAATCCATGGCAATAGGGCAAATATAGACACGCTCAACTTTGACAATTGTTCCATATTACCATATAGCATTAGTACATTCAAACTCAATGACAATGTTTGAGCCTTGAGCATTGCCAATTTGCCACACAAATTGGCAAATATTGGAATACATAACGTCCCACATGGCACATCGAACAAGTCGTGAATGGTGGTCTGCATTTACAATGTCATCATTCTTGGATCAATATTTGGACGGAGAAGAGCTCGATGACCTAATCCTAGAAGAGGGGAATGTTTTCGACAATGATTTGCCATAAAGGACCTCACGGATTGATGTCTTCGATGATTTTCAATAATAAAAACATAAAAATAGTCTTAAATATTCTTAAAACTATTTTATAATGCCGCCTCCGACCTATAGAATAAAAAATGCAACACTACATAGGGCCTATTGGCATTACAAATCAATTTCATGTGTCCTACTCCTGAGTCTTAACCTTAGTGCACATTGGACATTCATTTCCTAAACCCTACATCATACATGTAGGCTCAATTTCTAGTCAACATCCAACATACAAATTTGAAATTCACATTATTTTTTCAACAAACATACCCAAAAATAGTTATTACAAAAATTGATCACCAATACAACTAAATCCATTGAACACCATAGGACATTTGACATTACTATAAATATTCATTCATGAAGGGGCATTATCGTTGTCTTGAGGAATAGAATTCCTTGTCCTGCGTAGCCCTCCCACAGCTACCCTTGGGGGCGGTGCTTGGTAATCACTATCATCGGGAGCTTCGCCTACGCCGGATTCATCGTCCGTGCTGGCATTGTCATCTGTTCGGGCGTCGGACTCGTGGCCATCAATTGCCGGGCCGGGCATTCGACTAAGCCGTATGCCAGCCCTTGGCATTCTAATCGATACCATTGGTCTTGAACCCGTTGCATCCATAACGCCGTCAGTTTGTGGACGTGCAAGTGGGGTGGCCCCGGTAGTCCTCCATTCTCGCACATCCCTTTGTCGTTTTCTTTTTTGACCTCTCGTGGTCCGACCAAAGTTTGTCAATGCAATATTAGGGGGTGGCCTAGCCGGTGTGGGGCATGGGGCGCGCATGCCGATGGTGGCACCAACCAACCGGGAGCCCATGCGTGGTATTGTTGGGGCCCGACGCGTAATGTGTTGCGCCAATGTGTCATCCGAGTCGGATTCCGGTGCTCGCGCAACGGCCGGGCATTGCCCAATACCTCGCAATGGACTAGTGTTAAGGACAACATTGGACGTGCCCTCTCCGTGGGGCTCGGGAAAGGGTGGTGTAGTTTACATGGGTTGTGCATATGTTGTCGGCACAATAAGAGTGGGCACAACATCCGTCGGTGGATGAATGGGGAAAGCATGTGGTGGGACTTCGTCCATGTCCATCCAGTTCGGAGCCGCTTCAAAAGCTTCATCCACATGTGGTTCGGCCACTACATCTTCATCCACTACGGGTTGAATGTCTACCGGTACATCGGATATTGTAGTTGTCGGCGTAGCGGGACGCACATGCGTAGTGGAGAGAAACTCCCGACCGGCTATGTTGGCCCACATGTGAAGATCACCATCGTCCTCGGCGTCAAGTCCATCGTATGCAAACGGATCATTGTGGTTGTCAAGGCCCAAATTCCCTCCACCATGTCCCCCATCGCTCTCGTTGTCCGAAGGCCCCGAGGAATCCCCGCCGGGTCCCGTGGGGGGGTCACCATTTATATCCTCGTCGTCCGAATAGTCGGAGTCTTCGGACATCATGTTCACTAGATACCATGCGGCCGAGTCCCGATCAACCCTCTCCCGTGCCAACCGTGAATTGGTATAAATGTACACCAAATTTTCGGCCCTCGCCGAACTCAACCGGTTCCTAGTCTTGTTGTGCACAAACGAATAACTACTCCAATTCCTTTCGCAAGACGAAGAGGAGCACCCGACCACAGCTTCTCCCCCGTCCTCAACGCACTCGTCAACAAAGTCATCCGGAATTGGCGGTCACGATCCGCCGCACCTCGAAAATAAAGACTTTACAATCGGCCCTTGACGTTGACACAATGCCACCCCCCACATCTTGCCGTCATTTTTTTGGTATCCCAAATGGGCAACCATGCGGTCCTTCCTATAAACTAATTCCAACGCGCAAAATTTGCACTCGACCTTCTTGGACGTTGGAGTCCACTCCTTGGACACAAACCAAGGCTTCCATTCGTTTCGCGTGCCCATCCCAATATAACCTACTACCTCTCTCCACTTGCAACGAATGCCAAAAGGCAATCAAGGCCAACTAGAGCGAGGGGGAATGATGAATGCTAATGAGCGGTGAACCCTTTATAGTCCCGACGCTTGAACGTTCACTAAATATAAAAGATGCTATGATATTAAAAGTGTTTAGAGTAATCTGCTATAGGATCCATTGCAAAAGCAATTTGTTTATGTTTGGAGGGGGGGAGGTCCAATGTCTGCCATTCGCAGCGGACTTCGGGGGTCGACTGCTGCTTGGCAGTCGACGTGGCAGTCGAATTCCAGGGTCGACTGCAAACTAGCAGTCGACTGCCACTCGCAGTCGACATCGGGGGTCGACTGCTGCTTGGCAGTCGACGTGGCAGTCGACTTCCAGGGTCGACTGCAAATTAGCAGTCGACATGGCAGTCGACCCCCGCAGTCGACTGCCACATAGCAGTCGACGCCGTGGTCGACTGCTAATTGTCGACTGCCTTATCCAGAGTCGACTGCTATCTGGCAGTCGACTGGATGGTCGACTGCCGTATAGCAGTCGACCAATCGTCGCATCCATCCTGGCCGTTGGATGATGCACGGTCCAACGGTCAGGATCCAGGGGCGCGGCGTCCGGTCGTACCGTCGGTGTGAGGCCCACCCAACCTATATATATAAGTGGGGAGGCCTCATTGACATCATTTTTCAACCACCCCTCCTCAAGCGGGACATTGGGACTAAGCATGCCTAGCATCCTTTGCCTAATGTTTTGAGAGGGCCTAGGGGGCGGTTGGAAGATTGGTTTAGGGTGCAAACTCTTGCCAATTTTGGATCCGATTTTTTGCGGTGGAGCGGTGTGAATACGGCCGTGTTTGTGAACACATTTGAGTTGTATTTGTGAACACAATAATAGCGTGTTTTTAAACACGATGGAGGATCGAAGTTGGAGGATGCCGGAGGACGAGCCGGATGCACCCGGTAGGGTGCACAAACGGCCCCCTAAGCGGCAATGACATTCCGATGTGGGATCAAGAAGTGCTTCGGGAACGGGAGCCAATATTACCCCCCGTTCAGATACTACCGTTCCCGTCCGCCCAAATGCCGGTGCCCCTACGAGCAGCCAAGGAGGGGCTTCCGCGGCCTCAGGGTCATCGAGTAGGAGCGGGAAACCAAGGGTAAAATTCTCGGATGCGATAACGGCAAAGGTCCACCAAGCCATAGTTGACTGGTATTTGAGGAATGGGGAGGCCGGCATCAAATTCCGTTTTTTGGAGCAGCCGAAACACAAAAGGGTTGAGATAATTAAAAGGGACATGGAGGTTGCTATTCGACAGGAAGTGGATGGCCCCGAGTTTAACGGTGATAGGAATCTTGCGGGGTTCGATTCATGGGTGAAAAATAAGGCCCAAAATGGTATTTTCAACCTCAAGCAATTGGTTGAGAACATGTTCCCGGAGGGCGAAACAGGCGAGGTGTTGAACCCTCGAGCTGTAAGAATCCGGGAAATATTTTTGTGGTGGGATCCCGTGGCCAAAGGATTGTCCAAGACGGCCTCCAAAATAATTCCTTGGAAGGCGGAGAAATTGAAGAAGTGGCTAAGGGTGTCGGGCCCATGCCAACTATTGTGGATTCCCGATACGGCAAATGTCATGAGTTTGAAGAGCATTAAGAAGGTGGGGGTTACGGGGAGGTGAGGAAGGTGAGGATCGAGGGCGACGATCGTCTCCCACCAGAGATTACGTGGACTGAAAAGACCCCAAAGACGTCGGATAGGCAAAAAACTCGTATCCAAGTAAGTGCGGAGGCATGCGTTTTAAAGAGCACGCATCTAGGTTTCATCAAGTTTTGGTTAATCAACAGTGTGTCCAATGCGGGCTATACACTATGGTGGAACGGGGGCACTCTACGAGAGATGTTCATCCGGGATAGAGCCCACCGCCCAAATGCCAACATTTTGACAATGGACGCAACCGAATGGCAACTCTATGACCAAGTCCAAAAGTTCCGGGCGAAGAGGATAAAGTTGGCTTGGGCATTGTTATGGATCATGGAGGCTTTGCACGCTGCAAATGTGCAACACAACGATCTATCCATTGACAACATTATGTTGCATTGGGAATCGGACGGGAGCCTCAAGATTGGGGTGTGCGATTGGGGATGTGCAACGCATTCGGGTGAGGATGTCCTATCGCTATGGCATGCGGAAACCGTAGAAGCGAAGGAAAATTTGAGGAAGGAGAAGTTTTGGGTGGCGCCGGAACTGTTTTACATCCAAAATAGGAGACACCAGGATCCCGATGTATATTACACTGCGGAGGCTGAGTGTTATGCGGTCGGCATGATTGCTCGACAACTTTGCAACGATGGTGATGACCGAATTCTCTTTGCCAATGAAGGAAGGAAAATTTGGGATGTCACTTTGAGTGCATTGACATGCGAGAACGTGTCCAACCGCATTTCATTGACCATCGCCAAACTACGGATGTAGATGCCGTTTGTGGGGTGGGATGAGCCGATAGACTGCTGGAGAACTGAGGTTAAGGATAGTGTTTACTCTGTTTAGTTCTTTAGGCAACATCGTAGGGGTTAAGGTAGTATGCGTGTATCATTGATATGGACAACCTTGTATATTTTTTATATCTTTACGATATACTTGTTTTAATACAACGCGGTTTTTTTTTCTTCTACATATCATTGTTGGCTTTAATCACATTTTTCCTAAACTACTTCCATCCATCCATATTCCACTATACCCAAACCATTAAAATTTAACCCAACAAACATATGATGTTGACTGCATTTGTCTGTTAATAGTATCAGTCGACGGCAATGGTCGACTGCTACAACTGCAGTCGACTATCTTCGTCGACGGCCAACATAGCAGTCGACTACCAACCATGGTCGACTGCCAATGTAGCAGTCGACTACCATGGTCGACTGCTATGGTTGCCGTCGACGAAGATAGTCGACTGCTACATTGGCAGTCGACCAAGGTAATCGACTGCCTATGTGGCAGTCGACCATGGTAATCGACTGCCTATATAGCAGTCGACGGTGGTAGTCGACTGCTACATTGGCAGTCGACTACCATGGTCGACTGCTACATTTGCAGTCGACCATTGTAGTCGACTGCTACATTTGCAGTCGACCATTGTAGTCGACTGCTAAGTTAGCAGTCGATTAAGTGGTCGACTGCCTATATAGCAGTCGACCATGGTAGACGACTGCCTGTATTGATGTCGAAATAATTACTTATCTGAAGAAAAAAAATCCCATTAGTAATTTTTTTTTACTACAGTAACGTCCGTTTGGCGTCACACCCTGGACGTGACGCGACGTGACGCGTTTAGGCCGCGTCACGTCCATTTGTACATCCCTGGGTGAAGGTGTTGATTTAGATTCGGACCTTGATGTTTGATTTTAGTTTTTTTTTGTTCTCTTTTGTATGTTTAGTAAGATAGAGGTCACCCTTCTCTCACGTTACATCATAGAAGGGTGACCCTTACAACCTCTCGCACTACTGTAACCAAAGGGATGTGTGAGAGGTCATAGGATCCATGGCCATCAACCGGTGATGGGTTTATCCAGGTTCAACTCATGCTATGGATATTGACCGGTTCAATTGCAAATGAAAGGGTTTTTTAGCCGGTTGATATGGTTTTATGCAGGTTTTAGACCGATCAATAGTAAAAATTAAAGGTTTTAGACTTGTTGAAATATGGGGTTTCCAATCTCTAGCCGGGGAGGATGGAGTGAGGACCGGCTCAACTCATGATGTGGAGGTTAAAGACTGGTTAAGTTCAAAATCTTCCCGGGCACTGGTGTAGCATGTTAAGATGTCTCACTACAATACACATCAATTTGAATACATCATAACACCATCATAAGGGTGACATTTACGAAGTCCAAAACACAAAGAACAACAAAAGTGGGTTGTAGATATAAATTGGGTTGTAAACTAAAGGCTGGAAATAAATTGGGTTAGAGGCAAAGTCTGCAAGCATTGCAAGCACTAAAATATAAATAATACCTTAGAATGATTAAGCGATGAGTTTGAATGCCTTTGAAATACCTTTGCACCCTTGAGGGCGGATTGAATGAAATCTTGAAGGGCAATATCAAAAGTGGAAGGTGTTTTAAGAGGACAATCCAAATACCATCCACATTTTTCAAAATGCATAGGATCCCAAGATTTCATGATCCCTTCAGTGAACATGCACTATTCACTTTCTATGTCAAAATAGTTAGCAAAAAAAGTGGAAGATTTGGAAATGGCTTTAGCAAGGAATAGGACATATTTGAAATACTTATAAAACACCCTTCGCATGGCTGGTTTGAAGTTGAGTTGCTTATCAATGTTATGGTTTTTGTAAACTCCCTTATCTATAGCAAATTCACAAGAAAATGCAGTATCCCACAACGATATGCGCATTGTCTCCACATAATAAAACATAATGGGCAAAAGGTCCATACCATCTGGAAGATAGTTGATGGACACATCCAGATCAGCCATAGTAGCATCAAAAAGCTTTTCGGTTTCAATAGCCAACTGCCATATACAAAATAAAGATCAATATTTTTCAATGATTGAAAAAAATGAAAGAAATAAGAAGCAAAGAAAGAAATGAATGAACTAAAAATAATAAAAGAAGAAAAAACAATCACCTGAGCTCACCAAGTAGCTTTATGAAGCCACTTAGAAAACTCTATATCATTGAATTTTGGTTTCAAAAATTTGAAAGCCTCACGAAGAGCAGGAAGCCATTTCACCTCTCAAGCCACTTAATCTTCGTAGAAGTGTCCATAGCTAAAGTTGCCAACATCCAAAGTTTTTCTTGAGTCATCTTAGGACTCTCATCGTGAGTTTCATAATGGGACTTCACTTGCTCTAAGAACAGAGGAGTATGTTTAGGATCTACAATGGGAAGTTGTTTCTTTAGTTCCGAATGGGAAGTCAATCACACCCTATCAACAGCTTTGGAAACTCATTCATCAACTACACTTAAAGTCCAATGCGCATGATCTGGGTACTTCTCATAAAATTTCCTTTGAGCAGCAACAACAACATCCCCCAACTCTTGCTACACCAAGAAAAAGACATATAAGAATATAAAAAATCACACATAATAAAAAATGAGATGCAATAAAAAATATGATAGTAGAAATCCAAATGAACAACAAGAACGAATGAAACATACAAGAAGTGGGAAAAATATGCAAGGGAAAATGTTATTTTAGAGAAAATAACCTGGTATAGAAATCCATTAAGAGCCTCAACAACCAAAGTAAACCAAGTTCTATGTTTGAATTTTTGTTTGGCATCAGCAGCAAGAAGGTCTTCTTTAGAGACAAGTTTTTCAAAACATGAAAGTGGTTGCCTAGCAATGCTTTGAATGCGGAAAAACTTATAAACAAGATTTGTAGAAACATGGGATTTTTGGTTCCCCATGACAAAATAAAACAAACAATGATAAGATATGAAAAATGAACATCCAATAGAAAAATAAACTTAAAAAACAAGAAGCAAAATAAAAAGAATAAAAAAAAGACAAAAATGAAAGAATTACCAATTGACTTCATGCAAGGTTGCCAACATAGTTGCAATATCTCCCTTGATGTCCAGAATAATATTTTCAACAGTATAATATCAAGTAGAATTATGTGTATAGTCTCGATTAATAATGGACAACCATACTTGCCAACGGTGGTTGCCATCCCAGACCATGAATATTTTGCCAGAGAGAACTTTGAGATCCTCATCATTTTGCAATATTTTCTCAAAGGAAGCATTTGTCCGTACTTAGTTGTCACTCCATGATTCAATTATACTATCAGTAACATCTATTGTATTGCCCTCATTATTCTCCAAGGCCACGTAAAAATACCATTGCCTTCCATATAACCACAAGCAACAAACTGTGCAGCGAGGTTCATAATGTCATTTTTCAAGAAAGGCCTAACAACTGGCAATGGAACCATTCGACATAGTGGAATATTGAATTTTGATTTTGTCCTTGGTTGATACCTCAACCGTTCAAGACAGAAAGAGGTGTTGACAATTTCTTTCTTCAAAAATGCATGCAATTGCAATTCCAATTGATCTTCAGAAAGAGGCAAAACTTCCATATCTGAAGCACAAAAAATGCCTCCCATATGAAAAGAAAAAAACATATTAATATGAGTGTTTACATATGAAAAAAATCATATGTGCAAAGTAAAATCAAATGCAAAATAGGGTGGCCGTTAAGAGCCACCCTTATGGAAGAAGAAAAATTAAAGTAAATGTATACATGTGTAAGAAATCATATATACAAAGCATAATGAAATCTAAAACCAATGGCCATTAACGGCCACCATTATAGAAGAAGAAAAAAATGATGAATGTGAGTGTTCGGATGTGAAAGATAGTACGTATCCAAAGCAAACTGGAATGCAAATAAGAACAACAAAAATGATGAATAACAATGTTTACATGTAATAGAAACTATACATGCAAAAGAAACAGAAATAAATAAAAATGTAACTGTTAACGGCCACTCTTGTCGAAAGAATTCTTTTTTATGAAAGTGAGTGTGTAAATGTGGAAGAAACCACATATGCAAAAAAGAATGAAATGAAAAAAAAAAGTGGCCGTCAATGGCCATCCATATGCAAGGAATTTTTTTTTTATGACAGTGAATGTTTATATGTAGAATAAAACCACATATATAAAACAAATTGAAATGGAGAAAACAGTGGCCATTAACATCCATTCTCTTGAAAGGAAATAAATTGATTCATTTATGTGATTTTATTTCAAAGAAATCATGTTGTTAAATGGAGACTAAAACCTTAAAGGGCAAGGTCGTCAACGGCCGTCCTAAACCAGTCCACCAAAATTGAAATAAAAAAAAAGGTGGTTGTTAACAACTACCCTTTTGGAAGAGAGTAAAAAAATTAAGTGCACCTTGATTGCTATAAAGTTTTCAAATTTTCATATTTATTTCCAAAAAAAATCTATATATTATATCCTTTATAGTAACTCCAATTTTCTTCGGAAATTTTGGACACAATTTTAATTTAACATAAATCGCCAAATTCTACTGAAATTAAAATGGTTAACAATCACCCTTATGGAAGACAAATTTCTTTGTGAAAGTAAGTGTTTATACATGGAAGAAATCACATATATAAAATAAAGTGACATGAAAAGAGGGTGGCCGTTAATGGCCACCCTTTTAGAAGACAAATTATTTTGTGGAAGTGAGTGTTTATATGTAGAACAAACCACATATGTAAAACAAAGTGACATGAAAAAATAGTGGCCATTATCGGCCACCCTTTTAGAAGACAAAAGTTTTTGTGAAAGTGACTATTTATGTGTGAAAAAAACCACATATGTAAAACAAAGTGACATGAAAAAAGGGTGGCCGTCAACGGCCACCCTTTTAGAAGACAAATTATTTTGTGGAAGTGAGTGTTTTTTGTGTGGAATAAACCACATATGTAAAATAAAGTGAAATAAAAAAAGGTGGCCGTTAACGGCCATCCTTTTAGAAGACAATTTTTTTTGTGAAAGTGAGTGTTAATGTGTGGAAAAAACCACATATGTAAAATAAAATGATATGAAAAAAGGGTGGCCGTTAACGACCATCCTTTTAGAAGACAAATTATTTTGTAGAAGTGAATATTTATGTGTGGAAGAAACCACATATGTAAAACAAAGTGATATAAAAAAGGATGGTCGTTAATGACTACCCTTTTGGAAGAAAAAAAGAAAAAAATGAAGTGCACCTTGATCGCTATAAAGTTTTCAAATTTTCATATTTATTTCCAAAAAAATTGTCACTATATATTATATCATGTTTAGTCACTCCAATTATTTTTAGAATTTTTGGACATAATTTCAATTTTATATAAATCGCCAAACTCTATTGAAATTAATATGGTTAACAACCGCCTTTTTGGAAGACAATTTTTTTTGTTTATGTGTGGAAGAAACCACATATGTAAAACAAACTGACATGAAAAAATGGTGGCCGTTAACGGCTACCCTTTTGGAACAAAGAGAAAAAAAATGAAGTGCACCTTGATCGTTATAAATTTTTCAATTTTTCATATTTATTTCCAAAAATTATTATGTCTATATATTATATTATCTACAATCATTCCAAGTTTTTTCAAAAAAATTGGACATAATTTTAATTTTACATAAATTGCCAAACTCTACTAAAATTAATATGGTTAACAACCACCCTTATGGAAGACAAATTTCTTTGTGAAAGTGAATCTTTATATGTAGAAGAAACCACATATATAGGAGAAAGTTATATGAAAAAAGAGTGGTTGTTAACGGCTACACTTTTGGAAAAGTGAGAAAAAAAATGAAATGCACCTTGATCGCTATAACGTTTTTAAATTTTCATATTTATTTCAAAAAAATTGTGTCTATACATTATATCATTTATAGTCACCCCAATTATTTTTGGAAGTTTTGGATATGATTTCAATTTTACATAAATCGTCAAACTCTACTGAAATTAATATGGTTAATAGCTACATTTTTGGAAGATAAATTTTTTTGTGAAAGTGAGTGGTCATGTGTGGGAAATACCACATATGTAAAACAAACTGACATGAAAAAAGGGTGGCCGTTAATGACTATCCTTTTGGAAGAGTGAGAAAAAAATGAAATGCACCTTGATCGCTATAAAGTTTTTAAATTTTCATATTTATTTTAAAAAACAATTGTGTCTATACATTATATCATCTACAATCACTCCAAGTTTTTTCAAAATTTTTGGACATAATTTCAATTTTACATAAATCGCCAAAGTCTACTGAAATTAAAATGGTTAGATTTCCTCCAAAAATCTTTAACTTTTAAAGATTTCGGGTTAGATTCTAAGATGTAGCAATTTTTTGGCTCTAAAATACACAAAAAATAATCATTTTTGTGTTATATACCGTTGGAATCGTATTTTTAGTGTGCACAATACGATGTACATCATATACCTTCAAATTTATTTTCATTTCAAGGTTATTTTTACCATTTCGTTCATACTTCGTGCCTCTATCTCCGGCTCATATGGTTGTTCCTCCTCTTCATATTGTGTTGTTTTCTTTCTGTCGATGTCTTTGTCATCATCTTCCTCCTATTCATCCTCCTCATTGCATCCAGAGACAATATATGGTTGAGCTTTATATGTAGTGGTTTCATGTTCGAAGACATCTTCCTTGATGGCTTCACATGCTACAATATCTTCGTACGTCAAACTTCTTGTTATGTCTGATAGGTCCACTCCTATCATTCGAGGAACACGTTTATTAATTGTAGCCCTTGATAATTATCTCTTACTTGAAAAACGAAAGCTACTTCTCTTCCTATTTTTTTTCCTACCCTCCATTGGAATAACCACTGCTAACAATGGACAAATGACGTTCTCTTGCATCTAAACACATTCAACTTCCCTCTCCACTACATCGTCCACTCTCAACAACATGCATTTTCTATATTTCTTCATTTTCATTTGTGAACTTTTATATTATATGATGGTCTTCATCACTAGCCTACCTCATTGCATGACTAATAGTTGTAAAAGTGTAGCCGTTAACGGCTACACTTAGTTTATTTAATATTCTTAAGTTATATGCATGTATACATGCACATATTGGATCAGCGTGCATCATAAATTGTTAGTGCCAGTTGTAATAATACCAGTTCGAATATTGCCAATTGTAATAGTGCAAGTTGTAATAGTGTCAGTTCTAATATTGTCAGTTGTGATAGTGTCAGTTCTAATAAAACTAGTAATAATATTACCAGTTGTAATATTTGCTAGCTGCCAGTTCTAATAGTACCCGTTCTAATAGTGTCATTTATAATATTGTCATTTATAATATTGTCATTTGTAGTGGTGCTAGTTGTAATATTGTCATTTATAATATTGTGTATTAAAATAGTGCTACTTATAATAGTTGTTAGTGCCAATTATAAATCTTGCATAAATTAATAACTTCCATAATATACGAACTATATCACACCCCTTGTTTGGCCCACTACTTGCAAATGAAAGGTTGTGTACCGTGTTCATTACAACCATTATATTTTGTTAATATCTCTTCACGCTGCATAACTTCTATTTTCTTCTATACCAAATATTATATAATATTTAATATCATACAATTTTCTTACGTTTGGTTCAACCCCTTTAATTTCGCATTCTTTATTTTCACAACCTTTTCATTCGCCAATACTATCATTTGTTTCTTCTCATGTCTTTGTGTTCTTGTGGTTTGTCCGTACTTTTCTGTTATCTTTTTTAAACCTTTCCCTATGGCTACTATTGTTGCAATAGGTCATGAGGTCCCATTTGTTTTACCATTGGGTGCCAGAGGCTTTGTATATGTGCATGCCTATGTCTTTCATGTCCATTTTGGATTTTCTCCTCCTATTGTCGTAGAGGAAGAAGTGTTAGGTGACTCTGGTGTTCTCAAAGAATCTATCTTCCAATCAAGATACAACGATCATGAAGGCTTCTACTGGTTTCTTCATGCATGAGGCTATAGAGTTTACGGTATCTCCTCATAGCTCTTCGCAATTTTGATTGAAATACTAACTCCCGTTTCTCGTACGTCTAGTGTTAAATACCCATTGTTACGTCCAGTACGAATAAAGTCTCCATCAAGTGTCCGTTCCAATAATACTATCCTCATCAATCTCCAGGGTATTAAACATGAGTCCCTAGAACCTCTAATAGAGTTATCATCCAAGAATTCTGAAGGTATCCAAACTGTGGTGGAAACAGATTGTGATAAATCGGAATGGCACATAGCAAGAATCTTACACAAATCAAAGAAACAATATCACGCCATTCAAAAACACACACAAGCCAAATGCAAGTTGTTGGTTGTTAGGCATGGGAAACCCACTGCTACCCCTACTTACAAAGGGCAGAAACGTGAGTATAAGGGCACAACAATTGAAATCGAGGAGTTTTGGTTTTGTCTAGACCAAATTGCGCGTTGCGTCACGGGACCTAAGCGTTCCCATGTTCTTACACGACCCAAAATCCCTGAAGTTTGGCATGTTCTTATTGGTACCAACCTTACCCGTACTGAAGTCATTGGGCTTGAAGAAGCTGGGTTCTGCCTACAATCCAGTGTGCCCATTTCCTCTCGACGACTTCTTTCCTTGTCTAGGGTATTTGAGCATGTTTTGTGGATTGATCCTCAACCAACACATGCCGAAAGAATCCCTTCTCTTTGGAATGGCAAACAAATTCGTCGAAGTTGTAAGGCACCCACCGAAAATCACCGCAATCAGTGGGAGAGTGCAAGGAATGTAACTGGGATTATTACCAAGGTGAACCTTCTTCCTTACCTTGGATTTGGTGTTATTATCACGCTTTCGTCCAAGACTGCTTCTAACGAAAAAGTTTATAATATCATACTTTGTAATTTTCCATCTTGTATTTGTCCCCATTATGGAAGCATGAACGGCACATCCATTGGAAAGTGTGGCATGTACATAAACTGCAAACACTTCTATTACATCTTTTGTTACTTATGCAAATTGGATTACAAGAAAGACACGTTCATCCACGCTCCCACCCTCAGTTGGGATGAAGTTAAGCAAGTGTTTGTTGTTGCCGGAATCATCAAGACGTGTGAGTGAACAAGATAGTTGATAGATATTAGACTGCTATCAAGTAGATATATCATACCGATATATTATATTCAAATACCTAAATTCCAATAGCTAAATATTATATTTATAGTCCAATATGTATCCCTTGCTATAATATAATAATATTTTATTATGTATATGATGTTCCACATCCTATGGTGTTTTCACAACGTTTGCTCCCTCTCATCCTCAAAATTGCCTTTAAATTATTTGTACTCTGACTTGGTCAACCCACTTTGGGATGGCCTCCTTGAACATGATATAATTTTTAAAACATGCAATAGCATCACCTTGCGAGGTTTATTTAACCTAAAATCCACGGTCATGGGTCATGTGGTAATAAGTATTTTAAATAAATATAGTATTTTTAATTGAAAAACGTCGATCTTTGTTTTGTTAACCAAAAAAAATAAAAATTACATCATTTAAAAAAATTTGAGGTTGTGGGCTCACACAATCCTTGCTCGCCGCTCTTAGGCTCACGCTCGCATGCTCACATCCTAGCGTCGTTGCAATAGAAGGTAGACGGGATTAAGGGTGTACCTTTAGGCAACAAGCCTAGTTGCGCTCCCTTTTAGGGCCTCCACCTAAATTTAAAATTTTAATTCGGAACTCACCTTACTTGGAGGTCAACTACATTAACTCTAAGCTCCAAACTCCAACTCCAAACTCCAAGCTTCAACCTTATGTAAACAATTCAACACAACCACAAAAATAAAAAGCACCCACTCCTAGCGGACGCACCAAAAATGTGATGACAAATGCTAATCCAATAGAAGTAACAACCCACAATATTGGCTGGATGGATGGACTACCTATCATTATTCTAAACTCCTAAATCCTAAAGTCTTCATTCACCGCCCTCTTGATCCAATAGCCTTTGTCTTCATCCGCTCAACGCCTTCATCCGCACATGTCTTCAATTACATACGTTTTCATCTGAATACGTCTTTATTTGCATAGGTCTTCATCCACATACGCCTTCATCTGCATAACACCTTACCGGGTCTTCAAGTATTACCTAACCATCTAACAATGCTAACTAATCGATATTAATCTAACTTCTAACAATTACATTTCTTCTTTAACTAGGCAGTGAACCTTAATGCAAACCTTGGGCGGTTTTGATGGCTCACATAGAGCAAAACTTCTTAGACCAAGTTTGGGAGGCCATGAAAAATGACATGAAAGCAGTCAGTAACATCAAGCTCTTCGATGCTCACATGCCCCAAAGAAGGGGCGAGAAGTATATCGCAATGTTGGATGGTTGGCTGACACGAACTTGAGAAGGCGAAACGGTCTTCACTATTTCAAGCAAACACAACTTTACATTCTGAAATGAATATTAAAGAAGCGGCTACTTCATCAAATCCACGATATCCTTCCCGCGGGGCATAAGGGAGTTTGCGCCACTATGGCCAAACTCTAAAAAACAAATTGGCCATATATAGGCGTGAATGTAGAAGAATACATCAAGTCATGTGTCAAGTGTCAATTGAATGAAGATAATATTCAACCCAAGATCAGAAAGCTAAGGCCTAAGTTGTCCATCCCAAAGCAGAACTTTCAATCGATATCAATGGACTTCATAATAGGCATCTCGAAAGCAGAAAGGTTCAACACAATCATGGTTATAGTTTGCCAATTGAGTAATGGGTGGTTTTCATGCCTTGCATGAAACAAGCCACCGCAGATAAGGTGGCCGAGTTATTCTTTGACAACTGAGTGAGGTATCATGGCTTTCCGTGGGATATTATGAGCAACCGTGGCTTAGTGTTTCAAACACAATTTTGGCACCGCATGATGTGCAAATCGGTAGTCTGAATCTCAATGACAACGGCTTGACATCTGCCCGGGGGGTGCACTCCATACGGTTTTCCCTCACACGTGCGAATAAAATTTGCTACCCCAATATTATATGCCAAAGATAAAATTTAAAATTATGATATTTTTCTATATATATAGAACCATTGATAATATTTTTGTATATTTCTTTGAAATTTTTAGTCATCCTCATTTTTGTAGTAAGTGTTTTAGTTCAATTCTGCATCATTCTAGTTAGAAACGGTATGTATTATAAAAACAAAAGATCATCAAATTTGGTTATCATTTTTTACTATGTAATGAATACCGTGTATATCTACTCATGAAAACAAATTGATAAAATTTTGATCCATTTTGGTGATGCAACTTAGAAAAAGTAAATTTTTTGTTCGCACGTGGTGTTCAACTTGATAATAGAGTGCACCCCCCAGGAACATCTACAAGAAGATGACCAAACTGAGAGGATCAATTTCAACATGAATATGTATATGAGACCGTTTTGTGAGAAAGATCAATTAGATTGGCCCACCTTGTTACTTCTTGTAGAACTGCGTTATAACACAAAAATTTCGAGGACGACCGGGAGGACTCCGTGTGTTACGCAATGAAATATCTATCAAGTGGTCCGCGCAATAAATAGGGTTGTTCGAGGTGAAAAAAATATTGCATCCAAGTGTGTTTGTTTTGGACATAGAAAAGCAAGTGGATAAGAATTAACACCCCGTATTTCATGTGTCTTTGTTGAAGAAGTATCATCATGACGATAAATAGTTGCACTTGTAGCAGGAAGATCCTAGGCCGCCACCAGAATACGATTTGTCACGGCAATCTTAGACTTGTGACAAATACACATGCAAGGAAAACAATATAAATGTTTAATGCATGGATACTCACCATATGAATACAAGTGGATTAACACCGTAAACTTACCATACGCTAAGCATTTTATCAGAGCATTCGAGCTCGGGAGGGTCACTCCCTCTTATGTTATGTAACCACATGCGTACAAAAGATAATTTTATGGGGGTTATTTGCCTCCTCATTTGGATAGTAGGGAACCCTTTAAGTAGAAAAACAAATTCACCAAATATTCAGCACCCTATAGGTAATTATTAAAAAAACCTAGACTATTTCAAATGATGCTAAATTATTTATAAATTTTTGATTTACCCGTTCTGTACGAAGGCAAACTTAAGACTCCAATATGGCATGGTGTATATCCACATTGCTATATATTGGTAAAAGAAGAGTGTACACATCATAACCTAGCCGTTCCATTTTCATCCATTTTGCATGTATTATATATGAATATACTCATTTTATTTTTTAAAAATCCTATATTATTTTTTTCATGTTAATTTCTTTCTACCTCAAACCTAAAGTGGGGGTTTTCCCCTCATGCTAAATTATATATGATCACATTTTTCTTGCCAATGAATAAAAAAAACACCCTATAATTGTTCTCACATGGTTCTATTTTTCGGTCGGTCACCCCCCCCCCTTGAGCATTCGAGGCTAGGAAACTAGCCGCGGCAGAAGCTAAAGCGGCGGAAAAACAACACAAAGGACTCATAAGGCCAAGTTACTGGCCTTGATAGATGAAAACGACATTGTTATAGAGGATGCCCACACCACGCAACGGAACCAAAAGTTGCAACTAGGAACGGCCCCAATGAAAGACCTTGAGGTCTCCACCTTGAAGCCTAAGCGGAATAAGCATAAGAAGCAAGGCCACATCCAAATAAGACGTTAAGGTTGGTGAGGGTACCAAAACCCTCTAAGTGTAGGAAGATGCCTCGACGTGGAAGCAAAAGCGTGTAAATATACACGAAATCCAACGCGAAATAATATAAGCGTAAAGAGGCCAAAGTACGCTAAGGATAACTAAAACTCTAACCATATGAGCGAGCGCCGCCGAGGGGACCTATCGAAGTAAAGTAAGATGAGCTTGGTTGTGGCGAGACCAAAGTATGGGTGTCAAACGCGGGAGGATTTTATCACAATGAACATCTGGGAGCGGAAACACATGAGCAACCATTGATGTCCCATTGGGTGAACAAAATAGAGGAGTTGCTAGCCTTGAACGCACTCTATTATCAGTTGGCTTTAATAAATACTTGTTACGCACTTTGGCCAAGTAAGGTCTAGATGGATGTTATTTAGGGGATCCTAAGAATTGGTGAGAAAGAGAAGGGGAGCTCACAAATAGACTAGCATAAGGCAAGAGGAAAAGATGCGCAATGAGCCTTCGTTTTGAAAGCCGACACAACAAAAATTGGTCCGAACTGGGGACATGATGATGTAGCTCTTTTCCAGGAGCGTCATACCGAGGTTTGACACGGACATCAAATGCTCTAAGTGTGGGAGGATGTAAGACCCCACAAGTGTATGGAGGAACACAAAGGAAAATTGGATGTACGGCTACAAACCCGCACCCCCTTAAGAACGTGGACTGAGTCCAGTTGGGAACCTCATGTTAGTTGAGCGGACTAGCACAAGTGGTAGGACGGCCCGTGTCCTGGGGACACGAAGGATACGTGCCATGAAGGGGCTCGTATGGTAAGGAGCAAGGGACTTAGAGCACGCAAAGTGCGTAGAAAGTCTGTAGCCACGATGCTAGCGGCATGGTGGCCTGTGGATTAAACTTTGGGAGACCCCATGAGAATATTTTGTTGACAAGGGTCAAGGTTGGAAAAATGAGCATATTAGCCGTGCAAATGGCTTCTACAGGTGGAATAGCTAAGTGTCGTGCGAGGTGAGTGCAGAACGTAACATGGAGTGGCATTACAATGGGGTTATTTCAGATTGGGCGAGTTAGGATGTGCTTATGTCCACCACCCAAATTGATGACTAGGAACTTCTCGTCATGTTTCATTCAAAGGGGGGGACCTCTCATGCGGAAAAAAAAGGAGATGAAGAAGCAACCATGGACGAATGTGAGTTGAGACTCAAAGAATATGCAGATTTGATAAGCCACACCCAAGAGTCCAAGGCTTTCCAACATAAGAAATCGTTGCAGATTGGGACGCCTCAAAGCAAATTCCTCCTACAACTGATAGTGGACAATGCGAAGGACATTGTTTCCATGGATGTCACAATTGCATTCCAACAACATAGGAGGGGAAGGGGATAAAACTCTACATCGACTATATCCTTGAAGAGACAATCACCATTTCAGCAAAGACAAGGATGACCCAACATTGGCGAAGAAGCTTAGATCCGACCCTTGTTTCCTTTCAACCTTTGTAGGTATGGTAAGGGTCAAGCTAAAAGTGTTGACTATGGAGGCGAACGAGCGTATGCTCAAGGAGTAAGAACAATGCCTTTGTTTTGAGAACATCGTTGTTGATGAACCTTCAGTGAAGATACAAGTTGCACAACTGAAAGCAATTCTCCTGAGGAGTGGAAAAAAGCCCAACCATCAATCAACCAGGCGGCGCTCATCACGTCCATCATTTAGGGCATGTTTGCTCAAGAACTAATAATTGTTCTCTTGATCTCATTCCTGCATCTACCATCGGGGCTCCCAACACAACAATTTTCACAACAACCTTTCATGTTTTGGCAACCTCCCTTGCAACATTTCTCTCATCAAGCGCGGCCCCATCATATTCTTATCCTTTGTACAGTAGACAAACAACCCATGGATGTGGGGGCCACCCGGAAGCTCCAGCACTTCAGCCTTATCCCTCTGTCGCAACCCTTGCTAGCTCCCTTAACTATCTTGACCCATTTCTCAATTTTAGCAAGGGTCATGAGCACTAACCCTTAGCAATCCTTGCATGCTAATGGTTAGCTCCCCATACCGCGGACCCCTTAATTCATAGGAGGGGGACCAACCCTCTTACATTTGCATGCGAGACTCATCCTTTAATCGGTAACCAATGATTAGATGTGGACTTCCATCCATGGAAGTCCATTCTTAAGTTGATCATTGCGTTGCCAGAGCAACACTACAACAATCCAAACCATACTAGGCAACAATGCCCCCATACACGGGGGGTTCACTCCATGTCAAGTTGAACACCACGTGCGGCCAAAGTTTGCTACCCCTATATTACATGGAATAGATAAATTTAAAAATTATGATATTTTTTCTACATATACATAACCATTGATAATATCTTTTGTATATTTTTTTGAAATTTTTAATCATCTTCATTTTTTGTAGTAATTATTTTAGTTCAATTTTGCGTCATTCTAGTTAGAAACGGTATGTTTTATTAAAAAAATAGATCATCAAATTTGGTTACCATTTTTTTACTATGTAATAGATACCATGTATATCTACTCATGAAAAAAAATTGATAAAATTTTGACCCATTTTGGTGATGCAACTTACCAAAAGTAAAAAAAATTTGGCCGCACGTGGTGTTCAACTTGACAATGGAGTGACCCCCCCGTGCCCCCATATTGGGCCAAATCCCGTGGAGGCTGTGCAGTTCGGCCTCGGGTGGGTTTGGCCAGCCATGCCGCCTCACCCATATAAGCCTCTGGGACTTTTGGCAAGGCCCCTACCCCATTGTCAAGTAATCTTTTGTTTTTCTCCCAAGACTTGGGGCCAAGTAGACATTTTTCTTTAACCGTTGGGGTTGGAAGCCTCCAGCAGCTTCAAAACACCATAATTTTTTTGTATGGTCTCTGATGTTAACAAGTGACCACTCCATCGTCATCTACATTTCACGTAGATGCGGATGAACTCCTCATTTTCTCCAGTTGGCCAAGTATTGAAGAAGTTATGCCTGTTCAAATCTTGGTAGTTCTTGAGAGCCACTCCCAAACCACTGCTATACCATGGCACTATCTCGGGACAACGCCCCACTCAAATTGCCATATCTCCTAGCTCATACCTCCAATTGAGGTGTTCTTGAGCATTCTAAAATCCGCATGTCATAAGCTATGCATAGCTGATGACCTTACCGTCCTGCCTCCTAGTCTCCGTGGGTGGGAGGCATTCCCAACGCCCGGGGCCCTCATCCACACTAAGATCACTTGGACCTCTCACCAATGGCGCCACAAGTCATGCATGTCACTCCGGGGTCCCCCTTGTGCCCATGGTGTTTCAAGCACTCCTCATGGAGAGGTAAGCGACAGACTCCACCTAATGTCCCCATCATATCGTCACCTCTCTCCCAAGATGATGATCCATCCATGTTCCAAGCAGCCGTTCAAAATTTCTCTAGCCCCATCCTTTGTCCCTGTGCACATGATACCCTCACTCAAGGTGGTGACATCCTACCTATGGGCAGCTACACCCTCTCAATTGGGGGCCACATCCAACCTTTTCATAGCAGTTTTGGGCAGTCAACAAAAACTAACCCCCTCCTGTAGTGGGCCAGAAGGCCAACCCCCTTGGGGAGGAGGAACATGAAGAACAAGTGGTTGTGCGCAACGACAATATGGACCTAGATGTTGAAAGCCCACAAGGGCCTGGTGATATTTTCAATCCCAAACCAATCGATGAACCAATGCATGATGCACATGCGGAGACTAGCTTGGGACAAGGTGTTGATACTCAATTTGTGCAGGATGATATTGTTGATAGTATTGGCGAAGGCGGTGTTGAGTGTGTTGGCAAGGTGCCGATAGTGGAGGTTTGTGCGGCTATTGGACATGATCAAGACAATATAATTTCTTGAGTGTTCATAATTTGGGTCGGCCACCCAAAACCTCTTTGGTCATGTATGGTTATTGTGCGGTTATATCATATCTACACTTGCCTCAACTTCCCCTGACGTCCACCGCCAAGATTCTCCTATGTGAGTCCATGCTCAAGTCGCCTTTGCCATGTGAAATCAATTTTGTAGTGTCTGGCTTAGGAAGTTTTGAACCGCTTGTTCAAACCGGATTCTAGACAAAATTGTACATAGAACTTTTGATAATAAAATGTACAATTTGCCTTCATTTTGTGTGTGTGTGTGTGTGTGTGTGTGTATCACGGGGGGGTCACTCCATTGTCAAGTAGAATACCACGTGCGAGACAAAAAAATCTATTTTTTTCTAAAAACACCACCAAAATGGGTCAAAATTTTATCAATTTTTTTTTCATGTGTAGATATACACGGTATCTATTACATAGTAAAAAATGGTAACCAAGTTTGATGATCTGTTTTTTTAATAAAACATACCGTTTCTAACTAGAATGACGCAGAATTGAACTAAAACAATTACTAAAAAAAATGAAGATGACTAAAAATTTCAAAAAAATATGAAAAAGATATTATCAATGGTTATGTATCTGTAGAAAAAAAATCATAATTTTTAAAATTATCTATGGCATATAATATAGGGTAGCAAAATTGTCTCGCACGTGGTATTCACTCGACAATGGAGTGACCCCCCCGTGGTGTGTATAATGTGTGTTCTCAAATCGGTTGGTGTGACAATTGGCTTCTCCCCTCCCTTGCATGGTCTTTTTCCATTCATGAACAATTTGCATGAATAAGGTGTGAAATGGATTTTGCATAACATAGTCGTCCCCATTTTCTCATCTCCACATGGTATGGAGCATAGCGTCGCTACTCCGCCTTGCTCATCTCCACATCGCATGGAGCACAGTGTGGCCCTTCCACCGATTTTGCCCACCCCTACCATGGTGGTTAAGCGGTGGATCTTGGTTTTGAACCTCAACAAGGTCCTGGTCCAATGTGTGCATTGTCTTAGAGCCCTAATGGTCCCCTTCTCTATGCCAGAGAACATGGACCGCGTCAAGCTCCCGACATACATCAAGGGCAAGCTCATCTACCTTCGGCCCAAGCTTTGCCATTTCCTTCAAAGCACCCAATCCAAATGGTAGGTGACAATCTGGACCTCCATGAAATTGGAGAACATGCAGTCATAAAGTTCGTTTTTTAGGGGATCGTTCCCCCTTGCATGGTCCTAGGCCAAGAGTCATGCAAGACGTTGTTGACCCCTAACAGGAGAGTGGTTAAAAACCAAACAACTACGCCGTCAACCAATTCTTGAAGGTATTGAAACCCGTATTTTGGGACTCATCGCCCCACCATGATAGGGTGTCCCTATGATTTGCAAGCCACCCGTGACAACACCCTCATGATGGATGACAACCCCTCCAATAATATCTTGAACCCCACCTCCAACTACATAGTTTGGCCCATGTGGACGATCGAGAAGGTCCAAGACCAATTTTTGATGGACTTTGTTAAATATTTTTAGGCATTTGTTGGAAGTAGGCTCCCATTACCCCAATACTTAAAGGGTAACCAAATAAAGGAGAGATACATGGAACCAAAGGATTACATGTACAAAGAATTGTATGCTCACACAAAATATAATGAACTTATTTGAGATAATTTTTTTGGCCATGTGTAACTGTGTTTTGATGTATTTTGGTTTTCACATACCCTTCCATCTCCCTTCTTCATTGTGTTTTGGTTTTCTCACGTGTCTACCAATTCTTTGAGGACTCAGTCCAAGCCATCAATGACTCCAACTTGCAAAGCCTTTTCTATGGCATGGCCTACGATGTGGCGTCCACGATCAACTACTCCAAGGAGCCCTTGGACATCATTGTTGTGGACAACCCCTGCCCAAGCAAATATTCCGCCCCTCATTGTCCACATCCCCACTCAAAGGAGTTGCCCGTGCATGCGATTGTGATTGGGACTCCCCATCTCAGTCCGGTAGTGACATGGCGCCTCCACCGCCGTCTTCATATGGATGTTTGACCGACACCGTATGTGCCCGTCCCCGGTCCCTAGTGCCAACTATGCCCCAACCGTCCCAAGGTATGTTATAGCCTCCGCCAATTTACATTTCCCTTCCCACGTTTCTTCATTCTTTCGTTCAACTTTGGTTTCGGTCTTCCCTTTCAAACTAACCCCCAACCTTCATCCCTTGTTATGTCCATTTGTGGTTGCATCCAATCTGATACCTACTTGTTCCAAAAGGCGCCTTATCCATTGAATTGGAGCATTTCTATGCACTACTTAGAAGCGCGGGGCAATCTTCCTCCCAAATGACATCCCATTCCAATTCATCCTCCTATAATTTGGGTTCTTGTAGGCCTCCTAAATTTATAATGGTGGGCCCTCATCCCGACCTTGGCTATAGGTGCGAAGCAGAGACTTTCTAGGACGTGGAGGCCATGAGGGCAAAAGAAGCTGTAGCAAAAAAATGAAACTGCAACGAGAGAAAAGGAGGCAACGACCAAAGCCAAGAAGGCCAACATTAGCATAGATATCGTACATAAGTAGGCTTAGTTTGGGTCAATTCATCCAATAATGGTTAATATGTGGCACTCATTTGCTCCTTAATTTCTCTCACCAAACCTTGTTTTCTCTATTTCCCTTTATTTGAATATTACCTTTCTCCTCCAATATTGTCTCTGGTTTTGGTTGTCTTACCAAAACCATCTTAATTTGAATTCTTAATTTGAGTTTATTAAGTATCATTAGGGGAGGAATGGACCCTTCCAAAGGTTGACTCGTAATTCCGGAAATGTTTTGGCACCTCTACCCCTTACTTACCCGAACCCTTGTCCTTTCACATCCATGTTGGTGCATGAGGTGCCACCTTGGTGCCACCATAATGTTTGGTTGGGTCATAGCCAATGTGGGGTTTGTATCATGTTGCATGTATAGATGCATGTGAGCCCAATATGGTGCCCACATGCGTCTTTAATCGCAAAAGTTCATTAAACCCTGCACTTTGACATTTCCCCAATTACTCAAAATATAAAAAGAGTGAAGCTTTTAGGTTTAGATTAAAGTTAGATTTAAATGCTCGAGTGGGCGTTGTGTTGGGATTGAGGCCCGAGGGATCAGTTGGGGTTGTTAGTTAATGGTTAAGTAGGATTTTAGTTAGCTGGGTTAGAATTTAAGGGGTGATTTAGGATGATTGTGGTTTTTGCCAAGTTAATTGTTCGTTTTAGGATGAGTGTGGGTCTGTTTTAGGTGGTTCCGGCCTTCTTGTGAGGATTGGGTCTCGGATTTCTCGGATCCAAGGATCGGACCCTGGAAGGCCGAGGCAGGGAACTGCTCTCTCTCTCGAAGGTGGCAGGAGAGCTGAGCCAGGAGGGGGAAGGCCCTTCGGAGGACTCCAACTGTTTTCTTTTTGAAGAATTCAGAAGATGGGCTTAGGGGAAAGGAGAATGTGAGCCACCGCCAGGAGTGACTGTAGGAGGAGGCAGCAGGTACGGCTAGAGGCGACACAACATCGACCGCACCAGGCCTCTGGATTGTGGGGATTTGCCTTCACACAACTAGCAGGCTAATTTTGAGAGGTTGTGTTGAAGGCTTGAAGACTGGTTGGGGAGAGCTAGCTGAATTCCCAGCTGATGAGTTGAGTCATGCCTCACTGGGAGCTGAACGAATGAGCTGGCATACTTCGACTCTGAATTAGAAATGTTAGTTCAAAGAGGCGGAAAACCAGTGGGCAGACTCAAAGTCAGTGTGGCAATGGCTTGAAATCAGGAATGCTAAGGAAGATAATGGAATGATAGCTACATCACTAACAGTGGCAGTGACAAGGCATCGAGGAGGATTGAGCAGTGGCCGCAAGTTGCGGTTCAAGGCCAAGGTAGCTGTGTGCAGCGACTGTGGGAAGTAAGGCGAGCTCGCTGGGTTGCTTAGTGGCGGTACAGGAAGTGTATTGGTGGGAGTAATCGAGACAGAGTTAGCACCCAAGGGCGGAGAGACATGGAATTCAACGGCTCAACTGGGTTCAGGTGGCCAACTGCCGAGGTGGCTGAGCCTTGGCTGCTGGAATCAGCAGCCTGCCACTGTTTGCTAAGGGGTCCAGTAGGGTTAAGATGAGTTTAAGGACAAATAGCAATGTGGCACTAGGAAGTATTGGTTAATTAGGGTAGGGGGTTAGCTAGGAGTGGAAGTGAATGAATGGTTTAGTGGGACAATTCTTAAGTCATTTGGATGGGTGCTAGCAAACCAAGTGTGTTATTGGCTTGCTTTCATACTTGGACTTGGTTAGGGTAGTTTAGTAATTTGCAGTGCAAGCCGTTGTTTGAATTGTGGTTATTAGTCACTGCAAGGAAACCGAGTATTTCTAAATGTTTGGGGACCTTGAGTGTTGAATAAAAATTGTGTGTTAAGTGTTCATGATGATGGGCATTGGGTGCCAAGTTCCATGGCTGAGTAAGGTCACTCAAGTGTATGTTAGCCATAGACTTCCATCCGGACTACGACGCACAAGAGTAGAGGTTTAGGGCTGATAATGCACTTGATGCCTCTTTGTGATACTACATTGGTTGGGTATAATAGTATTAAAGATCGGAGAGAGCAATGTGTTTGATGATGATTTGCACCATCATAAATGGTTGGAGCTACACTAAATATGATGTTTAGTGTCACTTACAATTTGGATTTACACAATGCCATATCTTTTATTATTGATGTAATTTTTACCAAGCAAAGTTGTTAATGTTTTATAATGTCCAAACTACCAATTTCACATTTTGTTGGTAAAATATGATATGTACAGTAAATAGATATCACATTACGTAATTCCAAATAGTAAGTGACACTAAATATCATATTCAGTGTAGTCCTTTGCATTTACCACATTTGATAGTTGGAGGAGAAGAAATACACACATGATCTAACCATAAGGTGAAAATGGTAAATGCTTGAGCTACTTCTATCAACTAATAAATTGCCATTTCCATTTCCATGCTCCCCTCCATTGGTTGGTGTTTCCATTTTCTTTCTCCTCAAGTGAATTTTACCTCCGCATTTATTTCCAAATCAATAATTTTTAAAGAATTAAAAACTCTTGGCATAAGCAAACAAACCAAATTCTCCACCGCAAATAATGTTTTTGGCATTGCTTGACATTTTGAAATGGTGATGACACTATGGTGCTTGGGTCATGGATACATTCTTCCACCCATTCACCAATCTATGTTGGTAGCACCCAAACCTCTAAGATAGGTAAAAGATTATATTTTGTATTGATTGTCTTCAAGGTGACATGTTTTGTTGATACATGGCACTATATTATTCATCCACAAAGACACATATTACATATAATTTCTCTATATATTGATGACATCCCTAAATATTTTAATAAAAAGTTCCAACTTTTTTTGTGAACACCTTCACTAATGAAGAGAAGAAAAAATGGAATGAATGTAATAACTAGTGTCAATCCATGACATTGGCTTTAAAATTTTCACTATTGATGTGGTTTGAAATTTTACAGTGTTTTAAAATTTATGTCCATCACGATAATGGAACTAAACGTCTTTGCAACACCAAGGAGTTGGAGTTCATCACTTGGAGCTACAAATGTGCGTTTCGTGGTAAGATACCAAATTCATGACACACTAACTTGTTGTTGCTCACCATATTCAAATGAGTATCACTTGTTGGACCCACGATATTCTCACCCATATTACAAGTGGAGCACCATAGTTGATTAGTAATTGAGATTGTTGGTAACACATTGCTAACTAACTAAATTAATATGTAAACTAGGATGTTTGCATGACTCTTTGTCCAACTATTTTTTCATTGTCCAAATGATGAGTGTCTTTGGAATCATCCTCCATGTTTGTGTTTACCCCAGCAGTACACCCGTGGATCTTTAAATATTGTGATATCTTTCAAGAGGCATATGTCATGATGCAGGTGTCATTTGGAGTACATGCCAACAAGGATATTTGGGAGGTGTCCATCTAAACATTTGATAACGTGGAGTGTCCAAAAATGAGCCATCAGTTGTACCTAATGACACCAACTTGTTGCCCACATATAATTTGGAGAGAGAGAGAGAGAGAGAGAGAGAGAGAGAGTTCCTTACACATCCTTTTGGAGGGCCCATTCCTTTCCTATTACCACATCCCTAGGCATACACAAATCAATGGACAAAAAATCACTATAGTTTTTTCCACCCAAGAAAAGAGTTTTTGACAAAATCTTGATTTATAATGACAATCTCTCCTCTTTCAACTACATTGCCTAGTATAGCCCTTGGTAGTTCTACCACCTCCTACATTCTCTAGCTTATGGCCTTACATCCTTAAAACATCAGATCATAGATCAAATTCGTTTCACTTAAACATTGAATTCGGTTCTCGTTAGACAATTTTCAACACATCGGTCTAGCTAATTGTCTGCAAGGTCACATTTCCAACAATTCTCTAATGTGTTGAGTAAGGCATTGGTAATAAGTTTGACAGTTACCTCAAGTGCGACCACTATGCTCAATCAAGACATCATGATTCATGGTAAGGTTTACAGCTCACACAGTGACACAAGTGAGGTTTGTTCAACAAAAGCTTCAAGCCGAACTCTGGAAATCAAGACAATTACAGCAATCAAGGAAAATGAAGATTCCCATCCTACTGCCCTAAGGAGCTCTTTATTGAAGAAGTAATCTATTCTTGTTGAGCAAATGAGTTAATAATGATGAGGAGTCAATTCAATTCCTTTTTAAAATTGAAAAAGAAAACAAGTCTGTCCTCTACTATCTCAAAGCTATGACAAGCAGTAAAAACTGGATTATGTTGGTGGGTTCACAACAGATATACAAGTTGTGCACATGGCTCAAATAATGAAATACCTCCTGGATTTTAATGTCATGCCATAAGTAAGCGATTCAAATGATGCACATCTGAAGAATGAGACTATTAATTTCAGAACCTGTCTAGGTCATTCTTCTTAGAGAGGTGGATGACCTACTTATAGAATATCAAAAGATCATATCAATCTGGACCACCAACTGATCCAATGTAATCACCCAGATATATAAGAACTTGGAAATTACTTTTACTAATCATGGCATTTGGAATTGCCTGTAAAAGTAAGTCACTCACAAGTTAATAGGGGTTGAATTCTTTATCAGTTAGGTACCCCTTTTGACTGTTGTTGTCTATCTGTAGCACATTTCTCGACTAGTGCCACATGATATATGTGACAAACCAACCGCATAGCTTTGAGTTGCATTCTTGGTCATATGTGTATCCACATAGTCCCCCTATCAACATGAAGGCAGTACCCTATGAGCAGATCTGAATGGGGTAAACCCATTCAATATGGATAGGTCGACCATGCCCTCGATTACATCAAAAGTGAAAACAGCAGAAAGCTGTTGATGTTCATTTCATTTCCTATTCTTCCTCTGTATCTGCTTACAGCTCACTAAAAAAGTACACTAAATTTAGTGTCACCAATTCAAATTGTCTTGCTCAATTCTAATTGTAAACTGTGGTATAGTGTCGCCAATACTAAATGTTAACCCAACATTATTTGTCATTCCTTGTAAAGTTTTTGGGGTTTACAGTTTTGCAGTTACTGTCACTTACCAAGTGATTTCTCATCCAAATTTCAATCATCCATGACAATATTTCATCACAAGTTGCTGACAAGAGAAGGCAGGGTTTTGGCCAATGGATGAACTCATCCATCATTCATGACAATGTTTTTTCACTTATTCATAAGAAGTGTCATCCAAAAAATTACCATAGTGACATTAAATACCATATGACACTAAATAGCATATTTAGTGTAGTTTCTTGAAAATGAACTAAATGTGTAGTTTTTTGGACAGCCTGTTTGCATGTATTAGACCCTTTATCCCGGTAAGGGTCTATTGAATGTAACACAAGCACCAAGGAGTAGCCTCTAGATTAGAAAATGACTCAGAATTTAAATGTAACTTACAAGCCTGGTAGTTTACCATTGTATGCATGTGCCATCCATCTTCAACAACATACGTAAGAATGTTTATCTAGGTTAAAACAAAAGCGCAGTAACACTTCAATAATATTTAGATAATGCAACTCATTAAAGCGTAATAAGTGAACCATCAGATAGGTTACGAATTGCACTTGTACTACGCAACACAATGTGCCTTGTTGGTTACTGTTTTTCTTATGTGAAATTGCTCTGTTGTGTTTATGAAACAAGGTGGAATCTTTATGAGCATGACGACATACACAATTGCTTCATAAGCCACATGTGCATTGAATGACGTGCAAGAATCTGTGCATCCAACATTTGTCGCCATGATATTTGAATTATAGAAACTTCAAGATGCAATCTGCCATATTATGTGTCGAAAGCGTAAAAAACCCGTCACAGATTAAGGAACTAACTACTTTCATCTATGCCTTACTACAGACAAGGAATCATATAAAAGGCCACAGTAATGCACATGAGAACAATTTGTGGTTGTTACCGATTAAGTGGCTTTTATATGCACAGTAAGGTTGGTATAAGGATGCATGTGTTCATGCAACTTCCCCAAAGCTGAAACAAGACTTGACCATGAAAGGTGGCAGGAGCCTGTGCGCGAAGAGATTCTTCATGTGTTATAATGAATATCCATTTATCTGGCATGTCTTCCAGCAACTTCCTCAAAGGTTACAGCAAGATATGTACCCATGCGCATGGTCAACCTACTAAGCCAACAATCTCTTCAAACACCACGAGAGAAAGATGTCAACAACGAATACATATCTAGGATTAATTCTCATTACTTACATTAAGTTGCATCGAAGGTGTCCCTCTTGACTAGGTAATTAGCCATGACTTAATGAAGCTTAAGGCAAATTGCCTCCTAGGGAAATAGGTGGCAAAGTGGATAAAACCTGGGGACTGAAATTACCTATGCATATTTTCAGATTTCACAATAAAGTACTTACAGGCGAGATGTAGGTAGTGAGTTGTTCCGAGTTCGTAGATAGCATGTAAATAGACTTCACGGCTTGACCTCCAAATTAACACCACTTCAAGCTTTTAAATTTACTTGAGACGTGATGACAAACACATACAAGATGCATGCTGTGGATATCCAGTCTATCTTTGTGTATGCAATTACGTATATGCCTGCAACCTGAAAGCGTCATAGAGATCATTTGTCTCAAAAAAACAGAAATAATTTTAAAAAGAGTGTCACGACCAGAAAACTGAACTGGAATTTGTGGCGCCGGATTGATAGATTCAGCTCATAAGAAATCAACTTCGCTTTTTAAATTTTTTTATTATAGTACTGTCACCCGAAACGTACTATAAACAAGTTGCCTGGAGATTCAGATGCCAAATGTTGAGTGAATCTTATATGCGTGGCAACAAAAACTCGTCGAAGCTAGACTTCCTAGAATCTGTTTATTTGGTACAATTGAGGGGTGAAGGAATGTTTTCAGAGTCTTGCTGATCAAAGTAACTGATTATCCAATCTCACATCACCTGCAAAAATCATGTCTCAACGCTCGCTGCTGCTCTTCAGTCTTGATGTCTTCAGCCACACACCAGTCTACTAATAATGTCCCCCTAATGTGAAGAGACTAATCAATCCAACCCCAAGATGGGTTGGACCGAAGGTGTAAATGCTCTAGCTGAAGCTATCAACACTCGGCAGGGTGAGTGATTCTTGCAACAGTTTACATGGATCCTAGTATGTGATTATACCTATAATATAGATTTCCATCATGAAACTTCGGAGCCTGCAGGTGAACTCCTTTGATCTCTGTACAAATTGCAGGAAAATTCCTATGCAGGCGCAGCTAGACTTGCAATGAAGAATTGTAACCTTGAGAGCTACAAAAAAAAAAAAAAATCAGCTGCTGCCCCCGTATGAAACTCCAAGCCGGACTACTGGACAGCCGTATCATTATGAGAGGACGTCGTTGTATCGGTTTGGTGTGGCATATACCCACAAATCATCTGATTTCAATAGCTGAAAAACAGTTTTGGAAACACATCATCATCATCCGCAGGCAGCAGCAGCAGCAGCAAAAATATCAACCTCTTACATAAGCTTTCAATAACACCTAGCTTGAAGCTATTTCATCAGCAGATTTGAACAATCCTTCGAGTCAAATACAACTATTAACCACGGCACTCTTAACCCTGTGAGAGTATCCACTAAGGAAGTCGGTAGTGGTCACTGTAACTTTCAACGAAAAGGTTAAATCTTGCTAGAAATGAAGAATGCAGAAGGAAATTATACCTCCACTTGGAGCTCTAGAAACTTGACGTAATTGAATGCCTCGTCCAACATCGTCACAATGTCCACCTGAATGGTAAGACATCGTGCAGGATCATATTAGTTTCTGTTCAGTGACAGTTCTACATCAAATTTGGCATGACACCCCTTATGTTCTTCACCCAAAATTTCGAACCCATGCAGAGATGGACCGAGACATGCATCGGTAGAACATTGAAGTACCTATATTTCCCGAATGCACGGGCAGGCTAACCCTGATCACCGAGGTATATGAAATTGCTTAGATTTTTATTGGTTGCGTGCATCAAAAGAGGACATCGTGTCTGCATGCGTGCATGCGCCAAAGGATTTGTTCTGATGGTTTACCGTAGGTGCGCAAGGGACACTGACCTTTGACCCATTCGGCACTAAGTTTTGCAAAGTCTTCAGCCTTTCGTCTATCTTTTTCCTCCTATTCTGCAGACACCGACAGTTTCATGACGGTTTGTTAGATTCCAAGACTAAACTGCTTATCATCATTCCAGTACAAATATCTTCGCATTGAGCAGAACCTACTCAGTTAGTGTACATATAAAGATCCAATCTCGCTACTTTATGGTCGGCTTAATCTAACCGAGAACTTCACTGAACATCGGACCCAGGCACCATCAACACATATCACAATGACCCATTGACAAAAATGTGACTGCAGGTACACTACTAGTGAAATCTACTGAAAAATTTCTTCGAAATAACATCTCTCATCATTGACTCTTCCAGAGCTTGATAACTGCACTGCCATCAGGAGTTTCCGAGGGTTTCCCAATCATGGGTTTTTGAAGGGCTGCATTGATTATTACCCGTGCATAAACGCTCTGGGGATCGGTTGCCGACCCGCGCCGTGCTCGTGGTTTGCCGTTGGTATTGAGAGCAGGCCCTGCCGCTATTACTTCCACCGTCTGCGTTGCAGAGTAGTTGGCTGCAGATGTAAATGCAGGTGGTTCAACCCTCCCCAACGCTGCTGAAGTCTTCTTATGCTGCACTCCCGCATTATTGTTTTCCTGCGGCATTGGTAACAACGCCATGGAAACATCATCACAAGTACACCATCCTCTTTGGATAACATCTGCGGCATTGTTACAAGTTGAAGATTCCATTTTTGGACAACTTCATAATAAGCCTTCATAAACCCAAATTTTGAAACATGCTGAACCAGGTTTAACTTACCGAGGCTTTGCTGCCTTTCTGCAACAGCGTTACTCCGGTGCAGCTGCTGTCTTGATGATCATCAATCTTCTTGAGTTCAAGAGTGGCTGCCTTCCTCTTCCCGGGGTTGGACACCTTGGTGATCTTGGGCTGATCCACAATTCTTGCGCTGGTGTCGAAGATGCTGGACCCCGAAGTGGTCACACTAAACGATGTCTGTGAAGAATCTACTTGTGGCCGCTGCTGCTGTAACGTCAAGCTTGCTGCTTGTGATCTACCGAGCCCTGCAACTGAAACTGAGACCTCAGGGCCGGGGCAATGAACTCTTGAAGGTAGGGAATTCAATGCACTCAAAGCGGAGGAGCTTGGGAGCTCCTGGAACTGCTGCGACCACCCTGACGAAGTCGACGAGGGTAACTCGAAAGAACTCGAAGCATCGAACCGGCTAATAGATTCATTACTTAGTACAGCAAAAGCCGATGCTGTGCCGGCAGCTCCGTTTTTCTTCGCCAAAATGTCAAGGTACGACTGCGAGGAGATTTCGCCAGACGAAACTGTTACCGACTCGTGATGCTTGTTGTAACCCTCGGAGATGCACATGGCGTTCTCCGAGAACAGGGTTCGTCTTGCGAACTGCAACTCATCCGAAACAAGGTGGTTGTTGTTGTTGTTGTTGGTGGTGGTGGTGGTGTCGGCGGAGGGTACTACTAGTGGCTGAATCTCCTTGTGCGCATTATTATTACCCTTCGAGATGATCTCCGCAGACCCGAACCTGGCCTCGGCCCACACTGCCTCCGGGTGCCTTTTCATCGCAAACTGCTGAATTACGCTGTTGAGGTCCAACGGGGAGATCGGTGACTCGGGAGAGATCGGAAACTGCAACGAGTTCTCTGCAACCGCCTTGCCAGAGCCATTATTATGAAAGCTCGAGAGATGCGGGGAGAAACCTTCGTAAGCTTTCCCAATCTCGCAGCTCTGGTTTCCAAACATTGCACCTCTTCGGCCAGAGGAGATTGCTGAATCAATCCTTGCAGGCATTCGGCTCATAATATCTGGAGGACTGTTGTACCTCGTTGGTGAAAACAAACCGTATAATTCATTTCCACCGTTTGCTGTGCTCTGTCGAATGTGGTCCATGTAGGGAGTGGCCGATCCCGTGGTTGATGTCTGACTTAGGCTTCCACTCGGCGCCCACGCGGTGGTCGACAACAAGTCGGGTTGTTGTTGCTGCGAGAAACTCTGAAGTTGCTTCGAATACTCCGACAACAAGCTGCTGCTCCTGACATTCATGTTGGCTGTGCTGGAAGATTTCAGTGGTTGCGACCATGTCGATCCCTCCCACAAGTTGGCAGCAGGCTCCGTGCACAGGGACTGGTACCTCATTGAGAAGGAACTCATTTCTTCCGCTGAGGAGCCACCGGAGTCCAGGTTATAGGCGGGGTTGTAAGTATCTGCCATGTATTCTCGACGGAACGCTGCAACACATGCAGGCCCCTGATGATGATACCACAGTAACAGCAGCCGGTTAATAATTCCGTTCCACTGGGACAACTGAGATAAAAGTTCCAAGTCTATCGAACAAATGCAAGTAGTCTGTCGATCATTTGCTGATCATCTTATTCTCTTCCCATTCAGCGCAATGCGGGTGAGTCCACACACAGGACTCCAATTACCGAACTTATTTCCATGTATCATCGAACTGATTGATTACAATCTTTACAACTCATGCCACACACAAAAAAGGGGGATCATCGTGATCATTGTCTCGTGTCTAGACTTGCTTAGTGTCAACATGACCACATTTTCAGAGGCTGGATGCTTACTTAGAGACGGAGACTTGAGCGTCACAGGAAAAGGGAGGGCAAGTAAGTTTGCAGTTGTTACCTCCATTGTCAAAAGATGAGCCTGGCTCTCTGAAAAACCTTCGGGTCAGAGCCGGCAGTGCGTGCTACGGAAACAGACGAGCCGGAGATCCCCGAAGCAGTCTCCTATCCTCTAAATGCATCTCGCTGCATACACTTGCTCTTCCTCTTACCACTTTAAAGCTCTTGCTCGTCGGTTCCTCCGACGTAATATCTAGTTCCAACGTTCAACGTTATAGAATCGGGTTATATAATCCTTCTCAAACTAAGCGCTACTCTCCACACTCACACGACTATACAAATGCAATAACCCAGTTCCATATAAGGCGAACTCCACAAGTCTGCACTAAATTGCAACCGCGATGACGATCAGGTAAACCCACACAGAAGCTGTGAGGTCGTCCCACGAGCCATCATGATGTTGTTCATGGGCCTGTGGATTCATGGAAACAAGGAGGCCAACCCGAACTCTCCGAATTAGGAAACTTTGAAACTCGGGAACCCAGGTCCCGGGCTCACTTATAACCAAGTTACCCTCCCTGCAGCAGCAGGGTGTGAGCTAACTTACACGAGTTGCGGTGTTTGGGATCAAAAGGAGGAGGGAGCAGAGGACGTTAAGGAAAAGAAGCGAAGTTGATGATATTGTTGTGGATGTCCAACTGCATAAGCCGCGCTGTTGTGATCTGATGTGATGTGATGATGTGAGTAGCTGCTAAGTTAGCAACCTGACTCGCCATCCAGCAATCCCGCAGGTCCAAGGCTTGTCTCGGGAAAAGGAGGCTGTTCAAAGAGGACGGCCCGGGAATAGCACAACTGCAGCGCTCCGCATGCTGCCTGGCTGCCTCCCCGGGGGGCCGCTGTAGCCCGCGGAATTACCCCATTCACAGGCTGAGGTGGCACCTGCGAATCCGAGGTGGCGCTCTTCGAATCCGAGGTGGCAGCTGGGCCCTTCCGGCGGTTCCCCGGGCCAGGGTCGACGTCGACAGGGGCGAGAGGCGGGGAGATAAAAGCGACGACGTGCGGTGAGTGGTTTGTCAACAGCCCCTCGTGCGCCTCATTTGTAGCCTCCTAGGGAGCTATTGACCCCCCCCCCCCTCCTTTGTACTCTAGCTCTCAAAGGCAAGGTGGTGATGAGTCCCTCCCTTTTTTCAAACCCACTACATAGGTACTACTACTCGTTAGTAGTGGAGGCCCGAGGAGGAGCCCCGGGTGGGTTACTAAGTTAGTCTAGTCGATGCATGTGGGGTGGACCTTTAGACAAAACCCCCCAACCGACATACATGTAACATGATATGCCATGCTACGCGAAGTTAGTACTTCAACTCGATAAAATACTCACTAAAGATATCTTGTTTATCGTGGCCCACACTATTCATCATCAACGCACATTAGTTGTCTTGCGATTACTGGGTCGTATTTAGAGAGGGTGTCACAATGATGACATTTGTTGTTACTTGACAAGTCGTGAAGATCGTTGAAATTAATTGTGGTACACTAATTTTGATGTGACCCCACCAAATCGAATGTTACGTGTGGTAATAAACCTGCTCCCAAAGAATATGCTCCAAAGAACTAATTTTTTGGGTTGAGTGGACACGTCCAATCTAGACATCTCATAGATTGGTTGCTAATTTCACAAACATGTTGTTTGTAATCATATTTTATGTTAGTGAAATGTATGGGACCGAATTTCAAGTAAGGGTGAATCTTTATTTTTTATTTTTGTAAGAATTAGTAGTATTTAAATGGTATTACACAATTTTGGATACATGAAATATTTCCTTTTGCGCGTGATAACTACTTGAAAGCTAGGTGTAGAAACTTGTTATATGATGAGCTTGGGGTCACCGACACAATCAATGGTGATTGATAGATGGGTATCTAATTTTTCAGACAATTTTATAAGGGCAAAAACACTTGAACTGACATGCATAGTTCAGTACTCTCGCTTGACAAATGCATGAGACTCCATTGTAGAAACTCAATATGTCATGTTGAGGTCATTGGTATATCATAGAATGAATGGCATTGAGGACTAGGTCTTGGACAACTAGATTAATGAACAAACAAAACTTATACGAACCTAGTTCCTTGCTTGGCATGAGGGCATATCTCATCTTGTCCAAAAAGAAGAATGATGAGCATCGAATCTTGATGCACCTAAAACTTGTCCTTGACATACCATGCACGTTTTTTGAACAACCCAATTTTACCTTGACACATGTTAGTATGAACAAGCCTTGGGGTTAGTGGGAAGTTTGTCCTAAGGGCCAGGGTACGATTAGATGCCTCATCCTAAACCACACACAACATTATACAACATTATAAAATTGTTGTGTGTTGCCGGATCGACAAGTATTCCCTCATGGTGGCATGTTGCCCAGACAAAGCTTTCTGAATCTTCCATCTTGGAATTTCAGTGTTAAATGTGCTAAGGATGAAGGCAAAAATATTGTTAGATTAGGCCCGACCCAAATATGGAGGTAGAACTTTGAGTTGGGGTTTCATGGTGTTATGCAATGGTTTAGTGACCTCCAAAACCTCTCCTTCTTTTCCAAATCTACTACCAGCGGTCTTGTTGCCAGTCATCAGGCATAGCGACCTCTTGAACCGCCCATTGCAAACCGACATGCACTCGTTGACTCCCAAACTAATCAACCTGTGCGACAATGTACTGGATTGGAATGGGTAACCTTTTAATTAGCAACTTTATGTGTTGTGGCTAAACATGGACAATGGACACTGGTGACTTGATGCTTAAATAAGAGTCGAAAGTGTCCCAGCTGTGGAGTCTGGACCCAAGTGTTGATTTTGACCCTCCACGCTCCCAAATGGGAGTGTCCCCCACACAGACACCCTGCAGTTTTCAACTTTTCAAGGCCCGAACTGGCAACGAGACTACTGGTAACAGGACCACCAGTGGCAGTGAGGAGGTTGGAAAGCATTTGGTCATTGATGCAGTTCAAGGAGTAATAGTTCCTAATTCCTCTGGTTTATGGTATGACTACAGTGAGCAACCATCAGCCGCTCCGCTTGGCGGAGGCAATGAATCTCATCTAGCTTCGCCAACGAGGGTGGTGAAGCGGACCGTCCGCCTCAGTCCGGAATCCACGGGTTTGTTGTCCTCTGCCAGGTAATTCTTTGTCAAGTTTCTTACTGCGAAACACCCTCTTTCTCCTTTCTCTCTCACACTCAAACACATATGGAGGTAAAAAAAATCAGGGAAGTGCTAGAAGTGGAAGGAGGCAGAGGTTGGGGCGCAAGGCGCTCTCCGCCTGCCTGGCTTGTGAGCCTCTGCACGCACCCCCGGCCAACCAATCGCGGGGGGCCACGTGGACCTCCACCAGGCGGCTGGCGGGGCAGACCGGCATCATGTGCGCTGGCCTTACACCGTTTACTAGGGGGGTGCACTCCATTGTCAAGTTGAACACCGTGTGCGATAAAAAAAAATCTACTTTTTACATAAAGCATCACCAAAATGGGTCAAAATTTTATCAATTTTTTTCATGAGTAGATAAAACGGCATCTATTACATAGTAAAAAATGGTAACCAAATTTGATGATTTGTTTTTCTAATAAAACATACCGTTTCTAACTAGAATGACACAGAATTGAACTAAAAAAATTACTACAAAAATGAAGATGAATAAAAATTTCAAAAAATATAAAATATATATTATCAATGGTTATGTATATGTAGAAAAAATATCATAATTTTTAAAATTATCTATGGCATATAATATAGGGTAGCAAAATTTTATCGCACTTTTTTATGAAATGTAAGGGGGTGTGATCCAACGTCCGAAAAGTTTTTGAAGTTATTAAGGTTAATTGCCTACCTCTTTAAAAGGGCATAGGCTATTTCCCTCATGGCATAGGTTGCATCCTACAATATCAAATTTTTGTAAGTTGAAAACCTTTTGAGTTTTTAAGTTACCCGCCAATTGCCTTCAAAACTAATTTTTAGTAGGTTAAAATCCTTCATATCTTTTAATGTTGTAGGCTTTAAATTCAAAATTTGAGTAATAAGTGGTATCCTTGGCAGGAATTGAACCTGGCTAAGCCCTTCACCACGTTTGAAGGCCAAAGATTAACCAACTCTTTTTTAAAGAGTTGATTATAAGTTATGAAAGGTTGCTAAAATTCAAATGAGTTCAAGGGTGAAAGTCATCACCATCTTCTGATTCAACCTCTACTCTTCCTACAAGATATTTCTCAGGATTAGTAAACAAGAATCGAAACTTTCTTGAATCCTTCCAACTGATTGAACTTCTACTATGGGGAGAGAGAGAGAGAGAGAGAGGGGCTGAGTGCTGCTTCTCGGTGGTGCAACATCGCAACTGATGAGAGAGGAGCTGTGATGAATGGTGCAGTGATGGGGCTTGGGCTGTGGTATTTGTAAAGATCGGCGAGGAGGGAGTCAGGGCTATTATTGATATCCGCCTATGTGCCACCCAAGAGCCCCGAGTATTAGCCTAAAGATATGTACTTAGGCCAACTAATTTCCCAATTTGAAGAAGGATGAATGGCTAAAATCCTCTCTTTTAAAAATTTGTAGGCAAAATTTCCTACATGTTTTCTATCACATAGGTTGATATCCTATGTTTTTAAATTGTCCATAGGCTCTTTGTCCTACACTTTCAAAATTTTATAGGCTAAGTCACAAATTTTGTAGGCTGCATTTGTATTAGCCTTAGGCTCTTGCCGGACCTTGGTGTGATCGCCCCGAGACCGTTTATGGTATCTAGCGACATGTACACTCTTTGCAAAGGGCCTAAACTAGATGCCTAGAGGTTTGAAAGTGTCAAGTCTGCTAATTGCCAATATGATACTTGACACGATAGTTTTCATTTTAGTATGCAAGGGGAAGTTATTATGGAGCATACTAATGGCAAAAGTCATGCGTTTACTTTTAGTAGGCAAGAGGAAGATATTCTTGAGCATACTACATACACAATGTCATTTGTGTATACTTCAACCAATTTGTAGACCATTGTGCAACATAAACATACACATCATAACACTATTGAACAATGGCTCACGCCAAGATATTAGTAAGCGCACTTGAACCACTATTGAACAATGACTCACGCCAAGATATTAATAAGCACACTTGAACCACTGTTGAACAGTGACTCACGCCAAGATATTAATAAGCACACTTGAACGCCAAGTGTCATGTCAAGGTGACACTAATGGCAAAGTTGTTGATCATTAGTGTAACCTAGTGTACACCTCAAAATAGGGTAAGTGAAACTACTACACATGTGACTCTAAATACCATAATTGGTGTACTCCAGTGATTTGACACATTAGTGTGGGTTATCATGTGGAGTTACACATTGTCATCGCTTAGTTTTTACATTGAGAATATCATACTTTATTAAGTAGATGATCTTCTATTCTTTAATGTGCATATTAGTTAATAATTTTATGTTATTTGGGTAAAATGATTTTCTTAGTGAATGTTCATAGCAACGCACAACTCCAAATGGTAACGCACACCGATAGGACAAATTGGTATACCTCATGGATTTCACCTGTGAATCTTGATATATAATTATACAATATACAATGTTATCAATATACAATGTGAATGTTGAAAGATGGTTGTGGAGGAAGCCATGCGTTGGTTTACTATGGTATATGGGTCTTATGTGATCACTTTTCAGAGTTTGATATGTCCTTTAATCGAGTGGCATATATTAGCAAGGGTTGTAGCTAAGAACCACCATCATATATTATGATGAGATTGGACTATGTGCTCAAATATAGATACCAGTCTAAGTATGATAGTAAACGTGATTGAGGAAAATCTACGTGATCATTCAAAATGTAGGAGAATCTTCACTTTGACCTCCTCTGTAAGATTTGCTTCCAGGGTTGTCTATCCCGCCGTTGTGACGGTGTCGTGCCGTCACGACGTGTCGTGCCGTCACGACGTGTCGTGCCGTCACGACGTGTCGTGTCGTGACGGACCCCTCCGTCACGACACAATAGGGTCCACGTAGGGTCAACATAGGGGGAGCCGACTAGGGTGGGTAAAATACTTACCTTCTTGCCAAGGTGGCGTCCTATGTGGCAGAAAACGTCGACGTGGATGTGCATATTTCCCCTGCCACGTAGACCATTTTGCCATTGTGTTTATCATTGTGTTAAAATCAAAGTAATAAAATATTACTAAGGAGGGTGTGGGGCGGACGGGGGCGGACGGGTGGGGCGGACGGGGGCGGACGGGGAAGGGGGGTGGTGCGGACGGGGAAGGGGGGTGGAGCGGACGGACGGGGGGGTGGTGCGGACGGTGGATGGGGGTGGAGCGGACGGACGGGGGTGTGGAGCGGACGGGGGAGGGGGGGGGGTGGGGCGGACGGACGGGGGTGGAGCGGACGGGAGAGGGGGGGGGGGTGGGGCGGACGGAGGAGGGGAGGGGCGGACGGAGGAGGGGGATGGAGCGGACGGGGGAGGGGGGTGGAGCGGACGGGAGAGGGGGGGGGTGGGGCGGACGGACGGGGGTGGAGCGGACGGGAGAGGGGGGTGGGTGGGGCGGACGGAGGAGGGGAGGGGCGGACGGAGGAGGGGGATGGAGCGGACGGGGGAGGGGGGTGGGGCGGACGGACGGGGGTGGAGCGGACGGGAGAGGGGGGGGGGGTGGGGCGGACGGACGGGAGAGGGGGGGGGGTGGGGCGGACGGAGGAGGGGAGGGGCGGACGGAGGAGGGGGATGGAGCGGACGGGGGAGGGGGGTGGAGCGGACGGGAGAGGGGGGGGGTGGGGCGGACGGACGGGGGTGGAGCGGACGGGAGAGGGGGGGGGGGGGGGCGTCCCACCCGTCCCACCCGTCCGCCCCGCGTTCCCTCCCGTCCGCTACCCTCCGTCCGCCACACGTTCCCCACCGTCCGCTCCTCGTTCCCTCCCGTCCGCCCCACGTTCCTCTCCCGTCCGCACGCGTTCCCTCACGTCCGCTCCACGTTCCCTCCGTCCGCCACACGTTCCCCGTCGTCCGTACCCCGTTCCCATCCTGTCCGCACCCGTTCCCTCCCGTCCGCCCCACGTTCCCTCCGTCCGCTCGGAGTTCCCCTACGTCCGCTCCGCGTTCCCTCCCGTCCGCTTTCCGATCCCTTCCGTCCGCCCGCGTTCCCTATCGAATTCCCTTCACGTCCGCTCCACGTTCCCTCCGTCCGCCACGTTCCCTCCGTCCGCCCGTTCCCCTCCCGTCCGCGCCTCGTTCCCTCCCGTCCGCCCGAGTTCCCTATCGCGTTCCCCACCCGTCTGCTCCTCGTTCCCTCCGTCCGCCCCCTAGTTCCCGCCCGTCCGCCCCTAGTTCCCACGTTCCCCATATGTCGTTTTCGTACCCTAAACCCTAATTCCGACCGGGATCCCATAATGATTGGGCTCCTCGTTGCCTATATAAAGCCGTGAGGCTTTAGTTCCTACCACTTTCCTCTCCTCCCACCACATAGGGACCCGAGACCTTGTTGCGTCCCAAAGGACAGCATCACCGCGCGGGTCTCAAGGGGTTTGGGAGGGCAGGGCAAATTGTGGGGGAACCCTCGCAATTTTTTTTTCAGATTCACTCGCTCCCGTGATTTTTATCACGAGAGATTTTCACACTCACTTATTCACGTGATTTTTATCACGACTCATTTTCAGATTCACTCACTCACGTGATTTTTATCACGATGGAGGGGGAGGGCATTGCTCCTTACGAGAACGAGGATTTGAGGGTGCACCGTGCTTGGCTCGTAGGCAATGCATCGGCGAATACTGCCGAGGGTACGGGAAGCGATCCTGGAAGTGGAAGTACTGCAGCACGTCCACCACGTCCAGATCCCTTTCAGTTTGACGAAGAGTTCTTGGCTGTTGGTCATTCGGGAGGCAACCAAACACGGGGAAGCCGTGGAACACGTGGGAGTCGGGGAAACAGTGGACATAGAGGGAGAACTGGAAGGGGACCAAGCTCAGGCAGTTCCACAGAAATACATGCACCGGCTCGTTCGGAGAACGTGCCACCACAATCTCCGACACGGCGGACATCAAGACCGGAAAGCCCTGCACGTGATGTACCTCAGGGTTCGGAGCAGACTGAAAGACGGGGATTAAAACGCCCAGCAGTTTCGGAAGGGACGGAGGACGGGTCCGCGGCATCGGGTTCGCAATCAAAGAAAAGGAAACATAGAGGCAAACGCGACCCGCGGACCGATGAGGCTCGAAATCATTGCAGGATCGTGTTGTTGGATTGGTTTAGAAGTAACAGCATGGTTTATTTGGAGAAAAAATACCTCAATGATGGTACAAAGGGTTTAGAGTTGGCGAGGAACGAGTTGATGCTTATTCTCACGGAAGCCACGTCTGGACCGGAGTTTGAGGAAGCTAGGGGCATGAGCGATTGGAACACATGGATTGAAAAACAAGCTGTGGAAGCAATCTACAATCCAACGATGTCATATGAGGCTATGCATCCTGGAGAGGGAAGTAGTGGTGGGAGGAGGTCCGAGCTGTACATTAAGCTAGAGAATTGGAAAAGAGGCGTAATAGCAGCAAAAGGCACATCCGCCCGCAACCTTCCCGTTTTTATTGACAGGCAGCTGGCAGACAACATTGCCACTCAGGGCCGGCAGGGTGTCATATGGTTGCCTAGGAATGTGGAGATCAAACCCTTGGATAGGGAAATCTTCCAAGGGACCTTCGGAGTGGTGCGGAGAGTCACAATTCATGGAGCATCATTCATCCCTAACTGGATAGAGTGGGCTGGGAAGACCATGAAGGCCACGAATAGTCTGGAGAACCGAAAGGAGCGTTCGGTTGAAGCATTGGCATGCCCAGTAGATCATCCTGGGATAATCAAGCTACAATACCTCCATCCGAAAACATACGAATCCTATTCGATGTGGTGGAATGGAGGCTCCTTGAAGAACATGAGGGTCTATGACCACCAAGTTCCGGAAACCCACGAGCGCACAATCCTTCAAATGCCTGGGGCAGACTTTGAAGCACGGAAACGGTTGGTTGTATATCGAAGGCATCGAGCTTATTTGGCATGGGCTCTAATGTGCATTGTGGATGTAGTGCACAAGCATGACGTGTTGCACAATGACCTTAATCCCAACAATGTCATGCTGCATTTCCCACAAGACCGTGAGAACACGGTTTTCATTGGTGTGTGTGATTGGGGGATGGCATCATGGGGAGATGAAGACGCACCCTCCAACTATGGAAAAGAATCAGTGGATGAGATGAACAAGCACCGCATAAAATACAACTGTGCTGGTCCAGAATTATTCCATGTACGAGGGCAGCGTGGAACATCTACCTCTCCGGTGAGGATGGCTCGGAAACATAGGCACACGTTTCTCTCGGAGTCCTTCTCAGTGGGTGCTTTGGCAAAGAAGATTTATGCCAGGGATTCGACTTCCTCGTTGTTTCAGCTAAACAGTGATCCAAATGGCTTGAAGATGCGGTTTGAGATAGCATTGGATGCATTGACGAAGCCCAATCCAGCGGAAAGGTCAACCATCACACATGTAGTGAACATGTTGAAGTCGCCTCCATACAACATGGTTAACCCGACAATGTGCTTCCGTGACACTGCAAAATAGTTTTTTTTTGTTTTCTTTGCAGCAATTTTGGATCATACCAATTTTGTAACCGTTGGAGATGTAAATAAAGCCATCATTTTTTCATACACAACTTGTATATTGTATGAGATTTATGGATCTTAGTGCAATGTTCATACTCCATGAGGATTTTTGCTTCATAATCGAGAAGAAGTCTATGGGAGACTAACCAAGGTTCTCGCCTCTCGTGAGGCCACATCATTCTTTCACATCGTTGTTATCACATCCATGTGCTAAGTTCAAGTTAACTATAGTTGTTCGTGATATGTCTTGCCAAAATGCAATTACCTATATTTATTCTAATTTTGGTATGCCACAAAATGTAGTCAACTATAGTTATATCTAGTTAACTAAAGTTGAGCACAATGTTGCAATAGTTATATCGGTTGTACACGTGATCCTAAACATCTCTAAATGTTATTTCTTGTACTCCACACATATTGCACACATACTTCACAATTGCTTATATTTATATTTATATAATTCACAATCACTTTTTTTTGGAAGTTTGGACATAGTCTCGGTTTTTTGGCTCTCAAAAATTCATATGAAGTCCAAAAAATGAGTTTTTGGTATCCATGGATAGGTAATGAAGTCCTCTACAAGAATATGCAATAAAAGTCCTCTACATAATAGTCCCCCCATCCACATAATAAAGTACACTAAAATAGCAATAATCAACTAAGGGTGAACGTAAAGTGGTTAAAAAAATTTCTCTTGGAACTGAGAAGTGGATGCATAGTTTCATATTGCTTTGTGCTTGTTTATCTCAACAGAAACTGTTCGGTTGGTGAATTAAAAATAAATAAATAAATCATAAAAGTGGTACAACATATTATACAAGTCATAACTTTATTATTGCGACAACGTTACAAATGCCCTTTATTAATCATATACATGAACAAACCATGCAAACTATAATATTCCACTTCATTCCGTCATCCCAACCTCGTAGATGCTCCTGGCTTCCGGCGAGGCTCCATTTTTGGAAGAGGATTCGGCTGAAGTAAATCAAAATAGCTAATCGTTCGGTCTTTCATCCGTTCCTTCAATGGTAGCCGATGAGGCGACAATCCTCTCCTCTTCTTACGAATAGACATAGTCTTTGAAGATTCCCCCGCTACCTTGACTATTTCAATGTCGATTGAAGTCTCCTCCACATCCACATCCACATCCACATCCACATCCCCGGGCTTCTCCAAAATATCCGCACACAAATCAATTAGATCATTTAGATCTCCACCCACGCATTGTGTGTGGTCCTTCTCCACCGCATCGATCTCAAAGTTGTCTGCATATCGTCGTTGTTCCTCCGCCGCCCTCATCCTCCAAGCTTGTGTAGATTGTGAGAAGGGAGTCATGACATACTCATCACGAAATCGATCCCTAGCACTTCTCTCATCTCTCTCACGCTCGGGTGTTGCATTGAATGGAATATGGGGATCGTCTAAATTGTGTATCTCCTCATCGCATTCTACACCCTCAAACATGACTCTCCCCTTTCCCATCCTATCCATGATACTCTACCTTCGTTATATGTATGAGTCTCAATGATCTACTTATATATTGACCTCTAAGGACTTGATGACCATGACCAATAATTGATGTAATCCAATATGTAGAGGATCCAATTCTCGTTAGTAAGATAAAGTCAACGCAATCGGAATAAAAATAAAGTTGGTTAGGTTAAAAATGTACACTTTTGAAAAAATCTTCCGACATCCGCATTGGAAACCTCTTTGATACCTCTTTGAACTTTCCATATTTGATTAGTTATCCACTCATTCAACAAATCACCAATTTGTGCTTCAATCATAGTGGTTCATATGCTTTCATAACCGATGTCACCCATCCGAATGCACTTTCCTTCAATGAATCATTAATTTGTGCTTCAACCTTAGTGGTTCATATGGTTTCATAACCGATGTCACCCATCCGAATGCACTTTCCTTCAATAAATCATTAATTTGTGCTTCAACCTTAGTGGTTCATATGGTTTCATAACCGATGTCACCCATCCGAATGCACTTTCCTTCAATGAATCATTAATTTGTGCTTCAACCTTAGTGGTTCATATGGTTTCATAACCGATGTCACCCATCCGAATGCACTTTCCTTCAATGAATCATTAATTTGTGCTTCAACCTTAGTGGTTCATATGGTTTCATAACCGATGTCACCCATCCGAATGCACTTTCCTTCAATGAATCATTAATTTGTGCTTCAACCTTAGTGGTTCATATGGTTTCATAACCGATGTCACCCATCCGAATGCACTTTCCTTCAATGAATCATTAATTTGTGCTTCAACCTTAGTGGTTCATATGGTTTCATAACCGATGTCACCCATCCGAATGCACTTTCCTTCAATGAATCATTAATTTGTGCTTCAACCTTAGTGGTTCATATGGTTTCATAACCGATGTCACCCATCCGAATGTATTTTCCTTCAATAAATCACTAATTTGTGCTTCAACCTTAGTGGTTCATATGGTTTCATAACCGATGTCACCCATCCGAATGCACTTTCCTTCAATGAATCATTAATTTGTGCTTCAACCTTAGTGGTTCATATGGTTTCATAACCGATGTCACCCATCCGAATGCACTTTCCTTCAATAAATCATTAATTTGTGCTTCAACCTTAGTGGTTCATATGGTTTCATAACCGATGTCACCCATCCGAATGCACTTTCCTTCAATAAATCATTAATTTGTGCTTCAACCTTAGTGGTTCATAAACCCTAAACCCTAAACCCCTAAACCCTAAACCCTACGTCATTCCAAATTACTACCACATATGTGCCATTGATTTGTTCTCACACTCATGTAGAAGTGTTTCCATACATGGTTTGAGGGTTTAGGTTCCTAGCTTTCCAACGAACCCACCTGCTTTTTTTTTCAATGCCTACATTTTTTTCATTATAATAATCAATCATTGACAAGATCTTGGCCGTTAGATTGGAGGGGTTATTTTGAGCAAGTAATAAAGTGGCATGCTCCTTTGAGTTTGGACTTTTGGGCTTGGCCTTTGGAGGCATCACACTATGCCCAACTAAGGCTACCCTTACTATATTTTATTGGCTATTTAGGGTTCATTTCTTTGGACTCTCAACAAAGTTGGGCCGCTCAATCGCACTTTGATCCACTCCCGAGGGTTAACATTTATAGATGGTGACTATAGTGTCCGTTTTTTGGCTCTAAAAAATTCATATGAAGTCCAATTCATATGTGGTCGCAATTCTACGATGTTCCCCTGCCGCCCCGTTCCCTCCCGTCCGCTAATCGTTCCATCTTTCATCCGTTCCCCCCCGTCCGGTCCACGTTCCCCACCCGTCCGCCCCGTTCCCCTCCCGTCCGCGCCACGTTCCCTCCGTCCGCGCCTCGTTCCCCACCGTCCGCTCCTCGTTCCCATCCGTCCGCTCAGCGTTCCCCACCCGTCCGCCCCGCGTTCCCTCCGTCCGCTCCTCGTTCCCCACCGTCCGCTCCTCGTTCCCACCCGTCCGCTCAGCGTTCCCCACCCGTCCGACCCGCGTTCCCTCCCGTCCACGAACATGGAGCGGACGGGAGGGGAACAGGGGGCGGACGGGGGGAACTGACGGCAGGGGAACGCGGAGCGGACGTAGGGAACGCAGAGCGGACGGCAGGGGAACGCGGAGCGGACGGAAGGGGAACGCGGAGCGGACGGCAGGGGAACGCGGAGCGGACGGCAGGGGAACGGTGGCGCGGACGGGAGGGAACGCGGGGCGGACGGGTGGGGAACAAGGAGCGGATGGGTGGGAACGAGGAGCGGACGGGATGGGAACGAGGAGCGGACGGGTGGGAACGAGGAGCGGACGGGTGGGAACGAGGAGCGGACGGGTGGGAACGAGGAGCGGACGGAAGGGGAACGCGGAGCGAACGGCAGGGGAACGCGGAGCGGACGGCAGGGGAACGGTGGCGCGGACGGGCGGACGGCAGGGGAACGGTGGCGCGGACGGGAGGGAACGCGGGGCGGACGGGTGGGGAACAAGGAGCGTATGGGTGGGAACGAGGAGCGGACGGGATGGGAACGAGGAGCGGACGGGTGGGAACGAGGAGCGGACGGGATGGGAACGCTGGAGCGGACGGGATGGGAACGCTGGAGCGTATGGAGAGGAGCGTACGGAGGGGAGCGTGGGAGCAGACGGGGGGGGAACGCTGGGGGCGGACGGGAGGGAACGGGTGCGGACGGGGGGGAACGCTGGGGGCGGACGGGAGGGAACGGGTGCGGACGGGGGGGGACTCTGGGGCGGACGGGCGGGAACGGGTGCGGACGGGTGCGAACGGGTGCGAACGGGTGCGAACGGGTGCGAACGGGTGCGAACGGGTGCGAACGGGTGCGAACGGGTGGGGACGCGGGAGCGGATGGAGGGGCGGACGGGGGTATATAAGTGGAGGGGACCACTTACATACCTTACTCCACTCCTTCTGGGCGCCCAGACAACCCTCCTCTAACACAGAGTGCGGGGTAGCGGGGCTCTCGGAGGAGTTAAGGATCCCTTTTTTGGGATCCTTTTACACTACTTTTGGCAGGTTGTGGCAGGTTTTGGCAGATCCACGTGGCCGTTATTTGGCATATTCCTTGTGACGCGCCCAGTCAACTGGCCTCTGCGTGAGCGCCGGTAGCGGGGTGCTCGAAGGGTGTGCCGAATAGTTGAACTTTAATTTTTAGGGACATTTTTGAACTAATTCCACAGCAACACTATTTTGAAGTGTATGCTTGGATATTTTGTAGCACTATTATGAAGTGCAATTAGTATTTTAAAAAGTAGAGTTCTAGATTAGAATTAGAAACTCCAATTTGGGTGGAATTAGAATTAGAAACTCCAATTTTCAGACATGGCAAGTGGAGGAACTGGAGACATGGCAAGTGCAAGTGGAGGATCTAGTTCTGGGTGTTCCAGAGGACATGGACGCAAGGCCGCTGATTTGGAGTGGAATGTTTACGATGATCCCTCCCAAAAAGCCAGGGTAGGTTGGGAGAATGTACCACAACCGTGGTCAGCGAAGACTGCAATGCAGTACGTGGGTTTCCCTCACTTTGATCGGTTGTGGCCAAGACATTGTCACGAGCGACATTGCAAGGCCGTCAATGCGAGCTATACGCAGCTTGAAGACGTGGAGGCAAAATGGAGATTCCTAACGATACTTAGAAGTATCTCCAATTTGGATAGATGGCCCAAGAGTGCAATTCCAAAGTCGGTGGCGTGTATGATGTATGCGGAGCACGTGTTGCGAGTTAGGGTGGATTGGTCAAGTTTGGGTGCTCTGCATGATCAAAAATTTGGGGGTATTGGAATTGCATTCACTAAATGCACAGTTCCGGATATTCCATACACTCCCGTTCCGGAGTGGTTCATGAAGAATCCTAAACTAGTGGATGAGCCTGGGGCACCAATTCCAGAAGGTCGGGAACCAAAAAAACCACGTACTCGCAAACGACCAGCCAATGACGTGGAGATGGCCATCGAGGAGGCGTTTGAGCATATGGATGAGGAGGGCATGGAGGTAAATGTCGATGTGGTTAACGAGCTGGTTAACCAGGTGGTTAACGAGGCCCTAAACGAGGTAAACCCTGGTCAACTTGGTGCGGACATGATGGAGAGCAGAATGGAGGCATTGCGCCAGCAACATGCCGAGGAAATTCGTGAGTATAAAGCAAGGATTCTCGAGTTGGAAAATCGACTTGCAACACTTACGATGGGGGAGGCTGGCAGTTCAAGTAGTACACCAATTAACATCCAGTCTTTGGAAGCAGAGAGGGATACAGCTTTACAGGAGGCCATGATTGCAAAGTCACAAGCAGCGGACGTATGTACAAGGAATGAAGTAATGCAAGGAAAGATGGAGGCTTTGCAAAAGGAGGTGGTGGACATGCAACAACAACTTCAAGTGGTCAATGAAGTGGTTGTCGATCACGAATCCAAGATTGGCACACTGGAGGAGCAGAATGCAAGGTTGAGGAAATTTCTATCGGATGCGATCGTGGAGCGAACCAATATGAGGACAGGGACATTGCTTTCTATGGCCAAGGCTCGTCAATATGAAGCTGAATTTGAGAGCATCCAGCGAGAATGGAACCGCAATCATAGATTGCGGAACTTGATGCTCACGTCATGGCCAGATCAAGAACATATGTACCCTAGTAGGTGGGATGATGAGGATGACTTGAAATTGCCTAACGGGAGCTTGGATTGGCGGCAACTGATCGACTCCGATCACCATTGGGATGTGACCCAAGTGCATGAATATCCATACAGCATGAGGGGTGAGTTGTTATGGCCGGGTCCACATCCAATGGTCTTCGACGGATCCGTGTGTGGGATTTGCGGCAGTCCATTTGGCCCAGAGGGATGCTTTCAAGTTGGATCGTGTGGGGGCCAATTCCATCCACAATGTCTGATAGTGACAATGATCAGGAGACGGCAATGTCCCCATTGCAGATCACCCTTCCACCCTCGTTTGTACCTCCAATTTGGCCTTCGGGATTACATGCCTAAGGACTGGGTGGTAAGGCCAACGGACTATCCCTTCAACCTTTGCGAGTTTGATGGGACTTCTGTTGAGTGGAATTGGTTATTCAATCGTGCAACGGTTGAACTTTGGAACGATAACAAAGATGGCGAATGGACACAAAATCCACGTCAAATTTTGTATGTTGCAGACGAGTTGTTTCCCAACAAGCCCCCAAACCATGGCATGAAAAGATTTTTGTACCAAACTTTTGGTTGGCATTGGGATGCGACAACCATGCAATTACGGAGAGGCATTCAACCTCCTTTTTACAATGCAAGTGGTGAACTATCAATATCGGAGCATGAGTTGGAAGAAGATGCACATGAGATGCCCATGGAACGGGATTCCCATTTTGAAGCGCACTTAGAGCAGTCGTACCACAAACACAGAACGCAGTTGGAGGCAGTTGAAGCACTCTTGAATAGAGTTACGGATGATGCGGTATTGAGATGGCTAAATGGGGGGCCTAGACCACGTAATGCCACTCCACTGTCTCCTGGAAGTCGTCCATGTCTCACCCGTGAAACCACGCGAATGATGGAAGCCGGGGAATCATCACGAGCACGACGAGGATCTACTTCAGCTGCAATAGACCTCGATTCAGATTCGGATTAGGCATTTTTGTAGCATGTTTAGAAAGTTGTATAAGAACGGAGGAAGACTTTGTACACATTGAACATATTTCATGTTCAAAGAATATGTAATATAAAGAGGAGTTACCGACAAGTTGTCATTTCTAAGATCGTGTAAAAGATAGCATATGGATGTCACATGTTTTAATGTTATTCGAAACTTTTAAAAACTCACTTGAATATTTGTAATTCATATGATAGTCTAACCAAAAGTACTATTGACTACATAGTCAATATTGAATACCACATAAAGATATAATTATATAAATATGCAATAAATAATTTTAAAAAACATGCAATAAATAATTTTATTACTATAATAAAATAATACAACTTTGAACGTAACGTTCGCTTTGTGGTCTAAATGTCTTACCGAAGGCCCTAAGGTTGTAACTTGTATCAATTTTGACGGAAGTAATAAATTATGGGAGTACGTGGGAGCACCGAAAGAACACATTTGTGCAAAACCATTACGTTCGAATCCGTACTGTAGGATCATTTGCTTCGACACATCTTGGGTCCTCTTCAGACTCGTCTGTGCTGAAATCATCATCCGTTTGGGGAGTCGCGCTTCGAAGATGCAACTCTCGGTCACGTTGTGAGAAAATTATCCTCTTGGTCGGCCGGGAGCCATCTGCATCCTGTATGCCATTTTCATCTAGATGTGGTCTACCCTCATCTTCATTGTAGTCTTCAGCGGTAAACGGAAGCGATCGTCCCTGATACCTCTTCCTAGTACGTTTGACACCTCTCGTAGTTCTCTGGCGCCCTCCACCCGTACCACGACTTGAGTGCACTTCATCTCTACTTCCATCTATAAAAGCATCCCCCGTTGTACTTCCGCCTCCAACTCCAAGACCACCTCTTCCATTGGATTGACTGTGTGGAAGTGAAACAGACGCGGGTGGAATTGCAATTGGTATGTTCTCAACAACATGTCGTCGTACAGAAGGACGACGTGGCGCCTCTATAGTAACATTTCTTGAAACATTGTGCATAGCAACCAAAGTAGCACCCACCGCAGTTGCACGTGAAACACCCAATCTAGAAGTATTGGCAATACTTCGAGTGAGAGGACGATGTTGACCTTGTGCATGCAATTGCACCGTAGAGGTGGATGCAATCCTTTGAAGAGCACGGAATCGAGTTGTAGGCATTTCAGGAACATTGGGCGTTGGATCTTCTATACGATGGTTGGATATGAGGGAGGCATCCATGGATTCAGAATGTACTCGGGTTGGAAGTGGATCATGTTGAACGTGCGTTGGCTCATTTACGGGTAGTACATTGTCGCCTTCACCAAATGAAAGAGAATCGCTCCGATGTTGCAAGGAATCTACTTTAATTCCCACATTCTCACTTGCCCCCATAGCAACATTATGGTCAGATGGAAACCCTTCTCCAGTGTGGAGAGTTTCAACATGCGGTCTTCCAATAGACCCCTCATGATCGTCATGCATTGCGTCGTTATGTTGGGGGACATCCGGTTCATCAAACTCAAACACCCCAAGGTTTCCATCACTACCATTGCCATCCTCATCTTCTAAACCATGATTCTCGGAATCGAGGTCATCCAAATCAAAGTCGATGTCATCAACATTGTTGTCTTCATCATTTCCAGCCCTATCAGTTGGATCCACGTCATCTTCGTTGTCATCTTCTTCGTCAAGGTCATCGTCAGAATGGACCTCATTCAATTCGTACCATTGAGCAGGTCTTGGGCCCCTCCGATGTCGAATGAGCCTACTATTGGTATATATGTAGACGAGGTCCTCAGCACGACTATGCTTCAAGCGATTGCGACTCTTGTTGTGAACGTATGAGTACATGCTCCAATTGCGTTCACATGCGGATGCGGAACATACTTGTGCAAGGATACGTCTTGCTATTGTTTGGAGGGCTTTAGCTCCACCTCCCATTGCATCCCACCATTCATGGAGAGGTGCGGCATGCACGCTCGGGTCAGTAGAATCAGCAAAAGGCCCTCGATTTTCAAGAAAATCTTGGTACTGGTGGAGGATTTGGACATAAGTGTCCTCATCTTGAGCAAGCCTGCGAAGAACTCGATTTAGGATTGTCCTCGAATTGTCATCCTCATGGAGTGGGGCCCAACCACGTAGAAGCGGATTTAACATCGCTCCAGCCCAGTGTAGATCATTCAACATCAACCTCCATCTATTTTGAAACGTTACCATAGCATTTGCAGCAAGCTCAGGGCTTAAGCGAAATGGAGGTTTACTGAATCCACGAATATGGGTTTGTAAATCATGCATGACCCTCCAAGCCATTCCCATTGCAGGCGCCTTGCCGTCAAATACACGAAGAGCTTTAACAACCGGGATCACCATATACAAGAAATTTTCGCACGTGTTCCAGAATCCATCAGAACGTATAAAGCTTCGCACAACAGAGCCCTTCATGTAAGAGGTGCCAGATCTCCTCCTCATATCACGCATTAGAGTGATCCAATCCTCATCAACCACCATTCTTTCCAAAGCATTGCGTACTTGGAGAAGACGTTCAATCATGATGAAGTTCGTAGCAAAACGGGTCTCTACAGGTAGGCGGAGTGAGAGATTTGGTGACAACCTCCGGAATATAGCTTGAGAAGCATGATGGTTTTTAACAAATACACAAATATGGCGGGATTTTTTTACCAAATTTTTCACCCATTCCTCCTTCCCCCAATCTTCTAAGAGGAGATTTAGGCAATGTGCAGCACATCCTTGAAAATATAGATCGGGATTTGCTCGAATCAAGTCGCGAGCAGCGGAGGCCATAACTGGGGCATTGTCGGTGCAAACTTGGACCACATTATGTCGACCAACCTTTTCCACAAATGGTTGAATTTGAGCAGCAACGTAGACATGATCCTTGTGATTTCCCGTGGTGTCAATGGTACCCAAGAAAACGTCTCCCTTTGTGCCACATTGAAGAACGTTTAGGAGAGGTCGGTTTTGCACGTTGTCCCATCCATCACAACATATTGTAACACCGTATTTTTCAACGGAATTCCCCAGCTTCTCCTTCACTTGCCTATCTAGGTCAACCTTTATATCAGTTAACAACTTCGTACGGATGGCATTGTACGATGGTGGTGTGTAGGCTGGCATTCGATGACGGGCAGTTTCACGCACAGCATGAACAAATGCAGGATGTCTCACAATGTTGAAAGGAATGTTAGCTTCATAAAAAGCCGTTGCCCATGCTCTATCGAGGAGTTGTTTTGTTGACACATTGAACCCCTCCGTTATGTTGAGTTGACGTAGTTCACGAGGAGGAGTGCCATATATCACAACATCAGAATGTTGAGTGGTTTGGGACATAAGCAAAGGCTCTGTTTCACTAATTACGGAGCCCGCTATAATAGGCTCCAAAGGTACAATATCTGCCACCAGAGAGTCCTCATTTACAATGCCTACATGTAAGGGCACAATGCCTCCGCAATGTTCAAACAAGGCCCTAATATGCGGGGGTACCATCCTACATGTGGAAACATCAGAAGCACCCCCTACATGAGGTCTATAACCAAGGTGGGCCAACATTCTATCTCCTCGGTAAGATATGACGAACGGGCAAAACCTACATTTAACCTGCCTTTGTGATTTACCGGGAACCCTCCCCTTATCCTCGTACCAATGATCCCATGCATCGTTTCGGCGTGGCATGACTTCAACAAAACCTGCAAATACAAACAAGTTAGAGCAAGTCACTTTGATCGCATACTAGGTCTTGTTCAAGAGTGCCACGAGGGCAACCCTAATTCATAGACACTAGATTGGACAAAGTATACTCTGCATTCGGGTCTCACGCATTCAATCCTCACTCCTCAAAGGAGAATCAAAAGACTTGAGACACACTATGTCAGTGGAGGCAAAAATGGCACCTTGCACCCTCAATTTATAGTGTTCGAATCGGACGGGGGAGCGGACGGAGGGGGGGGAGCGGACGGGGGAGCGGACGGAGGGGGGGGGGAGCGGACGGGGGGGCGGACGGGGGAGCGGACGGGGGGGGGGGGCGGACGGTGGAGCGGACGGGTGAGCGGACGGAGGTGGGGGGAGCGGACGGGGGAGCGGACGGAGGGGGGGGGGAGCGGACGGGGGGGCGGACGGGGGAGCGGACGGGGGGGGGGGCGGACGGTGGAGCGGACGGGTGAGCGGACGGAGGTGGGGGGAGCGGACGGGGGAGCGGACGGGGGAGCGGACGGAGGGGGGGGGGAGCGGACGGGGGGGCGGACGGGGGAGCGGACGGGGGGGGGGGCGGACGGTGGAGCGGACGGGTGAGCGGACGGAGGTGGGGGGAGCGGACGGGGGAGCGGACGGGGGGGCGGACGGGGGAGCGGACGGAGGGGGGGGGGGGAGCGGACGGGGGGGGGGCGGACGGGGGAGCAGACGGGTTGGGAGCGGGGCGGGGGACGTGGGCAGACGGAGGTTGGGAACGGGAGCGGACGGGGTGGAACGGGGATTGGGAACGAGGGCGGACGGGTGGGAACGGGGATTGGGAACGGGGGCGGACGGGGGGGCGGACGGGCGCTAGTAGAATTTTCCCCACTTTCCCTTTACTTTGCTGACATGTCGTCACACGTGGACAATGTAAATCCTACGTGTCCGAAATTGGGTAATGTAATTACACAAAAAAATCGGTAAAATTCAAGTCCGGCAGGATAAAGACAGCATCCGGCATAATCCGGCATAATGTCGTGACGGATACGTGTCGTGACGGATACGTGTCGTGACGGCACGACATTATGCCGGGATAAGCCTCCGTCACGACACAATAGACAACCCTGCCGCCAGAGCCTGTGGTTCGCCAGGACGAACCCCACGATGCAGGAGGGTTTGGGTCGGTCGACCCAAACCTCGACAATGCGCAGTCCCCTGCTGCCCAGCATGGTTGCGAAGACACAACCATGGTAGACGTTGAAGGCCCGCAAGGGCCTGGTGATACATCTAACCCTAATCCAATCGATGAACACATGCATGATACGCATGCGGAGGTTGGGTTAGGACAAGGGCCTCATGCTGAGCCTTTGCAGGAGCAGGTCGCTGACGTCGTTGGAGAAGGCGGGGCCGTGAGAGGCGGGGCAGCGGAGATGGCGGAAGCGTCCACAGCATCCAGACATGACCAGGAAGAGGTAATGTACTGAGACCTCTAGTTTGGGTCGTCCGACCCAAACTTCCTGGCCATTGTCTTGTTGCCGTGGTCGTGTCCCCCTAGCTAGGAGGAACTGCCCCACCCCCCACCGCATCCCCATACCTCCCCCCCGCTCTCGTTCCTTTCGTCCCCCGACATGGCCCTCCCCCCCCCCCGCGTGCGACGATTCTCGATCTCTGGCGGACGCAATCAAATTTTGTAGATTTACATTTAGGATAGTGTGAACGACTCGTTCAACGCGGCTCCCCTCATTCAAATTGTACATAGAGATTTTTATAACAAATAAAATCATTCTTTTTGGTGCCCATACGCTTGCTCTTGTGTTCCAAATGTATGTTGTGAGTTTTCCCCATTGTATGGTGTCGTTGCCACAGCTACTTCAATTGTTTCTTGTCTTTTGCACAAACAAATTTCGATATGCTTGAAAATGGACATAGCATGACATAGCCTTCGCCGCCTTCTCTCGCTCGTCTCCACAGGGATCGGAGCGTAGCGTTGCGGCTCCCCGTCGATCCTCTCCCCGAAGCGTGGACGACAGCGCGGCGGCCTCCCCGATTTTACCCGCGCCGGCCTTGCAGCCTAAGACCCGGTTCCTGGTGCTAGACCTCAACGGGGTCCTTGTCCAATGCATGCATTGCCCAAGGGCCCCCACGGTGTCTTTCTCCAAGCCCGAGGACACGAACTACGATGGCCCCCCCACGTACATCAAAAGCAAGCTCGTGTACCTCCGGCCGTGGCTTCGGCGCTTCCTGCAGGTCGCCCTAAAGAAATGGTGGGTGATCGTGTGGAGCTCCATGAAGTCCGAAAACACCCAGGCGGTCGTGGAGTTCATCTTCAAGGGCCTCGAACCCCCGTGCTTGGTCCTAGGACAGGAGTCGTGTAGGACTTTGACCACCCCCGAAGGCAGGGTTGTCAGGAAGCCCAACAACCCCGCCGTGAGCCAATACCTGAAGGTCTTGAAGCCAATCGTGTGGGACGTCCGTCCCTCAATGGTCGGCTGTCCCTACGACGTCCGCCCCACCCGCGACAACACCCTCATGGTGGACGACAGCGCGTCCAAAAACATTTTGAACCCGACCTCCAACTTCATAGTGTGCCCTACGTGGACGGTCGGGAAGGTCCAAGACCGCTTTTTGTTAGACCTCCTTAAATACTTGCAGGCGCTCGCGGGGAGCGGACTCCCCGTGCCCAACTTCGTATCTCGTAATCCAATAGGCGAGAGATACTTGGATCCGAAGGACTATTTGTACAGGGATTTGTACGCTCACGCGAAATATAATAAACTCATTTGAGATAGTACTTGGTGTGACATTTGTGTGTGTGTATATATGCCTTAAATGTATATGGATTTTCACATGCTCCCTCCCCCCCCCTTTCCCTTGGGTATTGTTTGGTTCTTTTGTTTGGCATCAGCGCTTGGAGCCCTCTATTGACATCGTCAGTGAGTCAAACTTGGGAAGCTTCTTCTACGAGACCGTTTACGATGCCGCGTCCACCATCGACTACTCCAAGGAGCCTCTAGATGCCGGGGTCGTCGATAGCCCCCCGCCCAAGCAAATCTTCCGACAATCGCCGTCTCCGTCCCCGCTCAAGGGCATAGATCGCTACTGCGTCCGGGCGTCACCCTCGCGGGAAGGCGGGAGTGTTACACCTCAACGGCGGCTATGTATGGACGCTCGGCCTACAAAGAGTGGACCCCTCCCTATCCCTTTGCGGGACGCCTTGCCCCTCCTCGCCAACTCGGACGCGAGTGCCCGTCGTGCCAAGGTAAGCCCCCCTCCCCATAAATGCACCATGCGTTACAATCATTCTATCCTTAAAAGACCGTGTGACATGTTTGGGTCTTTCTCCTCAAACTAACACATGTTTGCCGGTTCTTAATTGGTTGCAGGTTGCGTCCGGCCTCAAACCTCCACGGTCCAATGCGTCCATTGAGCTGGAGCGCGAGTGCGCCATGCGCCGATATGCCGGACAGTCTACGTCGTCGTATTCGAATTCCTCGTCTTATAATTCGGGCGGTCGACGGAATCCAAAATGTGTTATGGTGGGCCCGCATCCAAAACTCGGCTACAGTCGCGGGCCAGAGATTCTCAGAAATGTTGAGGCGATGCGAGCTAAACAAGCGGCGGCAAAAGAAAAAGATGCGGTCTCCAAGCCTAGATAGGCCATCGTAGGTGTAGACATTGCATGTAGGCGGGATGATTTTAGGCCGCACTATCCAATTGATTTGTGCCATTAGTATGCTATTCAATTTCTCATGCCATACATTGTATATTCTACTTGCAATAATATAAGTGTTATGGGATTACCCCTTCAATATGGTCTAAGGTTTGGATTGCCCTACCTAAACCATCACAAATATGAGTTCTCATATCTTGTATGCAATATTATATTGGTTAACATATTTCCCCTTCAATATGGTCTATGGTTTGGAAACCCCTACCTAAACCATATCCATACAAGCTCTCATGTTTTGTGTGCAATAATATGAATGTTTTAAGATTTCCCCTTCAATTTGGTCTAAGGTTTGGATTGCCCACCGTAAACCATCACAAATATGAGTTATTAATGGGGTTCTTGGTATGAACACCTCTTCAAAGTGTTCGCATCTTACAACTTTCTCCAATATGTGTTCCATTTATCCTTGTTCTTATTTCTGTGAATGTCTCAAAATGCCCAAAAAGTCTCAATTTAACGAATATAGTGTTTAGGGGAAGTAGGGATATAAACGTAGGCAATGGGTTTCCATTTATCCAAGAAAGTTTAATACAGACAACTTTTCTTATTTTATATAAAATGGTTTTGGGATTGGTCACAAGTTTGGCAAGCCTACCAGATAGAACAGAAATGTCATGTACTTGATTCCATTAACATCCTCATGGATTTTTCAATTGTTATTACTCGTAGATCTTTGTGAAAACGTGCCGACATTCTTGTTAGGAGTCAGGTGGGGGTAAAGATAGAGTCTCATTAAAAAAAATTAAACATTATTTGAAAACATTAGATTGTTGAAATTTCATTTGGAAATATAATAAATGTATTCTAAAAATATTCACAATGTATGTAAAATATCCCATAAATGTTTGCATTACTTGATAGCCCATATGTCAACCCCACCAGCCTCTTATCGTGATTCATAACTAACACCAACACAAGTTGCTCCTTCCTAGTAAAAAACTCCATTACAACAAGAATCCACCACAACATCATGCATGTCAGTGCATGCTAGGATGGTTCCATTAAAACTTACTACACTAAATATTGTATTTAGTGTCACCAATTTTAATTGTCTTGCTCAATTTGAATTGTAAACCCCAGTGTAGTTTCACCAACACTAAATGTTAACTTAACAATATTTGTTATTCCTTGTAAAATTTTGAGGGATCATAGTTTTATAATTTTACAATTACTGTCACTTTTTAAGTGATTTTTCATCCAAATTTCAACCATCCATGACAACATTTCATCACAAATTTGTTAGGATGCAAATTATACCAGACTTTGTTTCAATAATTGGCATTTGGATGAACTGAAAGCAAGTTCAATAACAGTACTTGTAGACCTATTCATAGAAAATGTCACTAATAAAATTACCACATGGACATAAAATACCATATGACACTAAATACAATAATTAGTGTATTAACTACATTGATTATCCCAATAAGTGTGTGTTACTATTTGGATTAAATAGTCATAGGTTCTATAACTATTTAATGAAGATTACAAAAACAAAATCAACACAAGAAAACAAAAGGTTTCTAGTATTGCAGCAGCTTCGCAAGGTAATATAACAGTTACAAACATTACCACAGACCAGCACTGATGTGTCGCAATATATCTTAACAACAGAGCCAGTGGATGCTAGGATGATTCCATCAGAGCAAGCAAGCACTAGTGGATTTCCACCAACAAGAGGTGGTGGAGAAATCGTTGGAATCACAGAGATGTCACCGTGACATGAGCAACCTGATGTAATCAATGTGCACAGGTTCAACAAGATTCTGCGAGATCGCATATATACAAAATTTGCTTCCCTGGATGTGTAATATGCATCTAAATTGTCGACAAACGTCACAAATTAATATTACCAGGGTTGTCTCCTAATTGCAGTCTGCAGTAATGGGTAAGTAGTCCAGCGGAAGAGTCGGTGAAAAGTTGTAGTAACGCAGAGTCACAAAGTAATACAACAAACAAGCACTAATGTATGGTAATTCACAACAATAGAGCCTGGATGCTTGGATGATTCCATTAGAACAAACAAGAATTAATATGTACCCGTAACACAGGGTGGTGAGTTTCAACCATTAAAAATTTTAAAACATTGAAAATTAGAATCGCATGGATTCAATATGCATCGATGTAACAAGAAGATGTGCAATCGCATCTACAACAAAATTGTTTTCCAAATGTGTAAACTGCATCTACTAGAATGTCGACAAACATCACAAAATATTAAATTACCAGGTTTAAGTCCGTGAAACCCTAGTGGCAGTAATGGGTAAGCAACCCAGCGGAAGAGTCGGTGAGAATTATGCATTGGAATTATTGGAAATATCAGGAATGAGCATCTTCCCGTCATCAATATGCATCGATGTAACAAGAATCTGTGCGATTGCATCAACACATGTGTTGCCTCCCCGGATGTAGAAATTGCTTCTAGAATGTCGACAATTACAATAAGTTATTATCACCAGGATTAACTCCGCGTAGCCCTAAGCGTGCAGAAATGGGTACTAAAAGCAACCCAGCGGAAGTGCTGGTCAGCCTTTTGTAGTAACGCGGACTCACATTCTAGATACTACAATTTGGCCGATTGCATCTGCTCATATATACAAGCAGAAACAAAAGTCTTGTTTGTTTGTATCCAAGAGATCCCTGCACGCACTGCTTTTGCCCAGAAATCGACGCAAAAGAAATGTTGCTAGAGTTGCAGGGGTGGTTGCAGGTCTGGTCTGCCAGCAAGGTCAAGCTTAAGCCGCATTGATGAGCTTTCCAATGGACTTTGGACTAATTTAGTTCTTGTTGGTGTTAAATTTAGCGTTGCAGTGCAAATGGTGTGGGTTGGATCGTCGCGAGTGGTTTTGTCGATAAGGGATTTAGTCCGAGATATCTTGCGTGTCGATGGATTGCAAGGGAGGGCCAGATTAAAGGCCACATCCCCCATCCCTCCATCGCATGGTGCAAGGGTTTAGTAGTGACGAAAAAACAGCAGACGTGTGGTGACCAGGCTACCTTCCAGCACCCAAATGAAGCGGAAGGTTAGGGACAACATCCAGTTTCTTTCAAGCTCTTGCATCGATCCTACCAAGTTGCCGAATGTGTTGCCGGCTTTGATTTAACAACACACTCCGAGAGAGGGCGGTTGCATGGAAAATGCAGCATCTCCAACACTATGGAGAGAGGGAATGCTCGCATGTGAGCGTAGTATCTCTCATGCATCCAACATAAAAAACTTGACCCAAGGGGAATCCAAGTCATTTGAGATGAATCGGCCACAAACCTATGGCTCGGGTCAAGTTTTTATGTTGGATGGATGAGATGTATGCCACTCGTATGCGATAATTCTTCCCTTTCTCCCAAAATTATCATCAAAACGATGGTAGTTTTGGTGTGTGATCGCAATCTTTGCATCCCAAATCTGGGGTTTTTTTCCTCCCTAACCCTCTATGTATTCTTGAATTTTTTATTTTTTATTTTTTTGCGTTGAATGCCATGAAACTAAGGTAGATGTGCACAATTTGGTGTGTGTTCTTTATATCCTATAAGAAGTGGGGGCAGAGAGAAAATTGTTTGTTGAACACTTGCTTACCTTAGTTGAACCTTAAATATTTTCAACAAGGCCCGAATCTTGCCCCAGGCCCCTGGCCCACCTTCCTCACCCAGCTTACACAAACAAGTTCAATAGAGAGTGCTAGTATATTAATATCTTATAGTACAACAATGTCTATGAGAGATTTCTCCCAACAAAATTTGATTAAGAGCCATCTACAAGCTAGTTTAAAATTGAAAACACTTGATGCATTGATGGGGGTTTCAATGGCAAATATTCCTATTGATGAAATTGATTGGAATGATCTCATATTGTTTTGGAGATATGAGGGATTGATGAATTGACACTCTTGAATGATATGGTGAAACGATATACATCGCAAGATTTAACCACTTGCCCACCTTTGATTTTTGGCCAATATTTTGATATCATCACAAGCTTGTACACATGACATTGTGTTTCTTACCAACACCTTATGGTTGTGTGCTTACTTTTTGTAGAAAACTACATGGATAAGTGAATGTCAACTAATTTGGTTCTTGAATTTTTGTTGTTGTTAGTTTAGTATATCACAGAGATGAAATAGCGATTATTTTTATATTTTTAGTCTTTTATATATATATATATATATATATATATATATATATATTTCAATGAAATTGAAGTTCATAACAAAACATTTGCCAAAGCTTGTTGAGAAAAAGAAAAAGAAAAAACATGTCCATGGACAATAACTAGATAAATTGCACACATCCTAAAACCTAAACACTAGCATGTGAAAAATCACCACCAGAGGCAAGATGGGGTAGTAAATGCTTGCCTCCGAGTCACCCTCCAAGTTGTTGTCTTTAGCAATTTCACAGAGTTTTGATTTCATGTGAACATCTCTAAAGATAATACGAGATCCAGTCAACCGGTGGGGGAGGGGGTTATGCGAGAGTTGCTCCACTTCCAACACATTTTACAAGGGAGTCCACCAACTCCAACAAGACAAGTGAGAAACGTGGGTCTTACAAAGTGGTCACTCTTCTTAATTGGACACCTATATGTAGCAAGGCTTGTAGTTTAAATGGACATTTTTATTGTATAAAACAGGTACATGTCGCGATGAGATTGGCTCAAATATACATTCCTAGTTGCCATACATTAGCTAGCCTAAGCAAATAAGTTGGCAAACATTGTAGACTCCGTTTTACTAGTCGAGTTAACTGTAAAGTCACCAAAAGTGGGGACCAACACAAGCTTTTTACGAAATCTCCCATCCATACTTGCCGCTTCCTAATGTGTGGTTTTTCACTCCACTAGTGGTGCCATAGCAAGAGTGGCCGGTGGGGCACTGGATTGGAGCTGCCTGGAGAGTTGGCGCATGCAGGCCGGATAGGTGCAAGAGATTCGCAATAGCTAGCTCGATCAGACTCTTCTAGTTAGCTCTACAAGCTGGCTACATGATGAGATGCCGGCTTTACAACAGGCGATGAGTCGATCGATGGGTGACAGCAATTCCGGTGACTGGCACTGCCTCCCAGGCTGGCAGGAGGACATCTTATCCTGTTGTCGTGAGCTGCCGAAATAGCTTAGGTTCGCTAGTTATTCTGATAAGATTCATGCCTAAATAACCTGCAATCAGTGCGAGAAGGGACCAGAATTAGTTAGCCCAAGGGCTCTGCTGGATCCGTGGAGGCAGAAAATGGAAAGTCCAGACGGCAGCAAAGAGACAAGCAGAATGCTAACTCCGAGGCGCCAGCGCCCCAGGTCACCACCCACGCCAGTATACACTGCGGAGGAAACTACTGGCCTGCTTCCTGGAGCTTCAACAAGGCAAGCCACCGCCGGCCAGTCTTTCTAGAGTCAAACCCCTCACTTAACAATCCTAATTCACTCCCATTACACAAAACCATTGACTAATTTATCGGCACTCAACACCACTGTATTTTGAAGCATGGTTGACCGCAGCCACTGTCTACAAGGTGTTTTTTTTTTTTTTTTTTTTGCTGTGGTTGCTACACTAAGGGGTTGTTCACACCATGGACCATGAAGTTGTCCCAAGGATTTGTAAAATTTGTGATTGGCTGTTGGACTCGTCCCATGACCGCTTCAGTTTACACCAAGGAAAAAATGTCAGAGTGACGATGGAGTTCGAGGTCCCCAAAAGACACATTCCAAGGCCTACATTATCCACTGACATGGTCCAACGGGTTTTGAGGTAGGAGAGGCAAAAGAGGTGCTATGGTAGAAAAAGGCAGGGGCCCATGGCAAAGAAATGTCGTTATAATAAAATTTTGAAGAAATTTTTTTGGGGGAAGAGAAGATGAAGACAAGAGAAGACAAGAGAATGGTCAAACTTGAATATTTTTTCAAAACTACCCTTTTTGGACATATATGAAAAAAATTAAGCACGTTCACTTTTTGGTGCATGATCATTCCTCTTGGTCTACATTCGGTTTACACCTAGTGAGGAGCCCAAAGGCTTTGTAAATTGATTTTTTAAGAAATTGGACCATGGAAGTTGGACCATCAAATCAACCATAGAAAAAGGCCATCTTCCATGGTCCTGACTTCATGGTCCATGGTGTAAACTAGCCCTATGTATGATATTTAGTGTCACCAATTCTACTTGTCTTGCTCAATACTAAGTGTAAACCGCGGTATAGTGTCACCAACACTAAATGTTAACCCAACATTATTTGTCATTCCTTGTAAAAAAAGTTGGGGGGTTGGGATTATAGATTTACTGTGTTGCAATTACTGTCACTTACCAAGTGATTTTTCATCCACATTTTAATCATCCATGAAAATATTTCATCACAAGTTGCTGACAAGAGAGGGTAGGGTTTTGGCCAAGGGATGAACTCATCCATCATCTGTGACAGTATTTGTTCACTTATTCGAAGTGTCATCCGAAAAGTTACCATAGTGACATTAAATACCATATGACACTAAATATCATGTTTAGTGTAGTATATAGATCAATAAACAAAGTTAATAGTTTTTGTGATCTAATTTTGATCCAAGGTAATTTGCAGAATTAAAGAGGCAAGTTGTTTGCGAAGGCAACATAATTGCACATATCAATGTAGATGGGTCTTAAATGGTTATCTTTTCCAACCATCCCACTTCTCCTAGGATATGAAACACGCCATTAGTACAAGATGGTTAGCATGTCCAAATTGAGACCATAGTTACTGTCCTCATGATTTTTAGAGCTCACATGAACATCTTATTCATTATGAAAGTGAAGATTCTCATGCTGCTTAAATGGTCATATAGCCCCCCCCACCCACCCACCCAAATATCTTGACTATTAAGCCTATAATGGTTATCATGGTTTGAGCATGGAATCAAATTCCTTTCAAACACGCATCTTTTTGGTATCCGTTCTTGAAGCCACACAAACCATACATCACTCAAATACACCCTAACCTCCATAATGTCACCCTTTGTAGTGTCACTCCCTCTTTTATATCCTGAAACCTGAGGAACATATGTGCTCAGCTTAAATCTCCCTCCTTGTTGTCACATTTCCCTCCCATATAACACAATTTTGACATTAAAATAATCCACCAAAGAATTCAAACCCCATGCTCACACACATCACATTGTCATCATTGTCATTATTGGCATTATTGCAATGTTGATTTTGTGTTATTCCATAATATTAATATGCATCTGCTTTAACGTTCAAGACCTCCTTAATATCATCATGTGCACTTTAGTTGCCATAGGCATGATATTAGGGAGGTTAGAGTGTCTTGTTGTTCACATAAGTCATTGGCACGTGGGCTTCCGCCACCATTATTTGGCCACCACTTTTTGTGCACAATCACCATTGGTCTCACAATGTCTATAAAAATCTTAAGATGGCATGTCATGCCTTGATCTCACCATTGCTTGATGTGAACATAATTCATTGTTTTTTGTTAGGTGTGTGCTTGGTAGTATAAACTCACCTTAAATTGTGAAATATAATGTCTTGCACAGTACATTAATCCCTCTACTTCCCAAGGTCACACCTATCATTAAAACCAAGAATCCCGTGTGCTTGCAACATACTCTAACAACCCCCTATATACGAGTTTTTTTTTTTTGTAAACTCAAGTAATACATGTATAATCTCAAGGATAAAAATGCAAGTGACAATATGTGTACATAAAATAAACTAAATTCATATATAGTCATTAACATAAGTATACAAATTTACTTTTGAATAACAATCAACCCCTATAAAATGTAAAATGCAAAACCCTAGCATTCGTCATGGGGTTGTTGAAGATTTTTTCAACCCCCCCCCCTCCATGGATGTAACTCATAAACATCAAGTCTACAATATATGTCATAAAAGCTAATGCAATTATTGTTTCAAAAGATCAATAAGATCATAAGAAGTTTTTCATCAAATGATTAGTAAGATCGCAAGTCCACTTGTTGTTGGCCTTTTTCATACCAACATAAGCCAATCTTCATGTTTGATGGACAATCCATCAAGTCAATTGGATTCCTTTACTCCACCCAATGATTACCAAATTTTCTACGCATCTTGTAACCCTTCCCCAGAAACCAAACCTTAATTAGAGCTAATTATTTTGGTCTACTACATTTTTTATAAGTCTAGCTTCAAGCGTGTTATTGTCTTGACTTTCCTTGCCTGCATTTTGTAATCCTGATAGCAATCAAAACTCAATGCAACTTGAAAAAAAAAACTACTTGACCCATTTTATTGCACTCATTAATTGGTCTCTGCCATGCATGCTTTAATAATCACCACGGCTTAATTCGGAGACAAGACTAACATTAAGCTCTCTATTCAAAGCTAAAGAATTCAATTGATGGAAGAATTTATTTATAAACACCTATTGTTGTTTCTACAATCAAATACACAAAACCACTAATTTGATGTGCACCCAAAGAAGGTAGGGGCAATATGCAATTTGTGAAATTGGGTTTTTTCAGAGGCTCATAACTTTGGAGGTTTTGATATTATTAGTGCATATTTTCCAAAAGGTCTTTATGTGCCTAATGTTTCATTACCTTCATATATCATCCCTATTTGGAACGAGCATAAGAAAGTGTATTGAGATTACGTTTGAATTTGTTTTTGCATGTCTCACTAATGACGGCCCTTGAGTTAAAATCACTATATTCGTTAATTTGAGACTTTCTCTTGTCTCAAATTAATATATGGACCACAACAACATGGTCTAATGTTTGGGTCATCCTACCTAAACCATCTTGATATGAGTTCTTAATTGGGTTCTTGATATAAACACCCGCTTCAAAGTAGTTGCATCTTACAACATTCTCCAATATCTGTGTCATTTTATCCATGTTCTTATATTTGTAACTGTCTCAAAATGCCGAAAAAGTCCCAAATTAACAAATATAGTGAATTTGTCCCTTAGAAGAAAGATGTCGGAGAAGATATAAGGAAGTTTGTGGTCTTCTATGATTCTCTGTTGGAAAAAGATTGGTAGGGTTTTAACGAGTTGTCATTGTGTTGTCCTCTTGACACAATACTACTTCAAAATCTTAATCCCTTTGCTACTTTGAGTTCTCCTCTCAATTCATTGCAATATTAAATTGTTTTGAGGTAACACCCTAAAAAGTAGGATCTGCCACGCAAACTCGAGGTCTTTCATTATGATGTTTTTTCCTTTCAAAGCTCAAATCAAAGTTTGTTTTCCAAAAGAAAAATGCAAAATATGAGGTGGACGTGGAGGAGGCCTTGGAAGTTAACTTACTCTCACATCGACAAGCATGCAACTTATAAACAACGTGTCATAGAGAGGTGTTAGAGAGAAAGCATATGAATCATTGCAAAACTTAATTGAGGCCTTAACAACTCTTGCATCAGTTGTCCTTGATGCTTACGCATCTACATGTTGGTATTTCTCATACTCTCAAGGTGTTTAAGGCCATGTGGATTTCATTATGGTTTTTCTTCATGGCTTGTGCAAATTTATTGACCTCTCAACATTTCATTGCTAGGTGCCTCCATTCATGTTTGCAAACGTAGTGGTTGCCATCTAGTTGTGTACAAGGGTGCAAGCATAGTAAAGTGGACCAAAAAAGTGCTCCGGTATATGAAAGCCATGATTTTCTTGGTCAAACGCCTATAAGTAGTAGCAAAATGTTGTTTAAAATATATTATTTTTCATGATGACCTCTATTGTTAAGTTAGGTACTCAAATATAGAATATCAATATGAGATCTTCAAAACCTATCATCAAAAGTGACGCGTAAAAGCAACTGACTAAATATAGTTTTGAACGTAAATTTCATGACCTTAAATATTTTGAACTTGGAATTTCTTTTCATATTCCTTGAATTCATTATAAACTTGAGGTCATCGTAATTTTTTTTTTCAAAAATTCATCAATTTAATGTAATGTAATTGTATTTTAAACAAGTTTTTGACAATTATCTTTTCAATGACACCCACTTGCACCACCACTGGCACCGTCTTCTAAAATACATATACGTTGTTTGAAATTGTTTTTTGTGAACATAAATTGCTTGGCTTTGTAGATTCATATGTTTTCTAAATGTTTATGAATTTTTATTTCATAAAATTCAAAGTTAGTATATTGTTTTGGATCACTTTCACTTAAACCTGAGCAAGGCTCAAGAGCTGTCCACTTTACCGTGCTTGCACCTACAAGACTCTTCACTATTTGATGTCATCCTTTCATAATTGCGTGATGCAATACCAACTCCTAGTTCGGGTGGAACTCTAACTTAGGCAACCTCCATCAATTCCAACAAAGAGCATGTCAAGAATTGGCAAGGAAAAGTTGATTGAGTACGTAAATTTGACCATTTCTCCAAATTCTCCTAAATGTTTGGAATCCATAGCTTGAGAAATGGCCACTTGAAGTCTAACATTCACAGTTTCATTCTACAAAGAAAATGAAAAATTATTGAAGTGATAACAATTAAAGTGATAAAATTATTTTTCATCAGTTGAGTAATGTTATGCATATCACTTCACAATAAATGCTTTTAAAAATGAGTTCAATCCTATGATTCTTTCAAAAAGTTATAAAAACATAAATAAAAATATTCGATCCTCCATCAACTACCAATATCAAAATTGCCAACCAACCTTAATCATATTTGCAAATTGCTACCCACTCTTTTATGGAGAGAGGGAGTTATCGCATAAGTTGTACTTCTCATCCATCCAACATCAAACCTGCACCCCTATAGGTTTGTTTCCAATTCATCTCCAATGACTTTGATTAGATTGATTTGGGATCTTTAAAGCTAATTCCGGTGTCAACTTGGCTAGAAATAACAACATTTGAGTTGCACTTTATTTTAAGGATTCTATGTTGGATGAATGAGAAGTACATTCATATGCGATGATTCCCTCTCTCCCTCTAAGATGATTATAATACCCTTTTCATACCAACATGGTGGGTAAGTTGGGGTTAAAGTTATTATGTACAAGTTGGTTATCACTTGGCACTCTACTCTAGCTAGTTGGAGTCAACCCACCATTGCAGTATGAAATTTGCAATAGTAAGGTATGTGGTCCTATTGCAGGCACTTCCAACTCCACAAGCAATATATGCCATTGGATTGTTTTAGGAATTATGAAATGTGTAGATTGTGATTTCAAGTTTAAAATTAGAGGTGAGATGCAATATTATAAGAAACATTAAAAAAACTGAAGAAAAAAAACGATGACATAGTCCCTCCCAACTTTGTTAATAGTTGTGTCTAGTACGATGTCTATATTATAAGCACACAATCCAATATCATTCTAGATAATACATGTCTTTTTGAGATCCATTCTTAACTACAAACCTTGCTGCCATATACCCTTCAAATATGGGTGTTCAAATAAGATGAATGACCACATAAGGTCCACATGCCTCATGTAATTGTGTCAATTGTGTCATACATTATGTTGGTGCATCATGTCTACATTCAGAAATTCTACTCGACGATCTTGGTCAAACACATTCGGTATGTGCAAATTCTCTTCTCTCTATAGACAACATTATTCCAAATTCCCATCCAATTCTCATCTCTTGTACTTTAAAATGGTGCCACTCTTTCGTACTACACGATCCAAGGCTCGTATGGATTTGTGTACGTTTATGTGATAGAGGATGTAAGAGTTCCACTTTACTTCAAATAGGTACTATATATCAGCAAGCTTTTGGTGTACAGTGGGGAGCTTAGCAGTCCATAAGCCACTGGTCCATATACAATATTTAAAGTCATTGGCCATTGAATTACGATGTACATAGAATTATCACAGGGTCAAGCGGCACCTTTTGGAATGAGACTGCCGGTTCCAAGCTCAAATTTGAAACGGAAACTTTACATTGGATATGGTTTACAATACTAAAGTATCGTTCAGTTAGCCCCATTTGCTGCTTAAATTCAGGAAAGCAACCTCCGAGCTCTCCTTCGCAGTAGCCACCTCCTTTGACACACGCACAATGAAAGTTTGAGTAAGTAATCTTCAATAAATAAAAAGTACATTTGTGACATGTGTAATACTGTAAAGTGACCCATTCCTTCCCAAAAAAAATTTAGATATTTTCTTATAGTGTATTTGTTTATCCATGTGTGTAGAAATCAATAGTGGAAAACCGGCATTTTCTGTTATTTCCGTAACCTTACAGTGGGTTTACACTAGGGTCAGGGTCCAAGAAACGCAAGGTCCAAACACCTGTCTATGGACTTTAGTTTTAAAATCAAGATTGGATCCAAGCTCGAAGATTAGTGTCTCAAACTAGGAGGAGAATTTTCTTGAGTGGGACATTGCTAATATTTGACAAGCAAGTGATGCCAAACAAAGCCAATTCAAATTTTCACACATTGGAACGGGATCCTAATGTAAACTCCTTGGAACCAAAATTGCTCTTGACCAATAAGATCACTTGATTTTGGACTTTCTTTAGTGTTGGACCCTAGTATAGATCCACCCTTACTCAACTCCGTATCGGACACAAACATTTTGTCTTCGAACAATTTATCGAACAATTTCATTTGGAGGGAAAGAAATACATACAACCAAGGGAGCTCATCAAAGTAAATCCAACCAAATCCTTAATAAGATAACACTATAACTAGAATTTGTTTCTCTTCAAAAGAAAAATAATTCTTCTCTATTACTCCTCCTAAACTCTCTTATTTTATCGGTTATATAGATGCCTCAGCCTTAGGTCTGGCCTAGTACAAAACACCTAAATTTTAGCACCCCACGAGCCATCAAAGAAGCCATGCGTACCAGGAGCAAGTCTGAGCAACCTCATAAGCCTTGACAAGTTTTAGCAATTTGCAACAACTATGGTATCCTAGCCTATTACAGATATGTGACCTTAAACCAAGCTCTAGGGAACAAATTAGAAATAATGTGCCCTAGGTGGATGACATGTCCCTAGCTCAACTAACCTCACATTAATGCATTTAATGACGTGGAGGGAGAGAGAGAGGGGGGAGGAGAGAGAAGGGGAAGGAGGAAGAAGGAGGAAGAGGAGGAGGAGGAAGAGGGGGAAGGAGGAGGGACTAGGGAGCCAACACGAGAATGAGAGGTGTGGTGGGAGAGAGGAAGGTGGTCATTGAGGCCCATAGGTATCGGTTCAAGGCACATGAGACCTTGCCACAACGTGTTGGATGAGATTAGTTGTTCGTTTAGAATGTCTCTTGACATAGTAAGGTCAAAGTCAGTCTATGGTTCTTATATGTTGGATTTCTTACAACCTCTTACTTGCTTGTGGATAATCATAGAATGCTCATAAGTTGTATTAGCATTGACGTCAAACTTCTTTAGGTCTATCATAAGATACCCTAGGGAACATCTTTAAAAAATCATATTTAATTCAAAATTAATTTTAAAAATTTCCAAATTTTTGAAATAGACAAATATTTCATTTTACCTTGCATGAAAAAATTTAAATCGTTCATTACCATAGAAGAGGTCATTGTGAAAATTCACCAATGTGTAGCTCTCGGTCATAGGCTAGGATACCATAGAAATTTGAGATCATGTGAATTATGATACCCGATTCTGTTCTTATTCTCTTTCAATTTTTTTTAAAGCTCAAAGGAAGAATGATTTTTAGTTTCTGAATGTCAATCTACCTTGAGATGTATTAACCTTTTATTTGCTCATAAGTAGGAATAACATGGGTGAGAGGAAAACCAAAGTAACACCATTTAAACAAAATATCACTCATCCTCTTGCCAGGGAAACTAACAAGTCGAAGCTGGTTATATATAGAGTTTGCAATTCAGTAAAGCAAGAGACACATGGCTTGTAGACATTCGACACTTTAAAAAAGCTTAGGGCTAGAGTTAGAAATATGCAACTCTGCAATGTCCAATGGATGCAAGATGGTGCGTCATACTGTACCCTCTCCAAGTGTACCTAAAGGTCGCAAAGGTAACTTTTTTGAAAATGTTATATCTCAACATCTTAAGTAAGTTAACATCTTACTCCACCCTTCTTGAACACAGATCAGTTACAGTGCGATCTGATAGTGTGACTTGAGAAAGTAAAATATTATTAGATTTTGTTATATTTTAAGAGGATTGACAGGGTTATACAAATGATTACCTTAGAATAACACACCATTTGTTTCAAATAGTGGAAGCTAAGCACTCACCATTTTCAATGAACGTGGACACTGTTATTTTTGTTTATTTTCATGAAAATGGTGTCTAGGGTCAGTGTTTGCTACACAAGACATTATGGTGTTCTCTCTCTCTATATATATAAAAGGTGTATAATTGTGAAGTCAATCAATGTCAAAAATGTTGTGAATGCGTCATATAGTTGCACCGCCATTGTTATGACTGTAGTGTGCGTCATACTAAACCGCTCAACATGACTTTTTGTGTTCAGAATAAATTATGTTATAACATCAATCAATGTAAATATCATATCGGTGGACCATATGTGACGAGGTGCCACCATTGTTATTGATGTGCTTCTGATCATGCCACATGTCATGCTCACACCTTGTAATGCTGTTGATATGGCACTAGAGGTAATACCTATTTATGCTCCCGTGTGATTCTAAAGGCATCCACTTGACTATTATTCACAATATTCTGAAGTTCACAGTAGTTAATTGAATTAATGACACTTGTCATACCCAGAAGAGCCCATTAGTTCCAGCCACCTCCTGCCATACTGTATCTACAAATTCCACAAAGTCCTACCTCTTTAATATGACACTTTTGGGGAACGAGAAAGCCATCGTATTATTGAGGTGTCACATATTCAATAATATGACAAATTGGACCTCTTTGTCATAATAACGAGGTACTTCATGAAAACACACAGTGAATATTTTGCCGCATATGCAAAATACATAATCTTTCAAATGTCTTTACAAATATGAAAATTTTCTCATGAAATCTATGTGGACTTGAAGAAGGAGTCAATAGTCCACTAAGTTGCCACTTCAAACTGGCAACATATATCTTATTGAGTTTCTCCTATATGGCATGCAATTTCATTACATTTGCATGAGTAAACTCTAATGAGTTGTCCATAAAAAGAAATGTAGCTAACAATTGAGCATGATGTTGAGCATTTGCCAGTTCCACACTAGGTGGAGGTCTCTCATCAACATCTAAAGATTCCAAGGGCTCTGCATTAAGGTCAAAACTAGGTGGCTTTATTCTTTGTCCCAAGGCCATATCAGCTTTGACATGCAATATTGTTTTCACCTTCAGTTACCATATAATCTCCAAATGACATCTCATCTTGTCCAAGTTGCAATTTTGATATGAGGAGTGCCAGATCTTTAGAATCCTTGGGTCAATCTTCATTTTCCTCGTTGATCCTCATTTCCCATGTTTTAACATCTTTTTGCATTAAAATATCTTTTATTCACATTTCATATGTGAAAGTTACATAAATTTAATACTAGCTATGCACTTATACATGTGTGGATACCATCATATATGCATTTATTACCTCTAGAATATGGCATTTTGAGGGTCCAAAAGTGTCGTATTAACAATGTCATAGTCGTATTAATAATTATAGAGGCAGATTCTAACTAGAAAGTTTGGTTTACAAAATTTGTATCATTATATCGAGGTTGTTGTATTATTGAGTGTCATATTAAAGAGGCAGGACTGTAGTGGTGATTATAACCTTTCCGGGCCATGAGTTGCCCTTTTTAGGTGTTTGACCTCTCTTAGTGGCCATTGAAAATGCAATGGGTTGCAGTTGTATACCTATTTGTGGTAACCAGTTTGTTTGTGACGGTTCTCCCCAGGCCACGTCTTTGTGATTACGAAGGCTACTAACTGAGTCGAGTCACTGGTTGCATCAATGGCAAGAGATATATAATTTGTATCTCCAACCGCTTACAAAACCAATGAATAGGGAGAACTGACCGCTAGTTGAGTTTGAGAAATAACTGGTTGACGTTCAAGACTTCAGGAAAATTACCAATCATTTTAGAGGAATATATTGAATATACCTCAATTTAATAAAGAAAAACTGAAAGATGTCAACATGTAACCGGTTCGATGTAGAATCACTAGGATCTTGACCGATTATGCCCAAAATTCTCCTCAGACACTGTACAAAACAAACTTGAAATGGAAAGATATGCTGACCATTTATCTGAATATATCAATTTTGTTGCCAAACAAGCAGTGCCATTGAATATATGGTCTATGGCAGTTAACTGGGATAATACACAACCAACTCATCCTGAAAAACCTACCCTATATATGATACCCTACCAAGTAACTACTAACTTACTTCAACAAGATAATATCTGTGATCAAAAGTGGCAGACTTGGACGCGGCTGGCAACCATCCTTCAGCATTCACAAAGATGATAAGGGATATGGCCCTATATTTGTGGGCACTGCCAACTGTGCATGCAACTTTGGCCATCAAAGCAAGTCAGCTTCAATGTCTCCTCCGGTTAGCAATTGCAAATCATGGAGATTGTCATTTCAAGTTTTAAAATCTCAGAGTTGAGAAGCAAACAGGGTTGTCTATTGTGTCGTGACGGAGGCTTATCCCGGCATAATGTCGTGCCGTCACGACACGTATCCGTCACGACATTATGCCGGATTATGCCGGATGCTGTCTTTATCCTGCCGGACTTGAATTTTACCGATTTTTTTGTGTAATTACATTACCCAATTTCGGACACGTAGGATTTACATTGTCCACGTGTGACGACATGTCAGCAAAGTAAAGGGAAAGTGGGGAAAATTCTACTAGCGCCCGTCCGCCCCCCCGTCCGCCCCCGTTCCCAATCCCCGTTCCCACCCGTCCGCCCTCGTTCCCAATCCCCGTTCCACCCCGTCCGCTCCCGTTCCCAACCTCCGTCTGCCCACGTCCCCCGCCCCGCTCCCAACCCGTCCGCTCCCCCGTCCGCCCCCCCCCCGTCCGCTCCCCCCCCCCTCCGTCCGCTCCCCCGTCCGCCCCCCCGTCCGCTCCCCCGTCCGCTCCCCCCACCTCCGTCCGCTCACCCGTCCGCTCCACCGTCCGCCCCCCCCCCGTCCGCTCCCCCGTCCGCCCCCCCGTCCGCTCCCCCCCCCCTCCGTCCGCTCCCCCGTCCGCTCCCCCCCCCCTCCGTCCGCTCCCCCGTCCGCACCCCGTCCGCTCCCACCCCTTCCGTCCGCTCCCCCGTCCGATTCGAACACTATAAATTGAGGGTGCAAGGTGCCATTTTTGCCTCCACTGACATAGTGTGTCTCAAGTCTTTTGATTCTCCTTTGAGGAGTGAGGATTGAATGCGTGAGACCCGAATGCAGAGTATACTTTGTCCAATCTAGTGTCTGTGAATTAGGGTTGCCCTCGTGGCACTCTTGAACAAGACCTAGTATGCGATCAAAGTGACTTGCTCTAACTTGTTTGTATTTGCAGGTTTTGTTGAAGTCATGCCACGCCGAAACGATGCATGGGATCATTGGTACGAGGATAAGGGGAGGGTTCCCGGTAAATCACAAAGGCAGGTTAAATGTAGGTTTTGCCCGTTCGTCATATCTTACCGAGGAGATAGAATGTTGGCCCACCTTGGTTATAGACCTCATGTAGGGGGTGCTTCTGATGTTTCCACATGTAGGATGGTACCCCCGCATATTAGGGCCTTGTTTGAACATTGCGGAGGCATTGTGCCCTTACATGTAGGCATTGTAAATGAGGACTCTCTGGTGGCAGATATTGTACCTTTGGAGCCTATTATAGCGGGCTCCGTAATTAGTGAAACAGAGCCTTTGCTTATGTCCCAAACCACTCAACATTCTGATGTTGTGATATATGGCACTCCTCCTCGTGAACTACGTCAACTCAACATAACGGAGGGGTTCAATGTGTCAACAAAACAACTCCTCGATAGAGCATGGGCAACGGCTTTTTATGAAGCTAACATTCCTTTCAACATTGTGAGACATCCTGCATTTGTTCATGCTGTGCGTGAAACTGCCCGTCATCGAATGCCAGCCTACACACCACCATCGTACAATGCCATCCGTACGAAGTTGTTAACTGATATAAAGGTTGACCTAGATAGGCAAGTGAAGGAGAAGCTGGGGAATTCCGTTGAAAAATACGGTGTTACAATATGTTGTGATGGATGGGACAACGTGCAAAACCGACCTCTCCTAAACGTTCTTCAATGTGGCACAAAGGGAGACGTTTTCTTGGGTACCATTGACACCACGGGAAATCACAAGGATCATGTCTACGTTGCTGCTCAAATTCAACCATTTGTGGAAAAGGTTGGTCGACATAATGTGGTCCAAGTTTGCACCGACAATGCCCCAGTTATGGCCTCCGCTGCTCGCGACTTGATTCGAGCAAATCCCGATCTATATTTTCAAGGATGTGCTGCACATTGCCTAAATCTCCTCTTAGAAGATTGGGGGAAGGAGGAATGGGTGAAAAATTTGGTAAAAAAATCCCGCCATATTTGTGTATTTGTTAAAAACCATCATGCTTCTCAAGCTATATTCCGGAGGTTGTCACCAAATCTCTCACTCCGCCTACCTGTAGAGACCCGTTTTGCTACGAACTTCATCATGATTGAACGTCTTCTCCAAGTACGCAATGCTTTGGAAAGAATGGTGGTTGATGAGGATTGGATCACTCTAATGCGTGATATGAGGAGGAGATCTGGCACCTCTTACATGAAGGGCTCTGTTGTGCGAAGCTTTATACGTTCTGATGGATTCTGGAACACGTGCGAAAATTTCTTGTATATGGTGATCCCGGTTGTTAAAGCTCTTCGTGTATTTGACGGCAAGGCGCCTGCAATGGGAATGGCTTGGAGGGTCATGCATGATTTACAAACCCATATTCGTGGATTCAGTAAACCTCCATTTCGCTTAAGCCCTGAGCTTGCTGCAAATGCTATGGTAACGTTTCAAAATAGATGGAGGTTGATGTTGAATGATCTACACTGGGCTGGAGCGATGTTAAATCCGCTTCTACGTGGTTGGGCCCCACTCCATGAGGATGACAATTCGAGGACAATCCTAAATCGAGTTCTTCGCAGGCTTGCTCAAGATGAGGACACTTATGTCCAAATCCTCCACCAGTACCAAGATTTTCTTGAAAATCGAGGGCCTTTTGCTGATTCTACTGACCCGAGCGTGCATGCCGCACCTCTCCATGAATGGTGGGATGCAATGGGAGGTGGAGCTAAAGCCCTCCAAACAATAGCAAGACGTATCCTTGCACAAGTATGTTCCGCATCCGCATGTGAACGCAATTGGAGCATGTACTCATACGTTCACAACAAGAGTCGCAATCGCTTGAAGCATAGTCGTGCTGAGGACCTCGTCTACATATATACCAATAGTAGGCTCATTCGACATCGGAGGGGCCCAAGACCTGCTCAATGGTACGAATTGAATGAGGTCCATTCTGACGATGACCTTGACGAAGAAGATGACAACGAAGATGACGTGGATCCAACTGATAGGGCTGGAAATGATGAAGACAACAATGTTGATGACATCGACTTTGATTTGGATGACCTCGATTCCGAGAATCATGGTTTAGAAGATGAGGATGGCAATGGTAGTGATGGAAACCTTGGGGTGTTTGAGTTTGATGAACCGGATGTCCCCCAACATAACGACGCAATGCATGACGATCATGAGGGGTCTATTGGAAGACCGCATGTTGAAACTCTCCACACTGGAGAAGGGTTTCCATCTGACCATAATGTTGCTATGGGGGCAAGTGAGAATGTGGGAATTAAAGTAGATTCCTTGCAACATCGGAGCGATTCTCTTTCATTTGGTGAAGGCGACAATGTACTACCCGTAAATGAGCCAACGCACGTTCAACATGATCCACTTCCAACCCGAGTACATTCTGAATCCATGGATGCCTCCCTCATATCCAACCATCGTATAGAAGATCCAACGCCCAATGTTCCTGAAATGCCTACAACTCGATTCCGTGCTCTTCAAAGGATTGCATCCACCTCTACGGTGCAATTGCATGCACAAGGTCAACATCGTCCTCTCACTCGAAGTATTGCCAATACTTCTAGATTGGGTGTTTCACGTGCAACTGCGGTGGGTGCTACTTTGGTTGCTATGCACAATGTTTCAAGAAATGTTACTATAGAGGCGCCACGTCGTCCTTCTGTACGACGACATGTTGTTGAGAACATACCAATTGCAATTCCACCCGCGTCTGTTTCACTTCCACACAGTCAATCCAATGGAAGAGGTGGTCTTGGAGTTGGAGGCGGAAGTACAACGGGGGATGCTTTTATAGATGGAAGTAGAGATGAAGTGCACTCAAGTCGTGGTACGGGTGGAGGGCGCCAGAGAACTACGAGAGGTGTCAAACGTACTAGGAAGAGGTATCAGGGACGATCGCTTCCGTTTACCGCTGAAGACTACAATGAAGATGAGGGTAGACCACATCTAGATGAAAATGGCATACAGGATGCAGATGGCTCCCGGCCGACCAAGAGGATAATTTTCTCACAACGTGACCGAGAGTTGCATCTTCGAAGCGCGACTCCCCAAACGGATGATGATTTCAGCACAGACGAGTCTGAAGAGGACCCAAGATGTGTCGAAGCAAATGATCCTACAGTACGGATTCGAACGTAATGGTTTTGCACAAATGTGTTCTTTCGGTGCTCCCACGTACTCCCATAATTTATTACTTCCGTCAAAATTGATACAAGTTACAACCTTAGGGCCTTCGGTAAGACATTTAGACCACAAAGCGAACGTTACGTTCAAAGTTGTATTATTTTATTATAGTAATAAAATTATTTATTGCATGTTTTTTAAAATTATTTATTGCATATTTATATAATTATATCTTTATGTGGTATTCAATATTGACTATGTAGTCAATAGTACTTTTGGTTAGACTATCATATGAATTACAAATATTCAAGTGAGTTTTTAAAAGTTTCGAATAACATTAAAACATGTGACATCCATATGCTATCTTTTACACGATCTTAGAAATGACAACTTGTCGGTAACTCCTCTTTATATTACATATTCTTTGAACATGAAATATGTTCAATGTGTACAAAGTCTTCCTCCGTTCCTATACAACTTTCTAAACATGCTACAAAAATGCCTAATCCGAATCTGAATCGAGGTCTATTGCAGCTGAAGTAGATCCTCGTCGTGCTCGTGATGATTCCCCGGCTTCCATCATTCGCGTGGTTTCACGGGTGAGACATGGACGACTTCCAGGAGACAGTGGAGTGGCATTACGTGGTCTAGGCCCCCCATTTAGCCATCTCAATACCGCATCATCCGTAACTCTATTCAAGAGTGCTTCAACTGCCTCCAACTGCGTTCTGTGTTTGTGGTACGACTGCTCTAAGTGCGCTTCAAAATGGGAATCCCGTTCCATGGGCATCTCATGTGCATCTTCTTCCAACTCATGCTCCGATATTGATAGTTCACCACTTGCATTGTAAAAAGGAGGTTGAATGCCTCTCCGTAATTGCATGGTTGTCGCATCCCAATGCCAACCAAAAGTTTGGTACAAAAATCTTTTCATGCCATGGTTTGGGGGCTTGTTGGGAAACAACTCGTCTGCAACATACAAAATTTGACGTGGATTTTGTGTCCATTCGCCATCTTTGTTATCGTTCCAAAGTTCAACCGTTGCACGATTGAATAACCAATTCCACTCAACAGAAGTCCCATCAAACTCGCAAAGGTTGAAGGGATAGTCCGTTGGCCTTACCACCCAGTCCTTAGGCATGTAATCCCGAAGGCCAAATTGGAGGTACAAACGAGGGTGGAAGGGTGATCTGCAATGGGGACATTGCCGTCTCCTGATCATTGTCACTATCAGACATTGTGGATGGAATTGGCCCCCACACGATCCAACTTGAAAGCATCCCTCTGGGCCAAATGGACTGCCGCAAATCCCACACACGGATCCGTCGAAGACCATTGGATGTGGACCCGGCCATAACAACTCACCCCTCATGCTGTATGGATATTCATGCACTTGGGTCACATCCCAATGGTGATCGGAGTCGATCAGTTGCCGCCAATCCAAGCTCCCGTTAGGCAATTTCAAGTCATCCTCATCATCCCACCTACTAGGGTACATATGTTCTTGATCTGGCCATGACGTGAGCATCAAGTTCCGCAATCTATGATTGCGGTTCCATTCTCGCTGGATGCTCTCAAATTCAGCTTCATATTGACGAGCCTTGGCCATAGAAAGCAATGTCCCTGTCCTCATATTGGTTCGCTCCACGATCGCATCCGATAGAAATTTCCTCAACCTTGCATTCTGCTCCTCCAGTGTGCCAATCTTGGATTCGTGATCGACAACCACTTCATTGACCACTTGAAGTTGTTGTTGCATGTCCACCACCTCCTTTTGCAAAGCCTCCATCTTTCCTTGCATTACTTCATTCCTTGTACATACGTCCGCTGCTTGTGACTTTGCAATCATGGCCTCCTGTAAAGCTGTATCCCTCTCTGCTTCCAAAGACTGGATGTTAATTGGTGTACTACTTGAACTGCCAGCCTCCCCCATCGTAAGTGTTGCAAGTCGATTTTCCAACTCGAGAATCCTTGCTTTATACTCACGAATTTCCTCGGCATGTTGCTGGCGCAATGCCTCCATTCTGCTCTCCATCATGTCCGCACCAAGTTGACCAGGGTTTACCTCGTTTAGGGCCTCGTTAACCACCTGGTTAACCAGCTCGTTAACCACATCGACATTTACCTCCATGCCCTCCTCATCCATATGCTCAAACGCCTCCTCGATGGCCATCTCCACGTCATTGGCTGGTCGTTTGCGAGTACGTGGTTTTTTTGGTTCCCGACCTTCTGGAATTGGTGCCCCAGGCTCATCCACTAGTTTAGGATTCTTCATGAACCACTCCGGAACGGGAGTGTATGGAATATCCGGAACTGTGCATTTAGTGAATGCAATTCCAATACCCCCAAATTTTTGATCATGCAGAGCACCCAAACTTGACCAATCCACCCTAACTCGCAACACGTGCTCCGCATACATCATACACGCCACCGACTTTGGAATTGCACTCTTGGGCCATCTATCCAAATTGGAGATACTTCTAAGTATCGTTAGGAATCTCCATTTTGCCTCCACGTCTTCAAGCTGCGTATAGCTCGCATTGACGGCCTTGCAATGTCGCTCGTGACAATGTCTTGGCCACAACCGATCAAAGTGAGGGAAACCCACGTACTGCATTGCAGTCTTCGCTGACCACGGTTGTGGTACATTCTCCCAACCTACCCTGGCTTTTTGGGAGGGATCATCGTAAACATTCCACTCCAAATCAGCGGCCTTGCGTCCATGTCCTCTGGAACACCCAGAACTAGATCCTCCACTTGCACTTGCCATGTCTCCAGTTCCTCCACTTGCCATGTCTGAAAATTGGAGTTTCTAATTCTAATTCCACCCAAATTGGAGTTTCTAATTCTAATCTAGAACTCTACTTTTTAAAATACTAATTGCACTTCATAATAGTGCTACAAAATATCCAAGCATACACTTCAAAATAGTGTTGCTGTGGAATTAGTTCAAAAATGTCCCTAAAAATTAAAGTTCAACTATTCGGCACACCCTTCGAGCACCCCGCTACCGGCGCTCACGCAGAGGCCAGTTGACTGGGCGCGTCACAAGGAATATGCCAAATAACGGCCACGTGGATCTGCCAAAACCTGCCACAACCTGCCAAAAGTAGTGTAAAAGGATCCCAAAAAAGGGATCCTTAACTCCTCCGAGAGCCCCGCTACCCCGCACTCTGTGTTAGAGGAGGGTTGTCTGGGCGCCCAGAAGGAGTGGAGTAAGGTATGTAAGTGGTCCCCTCCACTTATATACCCCCGTCCGCCCCTCCATCCGCTCCCGCGTCCCCACCCGTTCGCACCCGTTCGCACCCGTTCGCACCCGTTCGCACCCGTTCGCACCCGTTCGCACCCGTTCGCACCCGTTCGCACCCGTCCGCACCCGTTCCCGCCCGTCCGCCCCAGAGTCCCCCCCCGTCCGCACCCGTTCCCTCCCGTCCGCCCCCAGCGTTCCCCCCCGTCCGCACCCGTTCCCTCCCGTCCGCCCCCAGCGTTCCCCCCCCGTCTGCTCCCACGCTCCCCTCCGTACGCTCCTCTCCATACGCTCCAGCGTTCCCATCCCGTCCGCTCCAGCGTTCCCATCCCGTCCGCTCCTCGTTCCCACCCGTCCGCTCCTCGTTCCCATCCCGTCCGCTCCTCGTTCCCACCCATACGCTCCTTGTTCCCCACCCGTCCGCCCCGCGTTCCCTCCCGTCCGCGCCACCGTTCCCCTGCCGTCCGCCCGTCCGCGCCACCGTTCCCCTGCCGTCCGCTCCGCGTTCCCCTGCCGTTCGCTCCGCGTTCCCCTTCCGTCCGCTCCTCGTTCCCACCCGTCCGCTCCTCGTTCCCACCCGTCCGCTCCTCGTTCCCACCCGTCCGCTCCTCGTTCCCACCCATCCGCTCCTTGTTCCCCACCCGTCCGCCCCGCGTTCCCTCCCGTCCGCGCCACCGTTCCCCTGCCGTCCGCTCCGCGTTCCCCTGCCGTCCGCTCCGCGTTCCCCTTCCGTCCGCTCCGCGTTCCCCTGCCGTCCGCTCTGCGTTCCCTACGTCCGCTCCGCGTTCCCCTGCCGTCAGTTCCCCCCGTCCGCCCCCTGTTCCCCTCCCGTCCGCTCCATGTTCGTGGACGGGAGGGAACGCGGGTCGGACGGGTGGGGAACGCTGAGCGGACGGGTGGGAACGAGGAGCGGACGGTGGGGAACGAGGAGCGGACGGAGGGAACGCGGGGCGGACGGGTGGGGAACGCTGAGCGGACGGATGGGAACGAGGAGCGGACGGTGGGGAACGAGGCGCGGACGGAGGGAACGTGGCGCGGACGGGAGGGGAACGGGGCGGACGGGTGGGGAACGTGGACCGGACGGGGGGGAACGGATGAAAGATGGAACGATTAGCGGACGGGAGGGAACGGGGCGGCAGGGGAACATCGTAGAATTGCGACCACATATGAATTGGACTTCATATGAATTTTTTAGAGCCAAAAAACGGACACTATAGTCACCATCTATAAATGTTAACCCTCGGGAGTGGATCAAAGTGCGATTGAGCGGCCCAACTTTGTTGAGAGTCCAAAGAAATGAACCCTAAATAGCCAATAAAATATAGTAAGGGTAGCCTTAGTTGGGCATAGTGTGATGCCTCCAAAGGCCAAGCCCAAAAGTCCAAACTCAAAGGAGCATGCCACTTTATTACTTGCTCAAAATAACCCCTCCAATCTAACGGCCAAGATCTTGTCAATGATTGATTATTATAATGAAAAAAATGTAGGCATTGAAAAAAAAAGCAGGTGGGTTCGTTGGAAAGCTAGGAACCTAAACCCTCAAACCATGTATGGAAACACTTCTACATGAGTGTGAGAACAAATCAATGGCACATATGTGGTAGTAATTTGGAATGACGTAGGGTTTAGGGTTTAGGGGTTTAGGGTTTAGGGTTTATGAACCACTAAGGTTGAAGCACAAATTAATGATTTATTGAAGGAAAGTGCATTCGGATGGGTGACATCGGTTATGAAACCATATGAACCACTAAGGTTGAAGCACAAATTAATGATTTATTGAAGGAAAGTGCATTCGGATGGGTGACATCGGTTATGAAACCATATGAACCACTAAGGTTGAAGCACAAATTAATGATTCATTGAAGGAAAGTGCATTCGGATGGGTGACATCGGTTATGAAACCATATGAACCACTAAGGTTGAAGCACAAATTAGTGATTTATTGAAGGAAAATACATTCGGATGGGTGACATCGGTTATGAAACCATATGAACCACTAAGGTTGAAGCACAAATTAATGATTCATTGAAGGAAAGTGCATTCGGATGGGTGACATCGGTTATGAAACCATATGAACCACTAAGGTTGAAGCACAAATTAATGATTCATTGAAGGAAAGTGCATTCGGATGGGTGACATCGGTTATGAAACCATATGAACCACTAAGGTTGAAGCACAAATTAATGATTCATTGAAGGAAAGTGCATTCGGATGGGTGACATCGGTTATGAAACCATATGAACCACTAAGGTTGAAGCACAAATTAATGATTCATTGAAGGAAAGTGCATTCGGATGGGTGACATCGGTTATGAAACCATATGAACCACTAAGGTTGAAGCACAAATTAATGATTCATTGAAGGAAAGTGCATTCGGATGGGTGACATCGGTTATGAAACCATATGAACCACTAAGGTTGAAGCACAAATTAATGATTTATTGAAGGAAAGTGCATTCGGATGGGTGACATCGGTTATGAAACCATATGAACCACTAAGGTTGAAGCACAAATTAATGATTCATTGAAGGAAAGTGCATTCGGATGGGTGACATCGGTTATGAAAGCATATGAACCACTATGATTGAAGCACAAATTGGTGATTTGTTGAATGAGTGGATAACTAATCAAATATGGAAAGTTCAAAGAGGTATCAAAGAGGTTTCCAATGCGGATGTCGGAAGATTTTTTCAAAAGTGTACATTTTTAACCTAACCAACTTTATTTTTATTCCGATTGCGTTGACTTTATCTTACTAACGAGAATTGGATCCTCTACATATTGGATTACATCAATTATTGGTCATGGTCATCAAGTCCTTAGAGGTCAATATATAAGTAGATCATTGAGACTCATACATATAACGAAGGTAGAGTATCATGGATAGGATGGGAAAGGGGAGAGTCATGTTTGAGGGTGTAGAATGCGATGAGGAGATACACAATTTAGACGATCCCCATATTCCATTCAATGCAACACCCGAGCGTGAGAGAGATGAGAGAAGTGCTAGGGATCGATTTCGTGATGAGTATGTCATGACTCCCTTCTCACAATCTACACAAGCTTGGAGGATGAGGGCGGCGGAGGAACAACGACGATATGCAGACAACTTTGAGATCGATGCGGTGGAGAAGGACCACACACAATGCGTGGGTGGAGATCTAAATGATCTAATTGATTTGTGTGCGGATATTTTGGAGAAGCCCGGGGATGTGGATGTGGATGTGGATGTGGATGTGGAGGAGACTTCAATCGACATTGAAATAGTCAAGGTAGCGGGGGAATCTTCAAAGACTATGTCTATTCGTAAGAAGAGGAGAGGATTGTCGCCTCATCGGCTACCATTGAAGGAACGGATGAAAGACCGAACGATTAGCTATTTTGATTTACTTCAGCCGAATCCTCTTCCAAAAATGGAGCCTCGCCGGAAGCCAGGAGCATCTACGAGGTTGGGATGACGGAATGAAGTGGAATATTATAGTTTGCATGGTTTGTTCATGTATATGATTAATAAAGGGCATTTGTAACGTTGTCGCAATAATAAAGTTATGACTTGTATAATATGTTGTACCACTTTTATGATTTATTTATTTATTTTTAATTCACCAACCGAACAGTTTCTGTTGAGATAAACAAGCACAAAGCAATATGAAACTATGCATCCACTTCTCAGTTCCAAGAGAAATTTTTTTAACCACTTTACGTTCACCCTTAGTTGATTATTGCTATTTTAGTGTACTTTATTATGTGGATGGGGGGACTATTATGTAGAGGACTTTTATTGCATATTCTTGTAGAGGACTTCATTACCTATCCATGGATACCAAAAACTCATTTTTTGGACTTCATATGAATTTTTGAGAGCCAAAAAACCGAGACTATGTCCAAACTTCCAAAAAAAAGTGATTGTGAATTATATAAATATAAATATAAGCAATTGTGAAGTATGTGTGCAATATGTGTGGAGTACAAGAAATAACATTTAGAGATGTTTAGGATCACGTGTACAACCGATATAACTATTGCAACATTGTGCTCAACTTTAGTTAACTAGATATAACTATAGTTGACTACATTTTGTGGCATACCAAAATTAGAATAAATATAGGTAATTGCATTTTGGCAAGACATATCACGAACAACTATAGTTAACTTGAACTTAGCACATGGATGTGATAACAACGATGTGAAAGAATGATGTGGCCTCACGAGAGGCGAGAACCTTGGTTAGTCTCCCATAGACTTCTTCTCGATTATGAAGCAAAAATCCTCATGGAGTATGAACATTGCACTAAGATCCATAAATCTCATACAATATACAAGTTGTGTATGAAAAAATGATGGCTTTATTTACATCTCCAACGGTTACAAAATTGGTATGATCCAAAATTGCTGCAAAGAAAACAAAAAAAAACTATTTTGCAGTGTCACGGAAGCACATTGTCGGGTTAACCATGTTGTATGGAGGCGACTTCAACATGTTCACTACATGTGTGATGGTTGACCTTTCCGCTGGATTGGGCTTCGTCAATGCATCCAATGCTATCTCAAACCGCATCTTCAAGCCATTTGGATCACTGTTTAGCTGAAACAACGAGGAAGTCGAATCCCTGGCATAAATCTTCTTTGCCAAAGCACCCACTGAGAAGGACTCCGAGAGAAACGTGTGCCTATGTTTCCGAGCCATCCTCACCGGAGAGGTAGATGTTCCACGCTGCCCTCGTACATGGAATAATTCTGGACCAGCACAGTTGTATTTTATGCGGTGCTTGTTCATCTCATCCACTGATTCTTTTCCATAGTTGGAGGGTGCGTCTTCATCTCCCCATGATGCCATCCCCCAATCACACACACCAATGAAAACCGTGTTCTCACGGTCTTGTGGGAAATGCAGCATGACATTGTTGGGATTAAGGTCATTGTGCAACACGTCATGCTTGTGCACTACATCCACAATGCACATTAGAGCCCATGCCAAATAAGCTCGATGCCTTCGATATACAACCAACCGTTTCCGTGCTTCAAAGTCTGCCCCAGGCATTTGAAGGATTGTGCGCTCGTGGGTTTCCGGAACTTGGTGGTCATAGACCCTCATGTTCTTCAAGGAGCCTCCATTCCACCACATCGAATAGGATTCGTATGTTTTCGGATGGAGGTATTGTAGCTTGATTATCCCAGGATGATCTACTGGGCATGCCAATGCTTCAACCGAACGCTCCTTTCGGTTCTCCAGACTATTCGTGGCCTTCATGGTCTTCCCAGCCCACTCTATCCAGTTAGGGATGAATGATGCTCCATGAATTGTGACTCTCCGCACCATTCCGAAGGTCCCTTGGAAGATTTCCCTATCCAAGGGTTTGATCTCCACATTCCTAGGCAACCATATGACACCCTGCCGGCCCTGAGTGGCAATGTTGTCTGCCAGCTGCCTGTCAATAAAAACGGGAAGGTTGCGGGCGGATGTGCCTTTTGCTGCTATTACGCCTCTTTTCCAATTCTCTAGCTTAATGTACAGCTCGGACCTCCTCCCACCACTACTTCCCTCTCCAGGATGCATAGCCTCATATGACATCGTTGGATTGTAGATTGCTTCCACAGCTTGTTTTTCAATCCATGTGTTCCAATCGCTCATGCCCCTAGCTTCCTCAAACTCCGGTCCAGACGTGGCTTCCGTGAGAATAAGCATCAACTCGTTCCTCGCCAACTCTAAACCCTTTGTACCATCATTGAGGTATTTTTTCTCCAAATAAACCATGCTGTTACTTCTAAACCAATCCAACAACACGATCCTGCAATGATTTCGAGCCTCATCGGTCCGCGGGTCGCGTTTGCCTCTATGTTTCCTTTTCTTTGATTGCGAACCCGATGCCGCGGACCCGTCCTCCGTCCCTTCCGAAACTGCTGGGCGTTTTAATCCCCGTCTTTCAGTCTGCTCCGAACCCTGAGGTACATCACGTGCAGGGCTTTCCGGTCTTGATGTCCGCCGTGTCGGAGATTGTGGTGGCACGTTCTCCGAACGAGCCGGTGCATGTATTTCTGTGGAACTGCCTGAGCTTGGTCCCCTTCCAGTTCTCCCTCTATGTCCACTGTTTCCCCGACTCCCACGTGTTCCACGGCTTCCCCGTGTTTGGTTGCCTCCCGAATGACCAACAGCCAAGAACTCTTCGTCAAACTGAAAGGGATCTGGACGTGGTGGACGTGCTGCAGTACTTCCACTTCCAGGATCGCTTCCCGTACCCTCGGCAGTATTCGCCGATGCATTGCCTACGAGCCAAGCACGGTGCACCCTCAAATCCTCGTTCTCGTAAGGAGCAATGCCCTCCCCCTCCATCGTGATAAAAATCACGTGAGTGAGTGAATCTGAAAATGAGTCGTGATAAAAATCACGTGAATAAGTGAGTGTGAAAATCTCTCGTGATAAAAATCACGGGAGCGAGTGAATCTGAAAAAAAAATTGCGAGGGTTCCCCCACAATTTGCCCTGCCCTCCCAAACCCCTTGAGACCCGCGCGGTGATGCTGTCCTTTGGGACGCAACAAGGTCTCGGGTCCCTATGTGGTGGGAGGAGAGGAAAGTGGTAGGAACTAAAGCCTCACGGCTTTATATAGGCAACGAGGAGCCCAATCATTATGGGATCCCGGTCGGAATTAGGGTTTAGGGTACGAAAACGACATATGGGGAACGTGGGAACTAGGGGCGGACGGGCGGGAACTAGGGGGCGGACGGAGGGAACGTGGGGGCGGACGGAGGGAACGAGGAGCAGACGGGTGGGGAACGCGATAGGGAACTCGGGCGGACGGGAGGGAACGAGGCGCGGACGGGAGGGGAACGGGCGGACGGAAGGAACGTGGCGGACGGAGGGAACGTGGAGCGGACGTGAAGGGAACTCGATAGGGAACGCGGGCGGATGGAAGGGATCGGAAAGCGGACGGGAGGGAACGCGGAGCGGACGTAGGGGAACTCCGAGCGGACGGAGGGAACGCGGGGCGGACGGGAGGGAACGGGTGCGGACAGGATGGGAACGGGGTACGGACGACGGGGAACGTGTGGCGGACGGAGGGAACGTGGAGCGGACGGGAGAGGAACGTGGGGCGGACGGGAGGGAACGAGGAGCGGACGGTGGGGAACGTGTGGCGGACGGAGGGTAGCGGACGGGAGGGAACGCGGGGCGGACGGGTGGGACGGGTGGGACGCCCCACCCCCCCCCTCTCCCGTCCGCTCCACCCCCGTCCGTCCGCCCCACCCCCCCCTCCCCCGTCCGCTCCACCCCCCCGTCCGTCCGCTCCACCCCCGTCCGTCCGCCCCACCCCCCCGTCCGTCCGCTCCACCCCCCCCGTCCGTCCGCTCCACCCCCGTCCGTCTGCCCCACCCCACCCCCTCTCCCGTCCGCTCCACCCCCCTCCCCCGTCCGCTCCATCCCCCTCCTCCGTCCGCCCCTCCCCTCCTCCGTCCGCCCCACCCCCCCCCTCTCCCGTCCGCTCCACCCCCGTCCGTCCGCCCCACCCCCCCCTCCCCCGTCCGCTCCACACCCCCGTCCGTCCGCTCCACACCCCCGTCCGTCCGCTCCACACCCCCGTCCGTCCGCTCCACCCCCATCCACCGTCCGCACCACCCCCCCGTCCGTCCGCTCCACCCCCCTTCCCCGTCCGCCCCACCCGTCCGCCCCACCCGTCCGCCCCCGTCCGCCCCACCCGTCCGCCCCCGTCCGCCCCACACCCTCCTTAGTAATATTTTATTACTTTGATTTTAACACAATGATAAACACAATGGCAAAATGGTCTACGTGGCAGGGGAAATATGCACATCCACGTCGATGTTTTCTGCCACATAGGACGCCACCTTGGCAAGAAGGTAAGTATTTTACCCACCCTAGTCGGCTCCCCCTATGTTGACCCTACGTGGACCCTATTGTGTCGTGACGGAGGGGTCCGTCACGACACGACACGTCGTGACGGCACGACACCGTCACAACGGCGGGATAGACAACCCTGGGAAAGACATATTGTTGGATGTGAATGCTGTTGGCGAGAAGGTCGGTTTGGAGCCAATTTCATTGTCAAAATTGAGTGCAATCAAGAAAGCAAACTTTAGCGAATACATTACAAAAAGACGAGGGGATAAATTTGCACGGTGCTCTACTTGCGAGAAGTTGAAGCGCCTTCGGGATGCACACACGATGGGTACCGAGTCTTATGCGGCACATCAATTGAACTATTTCAAGCATGTAAACATGCAAGAGGCACACCGTAATGATTACTACACAAATAGAGCTTTGTCCATCTCCAGGCCCTTGGAGGTTCTTACGGTCATCCATGACAAAATGGACCATGCCAAAACAGCCTCCCCATGTTTTGCAAATCGAATCAAGGCCACGGATGGATTTTTTAAGCTGCCTGTATCGGTTAAAGGTGAATTTGGAAACAATGTCATCGCATACCCTAAATGTTGTGGCGTTTTATTACGTGATGTGCTTCAGAACATGGATTCACGCAAATTGGTTTATTTATGCATAGATACTAATCACACTGGGTTGGCATTGCAGGAATGATTGCACATGGACATGGTGATGTCAAGTTTGCTCATTATGCTCTTGATTTGTATCCAGCGGATTCAAACCACACGATAGGGTCATTCGCAAGGCTTTTACGTGATTTGGAGAAACCGCCGGCCTATTCTTCAGGATTGTTATTTGACAATACGTCGGGTTCAACACCTTTATATGAAGCGGTGTTGGATGGAAAAGATGTATGCTTGTATTCGTTGCCAGAGCCACCCAGTGAACCGCCACACGCACGATGATATTGATGCATCTTTTGGGCGGTGGAGCATGAAGTTGAGGGAGGAGGATTTTCCAACAATCCCGTTATTGATGAAGTCATACATGGATTTGGAGAACGTTCCCGTCATCCCCCATATGATTGAGGAGGTGCCAGACTTCAAGGCATTTATAGAACCTTATATTCGAAGTGGAGCTCACCGATTGATCGGGCATACGAAGGCACAACAATTCCGCTTCTACATGCGTAACGATGGTGTACCCGCCATGCAATACAAGTTGTTGTGCACGACACAAGATTGGAGCCCGCCGGAGGGTCTCCTTGTGTGGCGCGTGGATGCGGATGGAAAGACGATGTTACCGGATGGAGAGCCTAGGTCTTGCAAGCCAATACCCATGAAGAATTTGGAGGATATTTTGAAAGGTATATCAGGCTTCATACAATATTGGGAGAGTTTGAAGATAGCGGACGTTGGTGGATCATGTTGGCATCGTTATGGGAGTTGGATACAGTATTGGACACGTGTTCGTGCCGCTTTGGCAGACCTTCACCAAGATAGCCCCCTTACTTTGAGGCACGGATTTTGGCCTCAAACTCGTGTCGATGTACAAGCTTCCGAGGTTAGACTTTTGGAAAATGGAGAGGTTCGTGAGGAGTTTGATGTGGACGACCATTACGTTGGGCCTGCTAGTCAACGTCCCCCACCTTCTTTCCGCATTGCGGTGGATTGTCATGAAGGTTATATGCTCATTCTACGTCCTGGTGATGAGACATATGCGAAGCCTGTATGGGTGGCAAAAGCTTTGTCCAAACCAAATTTCGCAACTTCAAGCCCGCATTTTCGACAAATTCAGGTGGAGTACTACCGACCGACGGCACGGAATGAAGATGTGATTCGGCATTATACAGGCTGGGATACAAACCATAATTTTCGGTGGAAGGTGGATTCAGAGCATGGTCCATCTTGGGTAGATACAGATTCCATATTCATAGCATGGAAACCACGGAAAAATCATAGTGGATCAGTGTCCATCCCTCAAAAGTACATAACTTTTGCAAAAGACAACCTTGCTCGGATCGCACAAGAAACAACCCCCGTTGAATGAGAAGTTGGTAGGATTGTTTTAGCATTGATTATAGTTTCATATGTAATTCTAGCAATAAACACTATATTCGTTAAATTGAGACTTTTTGGGCATTTTGAGACATTAACATAAATAAGAACAAGGATAAATGGAACACATATTGGAGAAAGTTGTAAGATTGGAACACTTTGAAGCGGGTGTTCATACCAAGAAGCCCATTAATAACTCATATTTGTGATGGTTTAGGGTGGGCAATCTAAACCTGAGACCATATTGAACAGGTAATCTCAAAACATTCATATTATTGCACACAAAATATGAGAGCTTGTATGAATATGGTTTAGGTAGGGCAATCCAAACCGTAGACCATATTGAAGGGGTAATCCCATAACACTTATATTATTGCAAGTACCATATACAATGTATGGCATGAGAAACTGAATAGCATACTAATGGCACAAATCCATTGGATAGTGCGGCCTAAAATCATCCCGCCTACATGCAATGTCTACGCCCTACAATGGCCTATCTAGGCTGGGAGACCGCATCTTTTTCTTTTGCCGCCGCTTGTTTAGCTCGCATCGCCTCAACATTTTTGAGAATCTCTGGCCCTCGACTATAGCCGAGTTTTGGATGTGGGCCCACCATAACACATTTTGGATTGTGTCGACCGCCCGAATTATAAGACGAGGAATTCGAATACGACGACGTAGACTGTCCGGCATATCGGCGCATGGCGTAGTGACGCTCCAGCTCAATGGACGCATTGGCCCGCGGAGGTTTGGGGCTGGACGCAACCTGGAAGTGATCAAAGAAAACCAAAAAAAACACGGGTTAGTTTGAGGAGAAAGACCCAAACCCATATATATATTGCACGCCCCACTTAAGGGAGAGGGATTGTAATGTATTGTGGGCGATCACCTTGGCAGTAGGGGCGCTCGCGTCTGAGTTGGATAGGACGGGGAAAGCGTCGCGCAAAGGGACATGCAGGGGTCCACTCTTTGCAGGCCGAGCGCCCATCGCCAGTCGTCGTCGGGGTGCAACGGCGCCGCCGGGGCGAGAGGGGGACGTCCGGACGCAGCCGCGCTTTGTGCCCTTGAGTGGCGACGGAGACGGAGACTGCCGGAACATTTGCTTGGGCGGGGGGCTATCGACGACGCCGGCGTCAATAGGTTCCTTGGAGTAGTCAATGGTTGAAGCGGCGTCATAAACGGTCTCATAGAAGAAGCTCCCCAAGTTTGAGTCACTGACGATGTCAATGGAGGGCTCCAAACGCTGGCGCCAAAATGGAAACAAAACAAAACAGAACCCAAAGGGAAGAGGGAGAGATAGAGCATGTGAAAATCAAGATACATATGAAGAATATATTACACAAAGTGGGGGCGCCCCCACACACAAACACACAAACACACAAACACACACACACACACACACACACACACACACGTACTCTCTCAAATGAGCTTGTTAAATTTCGCGTGGGAGAACAACTCTCTGTACAAATGGTCTCGTGGATCCAAGTATCTCTCGCCTATGGGATTACTCCTAACAAACTGGTTTACGGGCAGCCCGCTACCGCAGAGCGTCTGCAAGTACTTAACAAGGTCTAACAAAAATCGGTCCCGGACCTTCTCGATCGTCCACGTAGGGCAAACAATGAAGTTGGCCGTCGGGTTCAATAAGTTCTTGGAAGCGCTGTCGTCCACCATGAGCGTGTTCTCGCGGGTGGGACGGACGTCGTAGGGGACGCCTATCAAGGACGGTCGCTGGTCCCAAAAAATCGGCTTCAAGACCTTGAGATATTGGGGGGACGCGGGGTTGTTTGGTTTTTTGACGACTTTGCCGTCCGGTGTGTACAATATTCTACACGCTTCCTGTGCTAGGACCAAGCAGGGGGGCTCGAAGCCCTTGAAGATGAACTCCACGACCGCATTGGTGTTCTCGGCCGTCATGGAGCTCCACACGACCACCCACCATTTGTTTTGGGCGATCTGCAGGAAGCGCCGAAGCCACGGGCGGAGGTGCACCAGCTTGGTCTTAATGTGCGTGGGCGGCCCGTCGTAGTTCGCGTCCTCGGGCTTGCAAAAGGGCACCGTGGGGACCCTGGGACAATGGACGCACTGGACGAGGACCCCGTTAAGGTCTAACACCAGGAATCGTTCCTTCCGCAGCGCGCGCAGGGCGGGCAGAACCGGGGGCGCCGCCGCGCTGCCCTCTCCGCTCCTGGGAGAAGAGCGTTGGGGAGCCGCTACGCTATGCTCCGAGCCCTGCGGGGACGATCGAGAGAAAACGGGGGCGACTTATGTCATGCTATGTCCAAACGAAGAATTAAGGAAATTTATTTGCACTCGGTGCATACACAAAACCATTTGATTCATTGGCCCGGGGGGGGAACAAGGGATACAAGAGAGGCAAGAGCATACAGTATACATTCAAACCGAAGATACAAATATATGGGAGTAAACAATGGTGATTTTATATTATACAATGCTCCATGTACATTTTGATATTGGGGGAGAGCCGCGTTGAACGATGCGTTCAAACTAGCCTAAGTCTACATCTAACAAAATTTGAATGACGAGCCGCCGTGATGAGGACTTCGTCGCAAGCCGGGGTGGGGGGGGGGCCGAAACGGATGGTCGGGGGGGTGACGAAAGGGGGGGCGAGTGCGGGGATGGGGTGGGGGCGAAGAAGGGGGGGGGACGGGTGGGTCGGTTCTTCCTAGCTAGGGGACACGACCAAGGCAAGAAGACAAACACCCAGGGAGTTTGGGTCGAGCGACCCAAACTGAGTGGGGTCAGTGCATTACCTCGCCTTGGTCGTGCCTTGACGCCGTTGACGCCGCCAACGCGTGCGCTTCCCCAATTGCGTCACCAACGCCTGGTCCGGCGACGTCAGCAGCAACCTGCTCCTGCAAAGGCTGACTGTCAGGCCTTTGTCCCAACCCAACCTCCGCATGCGCATCATGCATTGGTTCATCGACTGGGTTAGGAGTAGAGGTATCACCAGGCCCTTGCGGGCCTTCAACATCTAGCATGGGCTCGTCCACCGGGGCCGTCGCTGAGACGGGGTTTGGGTCGGCCGACCCAAACCCTCCTGCTTCGAGCGGGTCTCTGGCTGGCGGTGCAAGGGCGGCAGTGTTTGGGTCGGACGACCCAAACATGTGGGGGTCGTCCTGTTGGTGGTGTGGGGGCACGAGGATGGGAGGCCGAAGCGGGGGGGGCCCCAAGGGACTTGAAGCTCCGGGGACGCGCCAAAGGCTGGGGTCGTCCACCTGCTGGACGGGCGCGTACGGGCGGGCTTGCGGCTGCAGCATAGGGCCAAAGGTGAAGGACTGCTGCGGTGCGGGCGGCGGGTTGATATTATGGGGAGGAAAGCCGGCGGGCAAGTGCGGAAATGCACTCGGGGGAGCCATCACCAACCCCTGCGCCAACATGCCCTGAATCACTTGCGTGATCAGGTCCGCGCTGGACGGAGGTTGGGCCATCGCCCTTTGCCGCTCCTGCTCCAAGAGGAGAGCCCTCAACTCCGCGACTTCGTTGCGGACCGAGGGTTCCTCGGCGGCAGCCTTCTCCAGCCGGACGCGCTGCTCCTCGTCCCTCCGCATCTTTTCATTAGACTCGTCCACAGTGAGGACTTCGGGTTTCACCCTCACCATGCCGACAAACGCCGTGGGGGAGGGGGGATCCGACCTGAGCCGTTTGGCGAGCTCCATGTCGTCCTCGTCCTCGCTGCTAATGGCGATGGTCTCTTGCACCGCGTAGTCGCCGTAGAGCTTCTTCCCCTTCAGCCTCCTCCTCTCCCTGAACGCGGCGGTCGCGTCCCTAGAGTACATGTCCCTCGCGTCGTCCACAGTGAGGACGGGCACCAGCTTACTTTGCGGAGTTGCCACCCGCATAGCCTTCTTTCGTTGGGGGGCTTCAGATTCCTGCGTGAACCCCGTTGCCCCTTCCTCCACCTCGCCCTCCGCCTTGGGGTCCTCTTCTTCCTCTTCTTCGTCCTCTCCCGCTTCATCACCTGGGCCCCGTGACGAGGTGCCAGGATGCAATTCCACCAGGGGTTCGGGAATTGCGACGGGGGCCTGAGTAACGAACTCCTCCGGGTTGGTCCGCCTCGCCCTATCCAAAGGGTTCTCGCCCCCTTCAACAATCTCCTCGGCGTAGCTTCCAGGGATCCAATCGAGGATGTCCATTTTTCTCGCCAACGCTTTCTGCGTTCTGTAGAAAAGAACATCGGCGTCATCTATGTACGAATAGATGGTCAACCCCAACATCTGCACATTCCCAGATCACTTGCATTAGATTTACACCAAATCTAAAGAAAATGAAAACAAAAACATCGGCATCCATCTCACAAAAACACTGCATAGTTTGGGTCGAGCGACCCAAACTACACACTGACTAGTCTGGATGGAGCAACCCAACCTACACAATGCCTAGTTTGGGTCGCTCGACCCAAAGTTGGCTTTGTGTAGATAGCGTTGCTCCACTCAGGGCAGGCAGTGTGTAGTCCGGGTTGCTCGACCCAGAGTACACAAATCAACCCAGACTACACACTCACTAGTCTGGATGGAGCAACCGAACCTACACGAAGCCAAGTTTGGGTCGAGCGACCCAAAGTAGGCTTTGTGTAGGTTGCGTTGCTCCACTCAACCCAGGCAGTGTCTAGTCTGGGGGTCGCTCGACCCAGACTACACACTCACTAGTCTGGATGGAGCAACCGAACCTACACGAAGCCAAGTTTGGGTCGCTCGACCCAAAGTAGGCTTTGTGTAGGTTGCGTTGCTCCACTCAACCCAGGCAGTGTCTAGTCTGGGGGTCGCTCGACCCAGACTACACACTCACTAGTCTGGATGGAGCAACCGAACCTACACGAAGCCAAGTTTGGGTCGCTCGACCCAAAGTAGGCTTTGTGTAGGTTGCGTTGCTCCACTCAACCCAGGCAGTGTCTAGTCTGGGGGTCGCTCGACCCAGACTACACACTCACTAGTCTGGATGGAGCAACCGAACCTACACGAAGCCAAGTTTGGGTCGCTCGACCCAAAGTAGGTTTTGTGTAGATTGCGTTGCTCCACTCAGACCAGTCAGTGTGTAGTCTGGGTTGCTCGACCCAGAGTACACAAAGCAACCCAGACTACACACTGCCTGGTCTGGATGGAGCAACCCAACTTACACAATGCCTAGTTTGGATCGCTCGACCCAAAGTAGGCTTTGTGTAGGTTGGGTTGCTCCACTCACACCAGGCAGTGTCTAGTCTGGGGGTCGGTCGACCCAGACTACACACTCACTAGTCTGGATGGAGCAACCGAACCTACACGAAGCCAAGTTTGGGTCGAGCGACCCAAAGTAGGCTTTGTGTAGGTTGCGTTGCTCCACTCAGACCAGCCAGTGTGGAGTCTGGGTCGACCGACCCAGACTACACAAAGCAACCCAGACTACACACTGCCTGCTCAGAGTGGAGCAACCCAACCTATACAATGCCTGGTTTGGGTCGCTCGACCCAAACTTGGCTTTGTGTAGATTAGGTTGCTCCACTCTGAGCAGGCAGTGTGTAGTTTGGGTCGCTCGACCCAAACTGTCGACAATTTATTTAGAGCTACTTACCATAGCAGAAAAAATTGGTTTGGAGCCCCCGAAGACGTTGAAGATGCAGTCCCCTCTCTTCGTGAGGGTCCTCATCATCCGCAGGTAGAACTCCATCCGCAGCTCATCCGCGGGGTAGTTGGCGTACTTCGCCTCGTCGTACAAGCTCCTGCTGGTACCCAACCCTTCTGGGACTTGGAAAAGTTTTTCCATCCGGCCTATGGGATGGTTTGGCACCTTCAGCAGCTCAGCTTTGTACACGAAGTACAAGCACAGCACGTTGACGACCTTCGTCTTCTTGTCTTTCAAAGTGCTGTACGCCCCCTCCGCCGGTGCAGCAACGTAGTGCGATTTCGAGACGGCGTACTCTGGCTGCAATTTCCGCACGATCCCGTACACCTGCTCCGCCCTCCTGTCCTCGACAATCCACAACCAGATGTCGACCTCCCGAAATTTGGGGCTGTTGTAGTCCACGAACTTTGACAGGAATGGCTCGTAAAACGGGGTGCTCATTGTCCCCTCGAATGAGCTTCCAGGGATGTTCCTGAAGTCTATCATTCCGAAGGGGAAGCGGTCCCCGGCTTTCGTCCTGATGGCCTTCCTGGCATCAGACCCCGGCCAGCCTTGGATCTTCAGAGGGTCGAGGGTGACCAAGTTGAAATGCGCGTCGCCCTCGAAACTGACGATTTGCTTCTCCTTTACGAAGTTGGAGAAGGCACGCGCGGAGTGCTCGGGAAGCGCCCGGTTCTTCCCCCCCTTCACGAGCTTCGACCTGAGGAAGTCGTCTCCCGCCTCCCTCATGAGTGCCGCCATGGACGCACTGGTGAACTTATACTCGGCTTTGAATGCCCTCCAGTGCGCCTCGTGAACCTCTCCATCCACGATGAGCTTCTTCTCAGGAACTAGCTTGTGCAGCTCCTGGACGATGGTCGTTTTCTTCTTCCTGTTCTCCGTCCATTCCTTCATGGTGTAGCATGAAGGGACGAAGCATTTGGGCTTGCTGAAGACGATCTTCGGGTGGACCCAACATCTCTTCACCGTCGGCTGCATGTGCAGGATGTGGGATGCCGCCTTCCCCATCTCTGCCTCCGACAGCCCTTGAAGAGTTCTGAAGAACTCCCTCACGAGAGGCTTCATCTGCTTGAAGCGCGATGCCTGGTTGAAGAGCATGCCAGTGTCGGGGTCGATTAGCTCACCCGCCTCATGCTTTTCAAATACACTCCTCCATTTCATCCAAACGAAATCGGAAGCTGTGATTAAATAAATCTCCCCTCTTAGATCGTTGTATTTCTTCTGCTTTTGACTAGCATTGTCAATTGAGGAGAATTTATTTATCATCTGGTATTTGAAATCCTGCATTTCCCCAAAACAAACCATTTGAATGCGTGTTAGATATGTACATGTGATTTCCAAGACATATCATGAACAATAACTGCAACAAGAGTTTGGGTCGATCGACCCAAACTAAAAAACGAGGCTGCAAACAAGAGTTTGGGTCGATCGACCCAAACAATACTCACCTCCCACTTTGGATTCTTGTCCTTGGCGTTCTCCCTCTCTTTGGGAGGCCTGCCATAGAACTCCCACACCTCCCGTGAGGCCATGATATTCCTTATCCAGGAAGCTTGGTAGGCCCTCTTCTTGTTCCCCATGTTGAAGTATCGGGAGATGTCGCTGAGCCTGGTCTCGTCGTCGGACCACACCACCAATGCCTTCCAGACCTTCAGCTTTTCCTTCTGATGGTTGGGATCATCCCACTCGGTCATCAGTTGGATTTTCTTTGATGCCTCCACACTGTGCTGGCCGTCTATCAGCCAAAAATCGCCTTTCTGAATTGTAGGCCACATTTCAGGGGTAGGCATTTTCTTCTGTCCCTGGGGCATGACTACAATTGTTTGCCTGTCGTCTTTGAATTGTTCGCTGACGATCTGCGCGATTATCCAGTCGACGTAGGCGTCTTCTTTTGCCCGGACGCACTTTTCTGGTGGCGCTAGATGGCACTGGCTGATGTTGACATCGAACTTGAAATCTCTACCCATGAAGAAACAGTGGGAGCACTTGGACGTGAAATTGTTCACGATTTTCTGTATCTCCCCCGCATCCACCTCTTGTCCGGGCTTTGGCATGCGCAGCTCAGGTGAAACTGGCTCCTCGGTCATCACAGATGACTCTCTCGCCCTTTTCGATGGTGTTGTTTGGCGGCTGGCAGAAGGCGTAGGCGTCTCGCTATCCGCCGGTGTCTCTGAGGGAGTCGTCCGTCTTGAGTCAGACGGTACTGGTCGCGGCTTCCTCACCGTTTGAGGCCTTGACGACCCTGCACCCTCCTCAGTTGTTGCTTTCCGCCTCGCAGGTTGCTGACTTTTTGTTTTGCTCTGCATGGCCTTGTTCAGCACGGTGATTGCATGTTTTAATTTTGTAAACCGGCTAGAGACCTTGGTGTTCGATATACTGCTATCGATAAATATCGACTCCGGTTTGATGACGTCTGGCTCAACACATGACTCCTTTACGTAGATTGCGTCGAACGGCTCGGAGAACTGGTGCATGAACATATGGACATTCTGCACGGCGGAGTTCTCAAGGATGACGTCCACGTAGTCACCAAGCGACTGAACCGATGCCACCTCCCACCCCGTGACTGTGGCCCATGTATGGTTCTCCATGGTGCCAACTTTCAATACAAATATCATTTTGTATTGCGAGGCTTTGACCACTTGAATTGACCAAGCGAGGATAAGATTGTCCTTTGGAACATAGGAGTCATCCTGCGGTGTTTCGTGCTCCTGCCATAACATGTCTGGCGCAAGCATGAACCACCTTTCACCGGGTCTTTTCTTTGGGGCCATCTGTAAGGAAAGAATAAACCATGTTAGTTTCGGTCGTTCGACCCAAACTTCTTCAAGCTTAATGGATAGTTTAAACTTCTTCAAGCTTAATGTTAGTTTCGGTCGTTCGACCCAAACTTCTTTCAATTGTTTTAAGGGAAATTTAATGGATTGGCGCATATATTTTGGTGGATTGTGCACTGTTATATATGTGAACATCATTTGTATGGTGATATGTTATTTTGTTAATTTTTGGGTGGATATTCATTTTATATTGTGTTTAACATCATGGATTTATTGATAAAATAATAATTTAGAGGTTGGGTTTGGGTCGACCGACCCAAACATGATGATGTGTTTGGGCCGAGCGTACCAAATATGAATATTGGTTTAGGTCGAGCGACCCAAACATGATGATGTGTTTGGCCGAGCGTACCAAATAGGAGGCTGGGTTAAGGTCGACCGACCCAAACATCAGGCTGGGTTTGGGTCGAGCGACCCAAACATGATGATGTGTTTGGGCCGAGCGTACCAAATATGAATATTGGTTTAGGTCGAGCGACCCAAACATGATGATGTGTTTGGCCGAGCGTACCAAATAGGAGGCTGGGTTAAGGTCGACCGACCCAAACATCAGGCTGGGTTTGGGTCGAGCGACCCAATCATGATGACGGGTTTGGGTCGAGCGACCCAAACATTAGGCTGGGTTTGGGTCGAGCGACCCAAACATCATGCCGTGTTTGGGTCGAGCGACCCAAACATGAGGATGTTTTTGGGCCGAGCGTTCCAAATAGGAGGCTGGGTTTAGGTCGACCGACCCAAACAGCATGACGTGTTTGGGTCGTCTCCCCAAACTGTTCTATTTAATATATATTTTAAAGGTTGGCACAGAGCATATACAATGCTTATGCGTTGTGTATGCTACAGCACCATGAATTAATTAATACATGTTGGGTATAACAAAAGATATTACCTTTTAAAGCTGTTGTTGCAAAAACTGTGGAGTAGAGCTGGTGTTCTTCGTCCAGTAACACACAAACAGCTGAATGTGATTCGGACACACGCTAAACTCCCAAACAACTACTAAAGCTTTCAAATAATTCTTACTTCTCTCAAATAAAGCTTGAATCTCTCATACAACTCCTCAGGCTTTCAACGCACTTTTGAATCTCTCAAAACAACAACTGAATCTCTCAAAACAACAACTGAATCTCTCAAAACAACAGCTGAATCTCTCAAAACAACAGCTGAATCTCTCAAAATAACAGCTTAATCTCTCTAAACAACAGCTAAATCTTTCAAACAACAACTGAATCACTCCAACAAGAACTGAAGCTCTCAAATCACTTCTATATGTCTCAAACACCTCCTGATTATCTTATAGAACTCCTGAATCTCACAAACACTCCAAATACAATACAAACTCCAAAAGAAAAATAATCTACAAACACATGACTTCGCAAGCACTCGCTAAAGCTCCCACACAATGCTCGAAAACCCTTCAACAATCTTCGACTAACTTCCTCCGTAGGTTTCTGATCTATTGGAAACACCTCCTAGCTTCTAAGATTAAGAGCAAGAGAAGGGAGGGAAGGAGAAGAAACACTAGGCGGGAGAGAGAGAAGGAATCAAATGCCGCCCTGAATAGCCACGGCGCTTCGCGAAAGCGGTGCTTCGTGAAAGCGGCGCTTCAGGAGAGGCGGCGCTTCCAAGAGACACGCGGAGCGAATGCTTGGCGCGGAGAGAGAGAGAAAGGAGGAGAAACTGTGGCGGCTGGGGTTTTGTTTGCCTCGGGAATTGGGTGCCCACAGGATTAGGGCACCAACGGAAATAGGGTTACGGGGAACCCTAAATCCTAAACCCTAACTCTAACCCCTTAGCGGGCATTAGCTATTTGAAGACACTTTGGAGTACCCTTAGGTGCTACATCAAATGCGGTATTCTACAAGACTAACCATTTATACAACTAATGCATTTTTACAACGTAACTTTATGCTAAAACCAATACTTAACCCCTACTTACATGACACCATGCCCTAAATTTTCCAAACAAGTTGAAGTCATTTGTTTCTCTTTTGTTTGAGCACGTTAGAAAAATAATACAATTGCGTGACATTTAACGATGTAATCATTGACTTTTAGACTTTACCAATGATGCCAACAACTCACACATTATTCAATGAATAAGAAATATAACCCCCACCCCCCAACATGAAATTCGGAAATTTAGAATACTTTAGTGTGGAGCCTAAATGAATGCCTTCCCCAAGTGCATTTTGTAAGGATTTTGAATTGCATGATCCTTAGTTCAAAATGCTAACATGCTCAAGTTTTTTGTAAATCCCTTATATATTCACTTTGATGAATCACATAGTCGCCAATAAACCATTGATGATCATATATTTACTTGGAATGTGATATAAAAGTAAATCGGTCTTGTATTTATTGGTCTTGTATTTATTCAATTGCCATTTCATGTTGTGGATGTTATTAGGGTCCAACTTTGGATGTTTTGCTCCCTTTGACGAATCACATAGTCGCCAATAAACCATGGTTCATGATATATTTAATATATGGAATGTGAAATAAAAGTAAATCGGAGAAGCACAACATCAAATGAAGCCATTCACGCAATCATGTTCTTATTCAATGTCCCCTCCACGTATATTACATAATGGCGCAAGATATAATGGATGTTGTTTGTATATGGAGGCATCAGTGATCAACTACGATATTTGGTGTTAAGGGTTTAGGGTTTAGGGGATACGGGGTTAGGGTTATAACATATTAATCTATCCAATATTAACGGGTAACATTGTGCATTTTGGTGAGAAGAGTCCAGACCTTGGATAGTTGGCCAACTTGTATCACCATCATGCTAAATAGGTCGGGCCCCTATTTGTCACTTAGCTTTAGCTAGCTAGGTTCACCGAACCTAGGATTCCTACTTAGCTTTAGCTAGCTAAATTTTTCGGAACTCTCATTTTCACTTAGCTTCAACTAGCTAGAAAGTTGTGTGACATGCATATTCATTCTAAACCAAAGAGAAATCCATTCACACAAAACCAAACAATATATAGTTGGTTGTATTGCTCGTGGTTGCCTCTCTATTTTCATGTTGGTGCACAAGGAAACTTGAATTTTTAAAATCCACACGTATACATTGGCTTCCTCACTTTCAACTGGCATTGGTGCTACATTGCTCATTATATATATACAAGTGAGCCCAACCATGAGCTTGACTAACCTACCTAGAAGATTGTTCCTAATTATAAGCTTGACTAACTAATCTAGAAGATTGTTCCTAATGAAATGCCCACTTAGGGTGAGCGGCTAACACTAATGATCTTACTAGATTCCTATGTGACTATTGACTATTAGGAACAGTGAAGACCGTGCCATGTGTATTGAGATTTCTACACAAACATCTCAATGTAAAAATTGAGAGTTTCCAAAAGAATTAGCTTGGAAATGGCCTACAGAAAATTGATTGCAGATACCATAATCGAAACCTAAACTGTAGCCATGGGACAACTAACTAAGTGGGTGTCAATTTGGACAACAAGGTTTTTGCTATATGGGATCCCCCCTAATATTAAAAAAATAATGTATGTTTTACATTCCAACTAGCTATTAGCTAGCTTTAGCTAGCTACCTTTCCTCGCCCAGATTATGGCACTTAGTTTTAGCTAGCTATTCTTTTGAGGCACCAAATTCCTACGTAGCTTTAGCTAGTTGGAGCTTTTAGCTAACTAAATAGCTGGCCACTTAGTTAGTTGTCCAAGGTTTGGAAGAGTCTTATAGGAAGGTTATGGTAAAGACAATCTTGATTATGTTAATATGTTATTTGGGACGTTTAAACGTGATACACTGATAGTTCTTGTATTTATTCAAATGCCATTTCATGTTGTGGATGTTATTAGGGTCCAACTTTGGATGTTTTGCTCACTTTGATGAATCACATAGTTGCCAATAAACCATGGTTTATGATATATGTAATATATGGAATGTGATATAAAAGTAAATCGGAGAAGCACAACATCAAATGAAGCCATTCACGCAATCATGTTCTTATTCAATGTCCCCTCCACGTATATTACATAATGGCGCAAGATATAATAGATGTTGTTTGTATATGAAGAAGAGTCTAATAGGAAGGTTAGAGTAAATACAATCTTGATCGTGTTAATATGTTATTTGGGACGTTTAAACATGCTATACTAATTGGTCTTGTGTTTATTCAATACACATTTCATGTTGTGGATGTTATAAGGGTTTAGGGTCCAACTTTGGATGTTTTGCTCACACACATTAGTAAACTTGAAGTGAACTTGAGGATATTAGATTCAAATATCATTGAAAGATTGAACTAAAAAGCGACATTGGTGGTTAGTATCCCCTTAACGACGTCCACATACGTTCGTCATTGCCACACTTGCATGCGAGAGAATAGAGCAATGTTGTATGCAATCATTATATAATTCCTCATGCGAGGATCTTAATAACTACTTTAACTATTGTATTTAGTGACTCTTACCATAAGGCGTTACACAATGTTTAGACTTCTTTTGTCTACATATTGGTTAAAATATACCGTAATGTTTGAGATCAAGTAGATTAGTATCATGATTTAATATGTATATGATGCATTAGAGTGACATTCTAGAAGTCTTTAATATAAATCACTTATCCCAAACCTTTTCTCCTCATGACACTTGGAAAAATACATGTGGCCGCCACCCTTCCTTCCAATGGTGCATGTCATATCCACACAAAACAATATGAAACGGATTAAATATCCACATTACTTTCAATAGACATTCTCAACACACACAAAGTCAGATGACGGTTGGGGTATCCAAGAGCTAGGTTAGATTCGCATTTTTTTATAATTAACAAAAGGCGGGGAATTATGTTAGGAGGTTTGAAAATAACCTCTGCAGGAGAACTAGGCGGGAAAGGCATCCAATGAGGAAGTTGGGGAAGCGGAGGTGGATAGTATAAAGGGGCGCACCCCCCAAAAGTCGGTTCTTTTTGCTCTTCTCCCACTCCTGAAATCGTAGGGAGAACTCTCAGTCGGAGCTGTACTTCAAGGTTCGTGCACGCTGCCGTTCACGAGCAGCTATCCACAGCATGCAACCCCACTGTGAACTTCGGAATGAGCTCAAATTCATCCCACCTCGCAATTTCCGCCGCATTATACGCCGGATTCTGCGGTGGGTTTGGGTCGGTCGACCCAAACCCCTACACTAGTGTTGGCGGTTTTTAGTATGACCCTTCTAAAGTTTGGGTCGGTCGACCCAAACACCTGCCCTAGTGTGGGCGGTTTTTAGTTTGACCCTGATAGACCCAAACCCATTTAACCAGTGTGGGCAGGGTTCTGGATGACCATGATCCCATCCCGCCAAAAGGTTTGAGTCGGTCGACTCAAACCCATCCCCACATTGCGGATGGGCTCTGGATGCCCATGAACACATCCCCCCAAAAGGTTTGGGTCGCTCGACTCAAACCCATCCCCACATTGTGGATGGGCTCTGTATGACCATGAACCCGTCCCGCCAAAAGGTTTGGGTCGCTCGACCCAAACCCATCCCCACAGTGTGGGTGCTCTCTGTGATGAGCCTACACCCATCCTGCGCCAACAAGGTTTGGGTCGCTCGACCCAAACCCATCCCCACATTGTGGATGGGCTCTGGATGACCATGAACCCATCCCCCCAAAAGGTTTGGGTCGCTCGACCCAAGCCCATCCCCACAGTGTGGGTGCTCTCTGTGATGAGCCTACACCCATCCTGCGCCAACAAGGTTTGGGTCGCTCGACCCAAACCCATCCCCACATTGTGAATGGGCTCTGGATGACCATGAACCCATCCCCCCAAAAGGTTTGGGTCGCTCGACCCAAGCCCATCCCCACATTGTGGATGGGCTCTGGAAGACCATGAACCCATCCTGCGCCAACAAGGTTTGGGTCGCTCGACCCAAACCCATCCCCACATTGTGAATGGGCTCTGGATGACCATGAACCCATCCCCCCGCAAGGTTTGGGTCGCTCGACCCAAGCCCATCCCCACATTGTGGATGGGCTCTGGAAGACCATGAACCCATCCTGCCACAAGGTTTGGGCCGCTCGACCCAAAGCCATCCCCACAGTGTGGATGGGCTCTGGATGACAGTGTGTCCGCTGGACAACCCAAACCTTTGCAAACCCAATGGCATAGCTGTCATATGAACATGTATGAGCACTGAGTATTTGCAATTTTGATTATATAAGCTGGTTTTTGTATTCTTCGTTTGGAATCTACAATTTTTGTGATTTTTTTGACAAGGTGGTATGTTCATGTGTGTAGGCACAATGGATGGGTTTAGTGAAAGAGGGGATTGGTCATCTGAAGACATGGCCACTTGGCCATTTGCATCTGAGGATGAGCTAGACATTGTCGGGGAGGCTACTATGGATGACAGTCTAGATGAAGATCATTTGGATTTACCTTCGCCTTCCCTACCGCACTGTCCCATTGTTGAATGTTCGGGACTTTCAAGGGCCTCGTGGCTGAATTTGGAGGTGGTACTCGTTAATGATAGTGGAGTTGCTGTGGCGGATGGTATTTGTCGTAACACCCATCCACAAGATTGCATTGATGAGAACCCACTTGGCACAGAGGACGTTGGAGTTGTCATATTGGAGTCACTCATTCATTCCGAGGTGGATCCCACTCATAGGTTCTCCCTCCGCAGGTGGCCATTGAGGAATGTCACGATTGATGGAGTTAGCTTGCGTGACCATGAACGACAATACATGCAAAACCAAATGGAGCTCCAAGCAAACATTCGGCCCCGCAAAGGCTTACGAAAGTACGAGACATTGGCACGTCCTACTCCCTCTGCAACTGATTGTAAACGCCAAAGGTTGCTCGGCGAGGAGTCCATTAGAGAAGTTGCCACAAAGGATTGTTGTGTGCATCGTTGTTGCCAATTGTTTCCAAGGGATAAATTGAAGGCCATCCGCGAAGAAATGTGGCTTGGAGATTTCCGTCTAAGATCCACCAAAAAACTTGATGTCCATAGGGCGATACATGTGAATGGGACGGGTCGCAAGGTCATCACCATTGAAAGCATAGACGTGTGTTGTAAGGCATGGTACACCATTCACGGTGTGTCAAAAGCGGACTTTTATAGACAAGCTGCTTATGCCAAGGAAGGCCGCCGTTCCCGTCACCATGGGAATGTGGGTTTAAAGAAACCCAGGGAAGCAACAAGGCAAGCAACGGCCACTCTGGCGACCATCATCGTCCCCCTTGCCGATGCAATGCCACACAAAACACGCACACTCACAACCGGGGAAAAGGTTGTGGAGAAAGTTCTTCCCACAGGCACAAAATGGAAAGACATATTGTTGGACGTGAATGCAGTTGGCGAGAAGGTCGGTTTGGAGCCTATTTCATTGTCAAATTTGAGGGCAATCAAGAAAGCAAACTTTAGCGAATACATTACAAAAAGACGAGGGGACAAATTTGCCCGTTGCTCTAATTGCGAGAAGTTGAAGCGCCTTCGCGATGCACACACGATGGGCACCGAGTCATATGCGGCACATCAATTGAACTATTTCAAGCATGTAAACATGCAAGAGGCACACCGTAATGATTACTACACAAATAGAGCTTTGTCCATCTCCAGACCCTTGGAGGTTCTTACGGTCATCCATGACAAAATGGATCATGCCAAAACAGCCTCCCCATGTTTTGCAAATCGTATCAAGGCCACGGATGGACTTTTTAAGCTGCCTGTATCGGTTACAGGTGAATTTGGAAACAATGTCATCGCATACCCTAAATGTTGTGGTGTTTTATTACGTGATGTGCTTGAGAACATGGATTCCCTCAAATTGGTTTATTTATTCATAGATACTAATCACATTGGGTTGGCATTGCAGGAATGATTGCACATGGACATGGGGATGTCAAGTTTGCTCATTATGCTCTTGATTTGTATCCAGCGGATTCAAACCACACGATAGGGTCATTCGCAAGGCTTTTACGTGATTTGGAGAAACCGCCGGCCTATTCTTCAGGATTGTTATTTGAAAATACGGGTTCAACACCTTTATATGAAGCGGTGTTGGATGGAAAAGATGTATGCTTGCATTCGTTGCCAGAGCCACCCAGTGAACCCGTGATTGCCAAGAAGTTGCCCCCCACTTTGCGTGTCCAATTGGACAATTGTGCCAAGGACAATAAAAGTAGATATGTATTTGCATATTGGTCGTTGTTGGTTGCGAAAGGCATTTTCAAGGAGGTTTTTGTGTCCTTCCTATTGGTAGGCCACACGCACGATGATATTGATGCATCTTTTGGGCGGTGGAGCATGAAGTTGAGGGAAGAGGATTTTCCAACAATCCCATTATTGATGAAGTCGTACATGGATTTGGAGAACGTTCCCGTCATCCCCCATATGATTGAGGAGGTGCCTGACTTTAAGGCATTTATAGAACCATTTATTCGAAGCGGAGCTCACCGATTGATCGGGCATACGAAGGCACAACAATTCCGCTTCTACATGCGTGACGATGGTGTACCCGCCATGCAATACAAGTTGTTGTGCACGACACAAGACTGGAGCCCGCCGGAAGGTCTCCTTGTCTGGCGCGTGGATGCGGATGGAAAGACGATGTTACCGGATGGAGAGCCCAGGCCTTGCAAGCCAATACCCATGAAGAATTTGGAGGATATTTTGAAAGGTATATCAGGCTTCATACAATATTGGGAGAGTTTGAAGATAGCGGATGTTGGTGGATCATGTTGGCATCGTTACGGGAGTTGGATACATTATTGGACACGTGTTCGTGCCGCCTTGTCAGACCTACACCAAGATAGCCCTCATACATTGAGGCACGGGTTTTGGCCACAAACTCGTGTCGAAGTACAAGCTTCGGAGGCTTGCCTTTTGGAAAATGGAGAGGTTCGTGAGGAGTTTGATGTGGACGACCATTACGTTGGGCCTGCTAGTCAACGTCCCCCACCTTCATTCCGCATTGCGGTGGATTGTCATGAAGGTTATATGCTCATTTTGCGTCCTGGAGATGAGACATATGCGAAGCCAGTGTGGGTGGCAAGAGCTTTGTCTAAACCAAATTTTGCAACTTCCAGCCCTCATTTTCGACAAATACAAGTGGAGTACTACAGACCGACAGCACGGAACGAAGATGTGATTCGGCATTATACAGGCTGGGATACAAACCATAATTTTCGGTGGAAGGTGGATTCTGAGCACGGTCCATCTTGGGTGGATACAGATTCCATATTCATAGCATGGAAACCACGGAAAAATCATAGTGGATCAGTGTCCATCCCTTAAAAGTACATAACTTTTGCAAAAGACAACCTTGCTCGGATCACACAAGAAGCAACCCACGTTGAATGAGAGAGTTGGTAGGATTGTGTAAGCATGATTATAGTTTCATATGTAATTCTAGCAATATATATTACTCATATGTGTGCTCTTCAAAATTGGGGTAGAGTTTGGGTTGAACTTACGAATGCTATATTGTTTGGGGATGGATGAATATCCATTTACTATATTTCAAAACAAATGTGAAGTTCATCTTATTATTAAGTTTGGGACTAAATTGTCCATTGAAGAAATATGCATTTATTACATGCACTTCGTATGTTGCAATGTCTATATTTTATTGACCATGCTAATAATAGAAATCATTTTATATGTTTTTTGGGTGAATTTTGTTTGGAGTGCTCTACCCAATGTGTTTTTGTTTATGAAGTTGGTGTCGAGTGCTCTACCATATGTGCTTATGTCCGCACATCATAGATTTGGGGTATTAGAACATATAATATATTTGAGATTGTTGACAATATAGTTTCGGGCATCTTCATGTTGTTTGATCCATATATTAATTTGAGACTAGAGAAAGTCTCAATTTAACGAATATAGTGTTAATATATATTAGTCATATGTGTACTTCTAAAAGTAGGGGTAGAATTTGGGTAGAACTTACGAATGCTATATTATTTGGGGTTGGATGAATATCCATATACTATATTTCATAACAAATGTGAATTTCTTTTTATGATTAAGTTTGGGACTAGATTGTCGGGTCGATTAAATATGCACCCTAAACCCTATGCTATGTACGTCGCAATGTCTATATATTATTAAACATGCTAATAATAGCCATGGTTCTATGTGATTTGTTGGGTGAATTTGGTTTGGAGTGCTCTACCCAATTTGATTTGAGTATGTTTTTGTTGATGAAGTTGGTATCAAGTGCTCTACCCAATGTGCTCATGTCGGGACATCATACATTTTGGAAAATTAGAACATATAATATATTTGAGATTGTTGACAATATAGTTTCGGGCATCTTCATGTTGTTTGATCCATATATTAATTTGAGACTAGAGAAAGTCTCAATTTAACGAATATAGTGTTCCTAGCAAAAGAAGCAAGTTATGGAATAAAATGACACATGTACTCCAAAATTTTGTAGTTGGATCATGGATGGTGAACAGGATAAGTCATTCATATGTATCACAATTCCCATTACAGACAAGACAAGGTTTCATTTCCAGTACTAATACCCTCATTAAGTGTTCATGGTAGAGAGTCCAATATTACTTAATATGGTCTTCATTCCTCAATAGGACTCGTCCCAACATAACATTAGTTAGCCTTGTGTCTGAGTTCAATTACTTAATTTAATTTTGTACATGGGGGTTGGATACTTAGGGTTAGTTTCCATGTAGGCTGCTAGCCCACCATATTCTAGTGGGATCAAGGACAAACACATGCATTGTAGATGGAATTTAGTGGGGTAGGGTTTGTATATGCCAACTAAGGGTGACTTTCCATGTAGGCTGCTTGCCCACTAGATTTTAGTGTGAACAAGGACAAACTCACCCAAATGTAGAGAGAATCTAGTGGGGTAGGGTTCATATGTGCAACTAGCTACTTCCATCTTCTCATATCCGGGACCACCTACTAACCTCCTCCTCTAGGTTAAAACTTCCTCCTCCTAAAACCGGTCTACAATCCTTTGGTGACTGGCACTTGTATGATAAAGATTCTTTAGTGGACGCATGGAAGTCTAGTGGCCCGTGTCTACGGCCCTCCACATTCTAGTGGACCATCATAATCTAGTTGAATGGCGGTTTGTGCTTAACTACATGCAAACACCTACGACCCATTATTTTCTAGAATCTAGTGAGCGAGCAACCTACATGGAAACTCACCCTAACTACTCTCATCTTCTCAAATCCGGGCCCACCTACTAACCTCCTCCTCTAGGTTACCAAGGATGGACCTCCTTCAATCCTTCGGTGACCAGCACTTGAAGGTTGAAACGTGCTTTAGTGGACACATGGAAGTCTAGTAGCCCATGTCCACGGCCCTTCACATTCTAGTAGGCCATCATAATGTGGTTGGTTGGCGACTTGTGCTTATGTACACGAGAACACTTCCAACTCAATATTATCTAGAATCTAGTGGGTGAGCGGCCTACATGGAAACTCACCCCTACTCAGCCAGGCCAATAGTCCAAGTAAAAAAGTAATAGGTAATGCATGAGGGGGGGGTGCATTATGGGGAATAAGGGCATTGTGCAAGGCGTAACTGAGCTACAATGCCCGCATTTCCCATAATGCACCCCTCCTCATGCATTACCAAATGTAAAGGCTCTAGGCCATATTTCAACAACTCCGATTTGTCTTGATCAACTACCAATATCACTATATTCGTTAATTTGAGACTTTCTCTTGTCTCAAATTAATATATGGACCACAACAACATGGTCTAATGTTTGGGTCGTCCTACCTAAATCATCTTGATATGAGTTCTTAATTGGGTTCTTGATATGAACACCCACTTCAAAGTATTTGCATCTTACAACATTCTCCAATATCTGTGTGATTTTATCCATGTTCTTATATTTGTAACTGTCTCAAAATGCCGAAAAAGTCCCACATTAACGAATATAGTGATCAATGCATTACATAATGCACTAGTAGATTCTCATAATGCACTCCGTGATTGGGGGGGTACTATTGTGCAAAATAAGGGTGCGTTGCTTAACAAAGCGTAATATGGACAGGGGCTTTACGGGAACTGGGACTCCTCATGCACATTTATGCCATCTGGTTTTGGGTGCCACCTTGCCGTCATAACTCTACTCGACCGGTCCGAGGTGACCCAAAACTACCGGATAATAGTGAAGAGGTATCCAAAACCAAATGAAGTGGTTGACGATTCGATTCTTGACCGTGGAATCCTCTTTTCACTTGACGAAAAACTAGCCAAGTGGCCATGCGCCTCATGTGTTCCCAAAATTCTTTTGTAAAATAAAAATAAAATAAAATAAACTCTGCGCGGCATCTACCCGCTTGACAGTCATCCACTACGTAGTTATCGCCTCTCAGGTAGGAAGATTTAGTGCAATCTGGGTCGCTATAAATTTGTGGAAGCTTGCTAAGGCTTCGCTCGGCCTGGTCTCCCAAACAAACGAGTCTCCTTTGATTCTTGCGCCGAACGTCAATCGGATTGGTCAACTCGCAGCTGGTTACTTCAATCTCCCGCTGCAAGTAAGGTTTGAGAAATCTAGAGCACATCAAGAGATTGCAGGAAATATTTGCCTCTCCCCGATCTGTTGGTTGTCGCATTCTTTCAGGCTTAAGATAAGTCTAGCACTCTTGACAACATGCTGCAGATTCCACATGTAACCTCATGCTTCATTCGAGTATTCAACCTTAATGTGGGTGTAATTTCATAACCACTGCATTGCCTCAACTCATTCACATTGCAAGTATATCTTAAAGCAACTGAACTATGCAAAACATTTCAGAGAGTCTAAGTACAAACAGGTAGCATTGTCCACTTCCAAACTGCACGACAATGTGCGCGATGAAGGAAGATTACAGTCATCGAGGGTAGTCTTGCATTCCATTGTGTGGCATTGGTTTACGAGCAGGCCCCGCAACTGTAATTAGCACATGCCACCATTGTCCACGTCTGTGCTTCATTGAGATTAGGGGGTGGGTTCTTGATCTTCTTACACCTGCGGGGTCTCAGTCGTTGCGATCTCAACGATTAGGGGAGTTGGATCAAAGGTGAGTGCAACTAGATCCAAGACATGTGAGAAAAATAAATAGAACTGAGAGCAGGTGGATTGCGTTAAGGACAATTGTTACAACCAAGCATCAGGAATGTTCTTCGAAGATATTGTGTTCCAACGAGAACTTCTACAGTTTTCAAGTGCACCAACTTGGAAATCTAATATGTGACGGGTGCAAGCTTCTGTCCTAGCTTTGGAGTGTTATACCAGTGAGCGCCGAGGTTATGTTGCAATCCTCAATTGTCTCAGTTCTTGAGATGTTAGAGAATCAAGGAATTGCAGTCAGTAGGTTGACTGGGGTGGCTACCTTCTATTTACGTTTACCGTGATCATTTTTTGGTTTTCTCATTACTTGGAATTCTTTCATAAAAAAGAAGGATTTCGACCAAAACTTGCATGAAAAATTTGACTTAAGATGCAAGAATTTATTAAAAAAAATGATAGTACGTACTGAATACAATTTTCTATTACATATTAGGATTTGTATAAGGTTTAACATGTACATTTTTTCATATGAATAATAATATAAATAAGGAAATCAAAAGTACTCATTCACGTCATTTTGGTGCTCTATCATTGAATGCAATCCCCGGGAAGGCAAATTGCAATATGGAAATTTGTTGAGGTTGACCACAATTTCCAACCCAATTTATTGTTTATGTTAGTCCATAAGGGCCAAGCCAATCTTTGTGATTATCATTAAAGTCTCCTGTTCATGACATTTTGCTAGACACTTGGTTTTCTATTGGAAGATTATTTTCAATATATTGAAATCTAACATCGTTGTTCTAAATTCTAGTGTTCATTCAATCAAACTCGCTTATTTTCACTAGGCATGAATTTAACAATTTGTATGGACTTCTTTGTTTTGACATAATATGTTAGACAACATGTCGGGAGACCAAGCCTTGATTCCCTCCACCTCAATCAACAATGACAGATGGTGGGTTGTTGTGAGCCTTGTTATTTCTGTCTTTGTCCTTGGCATCACATTGAATTTCTTGCCTAATTGCTCAACTTTTAATATCTATCGAAAATCACATGAAACATATTGCACTGGCCCAACCAATGTGAATGAAATCACTGTATTCACTAATTTCATATTGACACTTGTCACATGACATTTTCACTAATTTCAATATTACACTTGTTTATTTCATCACTACCTTCACATTCACAAATGTTATTTTGTAATATCACACCTTCAATATTATCAAAAGGGTATCCAAGCAACTGCCCGCAAGCCTGATTTGCTATGGAGTGTTCTTGTTTTTCTTTTCCATACTTGACTCTAGCAAATATACCAACATGGTTTGACATTGTGTGATTGGTTAGTGTAGATGTGTTGGTACACAAAAAGCCCCAAGGGTGGATTCTTCATACCATGTACAAACTAACGTGAATGTAAGAAGGGGTATTATTTGAGACTTTGGCGTACATAGTATACATAAAGGAAAGGTATCAATTCTCTTTAGTGCGTACATTTAGAAAGGCTATGAAGAATTTTGAAGCAAAGGTATATGTACAAAAAGGGGTCCTAATGTTTAGATTTTTAACAATAGATGTGTTAGTTTGTCCAACTCACATTTTCATCCATTGTTGTCATATGGCAATAATCCTCAATGATTACCTTGTTCATTCTTGTTAGGGTTTGCATTTGGGTTCTAGGACAAACTAGAGGCTTTTGGAGTACTATGGGCTCCCCTGTGTTTTTTCTCCCAAGATTGTGCTCTTGTCTTTGTTTGTTCAATGCAATCGTTGAGTACATGCTATGGACGAGAAATGTTCAACAACTTCCTCAATAGAATATGAGCATGGATTATACGTATAGTAAAGGCATATATAATTCATGATATATCATTTGTATATGTAGTGGAGGGCCGGAGGCATTTATCACATTAAATTGAAAATTCATATAAATACATGAGTCCATTTTGTAGCATAATGTTAGTATGTATACATTTCATTTTCAACACCGGTTTTGTTAAAAGTGCACATAAGCATGTGCACTTTTTTTGCAATTAAATTTTTTTTTCAAATTTTGAAATGAATATGCAATAAATTCGTACTTTGGCATAAATAATTTCAAATATTATTAGTTTCAAATAATTCCAAAAAAAGCCTTATACACTATATGACCGTCATATTTATATTGTGCTTCACCTTTTTAGTCAATTTTTTTTAAGTTATGAAATAAATCAAAGGAGTAAAACACATCCCTTTGTGCACAACTTAAAATTTATTGTTTATGAATTGAATGAGAAGTGCGACACATACACCTCAACCTTTGGCTAAAAACATGAAAGTAAATTGAAACTAAGTGGCACAGCACATGCTTCACCATAGAAGCAAAAACATTGAAGTTGATGATTCCAAAGAAAATAACGACATACTTGTGTCACCTTATATTTAAAAATCTAAAATCAATAAAATCAAACAAAGGAGTGAGGCATGTGCCTCATCCTCTATAAATATAATTTTAAAATTTATAAATTGAAACAAACAGTAGTAGAAACATATAAAGTTGAGATTACCATAGACATAGCGGTAAACTTAACAAATTTATACAATCAATAAAAATAATATGGTATTCAAATTACAATATCACAATGTATACTATAATAAAGTTCAAACTGTGGTAGTTTATATGGCAATAAAATTCAAATCATAACAAATTTTTGTTAAGCAATTTCAAACAAGCAAAACATGTGTTCCAAATTTTTGTGTCGTTTTTATTATGTTAATTATTTGAAGATAATTTAAAAATAATACATCTTAATTTATATTAGAATATAATAATAGATAAATATTGAAATATCAAGATATATTGCAACAATTATTTTTCTCTCCAAATTATATATATCAATATAATAAAATACGAATATCAACTAAAATAGTTCTAACCATCTAAAGAGTTTAAACCTAAACCTAAAGAAAACATATTATTTCGTACAATGCATTTTTTTCAAACTCTGTTGCTTCAAATATGCTAGCATTTACTTCAAGTTCTTTATCATGATTGAGTCCAAGACTTTGTTTAACATATTGATATTTAACACAATCTTTTGGATTTATAGAAAGAATCGTCTCACGTCTAAAAAACTTCATATTTTCATCAATCCATAATTCTGCACCTTCATTCCAAAAATATCCATCTTCGTTTGCTTGAATTACTGCAATACTAGATTTTTGTTTTTTTCTTGAAGTGCCACCTTCAAGGGTAGAGACATGTTCTTTACGCTTCTCTAATAAAGAAGAACATTTTTTCACTTCATCTTCATTATCACCATCATCATTATCATCTTCTTCATCATCATCATTATACTAAAATCATAAGTTCAAAACAATTCAAATTTGTTAACAACGGTGAGACATGTGTCTTAGTTTAATACCACAAGTTCAAAAAAAATTCAGGTTTGTCAACAAGGGTGATGCATGTTCCTCACCCTAAAAACTATAAGTTCAAAAAAATTTAGTTTTGTTAAGAAAGGTGAGGCATGCGTCTCACCCTAAAAACTCAAGTTCAAAAAAATATAGATTTAAAAACAAGGATGAGGCATGTGTCTCACCTTAAAAATCACAAGTTCAAAACAATTTAGTTTTGTCATTAAAGGTAAGGCATGTATCTCATCTAAACCATAAGTTTAAAACAAATTTAGATTTGTTAACAATGGTGAGGCATGTACCTTACTCTAAAAATTACGAGTTCAAAGAAATTCAAATTTGTTAACAACGGTGAGGCATATGCCTCATCTTAAAACCACAAGTTCAAAAAAATTTGGTATTCATCATAAAGTTGAGGTATATGCCTCACCTTCAAACCACAAGTTTAGAAAAATTTGTTTTGTCAACAATGGTAAGGCATGTGCCTCATTCTAAAAATAGAAGTTAAAAAACGTATAGATTTTTTGACAAGGAAGTCTCAACCATGCTATTATTATCTTTAGAAATCAGACATAGTCTCATAGCTAAAGCAATAGGCTTTTTGAAGCATCAACACTCAATGATTGAGGTTGATCGGCAATTAGGCAATCCCAAGTTTTACAGAGCCGAGTGATTCGGACTCTAGTTGTTCTTAAAACCTCTGACATTGGAAGTAAAGTCATAATTTCAGTGCTATTGTCTTGGTGAACTTGATGTATAAGTACTTGTTGTGTGTAAGTGTTCTGAAGAGGAATGATGTTTTGGATGTGTAAGAGCAGTGACAGTCGAATGTAAGTCAGACAAGTAGTTTGTCAAAGAATGTGAGTGAGATTGAGCAAAGATTGCAATACTTAGGGTGAGATGTTAGTAAGTTCTGGCGATAGGCCGAGAGAAATAGAGTTTGAGTGAGAAACTTGGAGGATAATGTCTGAAGAAATAATTGTTGTCTAATGTTGTGATAGAGCAAGAGGTCTTGAGAGCCATAATCTACGAGTGATTAAATGAGTCAGTCAGGTAGAAAGTTGCTACATGCTGTGAGAGCCTAAGTTTTTGAGTGATAGACTGAGAAAGAAAGAAAGAAAGAAAGAAGGAACAAAAGAAAAAGAAGGAGTTTGATAATGTTTGTGAGAATGAAAGTTAACCGTCAAGATTGAGAGTTGCTGGGCAATGCGATCGTTTGGGAAGAACCTGCATATCTTGGAGAAAGAGATTGAGTGAAGTCTGTGAGAGCCATAGGCAACCATGAATGAGTGAATATATGGCTATAGCCTGAGAGATGTAAGAATGACTTACTGAACTTTGAGAGTCAAGAGAGGATGAGATCTTGACAATAAGCCTGAGTGGTTGGACCTGAGTCTGTGAGGGGGGAAGAAGAGACGAATCGCCTCAAGAAGGGTGAAAGCCAGTATGAATGAGAGCAAATGGGTTGGGTAACTGAGGATTAAGAATGGACAAAGCTCAAAAGTAAGCAAATAGCCTGAGACGAAAGGAATTGACCGAGAGGGTCAGCAATGGACGTAGTCATGGGCAATGAAAGAGGAAGGCTGTAGCCGAGACTTGGTTGAGTGTTAACCAAGAGAGGAAAAGACTGAGAGGCCTAAGATGGGCACAGTCATGACTGTATAAGTTTGAGAGGCCATAGCCAAGACTTAGGTCGGGAGATAGCCTACTAAGCGAAAGGCATTACCTTGTGGTAAAGACTAAGAGGCCTGGGATGGGCAAAGTCATTGTTGAAAGAGTGTGATAGGCCATAGCTGTGACTAAAGTCTTGAGCCGTAATTAGGAAGAGACATTACCTTGTGGTAAACACCCTATAAGGGATATAGCATGTATAAGTCAGCTGCATATCGCCAGCAAATGTAATGAAGTAGACATGCTATAATGACGAAGCCTAGTAGTGAGGGCTAAAGCAGGTTGTAGGCTGCATAGACAATACTATAAAAAAATGAGACTTTACCTTGTGAGATAAAATTGAACTTCTTGCAAGTCCTTTAGATAGTAAACAAATAAATCAAAGGATATAGCCTGATTATTATACATTGCTGACATATTAACTATGTGGATGATCTTTGAGATGAGTGATCAGGTCTACCGGAAGATGAAGGTGGAGGTTACAATTTTCGAAGACTTGCCGGATGGTTGTAAGTTAATTAAAAGAACTTAATTTGAAATTACCGCAAGCATAATTTATCACAATTAAAGACGATGTGGATACTCAAAAGACGATACCCCGGACGTGTTGTCCTGACTATGAGCTACTGATTATTTGCCAAGCTTTCGAGCTTCATGACTAAATTAAGTCAAGACTTTAGAGTGATAGAGCATTCCTTAAGATAGGACGGAAATCACTCACGACGGAATAAGCACAAGGAATCCTAAGAGTGGAAACTAGATAATAAAGAAGGAACAAAGGATTAAAAGACTTAGATTGTTATTGTAATCCTTAATCCAATGTGACATTGACCCTTATAGACACGAGCTCAGTCTTCCCTATGACCTAGTTCCCTGGGTTGTTGTTTTAAGTGATAGCAAAAACCTAACTACATTTTGGCGCCGCTGCCGGGGAAGGTTGTGGTCGTCTTTTAAGGTTAAATTGGAAAGGAATGAATAACAAATGGTCGGTGTCAACTACAATGAACGTACAAAACAAATGGAGATTTAGAGAACGTAGGAATAGAGATAAGGCTTATGTTAATAGAAATCAAACCCAACGTCACACACCTATCTCTAACCCTACCCTTCCTCCTGAAATCTCATAGAATTCGTCCAGTACGAGAACCCATTGTAAGAATTAACAACCGAATTTATGAACTCCTAAGCATTTTACAGATATATTAACTAGACTAGAACATTACGTATACAATACATATGAGAGATTAAAGAGAGATCGTTACCAAAGAAATCACCTCCCTAGTACAGATGAGTTATAGAATCAAATTCAGCAAGATGAAGTTGAAGAATTTAGAGAAGAATCTTCTAGAGATTCATATGACCAAATTAGAATTGTAGAGAACAATCGTAGAAAATTTCATAAGTACAATCAAATAGAATTGTCTGGACTACCTAGAACGATAGATATTACCCAATGTCGCTATTGTTCTAGCTAGGTTCCTTGGTTACTAATGGCTTGGTGTTGGCAAGTCACTGACTCTGTCAAACACGAAATATATTCAGGAGGGTACCTATTTTCAACTTTATATAGATTTTTCAAGTCCGGTTATAGAGGCAATGGGTTATACATTACCCCTAACGAAGTAAACATTCCAAAAGAGTTTAAGGAATTATTTTTAGCCTTACCTTTGGATTTACAGCAAAACATTACTAATAGAATTTGGAATGGAGGAGAGGAGTATAATGAGATAATTGTAAGAAACAATCACCCTGTCATACCCCTATCCCTCAAATTCCTATTCGCAGTCTATGGAAGATTAAAGAACACCACTTCAATAATAGAGCCACCAGTTGACAAAGCATGGAAAGGAAGCAAGATATCTAGGAGCAAGTATAGATTTGTTTTTGGAAAACCAGATCTCAGGGCTAGATCCATGATACCTGATTTTATTGACCAAAAACCTTTATATACCAATCCCATAGACTTTAGTATGATATGTTTGTAGAGAACAAGGGTCTAGTTGGAGTTGGTCAAGCTGGAACCTGCTCATGAGAAGTCTCATTCTCAATTTGCATCCGTAAGGAAAGCAACTAGTGAAACCACATCTGTGGGGGGTAAATCCAACAATTTACCCAGGGTTACACTAACGCAGTCAACCCCAGGTCAACGGTCTGGTCAATTGCTACTTTGCAATCAACATGGTAGTCGATTGCAAATGAAAAAAATTGAAAATTCCAAAAAAACATTGGACCGTTAGATCTTGTTGAATAAAAGTTCTAATGGTCTTGAATTTTTTAAGGAGTTTTGGGATTTTTCTTTTTCTTTTGGTTTAGCAATCAATCAGGAGCTGTGAGCCCAAAAGGGTGCCCACATTTAGTCTTAGACCCTTGAAACGTTAGTTGATGCACTTTGAAGTAGCATGTTACTTCACAAAAATATAAAAAGAGTGAAATGTTAGTCTTAGAAGTACCATGTTGTAAGAGGCTAGGATGTGAGTTGTTATTGTGTTTTTACCTTCGGAAGGATTTGAGTGAATGAGGATAGGTAAGGAGAACTTGGATTGAGTAGTTAGTGAGTAGGCTAGTACAAATGGATGGAGACAACCAAAGTGACTCAAGAGGCAAGTGCATTCGAATTGGGATGAATGGAGGATCACATGGAGCGCACAAGTGGACCACCTCATCATGGCCACTTAATGGGGAAGGTCCAAGGAAGAATGCAAGGTGGAGGATAAGCAAATTCTCAAAGCACCAATCAAATCACGAGTTAAGCATCGTGGTTTGAATTAAGTGGTGAGCGACGATTTGGGAAAGTAAGGGGAGAAAGTTATGGCAGCGGAAAGCGAAGGAGGCTAAGTTTGGGTTGAAGCATCCCAAGTTTGGTAAAGTGTGGTAGGTAGAAAGCCAAGGCTAGTTAAATGTTCGAATTAAGATCCTTGTTGATCATTTGAGGGAGGAAGGCTTAGAAGATAGGATTGGCGCCTACTAAGTAGGAGGAAATCTCAAGGGCTTATCGTGAGCCTTGAGGGTGCTCACCCCCTCAAGCTTACTATATAATCCCTCATTCTTCCCTCACTCATCCTCTCTTTCCTTTGTGCTCCAAGGCACCCCACGAGTTATAAGTGTGGGTGTGGGAAGCCATATTGGAGCACATGTGTGTGCTTAGTTTTTAGTTTGAGAGCCAAGGCTTGTTAGCCTTGAAGAGGGCTTGACCTCTTGGTAGAATTAGTGTTGACGTGAAGGATTTTAAAGTTAATTCATGATTCCAATTTGTGGTACTTAAAGTTCATGTTTTGAATACACGTGGTTGCAAGTTCCATGTTTAAGAGTTGAGCACTTGAGGTTGTGATGAGTGCAAAAATATACTTGTGTGGATTAGTTAGTCTTAGTGAAGTTAGGAAATTCTCTCTCCCCCTCTCCTCTCTAGGATTTTAGGATTTTAGGATTAGAGAAGAATTGTGTGATTAGAAAGGGGTTGTTAGTAGAATTAGGAAAATTAGGTAGGAAGATTAGTTAAGGGCTTGAATAATTAGTGAGGTAGTTGGGGATTACAACTACAAAGTTGTGGGTTCATGAAGGAGCTGGGTTTATGAAGGAGCTGGGTTTGTTTAGTTAGAAAATAAAGAGCTGGGTTTATGAAGGACCTGGGTTTATTTAGTTAGAAGCTAAGGAGTTGGGTTCATGAAGGAGTTGGGTTTATGAAGGAGCTGGGTTTGTTTAGTTAGAAGCTAAGAAGCTGGGTTTACGAAGGAGCTGGGTTTATTTAGTTAGAAGCTAAGGAGTTGGGTTCATGAAGGAGTTGGGTTTATGAAGGAGCTAGGTTTATGTAATTAGAAAGTAAAGAGATGGGTTCATGAAGGAGCTTAGTAGATAGCCTACTTAATTAGCTCATAGACAAGTAGTTAGTTACATTATGCTAGTTAGTGTTATGTGTGGCTTTCACAAGTAAATGTATTTGAGATTGACTATAGAGAATAGTGTTTTTTAACACTTGCATCCTCTCTTTAAAAATAAACCACGTGCACAAATTAATGGAGAATGCGGAGCACTCTCGCGATGGCAAGACAAAGGAAGCAAAGACCAAAGTTAAATCCAAGACCACTTGAAGGGTGAACCTTGCACTATGGACTCATCCAAGTCCAAATCCAATACCGCGGAGGAATGTGAGCCCAAACCCACTACTCGGACTACGGACGCTTAAGGGTGGGGGGTTTGGCCTCACATAATTGGTGCGTCCGCCGGGAGCGAAGCGGAAGGTAGTTACAAGACTTGGAGGCGACTAGGAGACTTGGAGGCAACTAGGAAAAATTGGAGACACAAACTTGAGAGAAGGGAAGGAGCACCCGAAACTCGGTAAGTATTCTCTCTTTGGGTTACATTTGAATTCATTGTATTTCAACTATTCCTTGGAATGAATTGCATTGTCAATTATGCAAATTCATTTTTGAGGAAGGAGCACGGCGAAGGTACGTCCTCAACCTTTTTGGGGATTTGCTAAGAACTTAAAAGGAACCTATAACCGAGTAGCTCATTAAAACATTAGAGGGTAAATTCACCTTAGGACATTGAACTTTGACACTCACCTCGGGGTGAGTCTCAAAGTTTTGGGAGTTGTCATTTCATGCTCTAGATTAAATTAATATTTCACAAAGTTTATGGTGTTGTTACATTGAGTCACGATTGAGGGGAGTGCTAACTCACAGGGGGATGCGATTGCTCAAGGTATGTTTATTTCTTCAAAGTGAACTCATTAACTAATTAAGGAATGCCTTTTGTACTCGTGATTGTTGTTATCCGTTGTAGAGGGTAATTCCCGAATTGTGGATGGTGTGAGAAGTTGAAGGGTGAAGCCTCGACTTTTAACATAATCTACTCGGAAGGTCACCCCCTCACAATCGGTATTGTGGTGAGTGTTAATTTGCGGGAAGGTGCGGAGGTGATGCTCCGACTTAACCAAAAAATTAACATGAACATGCCTATCCCCTATTGGGATTCTTTCACCTAAGTGGGCTTGCAGGTTCTTTTCCTCACCTCCTAAAAAAATTATAACCACACCAAGACAAGTGAAAATATTAAGAGGGGAATTGCTAGGATTATGTGTGGTCAAGTGAGGGTCGATCGATTCTTATGGAATGCAAGGTAGGACTCGCTCACAAAAACCAAGTTTGATAGTAGGACTAGAGAAATCTACTCGAAAGAGGCGGTCCTCTAAAATCAGTGATAGATTAGAACAAGATAATGTTAGAATAGAGAGTTGTTTGAACGTCGAACCTAGGACTAGGTCAATTCTAGACACCTTAGAACTTGGAGCTCAACTTGAAGAGGAGATCACTCCCTCCAAATTGAGTGGTGAAACTTCTTCGGAAAATTACACACTTAGAGAAGAATTCCCGGTAGAAGTTGATAGGGGATTGTTGAATAGTTCACCGGTCACCATGGCCGAGGAACGGGGGATGGATCCACCACCCATACCCCCAATTCCGCCCATACCTCCTATACCTCCAATAGACCCATTGGTTAGGCCAAGAGGCCTACCAATTGTGGTTCCACAAAATTTAGCGGCGATGGATATGCCATCTCATCTCCCTAAATTTTATGGGACCAAGGATGAGGACCCCTCTCGGCACATGGAACGGTATATCGAACGGTTGGCTAGCTTCCTCATAACCGACCCGGGTTATTGGTTAATGTGGTTTCCTACCACTCTAGAGGGGGAAGCCTATGAATGGTATCGGGATCATGCCGAGGGACATTTTAGGGGATGGGAACAATTACAAAGGGAGTTTCTTAACGAATTTAGGCCGGAAGTGGGTCAAAGTACCGCATTAAGGGCATTGTCGTCATTGAAGCAAGGAAGGGAGGAAGAAATTTCGGCTTACATTAGGAGGTTTGATTTAGTGTGCACTAGATTTGTGGGTACCATGCTCAACGACGACACGCTAAAGCAATTTTTCATTCAAGGGTTTTTTAAGTCCGGAACTATTAGGGGTGTTCTAGAAAGGAATCCCTTGACCTTGGCGGATGCCAAGCGTGCGGCTAGAGATATTGAAAACTTGGATAAAGATCACGAAAGGCTATGGAGAAGGGAGGATGAATTGATCCCACAATTCATCCCCATACGCCCTAGGGTGGTAGCGGTAGAACCCGCTAAGTATGAGAACCAAATTCCATATGCCATTGTGGACACCGGCCCCCGACCTTTAGCGGTTAGGGAACCGGCACCTCTTTTGGCACTACCGGCCCCTAGAACGGATCCACACTTGGAGGAGGTTGAGAGAAGACTAGGTGCTAGCCAACTAGGATTCCAAGAGGCTATGATAAAACAAATGCAAAGCCTCACGGATCAAATGTCATTAATGATCCGGAGTCAACAACCGGGGCCTCCACCCCCGGTTGAGTCGGGTAGGCATTCTTCCGGATTATGGTGTGTCCAATGTGGCCAACCGGGCCACACGCGTCAATTTTGTAGAAGTGGACAAAACCGTGACCAAAGAGGAAACGGTAACCCACCTCAACAAAATCAACGAGGTCAAGCGCCACCTCACTATGGAAATGGAAGCAATAGAGGACCACAACCTAGAGGGCAAGGTGGCCAAAATTTAGAGAAGAAGGAATTTCATCCCTTTTGTGGAAGGTGGCACGCTCAAGGACAATGTTGGTCCGAAGGTCAAGAGTTTAATTGTAGCAATTGTGGAGGAAGTCATCCCTCGGATACGTGTCGCCAACCGGACAAAATAATTAATGTCCCTTACCCGGTGGCTAATCCACAACAACAAGCAAGGGATAATATGCGAGGTGCTAGGCCACAAGGAGTACCGGCCAATGAACTTAGGCCACCTAACTTATACTATGACCATAGTAATGCTAGGCAAACTTTTCATCCACCGGCGGGCTTGCAAACTACAACCGGTTACATTCCAATACAAAATAGACAAGGAGTTCCACCTAATGGTAGTAACGGGAGACAAGCGCCTCCAACGGATCCGGGACCATCTAACTCCCAAGATGTTAGGTTCATGGATGGAGTGTTGGAGGCCACATGTGATGACATGCTTCCTCTCCCAACGAGAATTGGAGAGGAGCAAAGTCAATGGCCTCCTCACACCAATGCTATTACATATGAGTTAGTGAAGGGTAAGGGTGTGGTTGAAGAAGCACCTGCACTAGCGGTAACTACTAGGGCTAGGAGAGGGGATGCCCCGTTGGAGGTAGGAATAGGAGAGCAAGGAAATTACTCTTCGGATGAAGAGATTAATCTCTCCGAGTTGGATAGGGTAGCTAGAAGGGCTACTAAGGATGTGGAGAGGGAAAATATAATTTTACAAGATAGGGAGAGGACTAATGCGGTACATGACTTGGATAATAGCGATGTGGGTGAATGGGAAGGACCGGGGGTTCCCGTAGACGAATTCGACGTAGTGGGTAATTCTAAGGTGGAAAGATCTACCGGGTACGACTTGTGGGCGGACCTTAGTACACTCAAGGCGGATATTACTTTCGGCCAACTATTGGAAATTTCACCCACGGCAAGGAAAACATTAAAGGAGGGAATGCCGGTACACAAGAGGATGAGGAAGGTGAAAGCTAAAATAGCCGCTAGGATCCAATCACAAGGTGGAAGAGACGTGAAAGCTATAGAAATAGAAGTTGTTATAGTAGATAAGGTGGTTCCTAATGTGCTAGTCGACGGAGGGAGTAGTCTAAATATACTACCGGAGGATACTATGAAAAAATTGGGACTTGGACTCACGGGGCCTTCACCTTTGGTCATAAATATGGCAAATCGAAGTTCGACTACGCCTTTGGGGATGATCAAGGATTGTAGAATGACTACGGGAGGCGAGGAGTACTTGGTCACATTCCATGTCATTAAAATGCACTCCAACAAGGACACCTTCCCCATTTTGCTAGGTAGGCCTTGGTTGCGGATGGCGAATGCTATGGTCAATTGGGGTGGACCTAAACCATCCATCACTTATGGTCCGGAGGGTAATAGGGTCATAGTGTCCATTGGTTCATTAGAAGGATGGATGAAGAAGGAGATGTATTTGCCATTGGAGAAGGAAATTGATGACTTAAACGAGAATGAGATTGGCAAGGCATTGGTGGGAGTCGTCCATCCCGAAGGTCAAAGGGTTGTTATAGATTCGGGCTCGGGAAGTCTAGGTCCTAATTTTTACAATTATGGGGATAATGGGGATTATGCCCAATGGCTAAGGGAGTACCCCGAGTCCGAGGTTGATGTAATGGTTACATTTCACCAAGTAGGCTTAGGGAGTGAATTTCCTAGTGTTAGTTTAGGAGAGGGCTCATTGTTGGAGCCATGTGAGGTGCTCACCGAGGAAGAGTGGGTTAGCGGTGGGTTAACACCTTGGGTAGATGACGTGGAAGAGGGTGAGGTTAGTTTAATTCATGTAGATGGGACTCAAGAGGAGGATGTGATTATTGAGTCATCGAAATTGGAGGAGCCTTTACATTTCAAGACCACGTCTACGGGGATAGTTGTAGGTCAAGATGTGAAAGATTACCCCAATGTGCCTTCCGATTGGTATCGGAACAAAGAGGAACAAGCACATGTGTCGGAAGCGGATTGGCGGTACGTGGATGTGAAATTAAAGAATGGAAAAACCCGACAAATGAAGATGGGTTCCAAATTGGAGGAGAAAGAGGTTAGGGAGTATAGCAATTTGGTGGATGAGTTTAGTGATACTTTTGCATGGTCCTACGATGAGCTTAAGGGAATTCCTAGGGAAATGGTAGAGCACCGGATTCCTTTAATTCCGGGGGCGAGGCCAATTAGACAAAAGGAGAGGAGGATGAATCCTCAATTGCAATTGTTGGTGAAAGCGGAATTGGAAAGGTTATTGAAGGCCGGGTTTATCAAGCCGGTGGAAATCACGGATTGGGTTTCTCCTATGGTCTTAGTAAAGAAAAAAAATGGGAAATTAAGGGTTTGTGTCGACTATAGGAAATTGAATTCGTGCACACAAAAGGATCACTTCCCCTTACCTTTTATCACCTTGTTGCTTGAGGAGGTTGGAGGTCATTCGCGATATACCTTTATGGATGGGTATGCGGGTTATAATCAAATTTCCATAGCCCTCCAAGATATCCATAAAACGGCTTTTACTACACCTTGGGGTACTTTTGTGTGGGTAGTGATGCCATTTGGGTTATGTAATGCCCCGGCTACTTTCCAACGATTAGTAATGTATATCTTCACCGACTTGTTGTTCAAATCCATGACCGTCTTTGTGGACGATTTTAGCACACAAAGTAATGTGGACGATCACCTACATTGTGTTAGGGAGGCATTGGTTAGGTGTAGGAAGATGAGGTTAGCATTGAACCCGGATAAGACATTTTTGGGAGTGAATAAGGGAGTGTTGTTGGGTTATGTTGTTAGTGAGAAAGGTAGAGAACCCGATCCGGATAAGATTGCGGCCATAAGCGACTTGGCAACTCCAACCAATTCCAAGGGGATCTCTAAGTTGTTAGGACATGTGGGATGGTACCGGGAACTTATTCCTAATTTTTCAAAGATAGCGGTGCCCATTACCCATTTGCTCAAAAAGGATGTCAAATTCGAGTGGACGGATGCTTGTCAAAAAGCCTTTGAGGAATTGCGGGATAGGTTGAGCACCTATCCGGTGTTGATACCACCCAATTGGGGTAAACCTTTTCACGTCTATTGTGATGCTAGTAATGTGGCAATAGGGAGTGCGCTTTGTCAAGCAACGGGAGAAAAAGAGAAGGATCAACCTATAGCTTATGCGAGTAAGCAATTGACCCCCGCCGAAAGAAACTACTCTACAACGGAGAGGGAGTGCCTAGCCATGGTGTTTTCCGTTAAAAAGTTTAGGCATTACCTCATGTGCAACCCGGTTGTATTTTTTGTTGACCACATGGCTATCAAGTATCTAGTTAACAAGGCGGAGTTAAGTGGTAGGTTAGCTAGGTGGGTTTTGTTATTAGAAGAATTCGACTATACGGTGGAATATAAACCGGGTCGTATGCATTTACAAGCGGACCACTTGTCTAGGTTGTCGGAGGAGATAGGAAAAAATCCGGTAAATGATATGTTAGTAGATGATAGCCTCTTTGTGGTCACTTCTACACCGGAGTGGTATGCGGGCATAGTGGAATTTCTAACAACCCACAAGTTGCCCAAAGAGTGGACAAAAGAAGAGAGAAGGAAGGTGAGGGTAAATAGTAGGCAATTTGTTGTAGTGGGCCATAGGTTGTTTAGAAGGGGGTCCGATGGTATTTTACGACGATGCGTGTCAAAAACGGAGGTTGAAGCGATTTTAATCGCTTGCCACGATAGCGCTTGCGGCGGTCACTTCTCGGGTCAACTCACCGGGCAAAAAATACTTAGAGCGGGCTACTTTTGGCCTACACTATTTAAGGACGCCCATGACTATGTAAGGAAATGCGACGCTTGCCAACGGTATGCCCGAAACGACCTTAGAATGGAGATGCCTTTACATGTATCATTACCCTTAATTCCTTTCGAAAAATGGGGCATCGACTATGTGGGTGAGGTCCATCCCCAATCTTCAAAAGGAATGAAATATATTGTGGTGGCAACCGAGCACCTCACCAAGTGGGCGGAAGCCAAAGCGGTGAAGACCGACACGGCGGAACACGCGGCAACATTTATGTACGAAAACATAATTTCGCGGTTCGGGGTGCCGAAGATCCTAGTAAGCGATAGGGGTACTCACTTTTTGAATGACTTGATTCGAGAGATGACAGAGAAATTTAAAATTGATCACCGGAAGACTACTCCCTACCACCCACAAACCAATGGACAAACGGAAAGGGTTAACGGAATTTTGGTGAGTATACTACGCAAGACGGTTATAGACTCGAAGCGGGATTGGGATACGAAACTAACGGCGGCACTTTGGGCATACCGTACAACCTATAAGGTAACTACGCGTGCTACACCATTTTCCTTAGTCTATGGTCTTGAAGCGACACTACCAATCGAATATGAAGTCGAGTCACTTAGGGTGGCCGTGAGTACGAGACTTACCGAAAGTCAATCCTTACGAAATCGACTAACCGATTTGGAAGCACTTGACGAAGGGAGGAGAATGGCGGCTCAACATATTGAGGCAATCCAAAGAAGGAGAAAGATTACTTTCGACAAACGACATAAGAGAAGGGCCCTAACACCGGGAATGATGGTCATGATTCAAGACGCACGAAAGCTTGAATTTCCGGCGAAATTCGATGCGGTATGGTTAGGACCTTACCTTGTCTATGAGGTCTTTCCTAATAATTCAATTCAATTGGAAACGTTGAATGGTGAGCTCTTTCCTACCCGTACATCGGGAAGTAGATGTAAGGAGTACCGAGCTTGACTAGGCAACTTACCCTTAGAGCAAGAGATGTTTGGATTCATCCCCCGATGGTCGCCAATTATGTGAGCCCAAAAGGGTGCCCACATTTAGTCTTAGACCCTTGAAACGTTAGTTGATGCACTTTGAAGTAGCATGTTACTTCACAAAAATATAAAAAGAGTGAAATGTTAGTCTTAGAAGTACCATGTTGTAAGAGGCTAGGATGTGAGTTGTTATTGTGTTTTTACCTTCGGAAGGATTTGAGTGAATGAGGATAGGTAAGGAGAACTTGGATTGAGTAGTTAGTGAGTAGGCTAGTACAAATGGATGGAGACAACCAAAGTGACTCAAGAGGCAAGTGCATTCGAATTGGGATGAATGGAGGATCACATGGAGCGCACAAGTGGACCACCTCATCATGGCCACTTAATGGGGAAGGTCCAAGGAAGAATGCAAGGTGGAGGATAAGCAAATTCTCAAAGCACCAATCAAATCACGAGTTAAGCATCGTGGTTTGAATTAAGTGGTGAGCGACGATTTGGGAAAGTAAGGGGAGAAAGTTATGGCAGCGGAAAGCGAAGGAGGCTAAGTTTGGGTTGAAGCATCCCAAGTTTGGTAAAGTGTGGTAGGTAGAAAGCCAAGGCTAGTTAAATGTTCGAATTAAGATCCTTGTTGATCATTTGAGGGAGGAAGGCTTAGAAGATAGGATTGGCGCCTACTAAGTAGGAGGAAATCTCAAGGGCTTATCGTGAGCCTTGAGGGTGCTCACCCCCTCAAGCTTACTATATAATCCCTCATTCTTCCCTCACTCATCCTCTCTTTCCTTTGTGCTCCAAGGCACCCCACGAGTTATAAGTGTGGGTGTGGGAAGCCATATTGGAGCACATGTGTGTGCTTAGTTTTTAGTTTGAGAGCCAAGGCTTGTTAGCCTTGAAGAGGGCTTGACCTCTTGGTAGAATTAGTGTTGACGTGAAGGATTTTAAAGTTAATTCATGATTCCAATTTGTGGTACTTAAAGTTCATGTTTTGAATACACGTGGTTGCAAGTTCCATGTTTAAGAGTTGAGCACTTGAGGTTGTGATGAGTGCAAAAATATACTTGTGTGGATTAGTTAGTCTTAGTGAAGTTAGGAAATTCTCTCTCCCCCTCTCCTCTCTAGGATTTTAGGATTTTAGGATTAGAGAAGAATTGTGTGATTAGAAAGGGGTTGTTAGTAGAATTAGGAAAATTAGGTAGGAAGATTAGTTAAGGGCTTGAATAATTAGTGAGGTAGTTGGGGATTACAACTACAAAGTTGTGGGTTCATGAAGGAGCTGGGTTTATGAAGGAGCTGGGTTTGTTTAGTTAGAAAATAAAGAGCTGGGTTTATGAAGGACCTGGGTTTATTTAGTTAGAAGCTAAGGAGTTGGGTTCATGAAGGAGTTGGGTTTATGAAGGAGCTGGGTTTGTTTAGTTAGAAGCTAAGAAGCTGGGTTTACGAAGGAGCTGGGTTTATTTAGTTAGAAGCTAAGGAGTTGGGTTCATGAAGGAGTTGGGTTTATGAAGGAGCTAGGTTTATGTAATTAGAAAGTAAAGAGATGGGTTCATGAAGGAGCTTAGTAGATAGCCTACTTAATTAGCTCATAGACAAGTAGTTAGTTACATTATGCTAGTTAGTGTTATGTGTGGCTTTCACAAGTAAATGTATTTGAGATTGACTATAGAGAATAGTGTTTTTTAACACTTGCATCCTCTCTTTAAAAATAAACCACGTGCACAAATTAATGGAGAATGCGGAGCACTCTCGCGATGGCAAGACAAAGGAAGCAAAGACCAAAGTTAAATCCAAGACCACTTGAAGGGTGAACCTTGCACTATGGACTCATCCAAGTCCAAATCCAATACCGCGGAGGAATGTGAGCCCAAACCCACTACTCGGACTACGGACGCTTAAGGGTGGGGGGTTTGGCCTCACAGGAGCAATCAACTAAGAGTAACCGACTACAATGAAAAGGATATTTAGTGTTTGATTATATTTAATGTTGTTACCACCCTACCATGCTCAACACTAATTTTCAATTCCTTGGCAATTAGTGTTAAACATAAATGTGCCCCTACCTTCCCTATTGCCACCTCCCTTCCTGTGAAGCGTGGATTTCACTGGACTTGCAATTTTAGGGATGGTGCCCTACCTTCCTGCTGATTGATCTCTCGTTTGCCGAAGTCAACGGCATTTTACGGTTGATGTCTTCCCGTTGCCCCACCTTCATGCTCGCTAATAGTTTCTTGCCTTCTCGTCAAAACAACTTCTCAACTTCTCAGAGTAAATTCAAAACTCTCACTGACAGCTTGCGCCTGCGTCGCGATCCTGAAATTCAATCTCGTTGGACCCGCGACTGCAATCTGGATATTTTCTTCCCCCGCAACACAGCTACTCCACCTCCCGCAACTATGCTTCAACTTCAAAATTGAGAACTTGATATTTTCCTCCCCCCTGAATGCATTTCGATCATGTTGCTCTACGATTGTGACACCGGATGATACATGCCGTTGAGCTGCGGTTCTGCGACGGTTTTAGCGACTAAATAAAATCACCTACCAAATCCTCCCCCCGAAAGCATTTCTTGCTCTCGTTTCTGGATTGCGAACGTGACCTATACCTGCAAACACCGGTATGGCCTCCCTTGGCAATTGCCGAACTGCAGAACTGCCATCGCTGCGACTCCACAACTCTGCGTCATGCCGTGTTTGAATCTAATTACTCCCACCCTGTTGAAGCAGTTTTTTGCCTACCTGTAGATTGCACTTTGCAACGTACACACACAATAAAATCAGTAAATCATCCTGAGATTCATCTTAAAAGACGAAGAATTGATAAAAATGAGTTTTGAGTACCTTGCCATTGCTGCAAGGAAGTGCAAAAAAGGCCAACATTGTTTGGCCAACCTCCAGAGGTTTGTGAATGAGCTGTCCAGAACAAAAAAAATATTTGAGATCTCTAGCATTAACTTCCTACACCCAAGAAAAACAAGACTACTCAATATAGGAATCTTGTTGTTATCATGCAGACGTTCATCTGGGAACTGCAGTCACTTTCGGCCAAGATCTGCTTATCTACAATTTTCGGCCCTTATTGCAGGTAATATCCGCTCTGCTTACTCCCACGACTCTGCTCCGAAATTGAATTTGAGAATTTTTTGCCAAGGGATTTACACTCCACCAATATTTTTTACTCACCATCTCATTCTTGTCATTTTTGCAGCCATGACAGCCATCCATGTTGTCACTACCCCTTCCCGCGGGCTCCAACAAGTCTTTACCATTGTCACAAAGAAGTGAATAATCACATGGATGGTAGAAGATGAATTAATACATAGTCAGTATGGTCTTTACATTCATACGATTACTGAATTTTTAGAGTATTTTCGAAGAAAAAGAAGTGTGAATCTCATACATGCTTCTCGTTGGTGGGGGTGACGAGACCAATTTTGCAACAAAAATGAACAAAAAATGAAATCTCGACCAATTTTTTGCAGTATGGACCGATCAGGGAGGCAAAAATAACTTCATACAAAAGCAACCCATGTCATGGATAAAAATGCTCAAAATGGATACAATAGTTATATCCTATATTATTTGATACATTTAAATGCTAAAAAAACTAGAGTTAAATTTTTAATACACATTCTCATCAAATTAGCCATGACATCTTTATTAAACCCCACCTCACCCTACATAGCCATCTCTCATGATCTAAAAGATAATATTTTATTCATTAAAAAGCTGACCAATAGTCGGGTCTAGCAATTCATATTTATAAATAATATTTTTTTAATCACAAAGAGATTGTTTAATATGTAGTCAAAAAACAAACATGAAATTGAAATGCACATTGCATTTCATTTAGGTGTGCTACATAGGGATTATTTTTAATAGTACATTTGATGAAAATTTAATGGAAAACATCGATGAAACTCACTTTGTTGTAAACATGGATAATAGGAAAACCTTATGATTTTGGGATAATAACGCAGTGTCCTATGATGAAATGATGTCGGAAAGAGATATCATAACAATGGTCATTAGAATCTTCGAGAAACGACGATCAATGACGAAAGCCCCAATATTGAGTTTATAAATCCAAATGAAAACTATCATATTGATGATTTATATAATAGTATTCCAAAGATATATTATAGGATCGGACTTAAGGGCTGGATGGACCAAATTCTATTTGCAGAATATTTTGCTGAACCTAGGGCATTCCAGTCTGATGCTCATAGTCGTCCTAAGGTGGTTTGGGTGAATTATTGCACGAGATATAAGGTTGTTTTGGAAGCAAAACAAGCCATCTAAAATATTTGCCAACATATTTCATATATTTATATAAGCCAATTGATATTTTTATTATTTCTAAAGTCAAGGATGTATAGATTAGAAGACAGGAGGCTAAAAAATATGATTTTATTGTAGTAAACACTTCGTAAAACACACCTCAGACAGAAAGTCAGTGGTCCAAGAAACTCATCAACTTGGCTAAGAGGTTATTTTTACAATTGATTGCAAAATTGGTTGAAGATGTAAACTGGGAGATAAATTATGACAATTTATCATATGCTAGAAAAACTATAATTAGATTAGATATATCTTTGGCTATTAATGACACTTAGAATGTCCATCAACTTTAACCACATTTTTAGGAGATTGTAACAAAGTATCAATAAATTTTTAAAGGCACTATGTGCTACCTTCAACATGAAAACTGTATTTTTTTTATTAATATGAATGCAATATTTTTATGTTCAAAATGTTTTTTCCGTTGCACATAGCTTTCACATGCTATGAATTATTCTCAAAATAATTTTTTAACATTTTCAAGCTCAAATGTTGGAATCGTGAATTTTATATGTTGAGTGCTTGGAATGCAGAAATAAAATGTTGGTCTTTTGCATGCTAAGTGTCTAGAATGCAAAAATTGATTGTTGGATGGCTCCCACATGTTGATTGGATCCCATTCTAATATTATTAGATTCATATGAATGGTTGGAATTCACATGCTCAAATGAAATGTTGAATTTAATCCAATGCTATGATGTTGAATTGTATTTGCCCTTCTAATTGTATTTGTTGTCATGTTGGAATGCTAAAATACTGGAAGGCTAATATCCAAAGCTTTGGCAACAAGGGCGAAGCCGCGAGGGGGCGGGGAGGGGGGACTTTCCTTCAATGTTAGGGGGGGCCGAGCCCCCCCTAGTCCCCCCCTTGGCTTTGCCCCTGTAATTAGTTGACTATTAGTCTATTAGTAGTAATCGACTTCTAGGGAAAAAAAATTTAAAACCTAAAAAAACATGGATGGTTAGATCTTACATCCAAGAAGATCTAATGGTCCGGATTGTTTTTTGAAAATTATTTCTAGAAGTCCACTAGAGTAGTCAACCAAAAATATAAAAAATTTAAACCAAAAATTGTTGCAACAAAAAATTATCACATCAACATTCGTCACGTCCCAATGTGACACGACATGAGGCTATGGGTTGTGTCACGACCTCGGGGAGATCACTGGCGAAAATCATAGAAACAACGTGCGATAAAAAATAGGGTCCAATATATTCATTGTAGGTAAATTCATATAATATAGGGGGTTTAAAAATAGTGAAACATGTTTACATGTAAAATACCATGACATATAATGGCCTCTTTTATCTAGTCAATACATGTAAAATAGCATGGAAACAATGACTAGGGGTGTAAGAAAAAAATGGACAACAGTTGGGCTCCGAGAAAAAAAATTTAGGGTACAAACAAAAAAAATTGGTTACTTGGGGTATAAGGAAAAAAAATGCAGTATAAGTAAATAGGGTATTTTTTAAATAATTCCCAAAAAAATTATAATTATTGATAGGGTGTATTAAATTACAAGCATTTACCTTTATTTTGAAAAATACCATGCCTTAAAATCTTTTCTGCAAGGTAAATAGCCCCCCGATAAATAGGTCCTGAGCGCACGTGTATGCATCAATTAAAGAGGAGTGATCTCCCCGAGGTCATAACCATTTGCACATCCTTGCTTAGGATGTGATGTATTTGAAAAGTTCTAGATGATAGTGTCAAAGAGACCGTGTTGAAGGGGGGGGGAGAAAAAAATTTAATTTAAAAAAAAATCTTACTACCGTAGGTTGATAGGAAGTTGATTGGAAAATAAATTAAAATAATTAAGCCTACTTTTTTGGATATTATTGGGCTAGATGACCTAAATGAAAGAAAAAATAATCATCAAAACGCCAAAAAATTAGGAAATTTGGTGCATTGGAATAGCTCAATCCAAAATTAATAATTAAATAATCAATCAATAAAAAAAATAGCTTGTCACACGCATTCATTGTGGCATTCACACAGAATCAACTTCATATTCATGCGTTAGGTATTGAACCCCTCAAATTCAAGTCAATAAAAAGCTTAAGAGTATTCGAAGTCTCGTAGATAAGTGTGAGGGAAGATGAGGTGTTGCTATGTGAAGGGTCGGGTCAGTGAGGGTGTTTTGATGGTGTGTGAGGAAGTGAATGGTGAATCTACAGCGAGGAAGTTGTATTCTATGGGTGCAGCAACTTTGTTGTTCTTGGGTGAAAACTCTTCATTTGCTTCATTTGAGCATGATGGAACAAGAAAAAAATGAATATTATCTACAACAATGCGCAAATGACTTTGGTTTGTTTGATTCAAATAGTTAGGTGAAGTTTCACAGGTGATAGCTAGCTATGTGCAGCTTCACCAAAGTAGAGATATGGATGTAGCTTTGTTGAAGTCAAGATTTGGGCGCCTACTTGTCGAAGCTGAGATTTGGAGTGCATGTTGCCGAAGTCAGAGAAGTTGTAGGGGAAGAGTGTGATCTGGAGCTACAAAAGGAGATCCGAAGCTACAAAGAGGGAAGAGTGCAATCTAGAGCTAGAAAGATGGAGGAGAGGTATGTGGGGAAAATCTGCAAAGGACAAGTCCAAGGGGTAGCGATTTAGGTAATTACAAAAGTAGCTAGCACTAATCTCACTCTCACAATCAAATTTGACCCTGATTCATAAGTTGATCTTAATCAAAATGAAGACCTTGACCTTGATGGCATAATACATAGAAATTTACCTTGATAAGAATGATAGATCCGATGTTCAGGTGACATTTGAATCTCACAAAACTCTTCATGGTAGGAAGAGGGAGGAGGGAGAGAATTTGTGCAAGGGATGGATGTATGTGTGGAAGGGAAGGAGTCAGGAGCGAGAAGAGTAATCTGTTGTTGGAGAAACAAGAGGAATATGGCGTGGAAGTAAGAGTGAGAGGAGGGGTCTGATGCGGGAGGAGTAATTAGTTCACAACCGTAATTAGCACACTAAAATGGCTTAACATAAACTCTTAAGGATAACATTGGGTACTTAACTGCCATGAATGAATGAAAATAAGTTATCCCAGGTACGCAACTCCCATATTATATGGCCATGATTATAATCACTAAAAATGCATTTTAGTCCAATCTCAAGTGATATAATTTGTTTTAATGTAGGAAACTCTTGTAGCCCTTCTAACAAGGAATCCAAAAATGTAATCATATATAGGAAATGAATATTCCTTGAAGCATATAATTTCATTAAAAACCTAATTCTATGAGTTTTTTCAATACATGTACAACAGTACCATAGGTCAAACTACCCAACTTTTTGGGCTTTTTGATAAAAATCTAAGAATTTTTGTTATAAATAAAACATTGCCAATGACTTTTAATTTTAATTGGAGGCAACTACTTGTGTGGATCTTTTAAAATTATAGATAGGGATAGGTTAAAAAATAAGTGTTTTGGTTCTTTGTATATGTTGTGGAGCTTTTAGAAAATAAATAAATATGCAACCCAACTTTTTTTACATCTCATTTTATTTAATTTGGTCTTCACCCAACTTTTTGGTCTTTTTATTTTTATATATTTTTTACAAAAGCCGTCCTCTAAGCCGTTTTTAATCCGATGCCCCCTATGTATAATATGGGAGTTGCGTACCCGGATAAGTTATATTGTATGGGTGTATATGTAGGATATGCTATATGCCTAAATGATTAAATATACATATACATATTTGCTTAATTTTTCATAAATGTCCTTATGGACTACCTAAGCTTTTTTAAATTAATTAATTATTGGACAAAACATGCCCAACCTACTATCAACCTACAGTAATGCTAGGTGGACATGTTATTTATGATTTGCCTAGGCACGATCCAAATAGGTCCCTTCGTTACTCTTACGAGGAACAAATCCACAAGTACATACTCCAACTTACAAGCATGGAATAAACCTTAATTTACCGTAGGTATCCTGTACCTATTTGGTGCCTCATGCTAAGGGCCGTTTTACATACGTGAGTCGTGATCAAAGGGCCGTGAGGCAAAATGATGGTCTGAAGACCATGGCCAAAAGAAATCTACATCACTTTTTAAAACCTTGGTCTTGGGGCATAGTGTAAAGCGGACTTGACCAAACGTAGTGTTTGTTACGAAAATCTAATTTCTACAAAAATAAAAATAAGATATCCCCTAGAATAAACTTCACAAAAAAATACACACTATTGAAAATAGATTCCCCCTAGCATGGTCACTTTCATTCCTTTGCTGAGACAATCTATTGTGGTTCAGTTGCCGCAAAATTAAGGTGATCACCAAACATTATCCAACAATGGACATGTAGCATTCCATGTCACTTTCTCATCCATTCTCTATCATGGTCACTTCTATTATTTGATGATTTTGTGTAACACAAAGTCAAGGATTTCACGTCCTATTACAACGTTGTGACGGCAAACCAAAAAATGTCACGTCGGCGGGGGATAAATCTGACAATTTATCAAGGGGTAAACTAGTGTGGTCAACCCCCTGGTGAACAATTTAGACAATTGTTGCTTTGCAATTGATATGTTAGTTGACTGCAAAATAGCACTTGATACAGTAGTTGACTACACACCAAAAAACAAATTAATCTTAAAAGCAAATCCAAGAAAATTTTGGACTATTAGATCTTGTTGATTACAAGATCTGACGGTCCAAAATTTTCTTCAAATGCTTTGGAATTTTTAAATGCTTGGTTTAGTAATCGAATGCTCAAATTTGACTAAAGCAAGCGACCAAGAGTAGTTGACCAAGAGCAATTGACTAGCTAATCGAAAACTATTAAGCAGTCCATAGTTATTGGCAGTCAACTTCTAGGAAAAACCACAAAGGAACAAGATTCAAAAAAATTGAAACAATTTTGGATGGTTAGATTTTGCATCTAGCAAGATCTAGTGTTTCATGTTTTTTTGAAATGTGTTGGCATTTTTATTTTTATTTTAGAAGTTGACTGCTAATTGCAATCTGTAGATAGTTATTCGGTTCGGGTTTCGATTAAGAAAACCACCCAGGGAAGACTAAAAGAGTGTCAGATGTAACTTTAGATGTCACTATTAGGTGAATTGATAGATCACAATAGATCGGGAATGAGTTTAGGACAATAAACACATACAAAACCCATTTTAAGGTGGTAATGGGATTTATTAAAGGGTAATTTTATGAACAAGGGTCACTCGATGCGGTACATGCAATTGCTCAGTCTCTCCCTCACAGCTACCCTTTACAATATTGGTTCATTTATTATAATAATTTAATGCAAAGAGACACAGCTCAACAATAATCTTATGAGTGGCCATAGTCTTAGAAACCCAAGGTCAGGGCACCTTGTTTTGGGCCATAATCTCTTCGTCTAAGTGTCCAGTGACCATAGGCCATACCACAGGTTAGTACATACCCAACACACACTACACTTAGATCGCTCAAGCTCTTAGATTAATCCATTCAAATTAATATTGTGACAAACAATTACTTCTTGTCCCTTTGGACTTAACAAAATTATTTTGAAGTTAATCCATTAAAATTAATTATTCTAACTTACAAAAGTCTAGTTACAAGTGACACGAACCGGGTAAACTAAGCGAAGCGAACCGGACCGGAACTAAGCGAGCGAGTCTAATTCACGAGACCATAGTCTAACGGGGTGTCCATAGTCCATCAGGGTCGGCCATAGTCTAAGTACCCAGTAACAAGTAACGAGTCTCAAGTAACAGTAACCAGTTCCAAGTTCCAAATAACGAGTCTCACAGAGAGGGCCATAGTCTTAGTCACAAGTAACCAGTCACCAGTTCCAAGTCAGCATCTTGTTCTCGAACGAGGAGCTGGCTGCTTCTCCTTATATACCTGCCCTTCAGCCTTCCCCCAAACGATATGGGTTAAAGGGTCGCGACTTCCTTCACCTAGGCTGACCTCTCACCAGCAGATTCTTCGTCTTCTCCGACTTCCACTTCTTTCAAATTGGGGCGGGCATTATATCAATCTTACTTCTATCAGACATACTTTAAAGTCATTATCTCGCCATCAGTTATGGATGCACATGACTCTACTTCCACATACAAAACTCTAACGAATCAATTTCCTGAGACTGTGGCAGGGGCGTCAAATTCTAGAAAATTACAGACCTCTTCCTCTCATTTGAAGGATCAATTAAATCAACACCATTCTCTTCCTTTGCTTAATTCCGAAGCCTCACATTTTCTTCAACCTGTTCACTTTTCAAGAGAGACACGATGGCAAGTCGCTGACGAACCAATCGAGTTCGGGAAATGACTAATTGAAGTTCGAGCCTTCAAGAACATTACAGATCATATTAGTGTATTTGATGAATCATACCGCAACACCACAGATGAAGGAATGCATGAATATCACAACCTGTAACCAGTTGAACCTGGTAGCATTAGGTCTCTGCCGGATTATATTACTTAATCTCGGCAGATACCAAATTCTTTCATCTCGGCTAACAAGTTAGCCTCACGTATACACACATCAAAAGAAGTTCCTATAATGAAGGTAATGAAGTTTCTGATTGGCCCTTCTTGACAAGCTTAACAAAGCACACTTTTGAAACCTACGAATATGTTGTAACAACAACAACAACAACAACAGCATGCAACCAAATACACTTCTGAAAGTTTTATGAATTAAAACATTAGGACATTCTTGAAAAAGGGTCCCTCTTCCCTTTCACAGGGATTCATACCCAAAGCACACATGACAATAGATTGATAGAGCAATGGCTCCATCTTATAATTTCCAGCAGATGGTCCTTATCACAGAAGGACTACACCACACAATCTTATAACATTTCAAGAGTTTCACACTCCCTACATACAATCATTTAATATCATGAAACTTACTTCAAAAGAACCAAGAATCCCCTCTCTTCTCGAGAGATGATTCTGAACTTGCACACACTGTAACTCTTAATACTTGAAACTGATAAAACCACACTTTGAAATTACTCCACAACAATCACTAAAACATCCATCTCTCTTTCTCAGAAGAATCGTATTCCACTCCAGAATTCACACATACACTCATAAACACATTGAATGAAACATCCACACTCAAGACTTACAAGAAATTTACTCACACACCAAGGACACTGGCAATTGATGAACTGTAATACTCTTTATATATGAAGAGGAAATCTGGTACATATGAAAGGGCTTCACACCCGAGAATTTGTCACGCTATGGACACTCAAAAACTAGGAAGCAAGAGAGTCTCTCTTCTCGAGAGGAACTGAACTCTCTTCTCCTTCCCCCTGGCCTATATCCCATGAACTTAACTTCCCTAACTGCCACCTCTCTCCGTAGCTTGATCTCAAGAGGCTCTTCAAAATGTTCACATGACTATAGTCCTGCCCAACCGCCTCTTCATTTCCTAAGATTTGATTCAGGATGAGCAAAGTAAGTTACCTCTTGCTCATTTCCACTAATTAATCACTAATCACCTCTTTTAGTGTTCATGCTACATTCTATCTTACACTTTGAATTCACATCTCACCAAAATTCAAAAATATCTACTTTTGGTCCAAAAATCTGTACCACACAATCAACCCAAAAGTAATTGTTTTTACAAAATATGGTGCAATAAGAAAAATTACCATGTCAACGGGCATCACATCCTGACATGATGGCTAGGTCCCACGTCACGTCCATTTGCACATCCCTACACGAAGTAGGACCACCATTCATTTTTCAACCAATGAGAGAATTTAAGAAATGGCGGTCATGGTCACTTAGTCACTACATTGATTATCCCAATTAGTGCGTGTTTATAATCTAACTTTTTGGTTAGATTAGCTCAAAATTTGAAATTTTGAAGATTTTGAGTTCAACTTGTCATTTGAGTTCTTGAAATAGTGACGAAACATGGAAGTTAGTGAGTACTAAATTGAAATTAGTTTAGTGATTGCTAAAGCAAATGTTTTGACTATTGACTAGGATTAGAAGAGGCCCAATAAAGCTCCAATGGGCACGTGGAAAATTAGAAGCAGCTCTTGAGTTAGGCTATGGATAGATGCACCTCTTGGGAAGCAAGATCCTACTTTTGTCACCTCTATATAATTCTCTAGGCCATAGTCAGACTCAATCAAAGAAGACTCAACAATATCTTTCTCTATAATCATCATATCCCTCTCGAGAAGAGAGTGGAAATTTTATCATTGTCCAGTTGGTTACAAACCATTCTCTGAAATATATTTTGAGTAGCTGTCATCAATAAGATTTGGTGTGTAAGTATTTTTGTGTGTGGCAATTATCGGTGTATAATTGTTCACGCAATTGTCTTAACTCTCGAAGAGAGTGCTTAAACGGAATTGGATATCGTCAAGTACAATTGTCTAAATCAGTCACAGGGTGTGAAGCCCTTCTTTCTGTCCAATTCATTTCAATGTCAATCTTGATTGCATGTGGTCATTATTTTCATGAATAACTGTTGAAATCATTACTCTAGCTCTCGGGAAGAGAGTGGAATTCTTTTCAAAGCTTAATTTTTTGATGACCATAGTCTGAGAGCAGTGTTGGGTGGTGAGGATTATGGTTTGTTGTAATATCATTTCATCTAAGTAATAGATGTCCTTGACCTTTTACCTCGTGAAAATCGAGTACTCAATAGTCCCGACTTTGGGAAGAGAGCATATTCACTGAGTTTAATAATTGAGGATGACAATTGTCTATTTTGCATGAGGGTCAAACATGTGTAAGAGAGTGATTAATTACGACTATCATGTGGGCCATAGCTAGAAGGCAGTTGGAATAGACTCATGAGTGTGTGTGAGACAATGAGGATTCCCTCTTGGGAAGAGAATAGATTTTATTTTTGTCATTGTTAACTAAAACCATTGGCTGTGCTTGAAACTAAGTTGTTTGAAGCAACAATCTGAGTAGAAGAGACGACATGATGTGAAATCATGTGTTGTCTGATTGTCTAATGAGAACACCATTGTTTGAAGTATAATTACTCAAGTAAACCTTGGGTTTGATCTCATAAAGTGTTAATATACAAATCTGGGAATGAACAACAAGTCCGTGAAGGGCCATAAGCAAAATCAGCATAGCCAATGAAGGTTGAAGAGACGTCGTAAATCAAGGAATGGGATCGTCACATGTGGAGTTGGGTTTATCCCATAATCAATGGGGAACCTTGCTAGAGCACCCATAAAAGGAAGGTCAAGCAAGGGTATCAGCTCGTCAAGTCACTTGGTTCTGGAAACTTACAGGGTTTGTCCACCATTCGGTCCAGGTAAGGACAATTGTTCCACTGCCTCATTAAAATTAAGATAAATTAATGAACGTCGTAACCCGCAAGGTTGACACTACAATATTTCCTTATCCACTAAATTATTGAATAAATAAGGGGAGACTATTGTTCAAGTTTGGGTGCCTTTGGCCCTAATTAAATGTGGATTACGGGTAACTCTAAAAAAAGACTATTGATGAGTTGAGACTCTCTGCAGAGACAACAAACCCATGGTATAGCGAGTTGTAACTACTAGACTATGGTTGGTTGTAAGGGAGAGACCGTGCAATTGCATGTACTGCACCGAGCGACCCCATAATCCACTCTTTAATCTCCTAATTTCTTAAGATTCACATGATCTAAGGTTTTACTTAGGTTTTGTACCTAAATCTCCTTTTGAAGACATTATGTCCTATCAATTAACCTAATAATAACACTTAGAGTTCAATCTGACACTTATTTAGCCTTCCTTGTGTGGTTTTGTTAATCGGAACCCAATCCAAAAGCCTATCTATAGTGTTACTATTCGGAGATACGCAATGCTACAACCATTTGATGAGAATGTAATATTTTACCAAGCAAAGTCATCAATGTTCTACAATGTCCAAACAACCTATTGAACTTGCGTTAGTAAAAATTGAACTCCTGAGTAAGACGTTATTGCACTGCGTAACTCCGAACAGTAACACGCACTGATCGGGATACTCAGTGTCGAGTAAAGTAAACAGGCCCTAAAGTTTCTTTTCGCTGCAGACACAACTCCTAACTTATGCGGAAGGTGTCTTCTGACAACACAACATACGTCGACGCACTGTGTCTCTCTATCAACTTTCGTAAGTCTCGAAAACTGTCCACTCACACCTTGCATTCAACCCCGGGGTGTTGAGTCGGTTATAGTGTTGAGCTGCCACATGAGACTGGCATCTGTGGCTCCTCCAACCAGAAATCGACGCATCCACCAAACCTCACATTTACACTACCATTTGAATTTTGTTTCCTTTCCGAAACCTGACAGCACTAACGTAGTCGCGGCTTCTTGTACGTCCAGTTGCACACCAATGGTTCTTTTTCGTAGTAGTTGTAAATTCGTAGAGGACAAGAAATGGGTGCACCTGCAGGCCCCTCATCATCACTCATTAGGTCTGTACAAAAAGAAGCGTACTATAAGAAAGACCGTGTAAGTTGCATTGTCCGTGCACTACTACAGTTCAGGACTTAACTTGATTCGGAATTAAATAAACTGTTTCCAATACATAACATTCCTAGTCGGAACTCTCAACTCTGGCAATCGTACACTCTGCACTCACACGCTTGCTTCAGCTCCAAACCGCAGAATTTTGATTATCGTGAAATCATTGCACTGTCATGAGAGTACAACCACCGTACTAGGTGTGAGTGTCAAAAACTTCACCTCCGACAGCTTACTTTTGTGTTTGTGATGCAAGAGCGATTAGATTTAAGGTAGATGTGTCTAATTGGGTGCCTCATCTTCAACGGACATGCGCCTGTATTTGAGTGGTAAATGGTTGGGTGTGGATCCAAGGACAGACACCAAAAAGACATGTGTTGAAAAGAGATTGGACTACATGCTCATGATTTAATAACCATTCTAAGTGGGTTCTTGACGCAATAGTCAACAGAACTAGGGGAGTCATTAAGTGGTTTATGACAAGGCTTGTAGTTAGGGAGAGATACTAGAATGAGAGTTTGTATTCCATTGCGATTGCAATCTATGTGCGTAGACTTTGTTAACCATTCTATGTTTAATGGGCAGAACGATTGGGAGGGGATGTGTGATCATTTAAAATGAAATGATCTACACATTGACCTCCTATAAGTTGATTGTTTTTTTCCTCTAATTCTAAATTTTAAAATGATAAGTTTGTGATCCATAATTTTCACTACTAGCATACAAGTCCTATGCAATCATCCCATGTCGATGAAAGAATTATGCAAAATCTACCACTTTGCTAGATTTGCAAATTTCCAGTTACATAGCACAAGTTTCCAGTGATGTAGGTAATTGCCTAGGACTCATATGCTTACATTGTTTGCTAATTAAATGAGACAATTTGTACTCTGATCCAACGGCCAAAAAACTTTGGGGAGTTGGAAATCCCCACAATAGGGCCACATACCTTAGTTGCAATCCGTCACTACCGCACCCATTGACATAGTGAAAAAAGTCGAATAGCATGTGATCTATTTACCTAAAGTGATTTGTCCTATTAGCGTGGGTTACCGATTGAAGTTATGCATCACTGTGAATGTTTACTCGCAGTATAATTCTCTACCAAGCAAGTTCTTTCCTATTCATCAATGTGCATACTACACTAAACATTATATTAATTGAGTGCCCCTTATGAGTTACTATTTGGACTTACGCAATGTTATCTACTTATTGTATATCTCATATTTTATCAACAAATGTCAAAATGGTTGTTTGGACATTCTAGAAGGGTACAAGCACGGTAAAGTGGACAACGCTTGATCCTTGCACACGTTTAAGTGAAAGTGATTCAAAACAATGGACTAACTTTGAATTTTGTGAAAAAAAATTTCATAAATATTTTTTTAAACATATTGATCTACAAAGCCAAGCAATTTATGTTGACAAAAACAATCACAAAAAGGTCTACATATTTTAGAAGACGGTGCAAGTGGCGATATTGAACAAGTAATTGTCAAAAATTTGTATAAAACATCATAGATTACATTGAATTGATGAATTTCTACAAAAACATTTGATGATGACCTCAAATGTATAATGAATTCGAGGAATATGGAGAAAAAATCAAGTTCAAATAGTTAAGGTTATAAAATTTATGTCCAAAACCAGATCTGACCATTTGCATTGGAGCATTACTTTTACTGATAAGTTTTGAAGATCTCATCTTGATATTCTACATTTAAATGCTTCACACAACAATAGAGGTCACCATGGAAAAATATTCCATTTAAACGACATTTTCTTATTATTGGGGGCATTCACGGTTGGGGTACTACTTTTGGGTGTCTAACAGTTTAAGGACTAAATTAGATAACTTTACATAGTCGGTGTGCTTAGATTTGTATTGTGGAGCTGTGAGCCCAATATGGTGCTCACATGCTTCGTTAATCGTAAAGGCTCATTAAAACCTTGCACCGTGTTTGTTTTTTCAAGTACTCAAAATTATAAAAAGAGTGAAGCTTTAGGTTTAGATCAAAGTTGAGTTTGAACGTTGAGTGGGTGTTGTGTTGGGAGTTAGGCTTAGGGGACTAGTGAGTGATTAAGTTAATCCTTAAGTTAATGAGTTAGTCAAATGGGTTAGAATTTAAAGGGTTATTTAGTGTAATTGGGGTTGGGCCAATTTAATTGTTCACTTTAGGATGGGGGGTCGGTTTAAGGAAGCTCCGGCATTTCTGTTAGGATTTGGTTGCAGAATTCTCGGATTCAAGGATTGGGTGCTGGGGAGCCCGGAACAGGGTACCAAGGGGCTCTCGATAAATAGAGGCGGGGAAAGGAAGTTCGGCAGCGGCCAGGAGCGAGTTGGGATTAGCTTCAGAGGTTGAGGATTAGGCTAATGTAGCTGGGATTAGCTTGAAAAGTTTGAAGATTCAGCCGGGAGAAACCTCTGGAATGGATTCAGACTGCAAGGGAGATAGCTCAGCGGAATTGAGGTTGCGAGTTGGATTCAGACTACAAGGGAGATAGCTCAGCGGAGCTGAGGTGGCGAGCTTGGATTCAGACTGCAAGGGAGCTAGGCTCCTAGACGAGGTTGCGAGCTTGAATTCAGACCGCAAGGGAGATAGCTCAGCGGAGCTGAGGTGGCGAGCTTGGATTCAAACTGCAAGGAGTTGGCCCAGTGGGGATGAGGTGCGAACTTGGGCCAGGCTTTTGCAATCTGGTTGCAGAGGCGAGGTTGGAATTAGACTTCCAATGGGTAGTAATGGGAAATGGGAATTAGTGGGTGGTAGGCTAAGTGGGTTCAATGAAACCTCTAATGTGAAAGGGGGCACTTTGGGGTGCTAAGAATTAGATTAGTTAGTGGGATAGCACATGGAATATATAGGAGATTAGAAGAGGAAGGGTACATTGGTGTGGGTGTGGTGTAATAATCGACATAGGTGCATAAGTATTTCTTAATACTAATGCCTTCTGGAGTTAAAATAAAAAGAGTGTGTTTTGTGTTTCAATTTATTGGGGCATGAGTATGAAGTTTCCGAGGCTGATGGTCAACAACAACGTGTGAGCCATAGACTTCCACTCGGACTACAGATGCAAAAGGGTGGAGGTTTATGGCTGACATAAGCATACTTTGGATCATACCTACATTTAGTATTCCATAATGAGTACACCGACAAAGTTAATTTATAAGGAATAGGGTTATCTAAGATATCATTTTGATTCCTTAACGGACATTTATGGTTGTTGTCATAATTGTTGACCTCAGGATTAAGGAATGAAAAGGACAACAAAAATTAATTGAAATGATCCCAATTTTCTTCCTCACACTTATCGTTCAATTGTGTACCAATAGAACTAAAAGTGTATTGCATATCAATTGTATAGCCTTACATATGACACCAAACATGGCCAGAATTACACAATAACATGGCTACATGAAAAAGAAACGTTTAGAATTAGAATTGGACATAATAAAATATATGTATGGATACATGACACTTATACCAAGGTACTAGGATGCAAAACATGAAATAATTCACCTCCAATGTACACTTCAATAATGAAATTGTCATTGATGTGGCCAAAACAAGTCCTATGACCTCTCTACAAGTTTTATGACCTATCTAATCATTTCATAAAGGATTTATTTATTATTAGTCATTACTTAATATCAAATAATATCTTTCTTGATAAATCATATGACCTATCTACTTATCTATTTAAATTTTATTAATTAAATAATAGTAAATCGTAATAAACGTCAAGATCCAATGCGACAAAGTCCTTAATTCCTTTGTCCCAAAAGTAGTACCCCAACGGTGAATGGCCCCTACTTTTAGACATTTGACCAAAAAATCTATGGTAAGATACTCGAGTATTTTTTTGGTCCACCTTACCATGCTTGCACCTACTAGAACATCAACAACTTTACTTGGTAAAAAATTACATCAATAGTAAAAGATATATTATTGTGTAACTCTAAAGAGTAAGTGACACTAAATATTATATTTAGTGTAGTCATCTATATTATGTGAAAAAACCATAATATTTTCATTAAATAATTATAACAACATGGAACTTCAAAAAATAACTCAAATCAATAGAGAAAATCGATATAGTTGCCAACGATTACATTAAACATTTGATTTATTGTGGCCCCGCACTAATCATCACTAACACACATTGATTCTCTTGTAATCACTAGGTGGCAATTAGAGAGAATGTCATACAACACTTGATGCTACATGGCAAGTCATGAAGCCACTCTAAGGGCTAGGTTACACTAGTCACCAATGACCATGACCACCGCTTTCTAAAATCTCTCATTAGTTGAGAAATGATCGATGGTTCCACTTTGCTTTACACTTAGTCACCTAAAATAAAATTGACCATGGGTGAGCATGTTAGAAAATGAATGAGAAAGTGACATGAAATGCTACATGTCCAGAAATGGATGATGTTTGGTGGTCACCAAATAGCCACCATAGTGACAAAGACACCATAGTGACCGGACACCAAATGCAGTCTGAGACATATCCCAACAAAGAAGCAAAAGCTTGCATTGGTAAGTAAAAGAACATGAAATTCATTCACTTGAATTTTTCCTTCGGTCTAAAAATTAAAGGCTAAGACCAACCCTACTTTTATAACAAATCACCTCTAAGGTCGATGTGCCTTACTTATCTTCTACATCCACTTCTTGTTGGATATGAAACATGTGATCAGTGCAAGATGATTAGCAAATATAAACCGTGCATGTAGCCATTTGCATCAAAGATTTTGGAGCTCACATGAACATCTTATTCATTATCAAAGTGAAGATTCTCGTGCTCATTAAATGGTCATATAGGTCTTCCCAATCATGTTGATTATTGAACCTAGAATAGTGCAACATATTTTGAGCATGTAATCCTGTCTATTTTTAACATGCATTATTTTGGTGCTAGTTCTTAGATCCACACACAACCAAATACCACTCAAATATAGGTGTCCAGATTATTGTTGTGTTTGATTTAGGCACATCTACCTTACTTACTCACCTTTTCTTCCAACAAAGAACCCCCCCCCCCGCTTACAATATTACGTAAAGAGAAAATAGAAATCTATAAAGGTGCCACATCATTTACCAAGTTCCCTTCCTATCTCCCATGCCAGTCTTATGATTAAGAATACCAAAGAAAACAAGATGCCCACATGTACAAATTTAGAAGCGAAAAGATAATCAAATAATATTAAAGACATAAAATTAGTGGTTTAAATATAAGAATATTACATTTGATGGTATTATATCATTCAAATCATTTTTCAATTTAGTTCAATGATCACGATTGTCTAAAGAATGCGCACATGACTTATAAGTTCTTACCCAAATTCTTTCAGCCTTATCTTTTCCTTCCACACCCATCATTGCCTTTTGCTCTCATTCATTGTTGCACTTTCGTTTTTGAGAACTTATTGAGCTCCCAAACTACCACTAATGACTAGTATCCAAACGTTTAAAGTCCCACATAGTTTCATAAAGAGCACTCAAGGCACCCACTATTTTTCCTTCTCTTCCCCTTTTCGGAACAATCGGAATAACTAGTAACACCCTAGTTGGCATGGAGGTACCATTGCACCAAACTTGAAAGCACAACCCCCTTAATGTCCTTGTTGACCCGGAAATACCATTCTACAACAAAGTGAAAGTGAGAGTACAATACCTAAGCTACCAAGCTATAAATAAGTGCATGCGCATTATAGAAACCACAATTCCTTTAGTTTTACACATAAGGTAGCGGCACCTTAAACCAAGAAGTTAAGCTATTTGGCACACAATATGTGGTAGCCATATGAGCCGAAAAATCTATTCCCAGGTAGGGGCAAAAGAAAAAATAGAAAAAGAAAAAAGGTGTACAGTGTACTGCAAGTTTTGTTTTATTTTTCTCACAATATTGAAATACATAAATTTTTTTGAAGTGAGAACTGTGTTGTCACCCAAAACCATTAAGGGGGACTTGATGTTCACATGATGAATATTCTCATAATCAATATGTATAGTAAAGGCGCCTATTCTTGATCAAGACCCCATCGGCAATCTATAGGGTAACACAATTTTGATTAGGCTAGGATTGAATTTCCGACCATGCTGGGACTGAATTTCGATCGGACCAGAACCAATAGTGCCATGACTAAAGTCTTGGTTTCGAGTGCTAAAGTGAGGAGGAATGAGCGGTTATGGTAGACTCTAGACATTGGTAATATGTTCGGGCCAACTTTTGGCTTCAAAAATTCACAGTAGTTCACTCTGACCCCCTTGACAATACTCCTTTTGTTCATGTTCAAGTCTGCTATGTTCTACCACATGGATAATTTTGATTCAACATAGTTAGCTATTTTTAATTTAATTCAAATATGGGAGTGTGCTCTCAACTGGTTTACAGTGGAACTAGTCCACGAACCAAAACTTGACATTTGTCATCTCCGCGGTTTAAGGACAACATATCCTAAACATGGTTTTTGTTATCCCTATATGCAAATGGCTCCCAATTGACTTGAAAATTTGCATGCCACTCAAATGCAACATACCCTAAACATCTATCATTGGAATTTCTAGTTGGACATGTGTTGGTGGCTGTAAATCCATGTAGAAGGTGTGCAGTTGTGGCACCGCTACCTCAAGTTGCAAAACTTCCCAAAAAATCAGAAATAATGGTTTCAAGATTTGTGAGTTGATTTGAGTAGGTACATGGCCCCTCTTTTGAATGAGGGTAACATTTTGTCATTTGGAGATGATTAGAGTGGAGGTTTGATCAGAAAAACCAATCCTAATTTAATTCATAAATTGTTGTCCCTCAAGACCACTATTGACATTCCTATTATAATCTCCTACATAATAGAACTTTAACATTTAAATTTTGGATCGTGTGTAGCTTGCAAACATCTACATGGCTACATTTGTCAAAAAAAACTTTAGATCTTTTGCTACGGTCATTGAAATTGAGGTCACATTTTCTGGGCAGATTTGAAGGAAATCAAGTGTGGGAAGTTAGGGGTTAAGGAATAAAATTACCAAAAAAAATCCAATCCTCTTGATTTCTATCTTCCTACACAAGAAAAAAATTGCATTGTCTTATACTTCTCCAAATTTGTTGTAGAATCTCTTAAGTGATTGGTTATGTGTGCCTCTACTCTACCTATTGTGCAAGATTTCAAGGTGTTGATTTTAGCACCCTCTACGTGTTTTATCCCACATGAAAACTACATTACGACACATGTAAAGGTGAAATAGAGAGCTCTTTACCAGTTCCCAGGAAATTTTTGGGCATAATCAGTCAAAATCCTAGTGTTTCCAAGCCCAACCGGTTACATGTTGTGATCTTTCGGTTTTTTTCTTTATTAATTTGAGGCATATTCCATAGATTCTTCTAAAATTATTAGTAATTTTCCTGAAGTCTTGAACTTCAACCGGTTATTTCTCAAACTCAACCGGTTCATCTGTAATTAGTGGTCAGTTCTCCCCATTCATTGCCCTCGATGCTAATAGCTAAGGAAGGTGTCTCACATCAATTTAGATTGACAAGATAGACAAGGTGCGGAAATTTTGAATTTTGAATTAGAGAAACATGAATAAGATGCATAGATAGAATATTCCTTAATGACCATTCAATAATAAATGAGAGGGAAAATTTGTATGTTGAGGTAGTTGAGATTAGTGATTTAAACCACATGGTACCGTGGTAGTATGAACCATATGGTACCACTTTGATGGATCACAATTGGAGATTGTATGTGACATGTATGTCCTATAGAACATGGGATGAATGACCCCAACCACTAAATCCTTGAAAACATTGTGTATATGAGTCATTTAAAATAGTGAAGCTACGGATTTGCCCTCACTACCAACATATGAGTCCACGGTAATCATTTTGTGTCACTGGAAGAAATATGAAAATCTATGATTGTCGTAGATCTGCAGATTTTCTAATGACGTAGGACAATTTTCCAGTGACACGAGTCAATTACCCAGGTTTCAAATGCTTGTAGTGCATGTGTTGGTTTTATTTTGGGGGTTGAACTTTGCAACAAGAAGAGGCATAAGTGAAAATCATTAGGAAGAGGAGAGGCACATTATTACAATGCAAGTGGATTGTCACACATATCACACAAAAGAAACAAACCTAATACCTCACACAAGTTACAACCAATTCAGAATCTCTACAAATAGTTTTGTTTTTTTTAATTTTTGAAACAAATACCTAAATCTCCATCAACTAAATTTGCCGTTAGGGGGTCGAAGAAAATTTTCAACTATACATCCTTCAAATAATAAATAAAAGGACTCCACATAATGCTCGTTTAGTGGAGTGATATTGTATGTGTGATTTGGAGTTTGGACCATGAAGGGATGTGTGGTCCAAAGCATAATTTTGTATCATAATATGTACATGAAATACTTTTAATGCAACAAGTTCATAACATTATTCAGATCCATAATAGTGTTCTGTGAGACTGACATTATTCCACAAAATATTCCCCCATATTCATATTGGATGTTAGGAATATTCTGTGGAATATTGTCAGTCCCACAAAACACTATGGATCTGAATAATGTTATGTTTGTGCTTTTTTATATTTTGGACCATGGATTAGGGGAGCCCAAGGCCCAAACCACTCAATGTCATGTCACTTTCTAAGTAGGCATTTTTTTAATTTGTAAATAATTATTGATGATTGAGGCCCTCACTCATCCCCGTCACCCAACATCTCCATAGATTGTCCCCCGCCCTCAATTCTTGAGCACAATCCGGGGAGTTCTATACAAAAATCGGTACAATTCCTACCTTTTATAAAGAGGTTCGGATTTTTCTTTTTACTCGGAAGCTACCAAAAGCTAGTTCTTTTTTCTCAGTTAAATTCCTATATTTACCTTTACCATTTAGTGATTTTCTTAGCTTCTAAGTTTACTACGGCATGTTTCCGAAGTTATGTATAGTAAACCGGGGTTTATTATAATTATTATTATTTTATAAAAGAAAATTTGCGTTATGTTGTTAAGAGGGTGAATCTGGGTTGAAAGAAGTCCCAAGTCTCCATGGAAGGAGCTGAACCTTGCCAAGCCCCCACCATGCCTCGGTAAATATCCCAAACAATGATGCCTCAACTGGCCATACTGCCGGTCTATTCTCCCTTGAACCGGTCGATTTCCAACCTCGACAATTTTACATCGATACCTCATCCCAATCATTGCGATCTCATTCGGAAATCTCCAAGAAAAAACTCAGCTAGCTCGTAACTAAACCTCGGTACTCCCCGTACATTGTTCTGGAGAGAGCCCCATAATTAATAGGCAGATTAAAGCATGGCCATTGGATTTAGATGTGAGTTTATGCCCATGTTAGAATTGCTCCTCGATGTCACTCTTGGCAAGTTGCATTAAGTGCTAAACCCAACCGGGGAAACTTGTATTCGGGCTCACCTCCGCAGGGCAACTAAATCCCCGAGGTTGATGTGGATGGCTCACAAAACATACCATAAAGCTTGAAAATTGTTGTGTCACAAGAATACACTTAATAAATGCACAAAATATGAAATAGAGTCACTTTTGACATTTACCTTAAACAACTCTGTACAATGCCTTTGAACCAATAATGGGCATGTTGGGCCCTTAAGATATGCAGTGTCTTTCATTATTGCAAAGGTATTAGAGTTATCCGTAAAAGTCTCTCAAAGAAGGCGAAACCATAGGTTTGATTTTATTCTTCTTTGCGGAAACTTTTCGTCATGTATTGGAGTCTCCCTTGAAAGTTGGGTGAAACTATAGGACTTGTCGTGTGAATAACGATCGTGTGTCACTGCAGCTCGAGCACCAACTACCACTAACAAATAACACTAAAACATAGCAAAGGCACACATACACAACACACCTTCACAGAGAAGGAAGAGAATCAAAGACTACTAAGAGTTCTAGTTCTCTCTTCAAATACACACAATAAGTCAAGTTATCTCTCACTCCACCACGGGAGAATCCAAGAGTGTAAATAAAGGGAGAAGAACTCAAGATTTATTGCAAAAACATGCAATCTTCACCTCACACAAGCTCTCTCCACACACTCACTCACAAGGCTTGACTTGGCAAGAATGCCAAGCCAAGGAGGAGACTCCTCACCTAGGAGCATCTCCACAAATCCAAAGGTTTCATCCATCCATATCTAAATGGATGAAATCCCTCCGGATGCGGTGTGTTCACCGACGCCACATACCGTGACAGACTTGCTCTTTCCACCTCTCAAACGTTAAGAGAATTTTATGATCTAAAATAGGGTGTGTGCACGGGACCCGCTTTCCTAAATCCTAGATCGGTGTATGCAAAGCTAGCTTGGCCCACCCATCCTAGTTAGGGGACAAGCTAGAAAGCCGTTGTTTCATAGGCCGACACCACTCTTTGTGTATGGTATTTCAAGCATGATTATGAAAACTTGGGTGGATTGGTGTTATTTCTCATAAATTTAGGGTTTGGAACTACACCCATGGTTTCATCTGCTTTACTTTACAAATAACTCAATTAGACCATAATAATTTTTTAGACCATTTGAAGATTAAGTGAACTGTCATTTTAAAGTAGACCCAGCTCTAACTCCAACATTTTAGCTGAGAAAGTTTACAAGACCCTCCTTCCAGTACTAGCCATCATGAAGATGATGTCACCACTTTAGCCACATGAATATCCATGCTTATTTAAGGAAAAGAAAGTCTAATTAAGGATCAAGTTTTCAAGTAAGTGTCAAGTCAACGTACTTATAATGATTGTGTTGGCAATTCAGTTGGAAAACTAGAAGGCCCGAAAATGGTGTGGCAAATAACATGTAAGACAACCTCGTCATTACGGTTTTGCCATGATTGTATTTTGTATGTTATAACTCAAGATTGCAAGGGCATTGTAATAGCCTTACCATGTCCTGTGCTCATAGCATAAAACCAACATCATTATGATGATTGGCTTTGTTCTTAGATGGCCCAATAGTCCCATTTTGGGCCTCAAGGCATCATGGTATGGAGGGGCTTCAAATTAGTTATTGACATTTGTAGGATAAATATCAAAAGTTGCCCCATCTAAATGATGGTCTTCTATAACGACATAAGATTCAAATACATACCACACATAGACACTAACTTTATGGGGGTTTCTTGGGGTTTTGAAATTGGATCACCCACACAAACAAACCAAGACACAAATCAACTAGCTAACTGGTCCAAAGATGTCCCTATTCTGTCCACTCACCCTTTCCAAAGAGCCATGCATGGGTCCCATATATGCCCAACACACCCTCACGTGGAAATTGTCACAATACCATTTTATTGGTTTCTCGCATTCAATATAGAAACTACCCTTGAATAAGGGAAATATCTTGTTGCTTGCTCCATTAGGAGCAAGTGTTTATATTTATTCATCAAACAACACAAATCTCTAATCATCGTTGTCACATACAACTAGATTTTTACATCTTATTGGTACCAAGTTGTGCTAAATATGGATCAATCTTCTAAGTTATCTACCAAGTCAAATCTTAATTTAATACTTGTTAGATTTTTGTACAAATTTTCACATATCTCATATGAACATACTTGTGGGTCTTTACAGGTAAACTGGACGCCATCACATGACCATGTAGACCATTGTTGCATTTACAATTATTTCCAAGTATCCATACGAGATTGACAAGTGTACACAACCTCCCCAACTAAATGCCATTAGTACATACCATTGGTCGAGTATTCATATATGTGATGATGTCAAGATCTATGTCTATTGCTATACCAAAGTTGGAGCTAGCAATGTTCTCGTATATTCATGTTGAAAGTCATGAGAAGCACAACATCACAAAAACTCTAATCACTAGTCATTCTTAGTTTTGTGTTGGCCGAAGCGAATTGGCTCATATTGTTGAAAAGATGTTATGAATAAGTGTGGTTTGGAGAATAATATGTTGGAGGTTGAGATTTGACCTAAATGCATGTAAGAGCCTAGGGTCATGACTCACGACACACAAGACAACTACATTGATATCAAGGATACCATAGTCTCAGTGGTTCATGCAAATCGTTGTCAAATTATTTTATTCAGTTTCAAGATTCCATTTTGACAAATGGACCGTTCTACTAGGTTCTCACTTTCCTTGGGAAAAAATGAAGGTTTTTGACCAAAAAAAATTCAAAATTTTCTACAAATCCCCAAACAATATAATCAATGTTAAAACCGCCATGGTACTTCAGTATGCCATTTGTATAAAAATTATAATCAATAAATAAAACTTGTTATTGGCTGCACACATTCATAATTTCCATATTCAATCAAATTTTGGTGCGCCAAGTTAATGAATATTAGCCTTCACATGTGCCTCACCTTGAGGAGTGTTGTCCCAAGGTTGGTCTAATTTTTTAGGGGTTAGAGATGTATAAAAATGACGGTTTAACTTTTGCGTCACTGAGGCAATGTGAACGCCTCCCATGCGGTCGGGGGTTAGGAAGATCTCGGCCATCGATTGCAATCTGACATATCTAAAAGCTCCTATGATACCCCAGCTTCTGGCTTCTCTTCCCCTCAGGGAATTCCATTGGGAACTTAGGGAGACCTTTGGGAACCTTCAAAATCCCACACAAATGCTCTCATACGATGGGATGAACAATCAACCCCTTCATCTTGCAAACATTGATTTTTCATCTGCCATAATTTCATCCATCGGATTAATTTTTTTGGGTTGCTCGAGTAGTTTCATAGACTATAGGATGGGACTCTGTGAATGGATGGTTTGGATGTGGTCTGCCCACAACCACATACCCTCCATTCACAACGCCTCGGTAACATGGGTTTAAATTCTTACAAATGCAAACATGTGCCCCCCCAAAAGGAAGACCAACCTTGGGACAAGCTCCCCAAGTTTGGGCACATGCCAAGGCCAAATCTTCTTAAAGAATCAGCACAGTCGTTGATAGGGTTAAAAAATAAACAAAGTTGGAGATGAACATAACATTATTCAGATCCATAACAATGTTTTGTGGGACTGACAATATTCTATGAATATTCTTCACATTCAACCTGAATGATGGAACATTTTGTAGAATAATGTCAGTCCCACAGAACATTGTTATGAATCTGAATAATGTTATGAATACACAAGTGATTACTTTAGACAATCGTGATAAACATACCTTTCACTATTTGATGGGACATTTTTTGAGATTGGGTAAATTCATAACTACTACACAGTGATGAGAAAGTTGCACATATTGGTTGTTGTAGATGTAGTTGACTTGTCCAAATATCTTGTGATATACGAACACTACGTGAAGAATAGAGGATAATTATTCATAATATTGTCATCAAGAATTCAAGGGTGACGGGTAGTTCAAGAGTTACGTCTTATAAAAAGCCACAAATTTTTTTATGTTTTTTAGCTAGATTGATCCATTTGAAGTTGAGATTCTCAATTCAAAGGTTGAGTCATTTGTATGGGTGTCGATTAGAGTCATAAATTCCTTTAGAAGGGTGCTTGGGGCTCTTTGTCATATCTTCTATGTGGCCTCTTTGTGGCACATTGTATGAAGTACCCACTCCGTGTCGGAACTTGAAAGATGTCGGCACTTAACCCTTTAAAGATTGAGAGACATGCTCACTATGGGCCTTAAGATGCCATACAGAAGGGTTTAAGCTTACTTGTTGACAATTTAACCCAAAAGTGTCAAAAGTGATCATGTATCCAAAAGTAGTCCATTTAGAATATGTATTAATCCAATTCGAGGATGCATGTACAAGAATTTCACGTCCACATCCGTCACATCACATTACGTCCTGTTATAATGATGTGACATTGGACCAAAAAACATCATGTCGGCATGCGGTAAATTTGACAATTTACCCAAAGGTTAACTAACCGTTCAACCCCCTAGTCAAATGCTAAGTTGACTGCAAAAGAATTAAAATTTTCCAAAATTTCAAAACACTTTCTTGGACCATTATATCTTGTTGGCTACAAGATCTAATGGTCCAAAAAAAGTGAAGTTTTGGGGAATTTTTTAATTTTTGGTTTAGCAATCAATTGCTCAAAATCGACTACTACAATTGACCAGTAAAATCAACTTCTAGGAAAAGAAAAAAATCAAAACAATTCCAAAAACAATACTAGAAGGTTACAATATCTAATGGTCTAGATTTGATTCTGAATTTTTTGGGATTTTTAAATTTTTCTTTTAAAAGTCCATAGCTAGTTGTAGCCAACTAGATCGATCAACCAAAAAAGTTTGTTTTGTTTTTTTTCTAACAAAAAATGATAGAGTAAAAAAATTACCATGTCAACGGGTTGTGTCCTGACATAATGCGACATGACAACATCATGTCATTTGTAACATAACGTGATGGCCAAGGGCCCATGTCATGTCCATTTGCACATCCTTGTGCATATATATCAATGTTTTCAATGGGAGACACTATTCAATGGGCAATGAGGAGTTTTGCTCATATGAACCGTGTGGTGGGACCCCGGTGTCCCGCACAAACTCCATTTCGAAGTGTAATTATTTATTTTTGGGTTGGCTCAATTCGCGCCTGCACGATTTGGTCGGATATCGTGGGTCTAAGGATTGGAAGAGCAAGTCCATCGGCAGTCTCACGTTGCTCATTCAAATTATCACTCCTTGATTCAAATATTGCCCATGTAACTCCAGGCGAGAGCAGTTGTTTGCCGTCTTCCTTGACTGAATCATATTGATATTGATAGGCATACACCTCATACTACTATTGAACATACTCATGCCAGGATATTAGTGAGCGCACTTGAACCAAGTGTCATGAGGTGACACTTACATTGTTGGTCATTAGTGTAACCTACAATACGTCTCAAAATAGGGGTAAGTGGCCCTATTACGCATGTGACACTAAATACCGTAAATGGTGTAGCATACAAGTCTTATTCAATCATCCAACGTCAATGAAAGAACAATGCAAATCTACCCCATCCTAGATTTGCAAACTTTCTAGTTATATATAACAAGTTTCAAGTGACGTAGGTCAATTGCCTAGAACTCATAAAATTGTAGTGGATGAGTCCATATAATAACACATTGAAATCGTATAAACTATTGTTATCATATGAACTGCTATAAACTGTTGATAACATATGAGGTTGGCGGTTCAATTCCCAGCTGTGAAATCTCCTCTCTACTTGACAAACACTTGCCAAGTGGTTAATTGCCTCCTATGCTTTGGCGCTGGCCTATCGGCCTTCTGTCTCAAAAAAAATCGTATAAACTGTTTTTGGGCTTGATTCTAAGGATTGTTAAATCGACCACACACCAGTTATAATGACCACAGTCAATATGTAAAGTGTCGACAAAACTCTAACTTGTCATCCAAGTTGGACAAGTTTATTCATTCTAACACAGAGTCGATACCTTGCTCCTCGTCATGTGTGCGATGAATCATCCAATTTTGGCAGGCCATGTGACCGCGCAACGTGTCTCTTTAGTCGTTTTAACAAACTACGTGGTCAATTTTACAAATCCCTTAAATTATATATACTAGCTAACTACTACATATCCACCATTTAATATCATTCGGACGGTGAAGGGTGACGAGTGCATGATGTAAGTGCGGCTGCATAGTGATCACATCCGGTGGACTATTAAGTTACGTCATTTTATTATAACCATAATCATAGAGACTTTATTTCGGACCAAAATTACAACACTTTATTCTACAACAATAGGAAACTTACCATAGTCTCGCATGAGATGCTAAACTTCAAGGTGTGACACGTGTGTGCCTTTAACCGTCTCGTAAGGACAATTTATCCCCAATTTAGGATGAGAGATCCTCGTGTTTTAAATTGATGGGATTTTGGCGGCCCTCCCAATTACGAGTCGGTGTTGACTCTCACACGGTCAAATGCACACTTTTCTTGATTGAAGGAAACTGTGGCCGGTTTATAAGACCAACCTTATTGACATAAGTTAAGAGCATGATCATATGTTGCACACTAAATGCTAACAACAAATGGGTGCTAAATCGGGTAACATCATTTTAAAGCGAGTACATTAATTATCCTAATTAGTGTGTGTTACTATTTAGAGTCACGCAGTGCAATAATGTCTTACTCGATACAGAATGCATGTACTTACTAATGAAAAGTTCAAATACTATAAGAGCCTACTACTGAGTACATAGTATAAATACACATACATAACATTACTAAGTCTATGGGGTAGAATGAGCAAAGTGCCCCTTTTATGCCAAGGCTCCCTTACAATATGAACAATACTCAATTTGAATATTGTTCATTCTACCACATTACGCTGGCAACTTGGAATTTTAAGTTTGACTTGCTGGCAATTATCGGGGTTTTGTAATATATAATTTTCAGGGTTTCATTCCTAAGAGCACACTTGTTGCACAGGTCACCACCGGTGTTGATCTCATTTGACGGGAATTGTGGCCATGCACTTGGGCCTATTCTATCGGAATCACTGCCACAGAACATGCTACCCAACATAGTTTGCCCTCCCCTTTTAGAAAGCAAGATAAGTCTATAGACTTAGTGATGTTAAGTATGTGCATTTATAACTTTCACCAAAAAAAATGGCATACATGTGTACATGTTAAACCTTATGCAAATTCTATGTGTGTTGTCAATATTTTTCTATATGTCTTTAAAGAAAAAGGAATGAGACATTCTAGTTCAGACTTTCACCTAAGTTTTGAAGGCCACTTTCATTCCATGTCTTTTTCTTCCAATGGAAGAAATGCAAGTAATGAGATAAAATCCATAACAAAATAATAATAATAATAATTTTAAAATGTAGAAATGAATTTGGTGGATGTCCATATGAGATATTACCACTGTTCCAATCCCACGTGATTTTAATTGAGCACAAACACTTCATCAACATGTGTTTGTGATGAGATTGAACTATATATTCAAAATCTAGACATCAGTCTGGGTTCTAGAATTAGCATAATTGGAAAGGCCTATATGATCAATTAAAGAGAACATACTAGTCACTTTGACCCTTTATAACATTTGCATGTCAACTTCCTCCTAAAACTTGAAATACTAATATTGGTGATCAACAAATCCTAAATAAATGAGAAAGCTGAATATCTCATTCAATGGCCAAAACCAATCAAGGAGTTGGAAGTGCCCACAATAGGGTCACATACCTTAATTGGCTCCTCAATAATGAACTTATGGATTTAAGGGTTGACCACATTTAATGTTGGCTTATTCTAAGGTGTGGGGGCAAGCTCCGTATCCCGTATCTACTATTGTATATACCGTTGGCGTCAAATTCTATACAAATGACGTTTTGCATACATCCATTTGGGCCCACACTTTCCACACGCCCGTGTACATTGTAGGCTACACCGTCTCGTATTCCCTTGCGGCCAATCGGTGGCCACCACTTGGACGTTTGGCTAGTTATTTTATTCGCAACAAGTACAATCGTTCCACCCATCAAGTAGATTGGAACAAAGGGTGGACCAAGTTAAGTTTCGCTTTTCTACGGGCATCAAGTATGCGTAGCCGGCACCTTGAAAAAAAAAACAATATTTCGAGTGTGAAACCATAAGGATGTTCTCTTTGGTCAACAACCAACTTCGTATGCACTTTATTGCGTTTGTACCATAGCCCAAAAAAAGTACGTATTTTACTGTCAAAGTCCACGCAAATGTATTGTGCCAAATCGATATCTCGCTTACTTAAAACATCCGGAATCAAAAGATTCGTCCAAATTTGGATGAATAAGCTCAACCTTAAATGCACGCGAGAATTTTCATCATGTGCTTTACAAAGATTGAAGCGCGTTTCAATGGCAAATAGTGGTCGCCCCATCATATTACGGGAAATGAATAGGGTCTCGATACAAATGTCAACATGAGATCGACATTAAGGAGGTCCAATTGCAACGGATCAATAGGTAATTAAAACTTCCTAATAAGTGCATCTGGGATTTTAATTGCCAGTCACTAGGTATCAAAGGTCCATACATTCTTGATAATTCCTAATCAAATTATTAGCCTATTGTCTTCTTGATGCCACTGTGCACTCCATTACTCCAAGGAATTAACCATTTTGATATCATCTTGACATGCTTTTGGTTTCATAAGCCTTTTGACTTCCTAGACTTTAAAATCAGTTCCATTTCATTTCATTGTAAACCAGTGTACTGGGGGAGTTGACCAAGTAGTTACAAGCCAACCTTTAAAAGGGAGGGGGGGATCCAAAACCGTATTAGAGGGATAGGCTAGAAAATACTCCTTGTTTTATGAAGGCACAATGGATTGTCTATTGCAAGAAACCACATACAATGAAACATGTTAGATTGAACACCTCCTCACTTTGAACGGTTTGTGGACGTACACGACTTTGCCATACAATGCACCTCTTCTGAATAGACACCCCCAACCTTGAACATTGAACGCTTTTTTTGAACACTCCTCTCAAAATTTCCCTATGTACTGCATCCCAAAATAGAACGACCTCCAATTCCCAAAATACTGCACCTTTGGCACTCCACCATGGCATGCGGCGAGATGGAAACAATCGGAACTACAGACACTTGAGATTCGTCCTGCGTGTGTGTGCGTGTGCGTGCGCTTGCTTTGAAAGGACTTCAGATGCTTATGGATTATGCTACAGCTAATCATTTGGATGATTTTGTTCCATTCATCATCCAAACTCACAAGCAACTTGTACAACTGCGAATGGAGAAATCAAAGACTGTGACACCTCATGAGATCTTCCAAAAGAAGCAATAAAAAATGACTTTTTAAGTGTCCCTCTTAGATTGAACACCTGCCTACATTGAACAATATTGCCGATCCCAGGGGTGTTCAATGTAAGCAGGTGTCACTGTAGCTTTCGGATTTTTGGAATCTTGGCCGGTTGTTTTCAAGCTCTCCCTCATTGGTTGGATGTCAACACATGGAGTCGTCTAATTGGACCAACGACGAATGTGACTCGAGGGATGTCTTGGGTGGAATAAAGAATTGTGATGTCCACCAAGTACTATTGTACCTTGCATTGAGCTAATAGCAAATATGACAACATGTGCTACGATAAAAATATGTCAGTTGTTTACGGGGTTAAGACAAACATAAGGTTGACTATTTCTATATTTTTATAGTACATGTATATTTCTTTAGAATATAGTATTGGCTAGACCCCTCTTTTTGTGCAGATCGGTATAAAAAGGATGTCGGAAGTAAGTACTTTGAAGCTCCGAGTCGAATTGCTAACTTAATGTATGTACTTGAATATCACAAACATGTCATTTGAAAGGCGAGGAGGAATGAGGAGGTTGAAATTCAGTTGAAACGTTGAACTTTGCGTTCGAATTTGGTAAACACACACCATCTTGGAATTCAATCATATCAAGGTGCATTTGACCGATGTCGTACCGGCCGATGGCACTTGTGCACATGAATAATGAATTGACAAGATTTGTGGGTTAATTAGGGTTACCCCACACTATTTTGAATACGTGTTATCACGATTTTAAAGTCAAGAAATGTGTTTTTTTTTATTGTGGTTGCCATATGGATTGGTAGACAAAGTTAATCAATTGTTTATATGATTTCGAACCCAGATAATTTGCATGGGCAAAGAGGCAACCGATTCGCGAAGGTGACCTAATTGCACTTATATCATGTACACTACTTCTACACACACACACACATATATATATATATATATATATATATATATTCTTGTTGTGGTCCACACTATTCATCATCAATTTACATAAGTGATCTTGCGCATATTCGGTAGCAACAAAAGAAGATGGCATGAAACACTTAATTAGTGTGGCATGTCAACATCAATGCTAAGTCAAACCATACATGTAGTTTGTTTGAATTTAGCAACTTTGAAGCACGGTTTATTTCTTACTAACGACATTACACCTCTTTCTACGTAGTTGTTTAGATTGGTCATTGCCACTATGGTATATGGGTGGACGCATATGCAAGTGCGTATAGGTGGGTAATAGGTCAATAGGAAGGTTGCCACATGTCACTTGCATAGGCAAGCCCTACGCTTCTTGTCTAAGAGATGACTAGAAAATATGGAATGATGTACATATCACGCAAACCAAGGAGAGAAACAAATCAACAAAAAGGTATGAGATTTTCAATGCACTTTTGTTTGTGTGCATAGGACAAAGAGTGTTCACAATCTCAATCAACGGTACTATGTGGTCATAAGAAATACGTTAACCAATCACTTTTGAGATTATGCATCAAATCAGTAGTATAAGGTGGTGGAAATTTTTCTTATGTAGGAATATAGAAATCAAGAGGATTGCAAATTTTTAAGTGATTTCATTCCTTAAATTGAAACTACTGTGAATTTTTGAAGCCAAAAGTTGGTTCGAACACATTAGCAATGTTTAGAGTCTGCCATAACCGCTTATTTTGAGATGAATTCCTCCTCACTATAGCACTCAAAATCAAGGACATGTGTCATGGCGCTATCAATTCCCAAATGATACCATAACCAAAGTTGGAGACTTGGACACCAAGAATCATTGGTGTACAAGTTGGCAAGAAGGATTTGCATTGTTGTCGATCAACATCAAAAACTTCTTCCGTTGTCACCAGATTGTGAACTTCCTTCTTCCTCTTTGTAGCACCCACAAGTATTTAGAATTTTGGAGCTAAACCTAAAAGAGTTTTAAGTTCTAAACACTCCTTTTGGAGTTGCCTTCGAATTGTAAGCATATGTCAAAACTTTTGTAGAAGTGAAAATGAATACTTCTTGGGGTCTAAATTATGACCTAGAACCCCTATTCTTTGGAACTATGTGCTTCTAATTCATTTTGACAACTTTGACATTCTCACTAACTCATGCTCTAATTAACGTGACAAATGGCGATCATGTCCTACTATGCACAAACGCCCAAGCTGTGAACATTGAACTCTATTTTAACCACCCACAAAACAAAATTACCAAAATATCAAGATTTTGGTACCCTATAGATCCCCGATGGGGTCCTGATTGGGAATAGGTGGTTCACCTCTAGTTGCCAAATTATAAAGTTCATGATAATTAGGGTCACCAACACAATGATGGTACTATCCCTACATTGAAAGCTATGCATTAATTGTGGAGATATTTTCAAAGTAAAATCCGAGCAAAAGTTGTTTATTATTTTAAAATTTAAAACATTTATATTGGACTCGGCATACATTTCATATAAATATAAGACAATTTTATAATTATATTATTCTAATTCATTTATACGTAGTTGAAAATGAATTTGTGCAAACATTTGTAAACTTTGTACAATGAAGTAGAAACCTGTACATCAAGTTATAAGTACAATATGTTTTTATCTTCATATTCCATGGTACACTATTTTTTGCATTTAGTGTTGTGTGGCATTTAATGTTGTTACTATTCATTTACCTGCAACACTATCTACCAAACACTTGACAAATAGTGTTCAAGTAGTGGTGGTAGAGATGGTGGTGGTGCAACCATGCGGCAACAAAACACAAAACATAAAAAATATTATAACACTAATTGTGGAGATGTAAACATTAAGGGCGTCACTGGCATTTAGTGTTGTGGTTCGTAATTACTGTTGACAACACTAAATGCAAAAAACAGTGTAGTTGTCTACAATAAATATGGTATTTACTGTCACTTATTATTTAAAGTCGCATTTAGTATTTTTTTAACCTGATGAATTTTTTTACCAAGTAGACCTACTAATATTCTGGCTAGGGCGAACCGACCCATACATTAGTACCTTACCGGATGTCTAGTGATGTCACATTCGAATGAATCGGCCCTCAACCTCATAGGGGGTCTTTTTGTATGGGAGCCACTTCATCCACAATATGTAGGATGGTTGATTTTAAGTGAGTGCCACGAATCCCCAGCCGTTCGCCCTCCCCGGTAAGGTACGGATATATGGGTTGGTTCGCCCCAGCCCAAATATTCTATAGTGTCCAACCAACCAATTCGCCATTTGTTGGCAAAATATGCATGATTTCAAATAGTAAGTGACACTAAATACAATATTTGGTGTAGCTTTGCAAAAACAGTTCCCAAATTCTTTAAAAGGAATAAAATGATAGCCACATTAAGTAACAGAACTTCGAGTACCGCAAAGTTACAATAATACTACGCGCAATTATAAAGACCTTCTCATCATATAAAGAATTAAGAATTATTATTTGAGATTATATCACTCTCAAAAAACTGAGCCTAACATAACTGTTATAACCTCCAGAAGACAGGGTTGGTGCAAATGTTTATTGCTAGTACATGCAGCAAGCTCATCGTTGGACTTTGTAAATGTTGAGAATACAAATTTGCTAAAAAATATCACGAGGCAGACAGACATCCAGGTGGACACCAGTAAACAATTGTCTGTGCCCAGGTGGACTCTGGGAACCCATTGTCCTTGCCCACATGGACAGTGGGCAGCCTGGTACAATGAATGGGGAGAACCAACCGCTAGTCACAGACGAACTGGTCGAGTTTGAGAAATATCCAGTTCAAGTTCAAGACATCAGAGAAATTGCTAATCATTTTAGAGGAATTTAAAGAATATAGCTCAAATTAATCAAGAAAAACTGAAAGATATCAACATGTAACCGGTTGGACTCGGAAACACTAGGAGCTCAACCGATTATGCCCAAAAATCTCCCCAGACACTGCTCCCAGGGGAGGATAGAAATTGGGGTTGAGACTAACTTGTTATAGTTTGAAAATTCAAGAGAATGTACACAATAGGTAATATTGATTGTTCGGATTGTCAGCAACCCACCATCAGTGTTGTTAGGTCTCTTTGCCAAAAATTTAAAAAAAAAACAAAAACAAAATACAATCGGGTCAAAGCTGATGAAGAAATAATAGATTCCAGGTACTCAAAAACATTCCTGACATGACTCTGATTCGTTTCATGGAGAAATAACCCAATTTGGACACCTCCCGAAACATTTTCTGTCAATTAGGTCCCGAAAATACGTTGGTGAACCCTCCGCCAATGTTGGTCAAACGTGAAGATTGTGGACGTGAATGCATTAAATTTCTGCAATTTATTTTGAGGGGCTCCAAGAACCATACCTGAGATCATCTTGCAATTACCCTCACTAAACCTTTGTAATCTTGGCCTTCCACAATGTCAGCAAGGCAGGGGTCTCAATAACGGAGAAAATTACCCCAAACAGTGTAGGGATAATAAAGGTTCACATGATGATGCATTTTTTTGGCATAGAACCAATTCACAAACTTTCAGCCCTTTTTGCAGTAAGTAGATACATAACGAATCGAATTGGATTGAAACACTTCCTTTGTGGACAATTATTTCCAAGTTAAGAAACGCATGCAACGGAACTCAAACCTGGAGTTAATGCAGATATGCTACAAGAAGTTGCTCAACTTTGGAATTTTACGCAGTAATACTCTGCTCATATGCTGCCCAACCAGCTTGTCGGTACTCTTGTGCTGCAACAGCTGGGTCTTTCGCTTTGATAATTCCCCGTCCAACAATAATTATGTCACTGCCTCTCTCACCAATCACCTGTATTTGGCAAAATTGGCTTTTGTAAGGACTTTGATACAATAATATGAAACAACCATCATGACAAATGTACCATACACCCTTGATTAAATTTTCTTGAACCTCACCTAAAGTAACATGGGAAGTCCGTGGCACTCTCACATGAATTAGACCCCCTTTACACTAAAGCTCAAGTTGAGAGCTCGAACTTGCAATTTCCGGGAGTGTTGATACTTATGAGTTCAAAACTTTTCATCCAAAGCTCAAACTTTCAAGAGCTTAATCAATTTTCCAGAGTGAGCAAGTGTAAAGTGGCCATGCTCAAACTGAAATATCAAGAGGGAGTGATACTAATAAAGAAGCATTCATGACAGGCCAAAGATTGCTTGGAAGCCCATTGGCTTGAGGCCCACAAATTGAGAGCTCAACCTCTCGACATTTGTAAGCTACCTCGTGGAAGTAGCTTACAATTTTGACCAAGAGCTTGTCGTAGTGGTTCCAAATGAGATCCATCCAAGTGTTTTAAGCCCAGTAAAAAATTCAAGCTCCCAAGTTGAGAGCTCATATGTAAAGTGGACTTGTGTGAAGAAGCATGCGTAAGAGGCTCCCCGCCAATGAGAAGGCTCCTTTCTTCAAGCTCTCAACTTGAGCTCTAGTGTAAAGGGGGCCTTAGGGTCAAGTTCCATGCAAAGGGGTGGCAAGCACTTTGTTCTGCCTACAAATGCTACCCTCCCTGAAGAACTCCCCACATCCATGGCCTCACAAACTCCCGGGGTACTGCCAAGTGAAGGGGCGGGCACTTATGCAATGTTCATTTTCTCCTTATTTTTTAACATTCGCCCATAAGGCCCATCCCCTTTACAGTCTATTCTTCAATCAAAACACTTCATTTCATAAATAAGTTTGACCACACCAATGTCATGGTCAAAAGACCTCACAATTTAAGAGCTTCGTATCCAAGAGGGGAGGAATTTTTTAAGTATTTGAGCCTTTATGAGGACACCCTCACCCATGGCGCCAAAATAGTGTTTTGGACCATTGTGCCATGGAACTTGAAACTAAGGTATGTGGGTATTATTCAGTTCATTTTCCAAGTTCTCCAACTTCTACCAATAAGATTTACACAACGACATTAGCAAAACTACAATGAAACAACAGCAAAAATCAGACCTCCCCTGATTTTATTATGGTTATTGGAAGTGCATGTTTGTTGATTATTTAACTGAATACAAATCATGTTCACTATTGAGTGTAGAATAGTTAATAAAATTTGAAGATGTGGTCCAATCTCTTTTATACATGTGTCTTTATGATGTTTGTTCTTTGATCCTCACCTAACCACCAGTCAAATATAGGGGTCCAATTAAGAAAAGTAACCGAATAACACCCACATACCTTACTTCATGGGAATGACACTCATGGGTGAAGTATCAAAAAGATTGTGAACATACCGAAGTTGGTGTGTTGTATTGTTGGCCAAGAGCATCACCGCCACCGCCCATTTGCACCCCAGGAGTCATGTGAATCAATGAGGGGTTCCCTGGACCTCCCACCCATGCAGCTGGGTTGGTTGAGATGAACCCAATAACAAAGTCTGGGTGGTCTGCTGCAATTTTGGCTGCCGCTTGTGTGTACTCACCCTTGGCTAGAGTTCCAGCAGAGCTCATCTCTGCAAGAAGGAGAAGCCCTCGTCCTTTTGGAAGACCCTGTCAAAGCCACAAAAGAAAAGAAAAGCATGTGAATGAGGGCCTATAATATTGTCTTAAGTCTTATTGGACAGCAAGAATTTAAGCACCAATAACAATGCCCCCAGCACACAACCATCTTCCAGAAATAACTCTCATCAGAAGTCAGCTGTTTATGTTTCTTTGAAATTGCAAGACGATCTACTTTAAAAGCATCCTGAATAAATCCCATCAGTAATACACCTGTTGTTGGTTTCTTTGGTGGTCCCTCTCCTGTTAGAAATGCTGGGTTACAGGTTTAAAAAGACTTGAGGGTTAAGATACACACCTTCAGTTTCAAGCCATCAACTATCCCTGGTCCAGGAACAACATGGGCATTGGTAATATCTGCCCACTCCACAATCTTGAATAATCCTCTGCTTAGCACAAACACATCCCGGAATTATAATAAGAAGATAAATATATTATAAAAACTGACATGGATTATAGAACGTCTTAAATTAGTAGTTGAGGGGAAAATAACTAAGTGTAAGCTGGGTTCAAACTCACCCTTCATACTGCATGGTCACAGTATTTCCAATGTCTGCAAACTTGCGGTCCTCAAAAATTAGAAAGTCATGTCTATCTGCAATCTGCAATCTTGCACACAAAATATCATTTTGAATGGCTTCCAAGCACTATGTTTCAGTTTCAAAATTTATTAGCAACTGTCCCAAGATTTTTGCAATTTTGGGTTCGATTTAGAACATTCTGACTTCAGGACTTTGCCTCAACAGTATTAACAATGACCCAATAATATAACAGAACGGCTCCTAACCTTTCACTATTCCCTATCTAAAAAACAATGAAAAACTCCACTACATCTGAAACTGGAGAGGAATGTAACGTAAGGCTCTGAAAAACAAAGAGAGTAAGCTTTGAAGCAGAACATAGTGACCTTCCTCTTCTAACCAAGAGGTACACATTAACAGAAGACACCTGAAAAAGAAAGAGTCTAAGACATTGAATAGCACTCACCTCACGAAGCTTGCCTCCAAACTCTGGAGTAAAATCAGGAAAAATATCAACATGTGTTTTCAACACACAGATCTCTGGTCCTACCTGCATGTCAGTGAACATGTATGATTAGTCGCTTACTTGATAAAGATTTACCCAAGAGCTGAAGAATCTCCAAATATAATTCCAGAAACATTGTATGAAAGTCTTGATGTCCATATCCAATACCCCACTGAAGATAACTTAGCGGCACCTGAAATTCCTATTGGAACCCATTGTATTGTTGCTGTACATCTAAATAAACTACACACAACAACTTACTTATAGGGTTCCAGGGTATCACGGACCAGAAACATCATATAGAAGTCTTGCCATACCAGCTTCCAATCACTCCACTTAGCTCAATTAAATAACTCAACAACACCCAGAATCCTTCCTGAATCTAATTGCATTGTTGCTGCTTGGCTAAACCCTCCACCAACAACATACTAATAGGGGTTTCAAGGGCAGTGAAAGGTAATGCCTAAAATTCAATGGAACATAATCATGGTATACAAGTCATGCTATCACAACCTTCCAATCACCCAACTTAGCTCAAAAGAAGAACTCAACAACACCCAAAACCCCTCCTGAATCTAATAGTATTGCTGCTACGTGCCTAAACCCTCCACAAACGACATATGATAAGGGGTTTGAGGGTAAAAAAGGAAAGGTCTAAGAATCACAGGATCATAAACATTGTATACATCAAATACATGAACATTGTACAACTCAAAAACACCCAAATTCCCTGAATCTAATTGCATTGTTACTGTGTGTCTAAACCCTCCACCACCAACAACATACTGGTAAGGGGTTTAAGAGTAGCAAAAGGAAATGCCCAAGATTCGCAGAACAACAAAAATTGCACACAAGTCATGGTATCACCAGCTTCCAATCACCCCACACAGCTCAAACAAATAACTCAACAACACCCAAAAGTCCCCCCTGAATCTAATTGCATTATTGTTGCGTGTCTAAGCCCTCCACCAACTAACATACTCATTAAGGTTCAAGGGCAGCAAAAGCTGATGCCTAGAATTCACAGAAACATATACATTGTCTACAACTCGTGCTATCACAACCTCCCAATCACCGCACATAGCTCCAAAAAGTAACTCAGCCAACGACCAGAATCCCTCAAGAATCTAGTTGCATTGTTGCTGTGTGTCTAAACCTCCACCAACGACATACTGATAAGGGTTTAGGAGTAACGAAAGGTAAATGCCTAAGATTCGCAAGAACATAACATTGTATACAAGTCAGGATATCACCCCATTTAGCTTTAAAAAAAATTTAAAAAAACACTCAACAGCACCCCGAATTCCTCCAGAATCCAATTGCATTGTTGTTGGATGTCTAAACCCTCGACCAACGACATACTGACAAGGGGTTTAAGGGTAGCGAAAGGAGAAACGTTCTATACAAGCCATGCTAACACCACCTTCCAATCACCCCGTATAGCTCAAAAAGAACCTGAACAACACGCACAGCACCTCCTGAATCTAATTGCATTGTTGCTGTGTGTCTAAACCTCCACCAAAGACATAGGGATAAGGGGTTTTAAGGTTAGCGAGAGACAATTTCTGTGAACTTACAAGCTCGGCAAGGGCAAGAAGTTCCTGCGCAGTGGCCACATCAGCAGCAACAGACAAATTGCTCTTCTTCCTCTGCATCAACTCAAACAGCTTCTTCCCAGTAGGGTTAGGGGACAACCCCGCCCTTTCCCCATACGCCAACCTAGTTCTCACCGCTGCTTGGGATTCCGCTACAGGAGCAATGGGAACACTAACACTGGTCTGATTCTCCGCCAAAAACTTCTTCACAGCAGCAGCCACCTCATCAGTAACCTTGCCATGCCTCACAAGCACCTCCACAATCTGTGTTAACTTCAACGCCGCATGCAGCTTCAACCCATGCTTCGCAAGTGTCTGAGGGCCCCCTTGTTCCCTGTCAATCAACACAACCACATCGGTGACCTTCAAACCCACGTCACTCAACGGTCCCACGGTCTCCAATACCGAAGCTCCACTTGTCACCAAATCCTCGATGACCAAACATGTCTGCCCTGCCTTGAATGCTCCCTCGATCGCCTTCTTCGTGCCGTAATCCTTCACCTCCTTGCGTCTCATCACCATGGCTACATCGTGTTTTAAGGAAATTGCGGTAGCGATCGGTAGAGCTGTGTATGGAACTCCGCAAATCACATCATGAGGTTCGCTGGATACCGAAGCCCATACAGATTCTGCGACTTGCTGTAGAAGTGCGGGGTAGGAGACTATCACTCGTAAGTCGATGTAGATTGGTGAGTAAATGCCGGATTTCAGCTTGAAGTTGCCGAATTTGACCGCCTCCACGTCGTGGAGGGCTAGCACGAGGGAGTCTACAGCGTTCGCCATAACCGAGGTTTGAATGCGAATGTCACGAAACAGGGGAGAGAGATACACGCAACACAGACAGAGAGTTAGGGTTTACGGTTTAAGGGTTTAAGGAAAGGAATTGAGAAGGAATCTTGACCTTTCACACTCCGGACTAGACAAGAATCTAGCTCCCCTCTCATGTGTGACTCATGTAGTAAGTTATGGTTTTACACTTGTGGGTATCTTTTTGAGACAGAAGGCCGACAGGCCAACGCCAAAGCACAGGAGGTACACTATTGTGTCTAATTAGTGTGGGTGGGAAATGCACGTGGGTTGGAAATTAGTGTGGCCCACACTAAATTTCAAGTGTTTGGGTCACTTTGGATGAAAAATGTAATGTCATCCATCCATGTGTGTTAGGGTTCTCCGCAAACAACCTCCGTTAGGTCAATGTGGGGAAAGTCTTCAAACACAATTGGATGGAATTATGAAGTTTCATCCAATTGTGGAAACGACAAAACCCACACAAATTTTTCACCTTTGAAATTAGTGTGGGCTACTCTAAATTATAATTTGAAATTAGCGTGTTTTATTAGGAATTAGTGTGGCCCACACTAATTAGACACAATAGTGTAGTTGGCCACCTGGCAAGTTTTCCGTCAGGTAGAGAGGAGATTTCACAGCCGGGATTCGAACCGCCAACCTCTTCCTTGAGATTTGGGTATCCCTCCACCATCATCCGGTAGTTTAGGGTCATCTCGGACCTACACTTGTGGGTATCTGTGCCTAGCTTTTGAAGTTTGTGTGTAACTATACCCGGTTTCCCACTTCACCATTTATAGTAGAGGCGCCTATTCCCGATCAAAACCCCATCGGCAATCTATAGGCTACCGGAATTTTGATCATGATGGACTGAATTCCGATTAGGCCAGAACCAATAGTGTCAAACACATGTCTTGGTTATGAGTGCTAAAGTGAGGAGGAATGAGTTGTTAAAACGAGCGGTTATAGACATTGGTAATATGCTTAGGCCAACTTTTGGCTTCAAAAATTCATAGTAATTTCAATCTAAGGAATAAAATTACCATAAAATTTGCAATCCTCTTGATTTTTATCTTCCTATGTGGGAAAATTTGCACCACCTTATATTTCTCCAAATCTAATACAAAATTTCTTAAGTGATTGATTTTGGGTGCCTCTATTCTAATTGTAGCAAGAATTGAATTATAGAATCAACATTATTGTTTGCAACCATCTATAGCAAACACCCGAAGCATTTAATGACATTGGGAACGGAGGTAGAGAAACAAACCACCTTTTGGGCATTTCGGCATGATTGGTTTCTCATCCTCCATTGCCAACGCCATTAAATGCTTCGGACATGTGCTATATGGTTGCAAAGAATCTTTAACAACATGTCCTAACTCATGACAAATGTAGCACAAATTCTTTTTCCAATGGTTTGCTTGTTCTTTGTAATTGAGTTTTCCACCTGGTTGACCATTACTTTACCCTTCTAGACATGATAACCTCTATGACCTCATCCAATTCTCAATTCCCTTCTTGTTTATATCCTTAAAAGGGACACTCTACGATTTTTTTAAAAACATAAATGCCATAATGATGAGCCTTGCGTGTAAAAAGACAACCTATTTGCAAAGCTAGCCTAATTGCACACATCATTGAAGTTCCTCCCCCCCCCCTTTCTCCCTTTCCTTCTCATGCTATAGGTATGTTTCTCCATAGCCACGATGACAACTTGAGGGATTGCATCAAAACTACTTGAGTCATGATCTCTCTTCTATGATCAAGGTTGGGGACCCTATCTCTTGGATCGCTTTCCTTCATAGCACTACCAAATGAAATTGTAGCAATAGATAAAATTACAACACCACCAAAACGATGAGCGCCATGCAACACACCTCAACTCCACAAAACTCAAACATTTAGATACCAAATTTTAACGTATTTCTATTCAAGTATGCTAAACAAATTACAATCACAATTATCTCACCGCAAACTTAATATACGGATAAACAATATTCTATTGATCTAAAGGCTCGTCACCCAACTGGGAGACACAAACGAAACATAAATAAGTGTGTTCTACTTCATTGAGCTTTATATCTACACATAGTATATAAGAAATACTTCTAGAAGCCTTAAGTCTTATTTTGAGTATATTGAAGTCTCATTATTAAGTATATACAAATATCAACATTCTTTATCATCCTTTGCTATATATTCCCTTAATTGATTTAAAGCTAGATGTAAAATCAACCAATTATAACTATGATAGATGCAAGCATAGAAAGTGTGATATCATCCATTACATCACTACTTGAGAACGTGGTTCTAGGGAGTCTCGAATTTTTTTGTTTATTTTATTTTTTTCAATTGACCATCAAGTTGACATTAGCGTCTATCTCACGGAGGCTACTGCACTTTGTCACTCCAGAGAATTAGGGCCGCTTCACACTATGGCTGAAGGTCAAGAGGCTGTCGATTTGCAAGAAACCAAGAATCTAGCCTCTCAACCCTTCACACTAGAGGTCAAAGTCCAAAGGCTGTTGCTCTCCAAAATGCCTACATGGCAACACTTTTTGACCAAGGCGACAGACTCTCGAAGGAAGTTTGGGTCAGACAAGAATGGAAACCCAAACTATGGTCGTGAGGCCGTTGATTTTTTTTCATAAAAAAATCAAAAACTAACAAGATTTTGACCGTTAGATTGGAGGGGTTGTCTTGGGCAGAAAATAAATTGGAATGCTCCTTTGGGTTTGGACTTTGGGCTTGGCCTTTGGAGGCTTCACACTATGCCTAGCCGAAGGCTCCAATTCCTATATTTCATGGACTATTTCCAGCCCATTTCTTTGGACTCTCAACAAAGTTTGGCCATTCAATCCCACGGCCTCTCGACTTGGACGGCCATAGTGTGAAACGGCCCTTAGTTGGTTTGAAACCTTTTTGATGTACTTTCAAGTCCCATTAACCCTTTTGGCTTCCCGGCCTTTAAAATCATTTTCATTTCATTTCATTTCACTTACTTCCGCAATCTACCTTTACTTTTAGACGAAACATTTACATATGTCCGTTCAGTGACCTAAGAATTATGCGAATGGCGGGGCTCCGAATGGGAGATAAACCCTAAACCCTTCGTCAATCACGCCCACGGGCCTGCGGGAGCAAAGGCCAAAGGATGGGAAGCATCGAATTTACGTGATGACTACTTTGTGCTTCTCTTCAACTTCGAGGATTTCGATTTTGTCGTCGACTTCTGCGCTCTTGAAGGTCGAATCTGAAGTTGAAGTTCTAGTAATTTGCTTCTGTATCGAGTTCGTGGATACGGAACCCTTGGTTGTTTTTAGAGTGTAGTTTCGAGTTTTGTAGCTAACATTGCAAGAAGCCGGCCCTGGCGATCTGCTAATCATCGCAAGTCTCATCAGTATGTTGACGTCCTCGGCATCATTGCTTAATTTCATCAATGGACTTTCATCAATTGTTTCTATTATATCGGGTTTGTTGTGGTTCCCGAAACCCTAGACCTAGGGTTTAGGTTGGTTTAGGTGGAAGATTTGCATTCCAAGTGTCAGTATGTTGACATCCTCGGTATTGCAAAATGGCTTTTCACCATATAGGCCATCACCTAATTCCTCAGAGACTGGCCGAGGGGGAAGAGAAGGGAAATATGGCCCCGGAGATCCTCTGAAACTCACAATAAGGAGCCCGTCCTTCTTAAAGCTGGGACCAGAAGCTGCACATTATGTGGATCCCAATCCGGATTGGAGCTTGGAAGATTTGCAGAAGGAGTTGGATGTGATTGCAAGTCGATTTACGGCGGCGCCTTCTTTATCTTTGGATAACCATCCTTGTCCTCCCAATGCAAGGGGGGTATCATGGCGGGAGCTTTCGGTCACAGCGGATTTTGGCAGAACGAGTGGCGCTGCTTTTCGAATGCGAGCATTCGACAGTGATTCTGATGAGACCAATAGTAGCGATGAAGACGAAGACGAGGCGGATTCTTCGCAGGCTATTACACTTGCCAATGTTTCTAATGGAATTGGCAATGAAAAAGAAACCAGCACGCCGAATGGTAAAATTGGAACCGTGGCAGTCGTCAAGGAGGAGGAAGTCTGGGCCAGCAAGCAGCTGCTTACACGCACAGAATACGTCGAGTCTGCCTTGTTGGAGCTTGAGCGAGAACGCTGCAGCAGAGTGCAGGTGGAATTTCGCAAGCGGCAAGCGAACCTTGATAATGCATTGAGAGAAGAAGCGCAAAGGGAGGCGGCATTGCTGGCACGTGTGGAGCGGGAGAAGGAGGCAAAGCGCGATTTAGCGAGACGCACTGACAAGCAAGACCAGCGCTACATAGCTGAGAAACGCGATCAGCAGCTGTCGGACCTTCAAAGGGATCATGAGCTACGATCCCAATTCGAAGCGCGGCAGATTAGGAAAGAAGCAGAAGAGGAAGAAATTCGCCGGCAAAATCTTGCTGCTCTGGAAGAAAGGGAGAAGCTCATCAAAGCCAGATATGAGGCTGAAGCAAAAAAGAAAGCAGATGCTGAAAGGGAGAAGGCGGAAGCGGAAGACGCCAAGAGGAAGGCTCAGGCAGCTGCGTTGCAACGTGCAGAAGCAGAGCAAAAAGCCAAGGAAGATTTACTGAAGAAGAATGCAAGTGACAAGTTAACAAACTCTCAGCAGCAATCAACTTCGACAGCATCTGGAGAATGGAAGCTGCGAGTGGCTCCAGCAGGAGCGAAGTTAGAGGAGGCTCGACTGCAGAAGCTGCGGGAGTTTCAGGATGCATGTGCACGTTTGCAAGTGAATTCAGCGAACCAGAAGGATTATAAGGCCCTTGAGAGGTTAGTCATCAAGCACCTGCAACAGATTGCTGCTACAAATGAGCAAGTGAAGAGAAAGTCGATGGACCTATTTCAACTTCTCTCTGACACACGCGTCCCATCTCAATTTCTGGCTGTGAAACTTGGGGAGAAGCTACTTTCGCAGTGCGAATCGCAAGTGCTGAAGCTCCCTTCTTTTGCCTTTGCATTGGCCCAAGTCTTTGTCAATGTGGCAACTCAGGTGCCCTATGTGATGGATGTGGTACTTGCAAAACTTCATGAAGTTTGTATCTACACTGTCCCCAAGTACTATGTTTTCCCAAAAGATCAACATGTAAGCAGTGATCTTCCTTATTACAAAGCACTTGGGTATAAAGAACAAGATGGGAAGTTGGAGAGTACAGATGATTATGTCACACGTATGAGTGCGTACATGAGGTTTTATGGTGCAATTGTGCAAACAAACGCAGCAGGTGGAATTAATCCTCATGGCATAGCAGCAGGATGGGCTTGGTGTGCCCGACTACTGAATAACATCCCAGCAAATCGAGGCTCTGCTTCAGCTCTAGAAGCCTTCTTAGCAGTTGCTGGCTATCGGCTGTATCAAGTTTATCCAAGACCGTTTATGAAGGTGATGCAAACTATTGTCAGTGAGTACATTCAAAATTTGAAGACCTCAGGTGATTCAGATACCAGAGCGGTAGTCTCTCGATTGGAGACCTACTTGCACCATCAAAAGTATTTGATTGAGCCTGAGGGTAGGAAAATGCCTGAAAGAGATATCTCTTCAAGTTTGAAGGCATAACCTTCATAGAATTATCCAGTGCCAAGCAGAAGGAAACTTCTAGTTCCAAGCACTCAACAGTGAGCATTGAAGAGCTTTGGGACCTGGTCTGTTTTTGAAGGCCTTTTGTAAACTTTGGTTGGGGTGACGAGCTGCAGGTGTGAGGTAATATTACCACGCAAGAAAACCAATCACATCATTCAGCAACTTATAGATATTGCTGTGCTTAACACTGCTGCTCCATTGTCTACGTGGCAGAAGTTTACTTGTTGCTACATTTCTCTTGGCATTCCACATGATCATGTCACAGTATTGGACATGACGAGGGAGCTTCACTGCGCCCAACAGACAGGAGAGTCAAATGGGGAGGCTTCTTGTTGCGAAGAAAATCGAATCCTGGATTTAGGTCATACAAGATTCTAAAGAGAACTCTTTTCTAACGTGGGAAAGGTATTTACATCGATGCTTGGGGTTACCTTCTGTGGTTGGTTGTGTAGATTGCAGAAATCAGTAAAGGAAGAACTCAGGGTTGGTGCTTGTACAAATTGTATTCAGAAAATGGTAGCTCTTCCCTTCACAGATAGTTGCTGGAGTTGTGAATCTTTAAGTTTTTTGCAGAGACAGGAATACAACCAGGCTAAGCAGGTTTTAGCTATTTCTGTGCCATTCAATCGGCCGAGAGTAGACAGGAATACAAGCGCAGATAGCACATGCTATCAATGTATTTAGATCCAATGATCATCTTCCTAGTGTCTCTGTGAAGTTCTTGTCATCTGCAAATCCAATTTGAGTCAGACATGAATGGGAGGCTTAGTTGGGTGCGGATACTTCATTGGGATTTAATATAATTTCTGAGCAATGAATACATCATTCTTGCAATCCAATTCAATGCTCCTTGTGATTGAGCACTATGGTTGTTGTAACTTCCCACCAGAAAAGCTGGGAAGGTTCCCTTTACTGTGGGGTACTTGAAGGTCAGAATAACTATGTGGACTATTGAATTGGTTGTAAGGCTTTCTTGTCCTGGCTGACCTTGGTGTTATTGAAGACTAGCATATTCAGACATTTTCATGATCAGAGGTTTGGGATACCAGACCATATCAAACCTGTGGGAGTTAGCGAGTAGGCTTACTAACCAAAAATAAAGTCCTGTATGTCATGAGATATAGGATGAGTTGAAAGGCTCACAGTTGCAAGGACCATGCTGTAAAATTGTGGATCTATTTACAAATCAAATAGAAGCAAACGAGGCGAACAAGGACAATGGGGGTTATGGAAGCTAGGCATAAGGCTGGGAGAATTGGAGGTAGGGACCCTGTTAGGTTACAGTATGTGCAAATTTGACAATCGTGACCATTGGAACTAACTGAAGGATGCATTGACAGTCAAGGTTGTCAATAAAGTATTTCTTGTGTTACCTAGCAGTTGCTTGTCTTCTTTTTTTCCCTTGGTTATTTTATTGCTTTTTGCATACCTCTGCTTTTTTCATTGAACACATAAACATAATCTTGTACTTACCATAGCTCAAATGAACACATTGTATATGAGAAAGGGAAGATCCAAGGCATGCATAAGATAAGAAAGAAGGGAGAGAGAAATTAATTATCAGGAAGGATGGGAGGGAGGGAGTGAAGATAGATTCTTACTTATTTTTGTTGGCTTATACATGAAGTCATCTTTCTGATGATGTGACATCTCTATAGAAATGTTGCCTCTCAATACTTTTTGGTAAACTTGGGGGGAGGGGGGAGGGTTGGACATAGTGTCGAAACAGCGTAGACTACTCAATAAACCTCAGATATGAAATGTTGTGCCTCCATGCTTTGAGCTGTATATTAAAAAATTTAGATAGTTGCATTTGTGCATGTGTAATGCAAGTGCGATATGTAGGATTCGACAGGTCATCTTGGTGAGGCACACTGCAGACAGTACTGAAATCAGTGAAACAGGTACTCTATACGAACATTGAGCACATGGTTGCCATTGGACTGAAATTCAATGCATAACAGTGAGGAGCAGTAGAATTCAACTAGGTACTTGAACTTGATGTAGTATGATTTCTACCGATCCTCACTTGTACATGAACTTGATGCTCATCTTTTTATCATGGTTTTTCTTTTTTAACGACACTTGAGCGGAAGCCTTGTGCTTGGCTTATCATCTGCTTGTGTGCTGATTAGCCACAACATACAAAGGATTGCATCGGTAGCATCTGAGGTGTGTGGGTGTAATTTGGCTACTTTTCGTAAGCAGACAACTCGTTGATTGGTGTGTGGTTAGGTGTGGATCAAAGAACAAACACCATGAAGACACATGTTTAAAAGAGATTGGACTCTGACCTCAAATTTTAATAACTACTCAACACTCAATAGTCTCAACACAATCAAGAGGACCTATGTGTTCAATTCATAGATTTGCTAATGCAACACAAGTTTTGTTGTGTAAAGCTAATTGGTAGAAAGTGAACCGAATAACACCCACATACCTTAAGGTGGACCTTATGTGCTTACACTTTTGAATTGGGCATCTCTATTGCAGTGTGCATGGCAATGCTTTTAGTTTAGAATGAAATGAAATGAAATTGATTTTAAAGTCCAGGAAGTGGAAAAGGCTAATGGGTTTGAAAGTACATCAGGATGGATTCAAACCCAGCTAATTCTCTAGAGTGGCAGAGTGCGGTAGCCTTCGTTAGATAGTGGCTAATGTCAATGGACATGAACAAGACATGTCATAATGACATTGGACCATGTGCTCAAGATGTAGGTTCCATACTTAACTTTGGGAGATCCTATGGGATTGCTTAAAACGAGCAAGTTTCTTCACTTTGATCCCTACAACTTTTGCATCTCAACTCCAATTCTAAAACTTGAATTGATAGTATACTTGGTTCACAATTGCTAACTAGATGAGAGAATTCCTAATTTGATTTGACAATCAACATTGTATGTGAAGTTGGAAATGCCCACAAGAGGGCCAACATACCTGACATTAAAACCAACTTTTGCAAGTATGAAAATCATGTTTCAATCCATATATTGCAGAAGGTAGCATGATCTAGAAGTAACACCGGCCTTTTGGCAACACCAATTTCTCATCTTTAAACCATGAACAAGTGAGTGCAATGTTGCCATTAAGTAAGCCGTTGTTAAAAGTGACTAATTATATGAGACATTAATTACAAAATAACACCATTTTGACCATAGTATCAATGTAAGAAGGATGTAAGAACACTTTAAGAAGAGCACCAACTTTGGGCAATCACCATGGCTAATCTAGGTTCTATTCGCTCAATGAGGGCAGTGTAAGAGGTGTTCCATAAAAGGGAACAACACTTTCACTCATAGAAGATTCTCACTTGCAATAAGGTTGAGTGTGTGGCAACTCTCACCTAACAATCTGACATAAATGGACCCCCCTTGTGGATAGTAACGGCTCATTTCTTGAAATGACTTCACAAAATCTTGTGGGTTGCATATGAAGTCATCATTTTTTTTAAATAAAAAATTAGTAGGCTCTTTGTCGTTTTACAAATGGAAATGATTTGAAATGATTCTGACCTATTTAGTTGCCTGAAAGTGCAAAAGTTTATGGAAGTGTTTTTTTAAAATAAAAAATAAATTTAGTGCCTATAATGGACACTTCCAACTCCACAAACACTTCTAGCCATTGGATGTGATCACGAATTGTCTTCTCTGGTTAGTACCTAATTACAAATCATTGGTTCTTTGTTACTATGAGGTAGATTTTAGAAATTCGAATCTATTACACATATAGATTTGGATATTGAGAATCTACCTCATATTGGCAAAGAACCAATTGCAATGACTCGTTATATTTGTATTGAAAATAATTATTCTTCTAATTATGCCATGGAACATGCATAACATTACTCAACATTGGGGTTGTGCATTTTAGATTTGGAATTCCTTGTGGCATTGTGCCCCTTTTATTTTGGCATGTCCCTATTTCATTTATAGTCGGGTTGAGTATTATTCATTACAAATAATTTATAATAGGCATTTGCACGGTAGCAACAAGACTTCATCAGCTTCATGAGGTTGCAGTGCATACCCACATGGGTTGCCAAACTGCATGTCATGCCCAACACATGGTTGCACCATTTTACTACAATGAAGTCAAGTCTTCGGGGGGGGGGGTCACTGGCGAAAATCGTAGAAACAACATGCGATAAAAAAATAAGGTCTAATATATTCATTGTAGATAAATTTTGCAAAAAAATGTACATTTAATACAGGGGGTTTAAAAATAGTGAAACATGTTAACATGTAAAACATCATCACATATAATGGCCTCTTTTATCTAGTCAGTACATGTAAAATAGCATGGAAACAATCACTAGGGGTAGCGGGTCTAGGGTAGGGTCTGTGCTAGTGGATGAAAAGAGGTAATTTTTTGTTGAAAAAACTTGGATGGATGACTTCGCAGGTTGGCTGGCTTGAACGTTACCGAACCAACGTATCCAATGTGGAGTTAATGCTCTCTACCTACGTGCCGGGAGGGAAAATTTCAATTCAACGCGTTGTTTAAATTGCAATCTTCTTTCCAATTTTCTTTGGCAATATAAGTAAATAGGGTATTTTAAAATGATTCCCCCAAAAATTTATAATTATTGATAGGGTGTATTAAAATACAAGCATTTTCCTTTATTTTAAAAAATACCATACCTTATAATCTTTTCTGCAAGGTAAATAGCCCCCCGACAAACAGGTCCTAAGCGCACGTGTATGCATTAATATAAGAGGGAGTGACCCCCCAAAAGTCAAGTCCCACCGTGCCAAGATTGTTTGCTCAAACTTAATGATTTTTTTTTATTGAGGGGTTAACTAAGCAAGGGGTGCATTCATAACCAACTGAGTAATGCTAAGTAGAGAAAGCCAAATATGAGTATCAATTAACAACATTGGCACTTTCCTCATGAATCAAATGGCTTTAATTTTCTATGCCAACTTTTTTTAAAAGAAGTGGACCCAAGTTTAGCATATATATATGTGTAACTTTTGGCAAAGGTTGATTCTACCGTCACTCCAAAGAACATGCGCACGCTTTTTAGGACTTTGGCATGCCACGTCGCCACATAGTCGGGACTTTTGGCACTTGGGCCTAAAGAGCACCACAAACTTACCGTCTTTTTAGCAAAGTATGATATGTATCGCAACCGCCTCCTTTTGGGAATAGACTCAATAGTCCCTAAGAAAGAAAGAAAAAAAGCTCAAGTAGGTTACCGTACATCATTCAAACATGATTCCAATTTTTTTCATTTTGTTTTCATCATTGTTTAGTGCTACTAGGTTGGTCATGTTGCGGTGTCTTTGAGTTTAGTATTCTCCTCTATGTGTGAATGGGTGCATTGTGGTCCTCGCGGTCCCTCCTAGTTGTACTTTGTATTTTCTATGGCAACGAGCTTTTCACTTTAAAAACAAATGTTTCCAAAAGAAAATGTTCATATTGAAAAGAAAACATTTTTGAGAAAGAAAGATGCTTTTGGATCATAGCCGTAAAAGTAAATACTATGATTTTTAAACAAAAAGACCAAAACAATGTTAGGTTGGTTCTGGTCACATGTGCACTTGTTGTGGTGCCCGAGCCACTTGGATCCCTAAACCAGGCCCAAAATGAAAGAGTGTGATTCATGAGTTGGTTCATGTCCTTAAGGTGGATGTGCCTAAATTCAACATAGGAATAATTTATGCACCTCCATTTGAGTGGTATCTAGTTAGGTGCGGATCTAAGAACATACATAAAAAAGACACGTGCATTGAAGAAATTGGACTATGTGCTCAAAATATCGTAACCATTTTAGAATCAATAGTCAACATAATTGAGGGACCTACATGATCATTTAATGAGCACAAGAATCTTTATTTTAATAAAATGACTACACGCACAATTTGGATTTGCTAATCATCTCACATTAATTACATGTTATATATTTTATGAGAAATGGGTGTAGAGAAAAAAAAGTAAAATATGAAAATCCAAATAACACGTATCTACCTTAGAGGTGGCAGTTGTCTTCCTCCTCCTTCTTCACCCTCTTGTTAGTTAACACGCAAGGGTGGTTTTGGGGCCATGGATATTTATTTATGATTTATTATTTATTCATGATTTTTTTTTAGTTTTTAGTTTTTATGTTGATTCCTCCATAGTTAGTTCAATGAAGAAACTCGACAATTGGCTTGTTGGGAAGCTCATGGGCATTGCTAAGGTGGTTGTGGATTCTTGTTCATTGTAGTTTAATGATGGCGTTGTCACTCACTCAATGAATTTGTAATTTATAGTCTGCCATATGTCTTTCTATTGAGTTCCCTCCAAAATGCAACTTGAGAATCTAAACGGGTGCCAATGTGGTGTGTTTTGACTCTTCAATGAATGGATGTCCATTTGACTTTAAAAAGGCAAAAGAAAATGTAAAAGAAAATTTGTATGTTCATTGGAAAATGGTGAAAGTGATCAAAGGTAAATGTGCATAGTATGGTTATTTGTCGTAATCAAACACCTATATTTGAGTGGTGTGTGGTGGGGTATGGATTTAAGAATGAACACTAAAGAGACACGTGTTTGAAAGGTATTGGACTATGTGATCAAAATTTGTTAATCGTTCAAGGCTCAATAGTCAACATAATTGAGAGGAGGGGGGAGATTACCAAGGCATTTTATACTTCTGATACTTTTGACTTTCAAAAAACATAATAACGATATGGGAGCTCATAAAATAAATAAATAAACAAAAAATAACCAACGTCTGACAATCTGATGTGAATTTGAGCCCATTAGCCCTACCCTGCTCAAGAATCCTCTTGGTGCCAGGTGGGTTTTACTACCTACCTTGCGGTGGGTGGGTCCTTGGCTTCCTACCTACCTAGCTAGTATTTTCCATCAAATAGAGAGAAGATTTCACGGTGGGAATCGAATTGCGAACCACTCCATTTGGAAAATGGGTACCTCTCCACTATCACCCGGTAGTTTAAGGTCATCTCGGACCAATGATCAGGGAGAACCGGCAGTTAGTTACAAATGAACCAATTGAGTTTGAGAAATAACCGGTTGAAGTTTAAGACTGCATGAAAATCACCGATCATTTTAGAGGAATACTAAAATTTTAGAGACCCTAATTTATAGAATATACTCCACTTTAATAAAGGAAACCCGGAGGATGTCAACATGTAAACCGGTTGGACTTGCAAACACTAGGGTCTCAACCGATTATGCCCAAAAATCTCCCCAATCATTGTCTCGGATTGAGCTCAGTTAGTACATAACTTGTTGCTAAAACCTCATTTTAAATTCACAATTCCAAGAAAAATCCTATCTATGGAATCCAAGTTGAGAATCATGGCCAACAACAACAACAACAACAACACACCCATTTAAGACACATTTACTGCGACCTTAGAGCATCTCCACCCTTGCACGTCAAAGGGTCTTGGCAAGCCCTTTGACGCGGCCTGGCAGAAAAATCTGCCCCACCCCTCTTGCCCGGGCTCTTCAAACTTGCCAGGGCTCTTCAAACTTTCGACTCCACTCACTATCCTCCCGGGTGAGCGTTGCTCTTGCTGCGCCCAAATTCCGGGAGCTCATCCACTTGCGATCTTTGAATCGTGCCACTTTTGGGTTGAAGCCACTTTACAGGGAATATTCCTGACGGTTTTTCGGGTTGAAGAGCCGGTATGCAAGGTAAGGGTGGGGGAGTGCCACCCTAAAAAAATTTAGTGCATGCTTGGAGCCCTTCAAAGCACATTTCGAGAGTCTGCCTTTCTGCGCAAGGGTGGAGATGCTCTTAGCAGAATGTCAACAAAGTCAAGAACTAAGTGTCGATAGCAAGATGCATGAGTGGCCTGAATGGAAGTTGGGAACGTTCATACAATATTAGCTCCACAATTCGAAGCAGATATTGTTCTTATTATTTGTGACACAAATGACAGCCCCAACGGGCCACAATTTCTAATTTGTCACATGCCTAAATATAATTGATCTATTTTATACCCAAAAAAACTTGCATTATTATAATAATGCCCAATTCTAGGAATCTTAGTGCCACCGAGAATCTACAGGCCCGGCGTCCCTTGACCCTATTCGGCGAGACCGGGGTTCGAAGAATCTTAACACCAATTGGGCGTGCAAGTTAGGTCTCCAAAACCTCCCGAGTCTTGGACTCCTGCAAGTACATTGTTTATGATATATTTAGTGGCACGTACACTACTTGCAAAGGGTCTAAACTAGATGCCTAGAGGTCTCAAAGTGTCACGCCCACTAATTGCCAGTATGATTCCATTCATCAACTTAAGTAAACTTCTTTGAGTGAGAAAATTATCTATATTATGATATTTAGAGTAGCACGCTGGGATACGTTAGATGCTAGTCTTGCGTTTCAGTATGCGAGGGAAAGAGATTCTCGAGCGTACTAATGGCAACTGTCATTTGTGTGCACTTTAGTCAACTTGTGGACACCATTGTAACATAGGCATGCACCTCATAGCACTATTGAACATACTCATGTCAAAATATTAGTAAGCATTGTCATGAGTTGACACTTATGGTGAAGTTGGTAATCATCAATGTAACCTAGCATATCCCTCAAAATAAGGTAAGTGACGTTATTACGCACATGACACTAAATACCATAAACATTGTATTGCCCAACCCTAGAGCCCCACTAAGTAATCAGAGTAGGCATACCCATTTCTGATAACCCCCCCAAATCTTAATAGATAGTGTCCTTTAAAGTCGCGAAGTCCCACACATGTGGCCGTCACATTCAGCATGATGCAAAAAGTAAGTTAGAAGGGCATGGATTTAGGTTCCTTGAGAAGGGCCCTGATTGTACTCAAGTTTTTGTCTCCCAAATATTGTAGGTAGGTAAGGTCATAGCACAGAACATGAATATCGGAAATAGGTTGACCTATACTATGAATATGGGTTGGGACTCAGGAGAGAATCTTGCCTTTGAACATTTACAGTAATTTCAAAACTTGGAAAAAAATTATGTCTTGAATTCTATTTTATTTATTAAGCGTTGTGATATCAATTTCCAAACATGTGAAAAATTACCCCAACATCACACTCATAATACACTTATGCAAAATTGCTTAAGTTAATGGAAATAGGTCTGTCTACACTAGATACCTAACTAATTTAGTTAGTGTGTGCGGAATGGAGGGGGAATCTCGCTACTTTGCGGGTGCTCTAAAGTGACCTCATGATTGCCTCCGCTCGAATTCCGGGGCTGGTTCCGAGAATAGGGGAGTGCCAACCAAAAGAGGCCCTCGAATCATTGTGGGAATTCGGAATATCACGACCGAGGGCCCACGGGGCTAATATTCCATTCCATTCTCAATGGGAACAACTTATATATGGTGCCTCACTTTACTAGTATTAAAATTAGTGGCGTATATTAAGGACCGATCACCGAGTAAGTTTTCGGCCCTCGTAGTTGTCATCGTGTAAAGTTACGTGACGATCATTTGGATCCCAAGGAACCGCAAATTTGAGAGGGGCCAAGTTTTTATCATTGGAACCGTAATCCCCTCGGGGTGGAGTTGTTGTCATTATGTAGCGGTATTCGGTCACTTGAAGGATTTACGTGGGTCTTGGATTTCACCTTATTTATTCCCAGATCACACGAGGCATATTCACAAGTTTCCCCTATTCATGGCAAATTTTGAAAATGATGGAACTTGTTTTTATAGCCAATTTGGCACACAAGAGAATTCGTAGGTAGGAGGGGGAGGGCTATAGTAGTTATCAAGGGGTTTTTGGATTAGAAATGGAAGTAACATGCATAGCTGAATAATGTTATGCATTTATCAATGTGAGTACAATAAATCCACCACACTGCAAAATCAATGTCATGATATTATTGATATTGGAATTTTAATAAGGCTATAATATTTGTGTCCAATTTTTGGTTCTAGGAATGAAATAGCCCAATTAGCATATTTGTAGCCATGTGTTTTTTTTGACAATATGAGTGAGTGCTTGATTTTGTTATTCATATTAAATGCATCATATGTATCAAAATGCCATTTTATCTACAATACAACCCGCTTGAAGTTCACGTATGAGCTTGTGGCTATGATCAAGGATGAAGCTTTCTTCATTCATACCAACCCTAGATCGGTGTCGTCTTTCTATATATGTAATACATAGATAAGATGATTGTGAAGTCAATCCTTTGAGTGCTGGTGAGACCATCCTCACATGTTGCTACTATGACATGATGATAGACACCTCTACCATCATGCCTTTACTTCAAAAGGATAATATAACATAGTATTTGCCCATGCATTCTCATTGTCACTTGATTATATGTGCTCCGAGACGAGCTTTCCCACCTTTTGTATATGAAACATATGGACTCTAGAAGGGACACCTTTCATCTATTTGACCAAGTATAACTTTTCCTCTAGCTTTGTCTATGTAGAGCCTTATGTGTTGAAAGAAACTAGCTTGGATCCGTCCACTCCCGTTGAATGCATATAATCGATTGATAAATAATTAAAATATAATTATTCTTTTATAATACAATATAAACATATGTGCATACGCCATTGGCAGATCCTACCGCACAATTTGGCATGTGGTGATTTTCAACTAGGCTTTGGTTTACTATAGTCCACTATTAATTATGCATGACTATCAATTGGGTTGTGGCGCTTAGGTGGCCAACTTTTTGGTGTTACATTTAGGTGGGTAGTATGGGGAGTTGGTGGTTTTTGAGTCGTCATGCGTATGGTGAGGTATTTGATGGCAATTAAAGTGGATTTGTTGCATGCATGAGTAGGCATAGGAGGATCTAGCATTCTTTGAATAATTTGGTGATAATATCTGTGTGAATGCCACCTCAAATCCCCGCCATAAGGATAGTGAACTGGGTGACGCTCTTCTAGTGTATCAACTAGCACTTGGTATTCGAGTTTCTTTGCATTATAGTGTTGTTGTGGGGTTTGCATATGACAAAAGGTGAATTCAATGAAGTGTATGCTTGAATTTTGAATGGTGTAGTGGTTGGAATGATGGGGGGGGGATAGTGGTTACTAATATGTTGCATTGAAGTGAGGCAAGGGAGTGGCAGTTGTACAGATGCATAGGTATAGCCAAGGGGAAATTGTATTCTATGGAACTACATTTTCACCTTTCCAATGAATGAGTGTATGCAGACACCATGAAGCTCTAGCCCTTGGCACCATGACAATCAAAAGGACAACCCACCAAAACCACCAACCAAGGGCAATCCCTGGACCACCCAAAGATCAACAAGAATGCCAAGCTACCTATGTACATTGCCTTTTCCAATTCCAAGTGATTTTCATGTTATTCCTCATACAAAGACCCCTCTAGCACCCCAAGTATGGAGCAATGTTTGGAGCAATGTTTTGGCCAAAAAATTGCTAATCTCACTTACTTGACAACCCTCTCCAAAGCGACAATGGCATATAGAATAAGGTCGTCCCATATGAGGTCATTAACATTGGATTCATGGCATTGCTATTGGTTAAAGACTTTGTCATTGCGTACAATCCAAATTGTCCAAAGAGTGATACCGCAGAGGATACGCCAAATCTTAAATTTTTTGACAAACTTATTGGGGATCATTTCACAAAAAAAAATGTTTGTTTCCACTGAAACCCATTAGAATTGCCCGTCCTCACTCCACATAGTGTAAGCATTATAATGGTTGCCCATCTCCAAGTTATCCTATCGGGAATGCAATCCCATAACTTGTGTTTGACCGTTTCACTCGGGCAAAAAATGCATTGCTTGGAAATGAAGGTCAATCCAATACAAGCCCTCCATTCATTGACCACAACCGCCTTGTGCCAGATGGACCACATTAAGGTTGCTTCCTTGCCCGACTAGAGTGGATTCCAAACTTGTGACCAATAGAACTTTTAGTTCCCCAAGAGATAGCCTTGTCATTTGTCTGTTGCCCGAGTGGTCCCTCGAGTCCGGTTGATGACCAAGTCTCTACTGAACTTCGTGGTATAGTCAAGAAAATGCCACCCCCTTCACCCATCTCCAACACACCGGACCCCAGCTAGGAGTGGTTGTCTTGCCATAGAAGGAGGAGATTTTATGTTTCTTTTTCTCTATAGTAGTATGGATAATTTTGATCTCATGGAAGAATCCAAACATGTCTCGGGTAGGATTCTCCCATTGACTAAGACATCAAGAGTGGGTGCCCACCGTGAAGCATTTAGGGAGGAGAGACATGGAGAAACGATATTGATGCATACAAGATGTAGTGTAAGTGGTTGAACATTGCATAACAAAAGCCGGGTTTGCCTCAAAGTCTTTGTAGAGTCCAATCCATTGACTGGGGAGCATGATGTTCTGGTCATCATCAAGTAGGTGGTGCCATTGAGCTAAAACTTTGATTGCAACCGTAATCCAATCACCAACTTCAGTCAAGGTGATTTTAAACTCAACTTGCAACTTAGCCCACGTGAGGAGATTCCAATTTTCACTATTCCATTCCATGAACACATCAACACATTTGATACCCTTGCGGTAGAGTTCATGAGTTCTACCATAGGAGGAGCCATTACCAATGAGCTCAAACCCAACACACCATAAATGCTTGAATGGAGAAGTTTCATAAGCATGCAAGGGGGAAGTTTGTAGGTGCCTTTCACCATAATTTTCCATGCTTATTTTACTAGTATGTCCCCAAACCTTGTAACCGGAAAACCCATGATGTTGCTTGATGGTAAATCGGTCAAGACTAGCCCCCGATTCCTCTATGAGGGTTGAACTTGGCTAACCTATGCCTTAGCATGAGATGGAGGTTGGACTCACCATATTCCATGGCCTTAACAAAATATTTTCATAGGAGGTTGGTTTTGGTGGACTTTGGATCCACTAACCCAAGTCCCCTATATTCGTCTCTCATGCAATATTCCCTCCACTAACCCTCAGGCGTGCAAGTTGCTCCTTGCTAGACCAAAGGTAATTGCAGATTACACCTCTAATTTTCCTAAGAATCTTAATTGATCTTCCCCACACAATGATGAAAAACCATATGGTGGACAATAGCACATGATTATAGATGATCACTTTGAATACCAAGGTGAGTTTCATAGTGCTCTAGTAATCAAGATTCTTAGAAATGTTGGTGTTGGGAAATTGATCTACATCTATAGCATTGAAGGAATAATCCAAATGGGTGCCAAGAAGCTTAGACAAGTTTCCTTCCTTTGTCAACTTCTAGTCTTAGCCCGCAAGCCACACATGTTTGTGCGTGTATTTGTCAAATTAATATGCGCATAGTTTTCTCCAAATAATTTCCATCCACATGCCTTGCTAAAATCTTCTAAGTCTTACCAACTCACCAACATATTGTTTGTCCCTTCTAACCATAAATGAAGAGTCATCTGCATATTGGGAAATGTTTTGTTGTCCCCCGGGAGGATAATTCCACATAATCTACCCTCTGCCATGGCTTTCTTGACAATGTGCGCGTAAGGACCTCTCCATCAAAAAATAAAAAATAAAATAAGAGGCAAGTGGAAAATTATGCCAAACTCTTGTCAAACTCCTCTCTCAGTTTTAAAGTTTTATCCCAGGCTACCTATGAGTTTGACTACAATGCATGCATTGCCAAAGAACAATGTGACATGACTAATGAATCGTTTTTGAATGCCCATTCTCTACATTGCGTGGAAGAGAATTCGCATGTGAGACTTTATTGTATTCCTTTGAAAAAATATAGTTTCAGGAGTGCTACGTGTTGTCTAGAAACCTTAGCCTAGTGAAGAGTTTCTTGGGTCAACACAATGTTGTCCAAGCTAAACCTTGTAGGAAGGAATGTTGTATGTTCATGCCTAACGACATCACTAACCATTGGTTGAACCCTTACTTGCAGTGTTTTAGCAAATAGTTTATAAATCACTACAAGCAAGGTGATGGAGCACTTATTTTGAAGGTTTTTGGCATCCTTTGACTACAACACATATTGCCTTGTTGGCATTGCTTGTACCTTCAGCATGTCAAGGGTATCTATGCGAAAACTATACTAAGGGCCACTTTATACTTGGGGCAGGATTGAGGGCCAGTACGGACTCTAAAAATTTGGCCTAATAGGATCTCTCAATTTCATCAAATCTATCCCAAGGGTTGTATAATAGGGTTGGGCTTGAATGACCATTCATCCCATGTGGCATCCTAGGTGGCACAATTTTGACGCCAAACCTTTGGCCCGGCTCGACAAAATCAAGATGAGCTTTTCCTTAGCCCGAACTCTCAACATGTTTTGGCAATGTCATAAGCACGATCGTGGTGTTCGTAAGACAAATTCCTAAGTGATACCGCAAGTAGGAAAGGCTAGGTTGAGCAACTTTCTTGTACCAACAGCCATCCTACAGCTATGCTATCTTAAGACCTAAGCATGAAAGCACACTAAATATGATATTTAGTGTGTGTCACCAATTCTAATCATCTTGCTCAATACTAATTGTAAAATGCGGTATAGTGTCACCAACACTAAATGTCAACTTAACATTATTTGTCATTGCTTGTAAATTTTTTTGCGGGTTCTAGATTTACAATGTTGCAATTACTGTCACTTACCAAGTGATTTTTCATCCAAATTTCAATCATCCATGACAATATTTCATCACAAGTTGTTGACAAGAGAAGGTAGGGTTTTGGCCAATGGATGAACTCGTCCATCATCCATGACAATCTTTGTCAGCTTATTCATAAAAAAGTGTCATCCGAAAAGTTACCATAGTGGCATGAAATACCATATGACACTAGATATTGTATTCAGAGTAGTACTTTGAGAAGGTACAAATCTCAACACAGTCGAGACTCCGCCTCTTCTTCCTCCGGCACAGTTCTATTGTCCAATGCCTAACAGACTCACAGCGTGACTTCGATATATTTTGTTGAGCAACTCATTTCAATTGACTCCTATTGAAAATGTACATGCATAACATTATTCAGATCCATAACAATGTTTTGTGGGACTGACAATATTATGCAGAATATTCCATCATTCAGAATGTATGTGAGGAATATTCTACATAATATTGTCAGACCCACAGAACATTGTTATGGATCTGAATAATGTTATGTGGTCCACCCAACTTGACATTGTTTTGGGCCATAAATCAGGTGTCTTAGGGCCGCTTCACACACGAGCCAAGAGCCGTGACCATGAGATTGTGAGAGCCCAGAAGAAAGTGTCCAAAGGCCGTCCCAACACACCTCCAAAATCATGTCGTGTGGTCATGGACCCTCAAGTGTAGCGTGAAGTCATATGTGACCGGACCCTCAACCAAATGCTATTTCAATGAATTTTTATTCATGTGGGTCCTCACACATGATGAAATTAGAATAAACCAATGGTTGTGAGCGTTCGGAGTGCCATGGTCTTCCGGTTTTGTGTTAGGCCTACCTCCAAGAGGTGGTTTTGAAAATAGTCCAAGTGACCATGAAACATGATCCATTCAATGCCATGTAGGAATCCATGTAGATTTTACACCCATCTTGCATTCACATACTCCGTTGGTCCCTCAAGCGTAGTGTGAAGCGAACTTGGACCAGCTCCACCTTTTCCACCAATGAGAGTGCTTGAAGTGTACTGGTCACGGGCTCTCAGTCTCGTGTGTGAAGTGGCTCCTAAACATCAAATATTACTGGACCCAGTCTAATTTTAAGCCTGCCAACTTCGTGTCATGATTCATGGCACCTTGCCAGCAGCAACAAACTTGCCACTTTAAACGTCGAATCTGGAGAAACCATGGATGTAAATAGGCAACTATACTATTTATAGCCATATTCCATGCCCACTATACTGCATAACTTTAACCCATCGCAGCTGCCTCGAAGTAACAAACAAACTATTTTTAAAAGAAAAAACGGGTGATTTTGGGGCTACAACCCCAGCATCTAGGCATCAAAATGAACTAGGAAGTTGAAAAGGTGAATGGGACTGAACGCACATCAGGATGGTTTCAAACCAGCTAATTCTCTAGAGTGGCAGAGTGCGGTAGCCTCTGTGAGATAGAGGCTAATGTCAGTGTGGTGGTCCAACTGAAAGAAAGACTGCAGGCTTCCTATGACTACATTCTCAAACAATGATGGAAACTTATCTCTAATGGGTTTATACAAGGGACATTCCAACATGAAATGTGCCTCATTTCCAACTGCATGATAGGAGCGAAAGTGGCGTAGTCTAGTATCTCTAGAGACAGGGATAGTTGACCATCGACCAATTTCAATGGCTAATTTGTGGTTCGAGGTGCGTTGAGCGGCAACGATCTTGTGTTGTGGTGGTATCAATGGTTGTTTCCAGTACGATTTAGATTCGTATTTGAGAAAAATCCTCGTGGTGGAGGTAATCTAGTTTCTTCCTTGAGAGACAAAAGGATTAATGCATTGATGTATCTTTCCATCTCAATGCACCGACTTTACTCTCGGATCTTTATTAAGAGATGGCCCCTTCCAATCATTTCCAAGGTAGTAAAAACATGCACCCCATAGGTTTTCCGGTTAATTTTAGTGTTGGTTGGTAATACATGTTGTGGTCAATTATTACATGGATTCGGATTGCAAGCTAGATGGATCTTAAATGGTTACTTTTTTCGACTAACCCATTTCTCCTAGGATATGAAACATGCAATTCATACAAGATGGTTAGAAAATGGAAGGCAAAGTTGTAGCCACTTTCTTCATAATTTTCAGAGCTCTAATTCATTATTGAAGTGAAGACTCTTGTGCTCATTTAAATGGTCATATAGCCACCCCCTGCACCCCCCAAAACCCCATTATGTTGATCATTGAACCTAGAATAGTTATGAACGCATAGTCCAATATCTTTCCAACACAAGTCTTTTTAGCATTTGTTATTGTAGTCACACAAACCGCATAGCACTCAAATATAGGTGTCCAATGTTACTTTTACTAGTTATTGGTCACTAAAGTGTCTATTCTCGGCATGGGAGAGTAGTTTTGTTCTAATGGCCCTTGGTCTGATGGGCACTGGGTCATTAACATTACGAACAAACACTTTATTCACACCGGCCTTGAAAGAGGTCTAGAGTTTCTATTTATCTATCTAGGTGTCCAATTTAGATAAGTAACCGAATTAGGCATGTCTACCTTAGGCATTTGGGGGTCTCCACATTCACATACCAAATCATTGTCGACATACACCACATATATCTTTCCAATACTTAAATGTTGTCATGGAAAATATGCTAATTATGGGGACGCAAATGTCGGTAATAAGGGTCCCAAATTTCAAGAGTTAAAGTAATGTACGCTATAATATTTGTTGTGTGCATTCTATCAAGTTAACCTCAAATTGCATGAGGAGCCCCCTTAGGGTTTTGCTCTCGTTATACTTTGATTCCACCTCAAAGATTATCTCAATTGTTTCTTAGATCAATCAATAAAACAAACTTCTTGAAGTCTATTTTCCATTTCGCTTTGCATATATAATAAATTCCTTAAAATAGGTGTTTTTATTGCATTTGGAAGTTCCTTGGATCTAAGATCTCAACTACAATACAAATGCATCCTTTTCTATCAATTTCTCAAATTTATGTACTATAGCTGAATTCCCCATGGTATTCTTATACATTTGTTACATAGTTCTCTATGACCAACAATGGTTCAATTCTCCCAATCTCAAAGTGGAATCAAACATACAATGTTCATAAAAATAAAATAAAATGATTTAGGTGATCATCAAAGTTATATATTTTCTACTATTTTCTCCACAAATCCTCTCATTTCATAATTCCTTACCTCTTGTTCAAAATTTGGAACATCTTCACATTTATAGATGTTTTGGGCTTCTAGAAATGTGTGTAAGTCTTTTTTTGTGATGTATCTTTCGTACCTCTCTATTTGCTCATCTTATTGTTGCAATCCCTTATCTCTTTTTGTTGTCTCAAAATTGTATTCTAATGCTAACCAACAATGCTGCTACAATTTGGGGACAATTTTTGATGTCTACCGCAGCAAATAGTACATTGTCTTTGGAGTTGTAAGAACACTTTGTACTTCAATTTCCTCGTATTTTTTCCTTTTACAATCACAACTTCATTCTATGTTTTTTATTCTAGTATGTTTAGATGCATTTTTGTTGTTTTGTCTCATATAAAATTTTAAGAAGGATCTCCATCGAACTTCAACCAATCTTCATTGTTTCGCAAGGCAGTAGTTCAACTCTAGCTTGAATGTGAACACAACATTTGATAATAGTTTCAAATTGCATCTTAGAAGTGACTCAAGCCATGTTGTATTACTTCACATGTTTATATAAATGTTCATTTGCACGACATTTAAAACATTTGAGTGCAATCTCATTGTATGTTGTTGTTATTTATTGACTAAGAAGTGTTTATTTTGAGGTGTTATAATATTTGATAATTACAACACATATTTTATAATAGACCAACATGTTCATTAAATATTTTCCAATGAGTATATTGTATGTTCACAACATATAATATGACTTAAAGAATTTTTTCCAAAAGCGGTACAATTATGGATATTTGCAACAAGTATTGCAAATAACAACAACATGAACCAAAAATTGCTCCATAATTTCTCCTACAAATGTGGTTGGTGTTACATATTGCGCCAACATGTTTGACAATTGTATGAATGACTTACAAAGACTTAAATATGATCAATGATAATGAACAATACAAGTTAATTGGAACAAAATATTACTTCAAATCCTACAAAATATTCAGATTTATAATATTAAAAATGAATATCCACTACCTACAAATTTCAAATACTATAACACATAATGCACAATACGACATCTATAGCTCCAAGACATGGAATATGCTACATGCAACCATAACATTATGATGATGTATTCTAGATCTTACGTAACCATGACTTTCGTTATAACCACATACACAAGAAGACCACAAACATTACTTGAAGATATCGATCAATTTGTTCCCTTGCATCAATGGTTGGACCCACCCCAAACCCATGCCCTAATTTTGGAAGTGGTCATATGAAGCACTTTTGAATATCTTAAAAATACATGGTCAAGATGCATGGATATTGAATGATAAAGATGAATTCACTTTTATGTACATTATTTATATTAAAAAATATCTTAGACACATACAAATTTTATATGAAATCCTTCATCATTGTCAATAAATTATTAGTTGAAGGACAAGACTATAAATTTGGTACATTCACCATACGAAGTGGGTCAAACTTTGGGTCATTCTAGAGATAACTTCATATCAACGCTTGCTTACATTTGGACTCCACTTGAAGAGCGAGTTACCAACACCACAAAATCACTACACATATGTGACCAGTTCCAACTGGCTGCCAAACGTTGGCCCCTTTCAAAGGCCACCCCTAGGTCTCTTCCCTCGTGGCAAAACCAAAAATAAATAAAATAAATAATGAATCACTTAGACACATGTGGCCAAGAATGAAGGACTCCCGAGCTTAGGGCTAAGACTTAAGTGATACTAGAATCTCCGGATGGTCGGACTTTGGTACATTGGACCAGGTCGTAACCAATGGAGCTTCCGAAACCCGGTCCCTAGAACCCACATTAGCTTAGCTCTTATTTGCTAGGGACCCGAGAAAGTCACCTAAGCCGACAAGCCTTTGGTCACATGAGAACTCGACAAAGACAAGAATGGAAACCAAGTCTCTTGCACCCATACACACACAATGCTTACCTCGGTCTTCAAGTTTTGGCATGTCTCTAAAAGATGCAAGATACCCCAATAAGGGTGGGTTTACGCTAGGGTCCAAGACTAGAGAAATACCAAAACGAGGCAATTTCAATGGTCGAGAGTGTCGATGGGTCCTAACCCATTTAGTTTGCATTAGGGTCTAAGTTGGAAAGCATAAAATTTTCAAAGTGAAGTCGTGTCGCTCATGGCACTATTTTCCACTCAAAACTTGCCGGCTTTAGCGAAGGGAAATAGTCCTCCCACTTTAAGACACCAATCTCTGAGTTTGGGTCCAGTATTTGAGTCCAAAAGTAAGGTCCATTCAGAGTGTTTTGACCTCAAGTTTCTTGGACCATGACTCTAATGTAAGCCGACCCTAAATTAGGCACATCGTCCTCTCCAATGTGCTTGGAGTTCATGAAAAACATTTGGGTCGTGCTAACTGCATATACTGTGTCTCACACTTCAACGCTTCAGTATGCATTTAAGCTACTAGAAGGCAAAAAAAAATCCACGTTTGATGATAATAAGGTATGTGGGTTGCATGCAGTTTCTCTTCTTAATAGGAAGCCCATAATTGAGTGGTCTATGTAGTTAAGAATGGACACCAAAAAGACACATGTTATGATGATGTTCTTTTTGTAAAACGTCAAAGTGCACTAGAACATTGGGTGTTTTGGTGTTTCATAGGGGGTCCACTAATGTTTGATTGCTAGGTGAAAACTTGCACCTCAAAATCAACATTTTAGCATGTGAGGCTCTTCTATTAAACGAGGGTATTGTTCATCTTTTGTGGAATGCTTCTTACCATGCCTCATTAAGCTGGTGGATCCTAGAGTAGCCACTATGATTGGTTGAAGTTGGTGCAATTCTAAAACCATTCTTACATCTTTCTTACACTACCACTATGGATTGGTCAAAGTGATGTTATTTTATACTTAATACCGCACATGATTAGCGGTTTTCCTCTTTGACTTACTTAATGCACTATTGCAATCACTTGTTGACACTTTAAGGATCGTATAAAGGTGTTGCTTAAGGTTGGTGCTACTTTTAGGTACACATACCTTAGAGAGACCTCCATGACTTGTGTCGTAGATGCAAGTGCTCCATAGTAAAAACCCAATTCAGATGAATCAATTCAGTCAAATTTCTCCATCTTTTGCAAAAACAACTTTGTTGCACCAAAAATAGAAATATAAATAAAATCACATTACATTGCAACACGATAACTTCATATATGGAATAGTCTTGTTTCCATTTCACTAGGGGTGCAAGCACGGTAAAGTGGACAACTCATGATCCATGCCTAGTGTTTAGTGAAAGTGATTCAAAACTATACACTAACTTTGAATTTTGTGAAGAAAAAAAAATCACATACATTTAAAAAACATACTAATCTACAAAGCCAAGAAGATTATGATGAAAAAAAGAATTCCATGAAAAGTCTACATATTTTAGAAGACGGTACAAGTGTGTGCGAGTAGGTGATATTGAACAAGTGACTATCTAAAATTTGTTTAAAGTGCGATAAAATTATATAAAATTGATGGTTTTCCACCAAGTTTTGTGATGATGCCCTCAAGTAGATAATGAATTCAAGGAATATGAAAGAAAATTCCAACTTCAAAATAGTTAAGGTCATGAAATCTACCTCCAAAACCAAACTCAACCATTGGTTTTGAGCATCACTTTTAATGAAAAGTATTGAAGATCTCAACTTGATTTTCTATATTTTGAATATTCAACAGGGTGCAAGCACGGTAAAGTGGACAGCTCTTGATCCTTGCTCAGGTTTAAGTGAAAGTGATCCAAAAAAATATACTAACTTTGAATTTTATGAAATAAAAATTCATAAACATTTAGAAAACATATGAATCTACAAAGCCAAGCAATTTATGTTCACAAAAAACAATTTCAAACAACGTATATGTATTTTAGAAGACAGTGCAAGTGGTGGTGCAAGTGGGTGTCATTGAAAAGATAATTGTCAAAAACTTGTTTAAAATACAATTACATTACATTAAATTGATGAATTTTTGAAAAAAAAAATTACGATGACCTCAAGTTTATAATGAATTCAAGGAATATGAAAAGAAATTCCAAGTTCAAAATATTTAAGGTCATGAAATTTATGTTCAAAACTATATTTAGTCAGTTGCTTTTACGCGTCACTTTTGATGATAGGTTTTGAAGATCTCATATTGATATTCTATATTTGAGTACCTAACTTAACAATAGAGGTCATCATGAAAAATAGTCTATTTTAAACAACATTTTGCTACTACTTATAGGCGTTTGACCAAGAAAATCATGGCTTTCATATACTGGAGCACTTTTTTGGTCCACTTTACTATGCTTGCACCCAACACACCAACAAAGGTCATCATGAAAAGAAATCCAATTTAAACAACGCTTTGCTACTATTTTTAGGCCTTTGACCAAAAAAACAATGGTTTTAGTATACCAGAGCACTTTTTTGGTCCACTTTATCGTGCTTGCATCCTAGGGTCAATGTGTGGTTTAAGAGCCTAATAAAACTACAAGTTGCGAACATGAGGGAGGACCAAGTTTTTGTACCTCCTTTAGAATTGCAATAAGCAGTGAATTTGGTTTTGGTTCATTAGACGGGCATAAGGTATGTGGGTGTCATCCGGTCCGTTTTTCACATTCTTCAACTTCTACCGACTACATATACACAACAAAAAACTTGTGTTGTGTTAGCAAATCTACGATGAAGCGTGAGCAGAAATTGGACCTCCCCTAACTTAGTTATGCTTATTGAAAGTGCACGTTTGTGATCTCCTTAACAAAATACATAGGTCCTCACAATTGTGTTCACTATTGAGTGTAGAATAGTTAGTGTACAACTTATCGAATTCACATACACTAATGACATATTCTCGCAAGATGCAATAAATAACAAAATCCAAAAATACCAACCATTAATTGATAGCCTCAGTCATCATGGGTGGAAAGTAGATCCGCTCTTAGTCATCACGGCAGGAGCTCGAGGAACTACCACGGGGAGGTCACTCCCTCTTTAGTTAATGCATACACGTGCGCTCATGACCTATTTATCGGGGGGCTATTTACCTTGCAGAAAAGATTATAAGGTATGGTATTTTTCAAAATAAAGGTAAATTCTTGTATTTTAATACACCCTGTCAGTAATTATAATTTTTTGGGGGAATCATTTTAAAACACCCTATTTTATTTATACTACATTTTTTTTCCTTCCCAGCACGTGGGTAGAGACCATTAACTCCACGTTGGAACCGTTGGTTCAGTAACGTTCAAGCAAGCCAGCCTGCGAAGTCATCCATACAAGCATTTTCAATAGAAAATTACCTCTTTTCATCCACTAGCACAGACCCTACCCTAGACCTGCTACCCCTAGTAATTGTTTCCACGCTATTTTACATGTACTGACTAGATAAAAGAGGCCATTATATGTGATGGTATTTTACATGTAAACATGTTTCACTATTTTAAACCCCCTATATTATATGTACGTTTTTTGCAAAATTTACCTACAATGAATATATTAGACCCTATTTTTTATCGCACGTTGTTCTACGATTTTTCGCCAGTGACCTCCCCGTGGGAACTACGCATGCCCCCTCAACGAAACAACTTGAAACAACATTTCAACTATCCGAAACAACCATTAAACACACATTCACAGCAATTAACACCTCTGCCATTCAATACGCCGGATGAATCCTTCTACATAAAAGAAGAATAGAAAACAATCAACCAATTCCAACTAACACACACACACACACACACCAATGTATATACATGCATTATGCCTAGATACAAACAAACCCCTAGGAACGAGAAAATTAGAAAAAAATAAAAATAAAAATAATACCAATAAATATTTATTTATTCACCTATGGTAACCTTACCGGTTGCTTTTACTGATTACTGATCACTAAAGTGTCTATTCTTGAACAGAGGAGAGTAGTATTGTCCTAATGACCCTTTGTCCGGAGGACATTGGACCATTAACATTACAAACATACACTTTATTCACGTCGGCCTTACAAAAAGTCTGGAGTTTTTATCTATCTATCTAGAATAGTTAGTAATATTGAAAGATGCAGTCCAATCTCTTTTAAACATGTATCTATATGGTGTTTGCTCTTTGATCCTCCCCAAACCACGCACCAATCAAATCTAGAGGTCCAATTGAGAAGAGGAACCAAATAGCACCCACATACGTTAAATTTGGTTGAAGGGTGGGGGTGTTCCATTTTCGGTGGTTGTAGTTTGAACACCTCGAGGTTGCATGGCTCTTGGTGATGGGGTGTTGACTTTTGTTTGGTATGAGACCATAACATTCGTTAGGTTGAAACTTCTACACAAACATCTCCATCGGAAGTAGACTTATGATGTAGGCTAAAGTGTCATAAAAAAAAAGGCAAGAAGAAATTGTCGCATACAAACGTGCTTCTCATCCATGCATGTTAAAAAATACGGCCCTTTATAAGTTTAGGGTTTATTTGTTTTCAATGTCTCGTTATATAATAAGTTGGAGTATTTGCAACTAAACTTGTAGTCGAATTATAATCAAATAGCATCCATCCTACATACTATCATTTCAAGGCGTTTTGTTGCCATATAAATGAGAGGTCTACTCAATTGCAACAATTCCCTCTCACCCAAGAAAGTGACCGTTGGTGAATGGTATAAAAGAAACATTGTCATGTGGTTTATAGTACATTTATGTTTCATACTACTACCAACTTGGAAGTTGGCACATGATGTTACATATTCAAGTACAAAAACACATGTGTTCAAAAGTAGAAGATTACATCGTAAACGACTATGTTGGCAGTATCGGACAACGGTAACTACTGGGACAAAAACGTCCACCTTGGTCTTTAGGGGTTAAATGTGAAAGGGTAAAGGCTCGGGGAGATCACTGGCGAAAATCGTAGAAACAACGTGCGATAAAAAATAGGGTCCAATATATTCATTGTAGGTAAATTTTGCAAAAAATGTACATATAATATAGGGTGTTTTAAAATAGTGAAACATGTTTACATGTAAAATACCATGGCATATAATGGCCTCTTTTATCTAGTTTGTACATGTAAAATAGCATGGAAACAATTACTAGGGGTGTAAGAAAAAAATGGACAACAATTGGGCTCCGAGAAAAAAAAATTGGGGTAAAGTCAAAAAATTTGGTTACTTGGGGTATAAGGGAAAAAATGCAGTATAAGTAAAATAGGGTATTTTTAAATGATTCCCCCAAAAATATAATTACTGATAGGGTGTATTAAAATACAAGCATTTACCTTTATTTTGAAAAATACCATACCTTAAAATATTTTCTGCAAGGTAAATAGCCCCCGGATAAATAGGTCCTGAGCGCACATGTATGCATCAATTAAAGAGGGAGTGATCTCCCCGAGGGTAAATGGGGGTCACCATTGGATCACATACCTCATGTAAGCAACTTTTAAATGTTGTAATTCAACTAAGTTAGGAGGCAACCGTTAGGAAATTTGAGTATATGATTCTCAACTTTAATGACAATTGGTGCCTAAAAATCAACAAATTGAAAGAAAAAAAATGTGAAAGTAGAAGGACGGTCCCCTCCAAAGCACGGGGGGTTCACTCCATGTAAAGTTGAACACCACGTGCGGCCAAAGTTTGCTACCCCTATATTACATGGAATAGATAAATTTAAAAATTATGATATTTTTTCTACATATACATAATCATTGATAATATCTTTTTTATAGTTTTTTGAAATTTTTAGTCATCTTCATTTTTTTTAGCAATTATTTTAGTTCAATTATGTGTCATTCTAGTTAGAAACGGTATGTTTTATTAAAAAAACATATCATCAAATTTGGTTACCATTTTTTACTATGTAATAGATACCGTGTATATCTACCCATGAAAAAAAATTGATAAAATTTTGACCCATTTTGGTGATGCAACTTACCAAAAGTAGATTTTTTTTGGGCGCACGTGGTGTTCAACTTGACAATGGAGTGACCCCCCGTGCTCCAAAGTTTGAGGCTTGTGCCATAAATTTTGGGGACGAATTTGTGGTTATGTTAGTTAACCCATAAACAAACACAAAGAAACAAACATATTCTCTAGGTTAAAATATTATTATAATCAATATAAATAGTGTTGATTCTCAAAAGCCATTTGCCACATTTCCACCATTGAAAATTTAGGTATCGCGTACGTGATCCTCTTGTGGGCTCTTCCAACTTCACACACATTTATAATCGTCGGATAGATCAGCAATCGTCTCATTCATTTGGCAACTGTGAATCACAAAGATTGTCATTCCAACTTTTACATTGGAAGTTGAGATCTGAAAGTGATAAGAGGTAAAAGTGAAGAACCTCTTTCTTTTTAAGCAAACACAAAGACTCTTCCGTTTATGTTAACTTTTGAACCTAGAATGGTTATCATATTAAGATCACATAGTCGAATTTGGTATCCATTCATAACTACAAACTAAATGCCATATAGGAACCACCAAAAAATGAGTGCATGACATAGACTAGTACATATCAAAATGATTAAAATGGTTCAATTCATTTTTGGTGTCCATTCGCAACTACAAACTTGGCCATGTATCACTCAAAATATAAACGGTCAATAAAAAAAAGTAACCACATAAGACCCACATACCTTAAATGCCAAAAATAGAAAAAAATTCTCAAAATCCCAAAACCCCCATGTAGACTACTAAGTATTAAAAACATTAAAATGGTTCAATTACGAGCATAACATCCTTCAGATGGGGGTTGGGTTTGGTGCTCCCCCAAAACCCTTGCATAAACATCACAATATTCAAATATTCTATAATTTTCAAACCGATTTCAAAATGGAGTAGGATTACTATTACTATAAACATAACATTATTAAGATCCATAACAAAGTTCTGTGGGGCTGACAGTATTCCACGAAATATTCTCCATATTCAAACTGAATGTAGGGAATATTCTACATAATATTGCCAGTCCCACAAAACATTGTTATGGATCTGAATAATGTTATGAATTTTTACACAACAATGTGCAGTTGCCCGAAACAACCAATTGAAAACTGTGCATAGTCGTCATTGAACGATACACCGTCATTCCCCGTTTAGATTGGGTGACCAAACGGTGGCCAATGATGAATGTTATGATTTCTTGGTGTCCATTCATAACTAAGAACCTTGCCATAAGTACCACTCAAATCATAGGTGTCCAATTGAAGAGAGAGTGACCTCATAAAGCTCACATACCTTAAATGCCAAAAAGAGAGAGATTCTCAAGACTCAAAAGCCCCCTACGTAGGCAACCACGCCAATGATGGTATTTAGTATCACCTACTACTTGGAATTTCGCAAGGCTATGACTCCTTACTCTAGGTTTCATTATTTACCAACAAAGATTCAATAGGTTGAATGGACAAATATACAACAATAATGACTTTACTTGGCAAAAACTTACATTCTTAGCAACAACAAAAATCAGAGCAATGTGTAACTATAAATAACAAGTGACACTAATTACCATGAAAGTGTACTACTATGACTGCGTAACTTAAGGGTTGGTTTAGACTACGGTGAAGAAGTGCACCAATCAAGAATTTTAGAGGGAGTGGAGCAATATGAAATGGGTTCTTCACCGGCCAAGGCTTACACTACAGTCAAGACTTCAAACATGGATGTCAACATGGCAACATTTATTTGTTATGTGAGTTGTTTAGAGGTCAAGTTTCTTGGGCAACCTCACACCCTCAGACAAAAAACTTGGCCTACAATGAACTCCAACTTGAGTTTTTTTTTTGAATTTTTGAATTTTTGAATTTTAAATAATAATAAAAATTCCATCTTGTCTACCATACCAACTACTGCCTCAAATACCCTTGTCTTGGGTGAAAATTGCTGACCAGCTGGAGCACTGTAGTCTAAGGGCCACTTCACACACGAGACTGAGAGCCCGTGACCAGTACACTTCAAGCACTCTCATTGGTGGAAAAGGTGGAGCCGGTCCAAGTTCGCTTCGCACTATGCTTGAGGGACCAACGGAGTATATGAATGCAAGATGGATGTAAAGTCTATGTGGATTCCTACATGACATCGAATGGATCATGTTTCATGGTCACTTGGATTATTTTCAAAAACCACCTCTTGGAGGTAGGCCTAACACAAAACTGGGAGACCATGACACTCCAAACGCTCACAACCGTTGGTTTATTCTAATTTTATCATGTGTGAGGACCCGCATGAATAGAAATTCATTGAAATAGCATTTGGTTGAGGACCTAGTCACATATGACTTCACACTACACTTGAGGGTCCAAGACCAGACTACTACATGATTTTGGAGGTGTGTTGGGACGGCCTTTGGACACTTTCTTTTGGGCTCTCACAACTTCATGGTCACGGCTCGTGGCTAGTGTGTGAAGTGGCCCTAAACTTCTCAAAATGATGAAATTGTTCAATTGCTCCAACGAGCATAACATTATTCAGATCCATAACAGTGTTATGTGGGATTGACAAAATATTCCTCACATTCAGAATATTTCGTAGAATACTATCAGTTCCACAAAACACTGTTATGGATTTGAATAATGTTACGAAGGATGACTGAATTACGAGGGGTTATGTATACACATACATACATACATACATATATCATGGCCATATGTAAGTTATGACTCGTGGAGTTGTTGTTGATGTTGTTGAGGTTGAGTGGTAACTTAGTGGCAGCTTTTGGGCCAATGTTGGGAAGTGGGGCATGTGCGGAGGAACAAGCAGGTGGGCATCTCTTTATAACATACGCTTGGAATCGACCAATCCCGGCCATGGCTTTCTTTAACGTTATTGTTATTATTAATTCCCATTATTATTGTTATTTTGTTGTTGTGTGGAGGGGTGGCCTCCACTAGTACTTGATGGGAATGTGCAGTGCTTGCTTTTGGGGAGCTTTTGGCTCCAAAAGTCACACAATTCCCTTGGACTCTACCCAATCCCGCTTTTCGTCGTCTCCACCAATCCCCTCTCTCCCTGCCAGCTCTGCCACGGATGGAGGGCTGGATGGATGGATGGACGAATATCATCCGTGGACGACCGACAATGTGGCAACATATGATGCTTTGGTCACCTCGTCGACAACAAGGAGACTCGGGCATTTTTACAATTAGGGCCAGTTCACACGGGTCCCGGGTCCCAAGTCCTAACATGGAGGCAAAAATCCAACTTGTGAGTCTCAAGTAACCACTAAAATATGGTTAATTATCATTAAAATAAGATCTTGATTCTTTTATGCAATAAATTTTGTGGGATTTAGCTTTTTGCTCGACACAACTCGCAACATATGTTCCAAGTTTCGTCTCCAAAAAGCGTTGCCATGTAGGCATCCATGTCATAGTTGGGACTTAGGACTTGGGACCCCGTGTGAAGTGGTAAGTCTCAATTTTCATGCTCTCAACGGTTGAGATTGCACGGATTGACCTCAAGTGACTTGGGACTTAGGACTTGGGACCCTATGTGAACCGGCCCTTAAGGTGGACAATCCTTAAATGGCTACTTTTTCCGCCTAGCACGCTTCTCCTAGGATATGAAATACATAGTTGGTGCAAAATGGCTAGCAAATCCAAATTGAGGTTGTAGCCACTTTTCTCATAGTTTTCAGAGCTCATGTGAATATCTCATTCATTATCAAAATGAAGATTTTTGTGTTCATTAAATGGTCATATAGGTCTCATCAATCATGCTGACTATTGAGCCTAGAATGGTTGTCATATTTTGATCACATAGTCCAATTTCTTTTAAGCATGTGTGTTTTTGGTATTTGTTATGGGAGCTGCACCAAACCACATACCACTCAAGTATAGGTGTCCGATTAAGATGAGTAATCAAATTAGACACATCTATCTGAATGGCTTGCGCATGTTTGTAATGTACATGGAAACTCGATCACTAAGATATGCAGGTGTTATGCGGTTACATTTCTTAATCAGACCCCTGTATTTGATTGATATGTGGTTTTGTGAGATCACATAGCAAAGATCATGAAGACACATGTTTAAAAGAGATTGGACTACGTCTCCAAATATTAATAACTACTCTACACTCAATAGCAAATATAACTGGGAGGACCTATGTATCTTGTTAAGAAATCAACAAACACGCACTTTTGATAACCATAACTAAAGCAAGAGAGGTTCGATTTTCAATCCGGTTTTCGTAGATGCTCATCGTAGATTTTCTAATGCAACATGAGTTTTTGTTGTGTAAGAGCATCTCCACCCTTGCGCAGAAAGGCAGACTCTCGAAATGTGCTTTGAAGGGCTCCAAGCATGCACTAAATTTTTTTAGGGTGGCACTCCCCCACCCTTACCTTGCATACCGGCTCTTCAACCCGAAAAACCGTCAGGAATATTCCCTGTAAAGTGGCTTCAACCCAAAAGTGGCACGATTCAAAGATCGCAAGTGGATGAGGTCCCGGAATTTGGGCGCAGCAAGAGCAACGCTCACCCGGGAGGATAGTGAGTGGAGTCGAAAGTTTGAAGAGCCCTGGCAAGTTTGAAGAGCCCGGGCAAGAGGGGTGGGGCAGATTTTTCTGCCAGGCCGCGTCAAAGGGCTTGCCAAGACCCTTTGACGCGCAAGGGTGGAGATGCTCTAAGTCTAATCGATAGAAGTTGAAGAACATGAAAAATAAGCAAATAATACCCACATATATTAGATACATGTGAAATGGTTGGATTTGAAAAACACTTGGTTGAAGCTCAAGACTTCAGGAAAATTACCGATCATTTAAGACGAATATGTGGAATATGCTTCAAATTAAGAAAGAACCACAAAAAGATCATAACATATAACTGGTTGGACTTGAAAACACTAGGATTTTGACCAATTATGCCCAAAAATATCCCCGGATGCTGGGGCATTTTGTAGTCGGTCTCCTTCTTAACCAGCCGACTATTGTAAGGTGCTTTGAAGTTGGGTTCTTTGTGGCTGGGATTATTATTGTCTTTTTGAAAGGGAAAAAGAGTGTTCAATAGATTCTGTCACATACTAGATTGTAGATGTTTAATTTTCTTCATTATGCAGTGGGAATTAAAGGCCACTGCACACACGAGACTGAGGGCCCGTGACCATTACACTTCAAGCACTCTCATTGGTGGAAAAGGCGGAGCCGGTCCAAGTTCGCTTCACACTACGTTTGAGGGACCAACGGATTATGTGAATGAAAGATGGATGTAAAGTCTATGTGGAGTCCTACATGGCATTGAATGGATCATGTTTCATGGTCACTTGGACTATTTTCAAAAACCACCTCTTGGAGGTAGGCCTAACACAAAACCAGGAGACCATGGGACTCCGAACGCTCACAACCGTTGATTTATTCTATTTTATCATGCGTGAGGACCTGCATGAATATAAATTTATTGAAATAGCATTTGGTTGAGGGCCTGATCACATATGACTTCACACTACACTTGAGGATCCATGACCACACTACATGATGTTGGAGGTGTGTTGGGATGGCCTTTGGACACTTTCTTTTGGGCTCTCACAATTTCATGGTCACGGCTCTTGACTCGTGTGTGAAGTGGCCCTTAGTGTAATGGCCACGATATGGACCATATGGCGGGACCCCAGGGTCCCATCGGCCCCTGGCTCTCGCATAAACTTTGTAGCATGATCAATGTAACTCCAATAATTTCTACGAAGGTGGCAATCAAATGCCCACATCATGAGTTACATGGGGACATTTTGATCATTTTTTTTAATGGTGACGCAATTAGTCATTTTTAGGGGCATCATGCTTGTTTTTTAGATGGATTTTTGGAGAAATAAGCAAGAACAAATTTTTGAGTGAAGTTATTAAAAGGGAAACTTAGCTGAGAGCAAGAGAGATCCAACGGTACATTGCGAGATGTAGTAATGACTTCTTGCCAACATCTACAGGTTTAGGTTTATGTTGCAACATAAGCACTCTTGCAAAATAAATAATTAATGACGTTTTGAGATAGAGTCTATGCGGGGCCCCGGGATCCCGCCATAAGGTTCATATGCGTATGAGTGCATTCAACTAAGATCTTACATTTAACTGCTTTTGCCAATCAAGTAGGCAAGCACTAAATTTATTGTGTACCTAACTTTGGTACTTTGCTATGAAAAAGTGGGCTTGGTTCAGTGATGGGGGAGATTTTTGGGCATAATTGGTTGAGATCCTAGTGTTTGCAAGTCCAACCAGTTACATGTTGACATCCTTCGGTTTTCCTATATTAATTTGAGGTATATTCCATAAATTCCTCTAAAGTGATCGGTAATTCTCCTGAAGTCTTGAACTTCAACCGGTTATTTCTCAAACTCAACCGGTTCATCTGCAACTAATTGCCGGTTCTCCCCGATCATAGGCTTGGTTCCATGTGGGGTCATTATATAGTTTGAGGAGTTTCATAAATAAGTATGGATCATAACATTATTCAGATCCATATCAGCGTTCTGTGGGACTGGCAGTATTCTACGGAATATTCCCTGATATTTCCCACATTCAAACTGAGGGTATATAGCAACGTTGTATATTCCCACATTATATAGCAACGAGGGTATGTGAGATGGGGATATATACAAGAATAAGAATGGGGACTGTGTGCAGACTTTGGACAATCAAGATTGTCAATGATGTTATTTTTATGTTAGCTATAAATGCATGTCTTTTATTTTCCATTATTTATTCATTGTTTGTTTCATGCTTCTGCTTTCTTCTAGACCTCACTATTATAATCTTGGAGCCTATGTATGTGTGTGTGTGTGAGAGAGAGAGAGCGAGAGAGAGATTTCAATAATGTGGCACCTATGATTAATTGTCTAAATATATAATGGGATATTGTTTTTTTGGAGACAGAAGGCCGATAGGCCAACGTCAAAGCACAAGAGGCAGTTGACCACCTGGCAAGTTTTCCATCAAGTAGAGAGGAGATTTCACATATAATGGGATATTGTTAAGAGGGGTCCATTGATTAGAAGTAGAACAACAATAAGGCTATTAAAGTATTGAGATATTGTATTTATAGGCTCACATTTTGAGAGCATCTACGATAACACACACACACATATATATATATATATATATATATATATGTGTGTGTGTGTGTGTGTGTGTGTGTGTGTGTGTGTGTGTGTTGATATTTATATAGAGCCACTTATTAGGGGTTAATGGTTGACAACCAATTATGTGATTGGTTTCCTTCTATAACTCAATGCAAAGGACACAAATATTTTCTCCCAAATACAAGAATGTGTTCTTAGACCATGTCCGTTATACTAGGCAATGCTATCGGCAATCCCCCTATGGCTTGAGTCTTGAGTAGTGTTCCACAACATTGATTTAAAAAGTTGCAGTCTTATGACCTAGACTCTTGTATATATAAAACCTAGACTCTTGTATTTTATATATATATATATATATATATATATATATATATATATATATATATATATGGTTTTTTAATGCATAAAAGAGGAGCAATATTGTAGGAATTTTACGTACACAAGCACATGCAATACATACAAGAGTGTGTGTGTGTGCGCTTGTGTACGTAAAATTCCTACAATATTGCTCCTCTTTTATGCATTAAAAACCGCCCTTCTTGATCCTACCACATGTGGTGAGGTTCACCTCTCCTCTTTTTGTCATTGCCCCCCCCCCCAAAAGAAAAGAAAAAATCAAAATACGTTGACGGTGTTGGGTGCACAATTACCGAGGCAAAAGTGTCGGTTGAAGTCATGCATTGTGTTGGCATTGCCCCACCTTATGGTAATGACATCTCTTGGTAGGCACTCACAACTCCACATATAAATTTGGCGGTTAGATTAAACCTGGGAATTTCTTACTCGGCTGGAGTTGAGATGCAAAAGCTATAGGAGGTCAAATTAAAGGTTCTCTTTCTCTTTTGGTGATCACGTAGAGCCTCCCGATTGTGTCAACAAATGAACCTAACATAATGATGTCTTTTCATATTATTCATAATGATGTCACATTCAACATTATTTTGAATATGAATCATCTGAAGTAACAAATACATGAATCGTTGTTTAATAATATGGTTGCTATGCGGATGAACAAAGAAAGTCATACTTTTTGTGATATGAATTTGATCCAAGATAATTTGCACGAGTATAGAGGCAACATATTCGTGAAGACAACCTAATTGCACATATCGGTGTACAAGTCTTGCCATGTGCCACTCGAATATAAAGTGTTCAATCAAGAAGAGTGGCCACATCATCCAAGACCCCACATACCCTAGTATCATCCTTGATTTCTTCGCACACCCATAAGTTATACAAAATTCGAGAACGCCTTGCACCCCCCACCTCAAATGCAACAAAGATCCATGAAATAGTGGACCTACAGGATGGAAGATTGAAGTCCATGTAACTTAGAATCCTTGGGTGAACCAATACTTGCCTACAACTAAGCAACACCCCCAAACCCCCCCCTTTAAAAGAAACAAAAAAAACAACATTGCTAGAAAATGTGGTTCTAGGACACACTTCCCATTTGACACAGGTGGTCATTGCAACATTACCCCATTTACATGTGTCGGTCCAATCTATAATTGTCATACATTGGACTCGACACATGTAAATGGAGGTCATGAGAACTGTATTCTAGGCCCACAATGCTAGTAGTGCCCATGCTCCCCTCAAAACAACCCATGAAGTTACAACTCATGAAAACCCACATTCAAAGTGAAGATTTCTTGATTGTGTTTCTCCCAAAATGTCATAAAATACATGAATTTTTATTAGCTTTCAATACTTTAATGTGAAACATTAAAGAGATAAACATAACATTAATTGGTAGCGTTGCCTTGTACCATATAAATTGTTCTCCCATATCTCCTCCAATACACTCTTCATATTGAAGTTGAGTTTGATCAATATGCGAGAAGGCCTCATGATAGTTTGATGGCTCCCTCAAGTCTACAAAAGTTGCCATGCGGGTCTCCCCATATGCTCCCACTTCACAAATTATATCTCAATCCGAGATAGACAACATAACATTATTAAGATTCATAACAGTGTTATGTGGGACTGACAATATTCCACAAAAATATTCCCGGATATTCCCCACATTCAGTCTGAAGGGTGTAGCTTGTTGCCATTGGTTAATGTTATGAGCATTCCTTTCATCCATCCAACATAAAAACTTGACCCCCCATAGGTTTTAGTGGCCGATTCATCTCGCATGACTTGTGATTAGACTAATTCATGATTTTGGAAGCAAATTCTAGTGTCAATTAAACTAAAAAACAACAACAACAACAACAACCGGATTGCATGTTATTTCATGCTTTTATGCTGGATGAATGAGAGGTATGCGATGATTCCCTTTGTCTAGTAGAAACCGTGTGCATTTGGTGCTAAACTTCAAAAGGTGCCTCGGCAAATCTTCATTACACCTTGAAATCATGTTAGATATTGCGATGCGCATATTTCTAAACATCCACAAGCGACTTTATGAAGAACAATGAGAAACATTTCATCCATTTTTTAGATTCTAACAAATTGTGATGAAGGAGTCAATTATGTTACAAATTTGTGACCATGTGATGTGCCATGCTTGTAATGGATTGTATGGAAAACATTTATGATATTCTAGGCTCCTACATAGTAAGAACATGATCAACACGAATGTAGGGTATTGTTGATTGGTGTCTCCAAAGTTTTGATATATCATGGGTTGCTAGAGCTGGGACATGCACTAGTAGTGGGGAATTGGCATATAGTCACATGGAATGTTAAATTGCATGTCAATGAAGGTGTGTATTGTGGCAAGGTTGTGAATGAGACATGGGTGACATTTTGTGCTGGATGTGCACATGTTATTTTTGTTGATTCACATGACAAGCATGTTGTGTGGGAGCTCACGGTCATTGTCATCGAGGTTGTGACCTTTGGTTCATTGGTAGCTCGCAGTGGTCATTGTGAGTTTGTATTTGTATTCTAGTGTTTTTTGTTGGCTTTGTCCAATATCATTGGATAGAGGCAATATGGAGATTGCCTTTGAGTGGTAACAAGACACATGTAATGCATGTCAAAACTCAATGATTAAGGTTTGGTGAAGCTTAGCAGAAACTCAGTGAAATATTTGATTTAGTATGAAAAGAGCTAGTAATTAAAAAATGGATACTTTTAAAATGTCATTTTAGGACATAGCCTCTCATGGCAAATCCACATTCCCTTGTTCCCATGGTCTCCTCCTAAACCCAATTTTAAGGGGTTTGGAACATGTGTAGTGTATTATAACTTCATCACTATTTGAATATTTTCCTTAGATAATAAATATATATACATATGATTCTATTATGTAATGGGAAGGGGGAGGGGGGCTAGTATGTTTCAAGAAGATTAACATGTCCAAAACAACAATTTCAAAGCAATTGATTTGGGAGTTGACATGTCCAATGTAGACTCCTCGTTGATTGTAGTTTAGAAACCTTGTTATTTGGGATCAAATTTTTCTACTTGTGATGGCTCTCCTTTGTAAGACTACTTTAAAGTGGAAAATATGGTCTTAAAAAATAGGTTCCCAACAGCTATGTAAAATTGACATGCCCAATCTAAACCCTTCATGAAATGGTTGCGCCAATTTTACAAACACACTAACTTGTGCAACAATGTTGTCTTCATGAAACACGTTTCCTCTTTATTCATGTAGATTAGCTTGGATCAAAACCATATCACAGAAACTCATAACTTTGTTCATTCTCCATATAGCAACCACAATAAAATAAAATAACATACTAAAAATTTATGATATGCAGTATATATTTATGATATTGTGGATTGATGATAAATTAGCTTAGGGCAACCTAATTGCACATAATATGAGGACATCAATGTGATTTGTGACTCGTTTCATTTGTGAGCGATCTGTTAGCTGGTCGGACAAAATGACATGGACGTTGGAGTGAAAATAACTTAACAACTTCAACTCTTACCACTGAAGTGGGTGTGTCCACGTGTTCCCGGGAGGGTTCCCGGAGTTCCCTCCGACCGGGGGACCAGAAAGACCCGTTCCCCATGTTCCCAGCAGCACCACCGGCCACACCCAGTGCCCCCGGATCGGGAACCTGCGACAACCGGTGGTCGTCGTCGCCTCCGTCCGTCGTCTCGAACACATGGATCCCCCACCACCCACGTCCACTTTTGATGCGCCGGGCGCCCTCCCTTACTCCCTCCCTCGTGCCCGAACACACACCCTCCTCATGGATCGCGCACCGTGCGCCTCTCATCGCCTTCAAACACGAGTCGCGACTTCAGGTGGTCGTTTGGCACTTGCGGGGCGGCTGCGATTCCTCCCGCACCAACACCAACAACATCGACAACAACGACTCGAATCATCATCCTGTTTTTGCGTCTCATCACTGTCAGGAGCGTATCTTCTGTTGCCGGCAGGCCTATTTGTTGGTTCCCGCAACAATAAGGTTTGGCGTCGACTTCGGCCGCTGCTCTCTCTCGTAGTCATCAAGGCGCGCCAGGGATTAGTCGAGTCCGCTGCTTCTTTATGTTAAATCATTCTGTAGCAGATCTTTCTCTTTGTCTCCCCACCTCCCCGACTTGTGCCGGAGTATTTCGCTAAATTTTTTCTTCTGAGTCGCAAGGAAGAAATCCCTCCTGTGCTATGGAGGTTTCGTTTCTAGGGGCTGGCGTGCACTGGGTTGGTTGGTTTCTGGGAGGTTAAAGATGGGTTGAGTGGTTCAGTGTGCCAGGCTGGTTGGTTTTGTGGTAAAATCGTTCCCTTTGGATCTTAAGACGCTGCCGGAACCGATCTTTGTAAGTAGTCGAGGTTTTGGCGAGTTTGGGTTAAGGGAGCCAGCAGGATTGTGGTGCAGGTTTGTGTGGTGATCTTATAAGGTGAGAATTGCGTGTTGAAGCAGTTTCTGTGCGAGTGAGATGGGATCCGGCGTCGAATGGTGATGATGATTTGATCTCTTGGTTGGTTGCCACCAATCTTTTTACAACCGTGGCGGTGGTGGCTACTAGTTTCTGGGCGCCATTTTTCCTTGTGGTGGAGTGGTGACATTGTGCGGTGCCAAGCGTTATATCTCGATCTCTGAAGGAAAATTTCTAGTTCTGGGTTGCACAACGGCACCAATCTTAAGTGTTTTTGGATTGTGTTTCTCCGGGGCTAATTGGGCACAGAGAGAGAGAGAGAGAGAGAGAGAGAGAGAGAGAGAGAGAGCTACGGTCTTGGAAGTGGAATTTGGGTGTGTCCGAAGTGTTGGCTTAGTTGGTCATTCTGGGGACCAGATCTGCGAGCTGGTGGAGAGAGGAGATTTCGCTCGAACAGACCGTTTATCAGAGAGTGAGGAGTTTCGGAGTTTCGGATGCCGGGATTTATTTTCCTCCCACGAGATTAGTAGTGGTGGGATTTTCAGAGTTGGGTAAGAAGTATTTGGGGTAACATGATCAAGAGTTTCCTTGTTGGCGTGACGGTGAGGTGATTTGAGTTTCACCATGTCCACCACTGCCCATCTGAAACTACGCAAAGCGGAGCGTGCGTACGGGTTTGGGAGCACTAGAGTCCACGACGCATGGTGCTGCTTGAAAATGTCCGAAAACGATGATGGCTCCGCTGCCGCCACCACCCTCAGATTCTTCTTCGGAAAAGGAAACCAAAAGCTCGTCGAACCAAAGTTTATCCTCCCGCAGAAACTCAAGTAAAGCAGCAGCCTATTAGTAACTTGTCTTTTCTTCTCCTCGATTTCCCACGAGCCACCATCATCTGTCCTTGGATCCAACTTGTTGCAAATTTATTCATGCAATTTGGTTGGATCATCAGCTTGAGAGCCAATAGGAGCCATCACCATGTCAGGGGAAGGGATGATGAAGAGTGGGTCGTCCCGGCGGTCGAGCACATCCGCATTCTGTGCAGAGTACAAGTACAAGTTAATGAAAACACTTGGGATTGGGGCTTTTAGCAAAGTGAAGCTGGCTGTCCACCAACCCACCGGCCAGAAGGTGGCCATCAAGATCATGAATCGCAACAAGATGAAGGATATGGAGGATAAAGGTGCTGTGATTCTTCACAAATTCCACATACTCCTTCCAATTTATAGAAACATCGACCTAGTACAATGTTACTGATTTTTGAATATTTTTTTCTCCCTTCTAAAATTTATTATCTGCCGGAGTCAATGGCACGGATGCAGAGATAAATATGTGGCTCGCATAGGTGGTGGTGCTCAGATGATGGTTTTGAGCATTTTGGATGTAACGTAGACGAGTGTTATTCGGATACTTTTCTCTCTGCACCCACTTCTCATAGAATACGTAACACACATTGAGTGTGAGATGATTAGCGAATCCAAATCATGCCCATAGCCATTTGCCTCATAATTTTCAGAGCTCATATGGATATCTTATTCATTATCAAAGTGAAGATTCTTGCGCTCATTAAGGGATCATATAGGTCCTCTCAATCATGTTGACTATTGAGCCTAGAATGGTTAGCATATTTTGAGCACATAATCCAATCTCTTTAAACACATGATGCCTTTTTGGTGTCCGTAGAGTCACAACTAACCACACACCACTCAAATACAGGTGTCCAGATAATTGCTATATTGGATTTAGGTCTGTCTACCTTAGTTTCCCATTTCAATGCTCTTGGAATGGAGACTGGTAATTTTGTTTCAATGAGGATTTTTGCAATGTGCTGTTTTCCTTCTCGTGTGAGCAGGGTAGAAAGATTCTCTCCTTAACTTTAGGGTTGTGGTGAGGCTGTTCAAATTTGAGCCTCAGAATATATAGTCGAGTGCTAAGCAGTAACAGTAAGAGCCCTTCAAGTATTCTTTACCTTATTGCATTTATGGCACAAAGGTGTTCGGATGTGCGCTTTTGAAGAGACATTTTCTGGTCATGAAAGTGGAACCCAGAATTTATTCAGTTTTTTATCTCTTTATTCCGACTTCTGGATGGGAGTTGGTTGTTTTGCATACTATGCCTTTCATGTTTAGTAAGTTTTTAGTGCTACTTGGAAGTAGTGTGGAGGTTTGAATGAAGACATTCTATATTTGGGGTCAAACTCATACTGCCATGCCCACATGTGTTAATATGATTTAGCCCTTCAATGAACCAAAATAACACTGCCTCCAAGCATGCACCACAAGTGGAAATAAATGATTAATATTTTTATGCAAAACGACCAATGGAAAATCATAGGGAATGAATGAACTCCTGATGAAAAGTCCCAATGTTCAGTTAAAGGATATCGTCTACTAGTTGATGAAAATGTGACATTGTCTTGACGTTGTATGGAATCAAATCAAAATTCCATCTCAATTATATTATTGACCTGGGTGGAATAAATGACTGCAGTGTGGCGTGAGCTGAAAGTGATGAAGCTTGTTGCGCATCCACACATTGTGCGCCTGTACGAGGTCATCGAGACACCCACAGACATTTACATGGTGATGGAGTATGTGGAGTCCGGAGACTTGTTTGACTACATTGTTTTGAATGGACGTCTCACTGAAGATGAGTCTCGCCACTTCTTCCAGCAGGTACTTGAACGGATCTACTTACTAAAAAATTAACTTCAAATTTGAGTAGTTTCGGTGATCTGCAAATTATGTGACATCTATGGGGCACACAAAGAACTTTGATTTGATGCAGGGTTCTGGATATGGAACATCTAAAATCTGGATGTTATTTTTTATGCATTTGAGTATTTATTTCTATGAACATGTAAGGTAGACATATGCTATTTCGATTCTTTCCTCTCTGCACCCACTTTTGTTAGGATATGAAACATGCAACTAGTTAGAGTGAGATGATTAGCAAATCCAAATTGTGCCTGTAGCCATTTGCCTCATAATGTTTGAAGCTCTGATATGAATATCTAATCATTATCAAAGTGAAGATTCACGTGCTCATTAAGTGGTTATATGGGTCCTCTCAATCATGTTGAATATTGAGCCTAGAATAGTTTGCATATTTTGAGCATGTAGTGCAATCTCTTTCAAACACATGATGCCTTTTTGGTGTTTGTTTTTAGATCCACACCTAACCACATGCCACTCAAATATAGGTGTCCAAATTATTGCTATGTTGGACATAGCTATGTCTACTTTAAACATCTATGAATGAGGTGATGGATGCGAGGAGCCTTGCCACGGGTTGTATACTAGTAGGTGGCAAACCTACCTAGCCACGGTAGAGACGTCAGCAAAATTGTTCTACAGATTTTGATGTTGTTGCAGATTGACTTAAGTGGTGATGGTGTCTGGGTTTGTTTGTTTGCCAAAACAGATCATTGCAGGGGTAGAGTATTGCCACGTGCACCGAGTGGTGCATCGTGACCTAAAACCCGAGAACTTGTTGCTCGACCAAGGCCGGAGTTCAGTGAAGATTGCTGATTTCGGGCTGAGCAACATCATGCGGGATGGCCAATTTCTCAAGACAAGCTGTGGAAGTCCAAATTATGCGGCTCCAGAAGTAAATCACACCACATTACATCACAATTGCTTCCCATTCTAACTTTCTCGAAGCAGAAGTTTCACGTTTGTTTCTCCCCCCTGTTCGGCTTTTTCCTTGCAGATGGATTTTCCTTTTTGTTGGTGAATACATCCATCCTATGTTGCTGACCAAGCAGAGTTGCTGTGCAGGTCATTCAAAGGCGGTGGTACGCAGGCCCAGAAGTAGATGTGTGGAGCTGTGGGGTGATCTTGTACGCCATGCTGTGTGGTGTCTTGCCCTTCGATGATGAGAACATCTCAAGCCTCTACCGCAAAATCATTGTATGAATTCTGCTTTAGTTATATTTTTATATTTTGGTTTTTTTTATTGTTGTTTTCCTGGATCTTAAAAGAGCTCAACCATGATAGAAATCATCATACAGGATGAGTTTTTTGGTCAAGATATTATGAACTAGGTAATGGATGCGAGGAGCCCTGCCGTGGGTTGTAGTAGGTGCCTAACCTACTGAGCCTGGGTACATGATAGGAATCATCGAATTAGCATGAACTTTTTGAGCAAGAATCCTATCAAGAATGTTATGAACGAAGTAATGGATGTGAGGAGCCCTATGATGGGTTGTAGTGGGTGCCCAACCTACCGAGGCTCGCTAGTGTCGAGGTAGTTGTTGGGTGCCAACTACAACCAAATGGCAGAGCAACACAGAGCAAACACATGTCCATTACCGGATGTAGTGGTCAGGCCATGGCATGGTTATCAGTTGTGGGTGATACTGCAATTTCTTTTATCTAATCATGAATAGACACGTGAGCACAATCACTTGACTTGACCACTACGTACTGAGGCTGTATTTCTCGATCGCACAAGTGGTTAACTTTTCGACTTGCAAGAGCGGGACCATAATTTTATGCATGTGCGAGTTGCGTAACCCTAATTGATTTGCCACTGAGTGTTTTGGGGTTGCTACATGCAGGACTGCATGTATATGCTGCCGAGCCATCTGTCAGTTGAAGCCCGGGACTTGATAACAAGCATGTTGAAAGCTGATCCATTGCATCGCATAACCATTCCCGAAATTCGGCGGCATCCCTTCTTTCTTGTTCACCTCCCTCGTTACATTGCCCTTCCTCCAATTGAAGTGGCTCAGCAAGTGAAGAGGGTAAAATCATGCCTATTCTTTTGTTTAACATGAACTAAAACAAGCTGAAATACTACAATCTCAACTAATTTTCTAATTCTGTACTCTTCACTTCTTGCTAAACCGGTGGGCTGTGCATTTTGATGACAGATTGATGAAGGCATCATGTTACAAGTGGAGAACATGGGATTTGACCGCATGAGTCTAATTCAAGCAGTTATGCGGGGAGATCAATCCAAGGTACCTCCACTAAACAGTCACCCAAATGACTGATTTAGTCAACTGCCCACGCATTTCCTAATTTTTGTTTACATTAAAGGTTTTGTGAATTTTCAGGCTCTAGTGTACTGTCTTTCATTAAAACCAAGTAGCAGAGATTCCTTCATAAGTTTCTGGAGATAACTTGGTTCATGTAACCTCACGAATGAGATAGGAGCAAGTCAATGACATACTAGTATCAATCACCCATTAATTTATGTTGGCGACTCCCCCCCTTAGAACTTCTAATGCTTCTAATGAATTGATGATTTATCATTTCACAAAGAAGAGCAACATGCTTAAAAAGGGGGCACTGAGTCAAATTCATTGATGCCATTTGTGTTTGAATTAGAATAGCCTGTTACTTTCAAATTTGGTTATTAAAACAAATTAGAAGCAATTTTTCCAAATCAGGGATGGTGATCACCATCCAAACCCTGTAGGTGTCTTATTTCCACTGCTAAGAAAACTTATAAGAAAATGGTCAACTGTTGCCTGACTTTGCCTATCTTTTGACAGGCAACGGTGGCATATTACCTATTGCTTGATAACCAGCGGAAGGAAGACCCTCTTGACTTCCTAGACAATGAATTTGAGGAACTGGTGAGTATCTTCACTTTTGTGATCTGTGTGGCATACTCTGAGCATTTTAAAGTCCCCGTTTTGAATGAGTCATTCAATGTTTTGGATTGGAGATATATCATTGTTAAGCATGTGTGAGGATGTGGTCTTTGTATTCTAGCTTCAATAACAAATCCTCAAGAATCAAGGTCCTTGATTACATCCATGAATGCAGACCATAGCCAAGTGGCAAGCTCTCATAGTCAAGCTGTCATTGTTGAATATCTTTGGACACAAAGCCTTCTTCCGTCTACCAAAATTCAAACGAAGAGGTGCGTCTCAAATGGAATCATTCTTAGGTTATCCAGAATACCTGAGAATTAATCCATTTGCAACGGAACCTAAATTGGCTACTTAAGAATGCTGTGGACAAGAAAATGATGGAGATTTCATGATGCAGGAAGTTGTTTCCCACACTCAGGGCAATGGCAACTATCGAGTTCCAAACCTCAACTACCCCCCGGCTATGAGTTCAAATTCTAGGTCTTCAATTGTCAACATTCCTGGTGCACGAACAGGGTCAAATGCACGCAATCAAAATTCTTATGCCCCTGGAACTTCAAATACGGACTACATGGCACAGAGCGCGGATGTGCCAAGTGGTGGTGTGGGCACCCCACGGAGCATACCCATGTCGCCCATGTCGCCCTTTGAGTTCTCACCTGTTTTGGAGTCCACACACATGCGGAGCATGGTCCAGAAGCATGGTCCGTTGCTGGTTCCCATCACACGAGTCATGCCTCAAGGCGACTGGTCTGTTGGATTTACGGTATGTACCCATCAAATATCCTTATGAAATTAGAGAAATGTAAGCATGAATTGCATTACAAGCAATGAACGGGGAGAACCATCCACTAGTTACAGATGAACCGGTTGAAGTCAAGACTTCAGGAAAATTACTGATCAATTTAGAGGAATTTAGAAAATACACCTCAAATCAATAAAGAATTTGATACATGTCAACATGTAACCAGTTGGACTTGGAAACACCAGGATCTCAACTGATTATGCCCAAAAATCTCCCCAGACACTGTCTACAGCTCTCACTTTACCATGAAATGAAGGGTTGTGATTGGAGGTTAAAGTAGAGAGTAAAGTTGCTACAAAATCACGATTTGCAGAGGAGGATAATAGGTGATGTTGAGCACCCTCCGTAGATTAATGAAAAGATGATGGGCGCTACTGCGAGACCATGATTAGAGCAGAGCATTTGTAGGCAAAAAAATTGCTTGCCACTCCCTTGCATGCTGACCCTAATGACACTGTAAATGACATCAAACCTCTTATATATAAGGCATGGATTGCACTATGTCTCTCTTGTATGATTATGTAGTCATCATTAACAGACATACCTGAAGTATAATATGGGTGAACTTCCATGGAGGGTACCTGTGCATCATGAGACAAAATTGGATTTTGGCTCCATGGGTGTGGACATGCTCATGAAGGCTTAAAGCTTTGAAAATTTGTGGCCGCCGGAAAATGAAAGGTCTTTTGACCATGCCAAACCTCACCATGAAATGAAGCGTCTTGATTGGAGAGTAAACTAGAGGTTTAATAAAGAAAAAAAAAGGTGACGAGTCTTACCATGTGAATGTGCAAATATGCACATTACACAAATATCTGCCCCCTTGCATGCAAGTACCCTGAGAGTGTGCGAAACCATGGATGGAAGGGTCTAGCATGGAGGGGAGCATTTGTAGGCATAAAAAATTGCTTGCCACCCCCCCTTACACGGAAGTTGACACTAAGTGACAATGTAAATGACATGAACCTCTTATTAGAGTGAATTTACATTAGGGTCCCTGTCCAAGAACCTTTGACCTTACTTTGGGACTCAAGATTGGACCCAAGCTTGAATTTTAAGGTTCTCAAATTGAGTGGAGTATTTTCTTGAAGGTGAGAAAGTGGTGCCACATTAGCGCACTTCATCTCTCATACCTTGGACTCAGACCCTAGTGTAAACTGCTTAATCCAAAACTCTATTCTCAACCACTAAAAATGCTTGATTTTGGACCTTAATGTAAAGTCCCCCCTCCCCCTGCAAAATAGTCATTCTTAGCATTATAGTTTTGGAAAGATTCTTGTATGTATGTGCATCAGAAGTGGGAGGAGGATTATTATAGGATTTATCATATAGATTCTGCTGTGCATCAGGCTGAAACCATTGGCTGTTTAACATTCAAATGCACTAGGGGGTTCCTTGCAGGCCCAGGCCGACCCACGCCTGATCATGCGCGAGGTGTTGCAATCGCTGCATGACCTGGACGTGATGTGGAAGATAGTGGGTGCGTATTATGCCAAGTGCCGTTGGGTGCCCAACCTCCCCAAAACGTCCAAAAGCTGTTTCTCATCTACAGCCACGAGCCTTTGCGAGTCCCCCATGGCCTTGGGATCTCTTCCCAGTGAGATCATCCAGGATGGTTTCGGGGACTTGCCTCCCTCCCTCCACCCCCAACTCAAATTCGAAGCCCAGGTACTGTTCCACTCATGACCAATCGTGCATCCCATAGCACAAGGGTTGTCAGAACTTGTCACAATGGTTTTATCTATGGGGGCGTGATATTATCCATGAATTTCTAATTTCGTCCATGGGTTGAGCGGTTATGACTGATAATTGGCTTGAGTAGGTGGTTGACTTGCTGTTTCCGGGCCTTGTCATCCACTCTCCTCATCAGTTATCTAGTCCATCATTTGCCTCATGGCCGCTGACTATGCATTGAAGTAGCATATGAAGCATGGGTGCGTTGCCCAACAAGAAGAGGACCTCAAGTCACATTCAAGGTCCTACTCTTGATGAAACGTTCAATTTGAAATCATTAGTTTGGGAGCCCCATGAATTCTTAGAAATTAAAGAGCAGTTCAACCAATGGAACAAGGGGCAATGGAGAAGTATGGAAGCTCGAGAGAATTGTAGGAGAATTGGGGTAGGGATCTATTAGGTTATGTGCGCATCCCCTTGGGCAATCATGACCATTGAAACTAAATAGAAGAATTTATTGGACTATGTAAGCAATGGACAAAGAAATTGGATAGCGCCTTATATATAGACATAAACTTGAAACTTAGAAGAGTTTACTTGAATACAATATCTATAATGATAGCAAGGGAAAACCCAGGGAATGCATAAGATAGGAAGGAAGGGAAAGGAGAGAGAGGAGAGAATTACAAGAATGGGAGGAAGGATGGGAGGGAGGAACAGTAGAGTGGCACCTCCATTTCCCTAAATAATTTGTGGATATTGTTTACTGGGGTCCACTTTTGAAAGCAGAGGTTAATAAGAAATGCCAAGATTGAAATGTCCCAATGGGTCAATGGTGGCTTTGGGACATGTGCAGTTATTCAAGGCCCAGGATGGCAAATACTTACTGGACCTTCATCGGGTGGAGGGACCTTCTTTCCTGTTCCTTGACCTTTGCGCACATTTTCTTGTGGAGATTGGAGCTGTTTGATTGACATTGGAGCTGATCAAAGCACATAACAAGTGGTGTCCTGGACATCAGGCCAATCAGCCCTGATTTGACCATCTTCCGCATCAGTACTTCACCAATTTCATAATACATCTGCACACCCCTTGGAGTATGTCTTTCTAAACCAGAATCAACTCCGATATAAACAAATTTATCAATTACACATCCAACCACTAATTTTTTTTGTTAAGTTTTCTATGACCTCTATAATTTACTAACTAGGTAATGGATGCGAGGAGCCCTGCCACGGGATGCAATATGCACCCAACCAAGGTAGGTATTGGGTGCCTACCGCCACCAATGGCAGTGTGATATGTGTTCACTTATGGACATACTGATCATCAATTACAAATGATAATTTGCCTCCTCGTACCTAAACGTGAATGGACGCATCAGCAAAATCCCTTGGCCTAACCACCATGTGCATTTTTGTATCGCACATGAGAGAGAGGAAGACAAAGACTAATGGTCATCCCTAGCACATTCCAAGTGGATCGGTTGCTGTGGACAAACAGATAGAAATTTTTAAATTACATAGATGAAAAGCTGTAGTTACCGAGATCTGATTTTTGGCTTGTACAGTAGAGTTTCCTTAATTTTCAGTTGTCTTTTGGCCAAAGTCAAATGCCTCCCCCTCAATTCTCGAAAATTGGGATTCCGACACATTTTGAACACTCCCTACACTTCATCAAATGTCAAAAATGGGCCAAAATAACTCCATTAGTCCAAACCTGGTCTAGTATCTGTGTGATATATAGGGCTTTTGTAGACTAGATTGCTGGATATCAAGTTTACTTGGTTTTCAACGTAGTTACATTAGCTCTTGATTTAAAATACTTATCCCAGAGGGGGAATGTGGTGCAGGACCAGAGGGGGAAAGTCGCAGAATCCAAGCAGCTCGAGGTGCTTTCTATTTAGAGTCCTGGATTACACCCCTGCAAAATGAACCTGTACAGATTTGAAGAACATAATTTGCACTATAATTGATCATGCATGATGATTACTTGCGTACTAAAAGTGGGGTCCCCAAGGCTACCTTTTTACGCACATACATAGGATTTTTCAGATAGTTTTTATACCTGCACATGTTTGTACAATCTACAAAATTGTTGAAGGAAGTCATAACACCTGTGCTGTGCCAACTGCTTTCTCATAGCAACTACTCAGAATTTACATTGATATGTAGGATAATAGTGTGCCTTTACCTATGGCAGCAGAAGCAGGGAGATCATCAGGTCCGTGGGTTGCATTTTAACCCCTAAAGGACCATGCGTCCAATTTTGGACGTTTTTGGTATTTTTGTGTAGGCCAGAAGTCAGAGATTTGCACCGATGTGAATGAAAACAATTGCAATGGATGCGCAATGGACAGAGAAATGCAGCCCATAATTTTTTTTTCAAAAAAACGATAATTTGGTGTTTGTAAATGTGACGTGAATGTTCAAAATGCACTATTTGGCACTATACAACTGCCCGAAACTGTTCATAGTATCCAATGAACTTGCACCATGGTCGAATCTTGGGCAGCCTTTATGTGGCCCCATTTTTTATTATGTAAAGGGTGCGATGTATGGGGGGAGGGGGTGGCACGTACATAGAGGGGGTATATAATGACACTATAGCCATGAAAGAGGGTGGTATGGGGCATGCAATATTGAGAATGGAATATATAAATGGTTGTGGGCCACGGTACGAAAGGGTGGGATAAGAATCTCCATTGTCCACACCCTTTTTCCTTGTGTGCCCGCCATCCACAACTTCCTAAGTAGTTTAAATTACATTTAAATTCAAGAATGACATCATAAATTTGCAAAAAAATTATGCATACCCTTATTGGTTTTTGTTGCATACATCCACCGTACGGATTTCAGTGCAATTTTATACATGTATATTATTTAAACAATCGCAATATTTTCATGATTTTGTAGTTGTATATAAAGCAAGGCCCATATAGCCAACAAATTAGATTGAAATGACGGTTTGTCAGCACTAATAGTTGCCCAAGTCCGCGACTTTCAGTGTCGTTGCAAAATGTTGCCTAAAAAACAAATATAATAATGGCAAGACATGTTCAAAGTGGTCAGGCAATGTTCGGGCAACTCAAGAATACCATCGAACCATCCAAAGACATATCAATCTTAATGGACAAAATTTACATAAAGGGATGGATATTTTTCCCTATCGTACTTGATAAAGCTAACAACCATTCCATAAGGTTGGAAACCATCAAATGTTTGCTACGCTCTATGCACCATCCCATACATGACAGTGGCTCGAATTTCCTTCAAATCCGTCCAAATCATGCTTGGTCCTTTAGGGGTTAAGCTATTGTACATACATATGGCTACAGTATGTGGTTGATATAAAAAATATATAATCATATTAGCCTCAATTGAATAGTTGATGAATATTTAAAGTCAAAACTACTAGCTTCCTTGAACCAATTCATAGGCCATGTGTGTGACGACCTTGCATATGGTGAGAACCTTCATTGTCTAGAACCAACACAAATCTAGTTGGGTACTAACACAAATCTAGTTGGGTACTAACACCAAGCTAGATCAAAGCCCAACTAGTAGTGGTGTGCAAAGCCACATGGCCACCTCCATGATCCCACCCGGTTTGCTTGCAAAACCGTCACCTTGCATCATGGCTACCGACCTCCTTGCATCCCAAGAACCGACCCCCTTTATGCTTTTGGCCTTTTTCCTTGGCTTTGTGAATAGAATGGCTAGCATAGGCATTGAAAAGCCACCCTAAACCCACCTTGAACCAACCTACCATAGAATGGAGCCGCTACCTACCGTACATGGAGATAGTGGAGGCAGCTATGAGGTGACGCCACTAATGGCATCTAAAACTATCACTCCGTGGGCCTGGACACTCCTACACCATGGGAAACGGTTCAAGGTAGTACAGTGTTGGCAATTGGGAGACGTTTATAGGTGTTGGTTTTGGGTGGGGTGTTGGTTTTAGCACCCTCTATCCTAGACAACATTCTAAATTCAATAGTGAACATGGTTGGTGATCGTGTAAAGAATTTTTTTTGCATCTGTACTCTTTGTGATTCGCAATTGCTGGTCCAACAGAGGAATGTCTGGGGTTGGAGTTGGAGTTGCTGACATTAAGGCCATATTACCTTAGATTCTCAAGTTTGGAAGGTAGAGAGATCCACAAAAGGTGTCATGGTTATCAAAGACGTCAAGCAAGGATAATTCTATCATTGCTCATTTGATATAAGTGTAGATCACCATTCACTTGGACCTGTGCATTGAATATCAAAGTGAAACAAAGTGCTCGCATAACATGTGCGGACACCCTTTTTTAAGGGGCAACAATATGTTTAGAGGAATAGCGTATTGCACGCTGTAAAGGAGAAAAATGAACATAAAAATTAAATGAAAATTTCCATCAAATTGAAATCAATGTTAGTTGTTGGTGCCTCCTCCTTTCTTTTCATAAATCTCGATTTTATTTTTTAATTATGTCAAGTTACCTTCATGATCGCCAAGCAAGCTTTTGAAGTAGTGTCATCTTAAGTACTCATTTTGCAATTCAAGATTCAATCAAGAAAATAATTGTATAAATGCTTACAAGCATAATATGAAAATATTAATTTCATGATAGATATTGGAAGAGAAGCAAGATGATCTCCAATTATGGTTTAAAGATTGAGAATGCAAAGGCACAAAGATTTTGATCAAAAAGACCTTGAGCACGGGAGACCAATTCTCGTTGATCATGTGGATCATGGAGAATCTTGGCAAGAATAACACAATACCTAGACCCACACAAGTGACAAAACAGAATGAAAAAGGTGCTTATAGATTAGTACAAGGTTTGAAGTTGTCCACTTCAATCGTTCATATTGCCTGTCCCATAACAAGATTTCGCCAACACACATTATTGTTCACAACCAAAGACATTGCAAACAACGCTGATTTCACCACACCAAGTATATTAGTGTAACTTTCTATTCTTGGTCCAAACTACTTTGGTATGGGCTTGAGAAATAGGAATGCATTATGTACAGAGTGTTTATAATGGTTTGTAGTACAAAATTTACAAGGGTGACATGTTCTGAGAAGGAATTATCGCATACAAATGTACCTCTACATCCATCCAACTTAAAAACTGGAAACCCTAAGGTAGCTGACCCATTTCCAACCAGTTAAGCAATTTAGCATATACAGTCAGGACTCTATAAGTGTTACCCCTATAAGCGTTATAATTTCATATATGTTAAGAAATTTTGACTCCCCTACAAAAACACAATTGGTAAGACTAGTGAGTGTTATGTGTTAAGTGTTATAACATGTTCTACTCCCTTCTTTGTTAATTGCACCTCTATAAGTGTTAATTTTGAGAAAATCAAAGTAATAATATATGAGAGCATACATTTTAAACATGTAATCACATTTATCCCATATTCTTTGTGAACAAGTCAAATATACTCTCTCATTTAGAGATCCTTCCTCCTTGTGCACTTTCAAGCAATTTGGGAGAAGAGATGGCAGACAGAGAAGGTTTGGGAGTTGGGGTGCTTGTTGGGTGCTACACTATTGTGTCTAATTAGTGTGGGTGGGAAATTCACGTGGGTTGGAAATTAGTGTGGCCCACACTAAATTTCAAGTGTTTGCATCACTTTGGATGTAATTCGTACTGTCATCCATCCGTGTGTGTTAGGGTTCTCCGCAAACAACCTCCGTGGGATGTGTTAGGTGCTTCCCGGGATGGAATTATGAAGTTTCATCCAATTGTGGAAACGACAATGCCCACACAAAATTTTCACCTTTGAAATTAGTGTGGGCCACTCTACATTATAATTTGAAATTAGTGTGTTTTATTGGGAATTAGTGTGGCCCACACTAATTAGACACAATAGTGTAGTTTGCTGGTTGATGAGGTTATGGTTGATGTGATAGAAGAAGTTGTAGGATTGAGTGTTGTTGAGCGTTCTCTAGAGACTGAAGAAAATTATACTTTGAACAAAGACCAAATGATGCCCTATCACACATCAAGAGCATTCAAGGCCTCCAGAAGGAAGTTTCATCTCATCATTTGGAAGCTTCTTGTCAAACTACTATAGACTCTTTCTTTCAGTTAGTTTAGTTGGAAGAATCTCGCCAAGTTACTACTATATAGATTATTTCTTTCAATTAGTTTAGTTGAATTATGTATTGTCATTTGTACTTTCATTTTTATTTTTATAAAACGTTATGTTCTTCATTTTCGGAAATTTTAAGTGTTATTTCTATAAATGTTATTAATCATCGGTATGAATTTTATAAGTGTTACTTGTTATAATTCTGTCTATGTTATTTTTTTGCTACTCCCGACCCGTAACATTTATAGAGTCATGACTGTATGCGGTTTAAGTATGATTAGAGAAAAAAATTCCTCATGTAGAGAAATAGAAATTAGAAATAATTCACATTTTTGTAGAATACTTTCACATTAATTATATTATGATGAATTTTCTAAGTGGATATTTCCTTTGATCTATACTCATGATATAGGCCACCCTCTTTCCAATCACCGATCAGTTACAAAACTAAGAACACTTGATTCCCGTAATTGATAATTGCAACACCTAAATATGCTTGCAATCTAAACCTAGCTGTCAACTTAACCACTGACATTTGGCTAAGTTTATTTTTGATCATGACATATCAGCAATGATCATAGATTGATATTGTATTGTACAGAAATAAGCTGCAAAAATAGGGTGGTGGTCAAGAATGGGTCAGCTACCTTATAGGTTTGTGACTGATTCATCTCAAATGACTTGGTCTAGACTAATGCGGAGTCTTCAAAACTTATAAGCTAATTCCGGTGTCGGATCAACTTTAAAAAGCAACCTCCGGACTGCATACTATTTCAGGGCTTTTATGTTAGACAAATGAGGTATGCTCAAATGCGAAGATTCCTTCTCTTCAACATATTCTACCGCATCAAATTTATATTAGGATTGAGTGCCAAGACATGAGAAGAATGAATGTCATGTCTTGGATGTGAAATTCCCATGACCTGCATCTTGGAAGGAAGATTGCTAGAACGTCTATCAAATCTATCTGTGTAATGCCTGAAGGGAGGGTATCTAGTTCTGGGCAACTGAGCTTGTGTACACTGATAGTGATACAATGCAAATTCAAGAAGCACCACCACCACTTACTTTGAGGCAGGATAGATTGAACCCAGCGTGGAAGAACTACCGAAGTCGTGCTTGAAAAGTAAGGCTCAGGCAGGCATTAAAGCTCAGGCAAGACTTGTACCATTCTGCTATATTTCACAATTAATAACCCAAGAATCTCGGTTTCTAAATCGCAGCTGCTGTAGTAAGCGGCAGAAGAGTTTACAACAGGATGTAGAGACCATTCTTTAATTTGGAATACCCACCTCTTAAAAGAGAAATAGAGCAACCTCATCTGCTACTACACAAGCTGTGAACACCAATCGCTGTCTGCTTGTCAGTGCATATGAACAATCATCATTCATCACCTGGTGTGAAGATATGAAGCTGAGAATATGAAGGCCGTCTTCATAAATGTAAAAAATTTAATAAATTGTATTGGTTTAAGAATCTGGTGATCTATGTTTACAAAGATAACTCAAATGTCAAAAATCATTCTGGGTCACACAATCCAAGTGGCTCCCCACTCAAAGAATTCCTAGGTATGTGTTTTATACCAGACCATTTGATTTTCAGTTCTCCTTTTAGGTCACGCCCCTAGACAAGATTCTCAATCTCCAGAATCTTGGAATACCCTACACACTGTATACAGAGAAACACGGTTGATGTTCTGAGATGACATTGAGTTTGGTCATGATGAAATTGAAGAGAAACTGGGATCAATTACACTTCCTTTTTAACACCTTCCAGATCAATCAGCACCCACAGATGCAAGCCCGTTGTGAGGGCTGTTTGTTTAGTCAGTATATGTGAAAACTCAGAAGGGAAATGCAGGAGAAAGGCAAACACAGGCCCATGATCCCTTGATCAACTATGAGATTGGTTTCCACAGCTAAACTAACCCTAAGAATTGAGGAGAAGAAAAGTGCAGAAACAGACTCTACTGTTGATTGAGAAAAACTAATACTTTTGGTACCTGGCAATATACTATAGGAGCACGAGACCCAGCTGGGAGGGTTTGAGTGGCGCTCGGAGGCGGTAGTTGTAGAGGTAGTAGTGGAGTTGTCCATCACCCGGCCCAAATTTCAGCTCCTTGAGGAAGCTTTCGTTGTGCATGATGTCAAGGGCATTGAACACATCGTAGTCCTTCTGCTTGGCAACGATGAGCACGTCGTTCATGAGCTGCAGGAGCGGTGTCGACGTTGCAACATTGTAGTAGGAGTACGCTGCCTTGAGCAGCGAGTAGGTCTCATTGCCAATGATGGTGGATGGGAGTGTGTAGAAGCTCGAAAAGTCGGTGATTTCATGCGACTCAGGATTCTCCACCACAAAGCTGTTGATCACATTCTCAATAGGGAGGAGCAGATACTCCACATCGTGTTCAGTGAAATGCGGCGCCACCTCAAACTGCCCTAGGTACTTTTGCAAGAGGCGGGTGACAGCAGGCACGTCTCGTCTCTCCATGGCCCTGAATCCTGGTGTCACTGGCTCCTCGGGCAGCCGATAGAGCTTAATTGTCCTGCTCATCGTCATCCTTGCAGCGAGCCTTGAGAATCCCACGTCGATCAATTTCTTCGGATTCAATGACCTGTGCCAGTACTGGCACGTCGCAATAGGAGTAGGCAGCACCACACCTGCGGTATAAGCTGCCTGCCATATATTCTCCAAGTGCACTCGTCTCGTCACCTCCTTAATCAACACCGGTGCGAGGCGCTTTGACCTCAACTTCTTGTGCACACATAAGAAATTGATCTCAGCCATCAAGACGATGGTATCATGTGCACGAATTTTAGCTGGAATCCCCGTGATGAACGCCACGAGCTTCTTAGAGATCTTCGCCCTAACCCCAATATGCCAGCTCGGGAAGTATCCGGGGGGATTGAGAGCCCACCGCAGAAACTCGACTGAGTAATCAAACCTAAACATATTGTCATCATCCTCCACGTAGTTGTTCGTCAACAGCGTATAAACCTCCTTCATCGTCTTGTCGTCGGCCACATCGCACGTGCACCATTCATAGTTGCTCGGCAGGTTGTAAGGCTCCTGGCGAACCTCGGACAGCGGTTGTGGTGCCTCAATGGGGCCAGCAGTATCATCCCCTTCCTTGTATTGCCCCACCGGTTGCGTGTCCCAGAACATATGCCGCCTCTCCAGCGCCATCGCTTTCTGCTTCTTACTTAAACCTTCTACGCTTCCCCCTCTTCCCATAGACATCAGACTCCCCTCCCCTGAGACACTCTCCTCTGATCCTCCCCCCATAGCCCCCTTGCTGTTGTTGCCTCCTGATCCCACCATCGCTGGCCTCACAGAAGCAGCCCCGCCCGCATCACAACACGGCACCACACCTGCACAAGAAACCTCACACATAAGCCTCAAAATCTCTTCGACGTATGATGAGATGATGATGATTCAGGAATGCAAATAACCTAGAGTTCCTCTGCCGTAGAGGGCGTAACGTATTTTCCCTAAGCACATTACAAAACAGAATTGGAGCCCCAATCGGCACTGCAAAAGAGGGATTGGAAATCCGGAAATGAGAGAGCAACCTAGGGGTGGTACACCATCCAATAGAGGAGATCCGAACAAAACAGAGCCCCGGACCACATCCACAAGGAGGAAACCGAAAAGAATGCAAAAGACTCGCGCAGAAGATAATTTGAAATGTAAAATAACCTAAGGATACGGCACCATCTCCAAAGCCAAACACAGTCTAACTTAACTTTACACCGAATCTACAAGAATTGCTTAAAAAATACGCAGGAGAAGCGGACAGAACGCAGAAAAGATTATATATTCGCCAAGTAAGGGCGATCTAAGTTAGAAGTGTGGCAAAGGAAGCAATACGCTCAACACAAAACAAAGTACGGGAAGTGCTGTGAATGAGCGGCAAGTAAAGTACCTGAGCATCCTCTGGCGGGAGGAAAATGGTGAAGAAGTAAGAGAGATAGAGAGAGATAATGCGCAAGGAAGGGCAGATGGTCGCAAGGGGTGTGAGTGTGAGGAGACGACGAGAAGGTCAAAGGGTGTGTGAATGAAGTCTCTTGGTCTCTCTGTCACTCTCTCTCGCACTTGGCTTTGCTTCCCTCTTCCTAGGGTTAGGGTTTGGAGACTCACACTCTCCATCTAAGGTAATCTAGTAGTGTCCACATGGTTACAATCGTTCATCTCTTTATTGTAGGGTACTTAAATAATGTGGATGGGGCACCTACGTGTCATTCAAGCATTGGGATTGAAATTGGTTGTCAAATAATGGTTAGCTTCTAAATATGTGGATAGAACATGATTGGTTTAGGGAAAATTTAATTTGAAATAATGTGGCATGCACTAAAGAGGAGAAAGAGTATACCTATCAACTCTATCTACACTCTTAAGGACATTTAAGGTGAGTGTGCCCCTAATATGGGGAGGTTTAAGGGTCGTGTTCCATGAAGGGCCAAGACATTTGAACAACATAAGTGGCAACATCCATGTGTCAGTTTTTGACAAGGAGTTGATGAATGTCGATATGCAAGAAACCCTTGAGTTTTAGGGATGACACATATGGAGGGTTTCCACCTCCATTCAACATGTTTAGCTTATTCAATTAAAAAAATATCATGTGGCAACTTTAACTTTTAACATTCCATGTCATATGTCAATCCCTCATGGAACATATCATGTTCCATGTAGGTGTCCAAACAACATGGCAACATCATTGGTTGTTGACTTATGATAAGGATTTAGGTAGCGAGAGTTGATGAATTGTCAATTTGCAAGGAAACCCCTAGAATTCAAGATTTGCATCCATGTCCACTAGGGTTAACTCGTCCATTTCCAAACTATCATTTGACAATTTCAACCCTAAAGATTTTGCCAATATCTTTCAATTTCAATGGACATCATCATCCAAGGTTTCAACATTCCATAAAGGCATTTATGCAACATGGTAACATTACCCAAGTGCATGTTTTTGATGTGTTGGTAACGAAAGTTAATGAACTGTCAATTTGCAAGGAAGCATCCCATTTCAAAATTCGGAATTTACACATATGGAGGGTTTGTACAAACGGTTAGCTCGTACAACTACAAAATGTTGCATGGCAACTTACTTTCTCGAGAACTCTTTGTCAATTTGCCCCATTTATGAGTGATTATACCGTGGGTTTATTATTTGGGGTTCTAGCATCCCTATGAAACATGGCCCTTATACACCTCCCTTGCATTGGACACTTGGAGCATTGTCGTATCCAGGATTTGAGAACAAAACTAATACTATATGGGCACATCCAATAAGGCACACAAGAGTTGAGCTTGTCATTTATGGGTTGAATTGAATACCTTTTGAATTCTTGAAGTGAGATTGAATAATAACATGTAATGGTTTTCCTTCCACATTTGTTACCTTTTGGACTTGGTTATGATTCTATGCATTACAAATCATGATTGGTTGATACCCACATCATATCTAGTACCCACCCTAGTGCCTTCCACACTAATGATAATGTGCAAAATCTCATTTTATGTTGAAGTTAATGATTGTTGCATTGAGTCTTCCTCTATGTACATTTTTTTGTTTTTTTTTAAATTATAGCCAAAGTGGCACTCACTATCGTAATAAAATTTTTATGCCATAGCATTGAATGGATAGACATTCATATCCCATCCACAAGATTACTAATAGGTAACAAGTTAGTTTTGGCCATTCCATCCATTGAAAAATGTTGAATGAAGAAATTTGGTAAGAATTTATTTTGTATGGATTTGAGACGGCAACCTAGCGAAATTTATCAAATTAGCATACAATGTTCCTTTTAGGAACTTTGGTGTGAGATGGATTTTTTTCTTGGGAGATGCACAAGGATCAAGGGTAGTTGCCACTAGTTCTTTGTTGCCATAAGGTAGATTCTAAGTATCTAAATCTATTTTAATCTACCTTGCAGCAGCAAGGAACTAGTGGCAAGGGAGTGGCAATGCCACATGATCCTTGTAGTGAGAGGTGAAACCCATATTCCCCACTAGCTTCTTTGCATTTTCAAAGATTTTTATATGTATCAATCAATGGTTATAGCAAAATGATGGTAAAGTATCAAATATAACATATTATCATACTCCAATGAAATTGCCGTGAGAGTGAAAAGTGTATTGCTATAGTGCATCCTATAACCTTGAAGTTGCATTGTTCAACCACTGGGTGATTGCCCACATGGCAATCTCATCTCTAGAAATGTGGGGCTCCGTTTCTACAATGTCAACCTCATGTCAGCGCACTCCACCTTGACACCCACTATTGTAACATCTTCATCTTAATGGAATTTACTTAGTTGTTGGCAATGTGGCTCCACCTTTGAGGGTTAAGAGTATAATTAAGTATTTGGGTATGAAGGCATGTGGGGCTATATGAATTATGAAGATTATCAATTCAAATTCTGAAATCGTTTATAAACCGGTCAATAGTTGTGAATCTTGAAGATTATCGATTCAAAAATCCTTTTAAAAAAAAACACGGAGTTGACATGCAAATTTAATAATAAGAGGTCAAAGTGAACACCTCCTTCTCTTTCAATGCCCCTTAAATGATCACATACTAGGCCCTCCCCAACCGTGTTAATTGTTGACCCCAACACAATTAACATACATATTTTAAGCACATAGTCCAATCTCATTGTAACACATGCCTTGTTGTGCTTTGTTCATAACTACCACTTGCCATATACACACTCAAACATAAGTGTCCGATTAAGGAGTGACCACATGAGGCCCACAATGCACAAACCTACCTTATATGGTAACCTGGCCTATGACCGAGAGCTACACATTGGTGAATTTTCACAATGACCTCTTCTACGTTAATGAGCGATTTAAAATTTTTCATGCAAGGTAAAATGAAATATTTGTCTATTTCAAAAATTTGGAAATTTTTAAAATTAATTTTGAATTAAATATGATTTTTTAAAGATGTTCCCTGCGTATCTTATGATAGACCTAAAGAAGTTTGACGTCGATGCTAATACAACTTATGAGCATTCTATAATTATCCACAAGCAAGTAAGAGGTTGTAAGAAATCCAACATTACTAAGCCGTAGACTGACTTTGACCTTACTATGTCAAGAGACATCCTAAACGAATAACTAATCTCATCCAACACGTTGTGGCAAGGTCTCATGTGCCTTGAACCAAGACCTATGGGCCTTGAACCGAGACCTATGTGCCTTGAACCGAGACCTATGGGCCTCCTCCTCCTTCTTCCTCCTTCCCCCTCTCTCTCTCTCCCTCCACGTCATTAAATGCATTAATGTGAGGTTAGTTGATCTAGGGACATGTCATCCACCTAGGGAACATTATTTCTAATTTGTTCCCTAGAGCTCGGTTTAAGGTCACATATCGGTAATAGGCCAGGTTACCATAGTATCCTACCTCACAATAAACACGCTCCTTGTATTGTCTCACATGCCTCAAACAACAAATGCCGGTTGTTGTGCAGTACAAACTAAATGCATCACATGGAGTTCGTGCAAGCACGGAGTTGTGACTTCGCCACTTACTGGAAGAGCGTAAGGACCATCCAAAACAATGAACGGGTTATGGGGATAACTGACCGCTAGTTACAGATGCACTGGTTGAGTTTGAGAAATAACACCTTGAAGTTCAAGGCTTCAGGAAAATTTACCGATCATGTTAGATGAATATATGGAATATACCCCAGATTAATTGAGGAAAACCCGAAAGATCACAACGCGTAACCGGTTGGGCTTGGAAACACTAGGATCTTGACTGCTATATACCCACAATTCTCCCCGGACACTGATCCAAAACATCATGTCGTCAAGGTTGAAAATGCTCGAGCGGTTTGTAGAGGTCCTTCAGTTTAGGTTACTGATAACAAACTTGAAAGGTCATGTTGCCCACCACATAAGGCCACTAAGAACATTGGGTCGGTAGGGCAATAGAAATTAAGCCTAGCAGCATGTATTATACTTCGATATTCAGAAGGTGCCGCCATTACAGCTCAGTGATAGAGCGGTTAGAGTAAAGCAGAGTGGAGCAGCGAGAGTGAATTGTTTTGGCTGCGCAATTTGTGCTCTTTAGAGGCTCCCCAGAAGACTTAGTTTTTACACCAGGAAGGTCCACTGGTCGTACATAGTCATTTATGATTCCTAAAACACCATAGCTTTTGTGCTCTTCTACAGTGAACTTCACTTTGTCTTTAGGAGGCATCATCCGCCCGTGGCTTTGTCTCAGCTTTGAAAGTTTGTTGTACACGAAAATTCCGTTAGTTACTGCGACCCAAGTCATTGCCATAGAAGATAACCATTGTATTTGCAGTGTTGGCAACCTGGCTAAAGGATGTTCCTTCCTACTTCACACCTCCCACATAAGCACCAACTGCACCTTCTCCACATCTGGTTGTTAGTGTGCACACCATGCAACGCACATCTTCTTCAAAAACTAAGGCTTGTCTCCCACAATCTTCTCACAGGTTGACCTTGTTGTGCTTGGATATTTCTTCTAGCCTTTTAGGCCCAGAAGAAATTTGTGTCACCGTCCTAGACGGCATTATCCGTGAAATTATGCCCCCTCCCCACTTGACATTAGCTAAGCCTAAAAGTGGGTTCTTAAAAATGAGCGTTCACACCATCGACATTATCTAGTGCCGAGCCTAGTTGGCAAATGATGTGGCATGGCTTAAAAGTGGAGGTTTTAAGCTAAAACTACCGACCCTCCCATCGGTACCTAGACATGAGGCAAGAATGTAGGACCTCTAAAAGTGTTGTCTCCCACTCTTGTGATTGGTTGCTTTTAGTCTTAGCTATGAGGGCACGAGGAGCTCCATTAACAAAAACCGATGGTAAGTATTAAGGCATTTGGGGATGGGACAAGAACTATCCAACATTCATTGGTTGGTAGATAAAACAATGAACGTGTGTGAAAGCTACTTAACTAAAACCTACTTGGAAATCTCCGGAGCAAGTTCTTGTAGGTGCATTGGGATAGCCGGACGTGTCCGCTATAACCGAGGGAGCTTTACCCGGGTTTTAGGGAAGTCTTTGGTTATTTGCTAATGTCAAGTGGGGAGGGGGCATTAGAGAGAAATGTCAAATTTCTAGGGAATTTTGCCTTGTGGGGAAGATGACATGTCACACTCCTCCGCATAATGACTTGTTGTGTCAGGGGAAAGTTCCTTAACATGCCCCCTTCATCAAGTTTGTCATGTACAAGAAGGGTTTCTTTGGGGTCCATTTCTCAGAAGCAAGGGTAGAACTCATACCTTGCTATATAGGTGATTATTGGTATAACAACCAAGTGGTGTGGTTCCAACCTTGGTGTCCTTACATCCAAAACCCCCAAGATTGGGCCTGACCATCTCAAGTTCCTATCAAGGCACATGTTGGCCTTGTTATTGACCAAATTTGTAGCCCGGCATTCCTTTGAGTTATCGGTAGTAGTTTGGGGGAAATCCTCAAAGTGCACGTGTCCGGTTTTTATGCCTCATGTATATGAAATCCTAAAATTCAACTCTTGGTCAAAGACTACAAGACCCTCCCTCATTGCATCCACCTTCCCCATATTGATGGCATGGAGAGGTTTCACATCATATTTTTTATTTGGGGCTCTTGGACCAGTGTAACCAATGTTGCTCAAATCTCTACCAAGATAAAGATTGTCTGCTCATGCGGGTTGTTGAACTTCCCCACAACGAAGCTCCTCGGGACTTCTCATCCCATCCACGACACTTATTTCCGCCAAATGACGACATTTTTTCCCCTAGGATCTCCCAAGACTTGACCATGAAGCAAACTAGGAAGCAACCTTGACGATGACAATGTAGGCAAACAAGATGAAACCATCAAAATTTTCCCATTGGTAGAAAGGTAGAGATTGTTGGTGATATACACGATTGGGTGCGGCTTTTGGATCCCCCCCCAAAACCAAAAAAACCCTTCTCCACCAAACAAACAACCTTGCACCCCTCCTACGTATTTGATGACCTTCCAGCCCCTCTTGATGGAGGTTTCCATCATTTTTTCCCCATGACTAACCGAATTTGTTTATCTTCCTAGAACCTCAAAAATGTAGGCCAAGGAGAAGATGGCGTCTACAAACGACAATCCTTGGTTGTTTTCCTTCAAAGGACCAGCCCTAGCCATAATCATGTTGTTTCATGAGCTCCACATGTCCAACAAAGATCACGTGAAGTTGGGACCCTTTGAGTTTCAACATGAAGCAACCTTTTGGAATGAAGGTACATACTAACCTCAAATGGATCGATTTTGGGCGGCACCGACATAGTTTTTGGGCGCAAGATTGGCTCCCCTGGTAGTTGCTCATGGAATCATTAGCAATTATAGGGCTCAATACGTTGTGCTTGAACTTTCTACTCACTATTGTCTTGACATTTTCAATATAAATGCACCAACTTTTCCTGGTTCTCAACCAAATTTGTAGGCCCTTTTGGCTTGTGATGAACCTTCGGATGTATAATGGATTGTTGGTGGTGAAATCAACAATGTTGAATCTACTAATAATCATATTGGTGAATACCTAGCACCTCCAATAACCGATCATAAATTCCCTTCGTGGAATGATTTCTTCTTCTGGTTCCATCATTGTGACTCCTTCCATCTTCCCTAGTTTGCCAAGCATAGTGATAAGCATTTCACATGGGATAATTGACAACACAAGCCACGTCATTGTCCTCTTGGCTTGACAAATATTCACACAACTTGGTAAATAAAGGAGGGATCATGCCAGGGATTTGGGTTACCTTGTGAAAAATCCCAAATCATGCACCCATATTTCTCAAGATTCACCTCACTCATGTTTGGCTGTAGAGGCACCAATTTTTCAACAAAGCCCTCCTTCGCCAACCAGACTCCAAGCAAGCAATGGTCATTGCTTGGAGGACGTCAATGTCTACCACTTACACTCAAGCATGGCAATTTGTGCTTAACTACAACGTCCACCTCTCACATCAACAACTATTGCAATGAAGTCCTCAGCACAAAAGCCAATTTTCTACTTTGGAGCAAGTTGAGTTCACTCTTCAACATGATTGGACAAATTTACAAGCCTATGACACCTTAGGTAAAGCTCAATTTCTACTACAACAAGTTAGGTAGCAAAAATTGGATACCAAGTATCACCATTGAGCAAACAATTGAACCCAAGTGGCAAATATATGAAATAAATAAATTTTTGAAATGATTTCATATGGCAAAACACCAATTGTCATTCTTGAACTATGCTATGATGGTTGCGTTCTCACCAAACTGGAGGACCTATTGGCACATGCAACGTCTATCTATCAAACCTTGTACTCAACACCAAAGGACACGGGACAATGTGCGCAAAGCGAGACTAAATTGTTTTGCCTCAGTCCCACGTAAGGTCATTGGTGCTCAAAATCAACGCCTTACAACTCCCTCACAATGCAAGAACTTCAAGAAGTTGTGAACAACGTTCCCTTCAACAAGGCATCGGGTTTGGATTTTATTCCCTCCAAATATCTAAAAGAACTTTGTGAGGATATTTGTCTTGGTCTTCTGGCTTTCTTTCAAAGTATCTTATATCAAGGTCTTCTTACCAAAACTTTCAATAGGTGCATGGTTGTCCTCAATAATGAAATGGGTGATTGCAAGGTTTTGAAGAACCCCCCCCCCCAATTACACTCCTATCATCCACATATAAGACTGTGGCTAATTTGTTAGCCAACATAATGAAAGATGACATCCAAGACTAGATATTACCTTTGCAAATGGGCCTTGTCCCAAGACGTTGCATAATTGACAATATCTTCATGACAAATGAAGCAATGTCCTGTGCACTAGACTCTCGAACAACAATTAGTTCTCATTCTCTTAGATTTTGATAATTCTTATGATAAGGTGTCTTGGCCTTTCCTAAATGCCACAATATGCAAATTGAGATTCTCTTCTCTCTAGTTCCGTTGGATTGAAGCATTGTACAACTTTGATGGTGCCGATTAATGACTGCCATAGTGAACCTTTTGATCTCCAACATTCGGTCTGACAAGGATGTCCCATTGCGTCATACTTGTTTTTATTGATTGCTGACATCTTGGCATAGACGCTTCAAAATTCGATCTACCATGTGCAAAGGCTTACATTTTTGGATGGGCAACAATCCTCCTCCCACATGTTTGTAGATGACACCATGTTGTTCTTACATGGAGATTTGTTCAACCTCCAGTGAGCAAAGGTGGTCCTCAACAAATATTGCAAAGGGGTAGGTGCCTTTCTCAATATGAATAAGTTCCATGCATTCTAGATTGCGATGGAGGACATGCATTGGACATGGGGGGAATCTGAAGGACTTCAATGGAAAATCCCAAGTCAATCCACGGAGAATTTGTGTTGTTCATTTGGATTCTGCCTCCCCCAATCAATAAAAAATAACAAGGTAATCTCCCAAGGACAAAACCATTACATGGAGTGGAGTCCTCGTTGCATGTCACTAGCAAGCATAATTCTCATATGCAACCAAGTTTTGTTGGCTTCAATATGGTATCTAGGCTCTTGTATGGGGATCTTTGCAGCTGCTCTCAAAAAACGATAGTTATTGTGAAAAATTTGCTATGATTGGGTACCCTTCAAACCCATATTCGGGCTAAAATTTGTTGGACCATTGCACCTTACCCACAATTGTAGTGGGCGTCAAATTGATAGACACCATTTCTACAACTTCAACCTTTCCAACAAAAATAATCATGAGGGTGTTCTTCATGGTTACACATCATGGAAGTGTCTCCTTCAATTTCAAGTTTCATTATTACAATACTTAGAAGAAAGCAATGGTCCCCAACCTTTAATGTTTTTGTTTGTTGAAGGTTCGTTGCCCATTCATGTTCATCTCTTTGGCAATTCATGCCTAGGTCATGGTATGTTACTTGTAAAGGCATCTGTCCCCAAGACCTTGCATGACATTCATCGGTGAGAAGACAACCTTTCTTCTACAATCCTCATTTGGTGGATTGAGAGGGACGTACTTGGGATATGGCACATCCAAAAATCTTCCATGTTTGGATGGCATTTGGCTTTACTAAATTGGATGATTTATGGGATTCATATCCAAATTCATGGTTTTCAATCAATGATATAGATGTTGATCATGTTTATAAGCCTCTGCGACTTTATCAACAAGTTCAAGCTAGTGTACCCCTTGCATTGCACCCTCTGCCTTTTATATGCGTTGGAAACTAGAACATTCTTCACCTGTTTGCATCGCTTGCTAATAGTTTATGTCATTTTTGTCTAGTTAGATGTCTATCAAGTGCGTCGGTTCCAAATCTTATCATCACACCTCCTAGTTTTCATGGATAAAATTATCATTCCATGACATGAGCTACATTGAATATGATATTTAGTGTCACTTACTATTTGGCATTACATATTCCTATTTTTACTATTAATGTAATTTTTACCAAATAAAGATGTAATTTTTCTATAATGTCCAAACAACCAATTCGACTTGTGTTGGTAGAAAATGAGATGTACAATTAATAGTTATAGTGTTGCATAATATCATATTTAGTGTAGTTGAGGCCAATGATACATGAGTTATTCAAACAAAGGTAGTCAAAGACTCTGTCATGGCTTATAGCCATCTTAACCAATTTTGCAAGGGTCTCATCTTTGGTATTACCTCATTGTCCCAATAGTAGATCTTCCCTTTGATCTTATTGATTGGACATGGAGGAAATGCACAAATCCCCCTAAAACTCATTTTTTGGGTAAACCACACAAAGAGGATATTGTACGGCCAACTAGAAAATCTTCCCATTGCAAAAGCCATTGCAATTCTTTGCACTAAGGGTCTTTCCTTTAGCCAACACTAAATTTTGGCACCCTTGGCTATCCAGGTACTCTCTTCCTTTTGTGGTAGTGTCAGGAGGAAGGCCTTCCAGTTGGCAATAGTGGATTAAAGTTAATATGTCGGAATTATGTTCATTGTGTTCGGTTTATGCACTTGAAACACAATCACATGATTTCTATGAATGCCCTCATGTAAATTGTTCATGGGTCCGTCTACTCTCGAAAGGGGGAAGTAGTTCTATACCTCTATTCCTTTGTCCAGTGGACATAGGTCTAGGGGTGGAACGAACAGACACTTCATTCACGTCGGCCTCCTAACGGAGACCGAAGTTTCTCTCTCTCTTCATGGGTCCTCCTTGGAAACTTGCAAGAAGTTTTTGGCCTCTTACATGAATACCACACCTAGGACTCCATCCTTTTGCAAGCACCCGATGATCATCCGTCCTTTACACACATAGAAGCGTGCCATTGGGATATGACTACAAGTTACTCAATCTCCAACCATACCATATGGAATATTCTTTGGTACCTCCTCTCCTAGAATATGTGGTCCATGAGGATTGCCATGGATATGCGAGGGGAACCTTTCCATCCCGGAGTTGCCTTGCATAGAGCCAGACAATCCACAATACATGTGGGGAGGGGCATGTGGGATGTTTTGCACCGTTCAAATTTGGGTGTCGAGAAGAAAAACCTATGTTTGGCCACTTTCCTTGATGTCTAGACATGTAGGAATGTATTTGCTTCCAAGGACAATACTCCAAAATGGAAACTTACTCTACCACACAAACTCCTACCACAAGATATTGCAATATTCCATATTCTATCGCTCCAAGTTCTCTGCCCTACACCATCCTCAAACTCCATTCCACCACCCTTGGTTTCACCAGACTTGCCTTGTCAATATAAGGAAAATGTTTGCTTAGGCTTTCTTAAACAATATTGCTCAATCCTTTCCTTGTCAAGTGCCTCCTCCCCTTTCCCCACAACCTTCTACTCCACATGAGGGTCCTTTTGCAATATAGTATGTCACCCCCTTCCCATTTCTCTTGGCCCACATCGACAAGTGCAACCATCATCATTGATTCATCCTTATGACATTAATCCTCACCCTCCCCTCGCCATTTTTCTTGTTTTTTAAACCATCTATCCAACCATTTTTTTCCAAACTTTTCTCTCTTTTCATGGCCGAGGAATGGCAACCACTTTTGAATCAAGATACTTTCTTTGCCCACTGGACTTGCCCCCAATAATCGCCCACAGTCTTTCTTCATGGGCCCAACCCAATGACTACTTACATTCTTGTACTTGATTTTTCGCCTTTGATCATCCTTCTCCTCATCCATGCCTGAGAAAATTCACCTCCATACTCAATTGTTGTCACAACAACTCATGATATTTTGCTTTGCTCCTGAGCTTAAATCGGTCTTTTATGCTCTTCCATCTTATGGCATTCCTTGGCCTCCGACTTACAACCTCTTCCATTTTTACCCCTTAGGCTCGGAAAATACAAGTGAAAAAAAATCCCCCATGGAAATGAAAATTTCCTTTGTTCAAGAATACTTTGAGTCAACCCTTTTAGGCAATTACATGGAACTCTAGAAACAAAAATATTTTTGCAACCTCTGTTGCATGACACCAGTTGCCTTCATGATTGTGAATGTCTTCTTGGAGAAAATGATCTTGGAACGCCATCGCCTATTCCATATTTCAACCAAGATTACATTGGTCATTATCACGACTTTGACCCGACACGCTTGTTTATAATGGCCTCCCATGCCATGTTCTTTGGCACTTGGTATCATGCTATCATTGTACTTGAATTTCTTCATGCCCGTACATCATTGCATGTTAGCTCCAGCAACTCCTAGGCATTTCCCTCATTTTTTAGGCTCAGATCAATTTCTCCTTCGTACATGGTCGTACCATCGTCACGGCCTTGTGCCCTATGTTGTCATTTCATATTAACCCTAGTGCGGCATCTCAAACTCAGTGATAAAATGTTAGTCTTGTGAACCAAAGGTCCAAAGTTCAATCCTTTGTGGAGGCACCTCTTTTTCAAGAGATTCATATTGGAAAAGATTCAATTCTTCAAACTCACTAGAAGGAAAGTCAATTGGAGAGCTACAAAGAACTATTTGAAATTGATGTCAATGGCTACCCCCTCCCCCCCACACATAACACTCCACAATGGATATGTAAAAAAACTATATTCCATGTTGATAGTATCTCATATAATCACCACCTACTTTTATTCTCTCAATATATTCTAACAATACAAAACAATCCATCATCCTCTATGCAAAATTGCCAAGTACCAACCCATTATCATTTGTCATATCAATGTGATATCTTGTTCAGCTCCCTTAGTTGACCTTTTCATTTCAATGGATAGGAATTAGATGCACACCAATCCTCACAAAATCTAACACTTTGTCGCCTTAAACAAGGTGAGTATCTTCTCAACATTAGATTGTGTAAGGATTGGTGTGTAGCCAATTTAGCCCAATGGATGACATTCAGGAATGTGTGCCTATCTATTTTATATCCATTGAAATAAAAGGTCGGGCCATGGGAGCCGAATAAGATATTGTGTTGATGTGGCTAATGATATTGGGTAAATAAAAGTGGACAAATTCAAGGTGAGGATAAGTATGTATGAGAGCGTGAGGTGAAATGCATTGAAAATTAGGTTGTAATATGAGACGGAATAGGAAGTTTTGATTATTTAGGGATGATTGATTGGGGTTATTATATGGAAAGGGGTTTAATGCATCTTTCAATGAGAGAAGAGAATTTTTGTTTAAGGCAACAAATGTTACATTTCTTACATTTGCCCTCAATGTTATTTATGCACTTTGTAACCTTTGTCGCCTTAACAAGTCAATAATTGGTGAGTAATTGGCAATGTGTATGTTGCGGTAACTTAGAGTTAATAAACATGATAAAGCAATTTATGCCCTCATTGACCCACTTCTCGTTCATCCAACTACCCTCATGGCTATTACCATGCTATTGCTACCTCCCAAATTGTAATTGCCTAGCTAGATTGTGCCCATACATTATTTGCATAAAGGAACAACTCCTACAAACATTCTCCCTTCCTTGCCTCTCCAAATCTTACGATGAAATTTATTGAATTCACATACTATAACTATACATTCTTAGAGGAAGCTACCACTCACAAACATGCAAATTATGATATACATATTTCATGTCTCCAACAACTTGTATGGCAAGCATTCCCTTCCTAATTATCATTGCAAATATCTCAAGTGCCATTCATGATTCCATGGCCACCAAACTCTATGATCTTGAAATCCTTAAATACAAAACTAAACAACCACTGATTTCCCCCCCCCCCATTTAATGCCATTAAATACCTCAAATACATGATCCTCAACAAAAGAAAACTCAAAAAACACCAGACTCCAACACCATTAGATTAGCTATACTTATGCTATCATCATGACTTTTTGGGTGCACCTATTGAAGAATAGGCATTGCACCATCCCCCTCTTCCACTTCCTTACAAAAATGGCATGAAGGTGGCCAATAGACCATCATCACGTCGGCCCTCACCTGCCTTCTTTTTTCTAGTTTATCTTTTAGTATTTTTGTGTTATTAGCAAGTTGCATGTTTTTTAAAACAATTATTGGTTTATTTTATTGCTCCTAACTTGCCTTACCTAAGTTTACGTTGAAATACTAAGGACATTAAGAATGAGAAAATGTGCACACTTTTAGATCATAATAATCATTATCTTGGATAGTCATTTTTCTAGAACTTACTAGAGTTTTACCGAACACCATGTGTGTGAGGACAAAAGAAAACCTAGTAAACGCATGAAGGAAGTAAACACCTTTCCAATGACATCACGACACCTCTACAGAAAATTCATTCTCTAGATATTTGTGGGACAAAGTTCGTGTGGGTACCTATAAAATATCTATTGGGAGTGAATCCTATTTTAATGACTAAAGATCAATTGAAATTCTTGATGATTGGTGGGCACCATGCACTACATACATGCAAGGTCCCTTAAATAAGGAGTGTGGGCCTTATTTGGTTATTGTTCTTATTTGGATGCCTATATTTGAGTGGTAGGTGCTTATATGGCAAGTCATGTTGTTACGACTAGATTCATTACCAAAAATGAGTCCTCGGCAATCGTCCTGCATGAAAAAAAAATGATATGAGAATCTACCATTGCAATAGATTTTTAGATTTTTTGGAGACACATGTCAACTACCCATGGTTTCACATGCTTGTAGTGATTGGACTATGTGCTCAAAATATAGACATCACTCCTAATAGTTGACACAATTGAGTGACCCCATAAGAGAAAAATAATCACCACTTTAGCCTCTTATAGCTTTTGCATCTCAACATTGATCCTAAAACTTTGTGATTTACAATTGCTAACCAAATGAGACAAATTCTCAAGCGAATTTGACGACTAAAATTGTCCATGGAAGTGGAACTTGGAAGTGTTCACAAAAGGGCCACATACCTTACTTGTGCATGGTTCACACCCATGAGTACCTTTTCTTAACATTATGATTTTTCTTGTTTACATTCACACCTGCCCATTGTTAACTTACCTCATACTTTAAGTTACCATGCCTAGGTTAAGTTACCACACATATATAACCTAACAACATTTTTAACGCCTAACCTCAATGGTAACTTACCACATGTGTACTAAGATGGTTAGTTAAATTTAAAAGACCTTGGTAGCGAGTAGTGAGTAAATGATGTGTTGGAGTGATGGCACATGGCAAGCAAGGTAAGTTTGATGATGGCTATGTGTGAATAAAGGTAATAATCTACTCTAGATAGATGGCATATTTGGTAAAGTTGCCTAACGGTGTGATTGCAATGACAATTAGGTAAATTTAGAGTTATGTTAATTTACCATTAGGATTGTAAGCTTAGCAATCACAAGTGGGACTCACCCATAGGTGTGAACCATCCCTTAGGTGGGGTAACCACATGGAAGTAACTACAACCATGGTGGTAATGTTACCTATGTTGTAGGTAAGCTACCTACCCCGCTAACCTACCTCTCTTCATACACGGATAACTTACCACATCCCATTCCCATAACATGACGTTTAATTACCCCACTTCACACTTATCCTCAATTCTACTCAACCTATATTACACAACTTTTGCAACTATAGTTGGTTTAGGCACGGTTCACACATGTGGGTATCTTTTCTTAACATCAATTTTATTTTTCAGCTACACTATTTTGTATAGTTAGTGTGGGTTATCATTTGGAGTTACGCATTGCTATGACATTTGTTGGGAATATCATTACCTTACCAACTAAGCTATATCATATTCTTTGGTGTGCACACTAACTACTCTTGTTATTTGGGTAAAAAATGATACTCCTAGTAACATGTTATAGCAATGCATAACTCCAAATGATAATCCACACCAATTAGACAAAATAGTGTACATGCACACTTGGCCCATTTTTAACTTACCTTATGCATTAAGTTATCATTGTTAGGTTAAGTTACTACATAGATATAACCTAATTACACAATTAGCTTCTAACCTTAGTGGTAACTTACCACATGCGTACTAGAATGGTTAGCTAAATTTAAAGACAATGGTAAACTAAATATGATATTTAGTGTCACCAATTATAATTGTCTCACTCAATACTAATTGTAAACTGCGGTATAGTGTCACCAACACTAAATGTTAACCCAACATTATTTGTCAATCCTTGTAAATTTTGTGGGAGATTATATTGCTTACAAGAGAAGGTAGGGGTTTGGCCAATGGATGGACTCATCCATCATTCATGACCTCGGGGAGATCACTCCATTGTAGAGTTGAACAACCACGTGCGATCATTTTAGATGTAAAAAATGTAAAAAATGTAAAAATGATCACCAAAATGGGTCACAATTTTATCAATTTTTTTTCATGAGTAGATATAAATGGTACATGTTACATAGTAAAAAATGGTGACTAAATTTGATGATTTGTTTTTTTAATAAAACATACCGTTTCTAACTAGAATGACGCAGAATTGAACTAAAAAAATTGCTAAAATTAATGGATATGACTAAAAATTTCAAAAAAATATACAAAAGGTACCATCAATGGTTGTGTATATGTAGAAAAAATATCGTAAAATTTAAAATTATTTATGACATGTAATATAGGGGTAGCAAACTTTGTTCGCACGTGGTGTTCAACTCTACAATGGAGTGATCTCCCCGAGTTCATGACAATATTTGTTCACTTATTCATAAAAAGTGTCATCCGAAAAGTTACCATAGTGACATTAAATATCATATTTAGTGTAGTGACTAGTGATTTACTAGTGATCACATGACATGTTGACATGATGACATGTGACAAGCAAGGTGAAATTAATGATGGCCATGTGTGAATAGAAATAATATCCACCCCAGATAGGGGACATCTTTGGTTATGTTGCCTATAAGTGCGAATAAAATGACATTTAGGTTAACTTAAAAGTGAGGTTATTTTACCATTAAGATTGGGAAGTATAGGACTTACCCATAGGTGTGAACCAACCCTTTTTCATGGCCTTAGCCCTCTTGGTGAGCATGTGGTAACTAAACCAACCATGAAAATTTGCCTATTTGTAGCTAACTCATTCCTCATAATGGTAGGTTGCTTTAGTTTCAAGTTTTTTTTTTTAATTTGATTTTTTGAGACAGAAGGCTGACAGGCCAACGCCAAAGCACATGAGACAGTTGTTCACCTGGCAAGTTTCTGTCAAGTAGAGAGGAGATTTCACAGTTGGGAATCGAACCGCCAACCTCTTCCTTGAGATTTGGGTATCTCTCCACCATCATCCAGTAGTTTAGGGTCATCTCGGACAATTAGTTTCAAGTTAAGAGTTATATAGGCTCATTTTTATGAACTTACTTACCTTCACGTGTGAACGCTGCCTCGATGTCCGAAACATTCAGGTGTTAAACATATTCACATACAAACAACTCCAAAAACACCGCAAGGCATCAAATTTTAAGAGGTAAGTGCCGGAATCATCACAGCAACCGTCATCTGTACTTAGTACTAATCTAATTTACGGCAAGGAAGCTGAAAGGATTGTCACGCAAAATGAGGGGCATCCCAGGGTTTAGGGTTTAAGGAGATTCTCGTGTTCACAGACAGATAACTGGAAGTCCCCAACCCAAGCACAGTTGGCAAAGTTTGCAGTAAGCTTCAGATTCATATCATTGCTCACGCCCACTGGCAATAAAGACAAACACCAATGTCTCTGCTTGTGAAGTTTTAGTCGATTCCGGTTGTTGTGTATCTCGTCAGCTCCGTAGCAGAGAAAGGTGAGTTAAGTTATGGCTTGTTTTGGTTTGGTGATGGCAATGGCAACAGCTTCAATTGAACAAACCTCTTGTACTTAACAAGCAGAAGCGAGAGATTGAGACATTTCCCCAAAAAACCATCGTAAGTTAGTAATGGTTGTTGTTGCCTTTTCTGTTTTGTGGGTCATTCCTATGAGCTTTGTAGCAAACAGAGAGAGGAGGGGGGTTTTGACTTGTCGTTTTATTGATTGACAGTGCATTTTGGTTTTGACGGTTGTGATGCGTTGTCTGATGATGTGTTGGTGGATTCATTTTATTTGTTTCAGAGTGGTTTCATTTCTGCGGGCATGGGCACAATGGGATTGCAAGCGGCTGCCAACACGCGGCTCGGGTTTATTGGCGCTGGCCAGATGGCAGAGGCCATAGCCAGGGGGCTAAAAAATGCGGGTGTTGTGTCGGCGGACCGAATGTTTGCAGCCGACATTTCTGTCAACCGATGCCAAGTCTTCGAATCCTTTGGCACCTGCATTTGCCCCAGCAATGCCAAGGTTTGTTTGGGCCCAATTGTGTTTGTTTGTTCCATGCCTTCTTGTAAGGTAGACGTGTGTTATTCGGATACTTCTCTCTCTCCATCCACTTCTCCTAGAATATGAAACATGCAATTAGTGCGAGATGATAATCAAATTCAAATCATGCCCGAAGCTATTTTCCTCATGATTTTTGGAGCTCGTATGAATATCTTATTCATTATGAAAGTGAAGATTCTCGTGCTCATTAAGTGGTCATAATAGGTCCTCCCAATTATGTTGACTGCCGAGTCTAGAATGGTTAGCATTTTTTAAGCAGGTAGTCCAATTTCTTCTAAACACATTGGTGTCTGTTTTTAGATTCACACCTAACCACATATCTCTCAAATACAGGTGTCCAGATTATTGCTATGGTGGTTGTACACCGTTCTACCTTATCTCAATGGTCTGGGTTGTCATTCAAATACCGGGTGTCAGCATTCTCCTCACATATTTTGACTGCAGACTTTTATACTTATTTTGTGCAGGTTGCTGAGAAGAGCGATGTGCTTATTCTTGCAGTGAAGCCGCAAGTAGGTATGATTGTTAACTCCTCATTCCAACCTTTGTGAATTTTTTTATTTCGACTAAGACAGACAGGTCTTAAATGGTTGCTTTTTCTGATAAGCCTACTTCTCAATGGATATCAAATACCTTATGTGTGCGAGATGCTTACCAGATTCAAATTGAGGTTGGAGCCATTTTCCCCATGATTTTTGGAGCTCATATGAATTGATCTTATTCATCATCAACTTGAAGATTCTCTTGCTTCTTAAATGGTCATTCAGGTCTCCTCAATTATGTTGGCTTTTGAAACTAGCATAGTTGACAGATTTTGAGAATGTAGTTCAATATCGTATCAACACATAATGCCTTTTTGATGTTTGTTCCTAGATGCACATGTAACCATCTACCACTCAAATGTAGGTGTTTGATCAAGATAAGTAACCGGAATGGGTCTCTTACCATAGTGCCCTGTGGCGTTGAGGGCATCTTACAATGTCCGCTTCACAAAATAATACAACCTGTCATCATGATATATTGCTTCCTTGGAGGAAAAACAACCTTCAATTTCTGCAGACCTCAAATTGTCTTGAGACCCCAGACCCCAAATCCTTAGAAGACCTCATTTTTTTGAGTAATATACAAGGATGCAATTTACTTGAAATTGTATGTCTCCCTCCTGTTTGAGAGTTCAATCAGAATTATAGGACAATAACACAAATATGAATACACACAGGAACATACTTCTGGACCCAGAAATTTAGATAGAGAGTCACTCCCTGGGTTGCCTTTGGTTTCTGAAAGTTATGGTTGGGAACTTCATAACTTGGGCAACTCGATAACTTATCTCACATTCGATTCTTGAACTCGGAAGGTGTTTAGTGAACCTTGTTTTCTGATCAGAAATAGTACATGTTTGTGATGGGCAGTAAGATGTATACAAGATACTCGTTTCCGAAACTTGAGCGTGACTACATATTTGGGTGATTTTTATCCAAGCTGATAGTATCCATGCTCTTGTCCAGCTGAGATAGTGGTTACAGATCTGAAGTCAAGCTTGTCGAAGGAGCATCTCCTGGTCTCTATTGCTGCCGGTATTACCATCAGGGATTTGCAGGTGGGTTTCTGCTTTTATTCACCACGTGACCTTATAAGTAATAGTTCTGTTGCGGCTGATCAGGTTTGGACAAATTGTGAGACAAATATGGGTGATTGGTTTTGTACCTGGATAAAAGTTTCAGTAGGTACTTTGCTTTGGAATCAAGTCCTCATGTGCATACATCCTCACCAGGTGTTTCAGGTTATCTGTCTGAGTCTTTGTACCAAATCAGGCACTTGGGCCTCTAGATTTTCCTGTAGCTCATGAGCTCAAAACATCATGTATCTTGTTTCTTTCTATGCCAGAAATAAGTGAGCACACAGAAATTTGCAGTTGTGTCAAAGTCGGGTTATTCTTGGTTTTTTGGCCTAAGCTTTGGTTTTGCAATACCTCTAGGCTTGGGCTGGAGAAGCTCGAATTGTGAGGGTGATGCCGAATCTACCTTGCCTCGTGGGTGAGACAGCTGCAGGTGCACTTTCCATCCATAGGTCAATCTTAGACAATTTTGGGTAATTGATGTAATTTTAGATTTGAATGGATCCATTAGAGGTGGTTATGTGGTTGCTGCTGTTGGAAAATGTCCTTGTTCGGATGGATGAGACTCTCAAGGACTCTTTGATGTTTTCTTGCATTGCAGAACCATAACGATGTCAACTTTTGGGTGTGGTGAATGACAGGGCTGAGTTTAGGAAAAACTGCGACTCAAGCAGATGCGGAGCTTGTGACAACAATGTTTGAGGCATTAGGCAAGATTCATGTTGTCGACGAGAAGCTTTTGAATGCAGTGACAGGTCTCAGGTATTTTAAACTGTTTATGCAGCTTCAGTCTGTCCTTCACAAAATTCCTGTGTTGTGTGGATGAGTACCTTCACATGTAATTTGCAATTGCTTAAGGTGGATGGGTCTTCAATGGTTGCATTTTTCAACTTTTCCACTTCTCCTAGGACATGAAACACGCAATTAGTCTGAGATGGTTAGTTAAATCCAAATCGAGGTCATAGCCACTTTCCTCATGATTTAGATGGATATCTTATTCATTATTGAAGTGAACCTTCTCGTGCTCATTAAATGGTCCTGTAGGTCCCCCCAATTTTGTTGACTACTGAGCCTAGAATGGTTATCATTTTTGAGCACACAGTTTGATCTCTTTTGAACACATGTGTTTTTGGTATTCATTCTTTGAAGACACACCAAACCACATACCACTCAAACATAGGTGTCCAATTAAGACAAGTAACCAAATTAGGCACGCCTACCTTAAACAAGGCATTAAATGATCAGGTAACATCATCACCAACAAAAGGGACTTCTTCTCTTTCTTCTGAGGAACATGACATTAATCACGAATTGGAAAAGCATCAAGCCAATAGCTTGAGTGGTTGAGACTCATCTCCACCTTCCAAGTGGTGAAAGTTCTATTCTCCATTGAGACATGCTACTGTTCCTTGCTATGGTCCACCCAATCATTGTGGGGATCATTCTTGGGGGTTGCGCTCTTCATTAGGATAAATCATGATGTGCTAGCGCCACCTTCAGATTAATACTCCTATATACAAATTTTTTGCAAGAAAATCAAGAATATACATACAATGTAGAGATTACACATAGCCTCAAATATGTGTACTAGCCCAAAATAAAATCACCCACTCATGGCTAGAATCCCGTTCGGATGATGGGCCTATTGTATTATTACACATTAGATACATCACATAGAAACCCAAAATATACATACAAACCTCATCTTCAACAATATCTCTCCTATGTGTACAATGCACGGGATCTGTTCAATTGGTACCTCTTTTGTGCACCCATGTGGGTAGGTGGTGCAACGGAGAGTGCACCTCCCAGGGGTTCACTGGGTGAACTGGTCATCTTAAAAGTTGTGGATGCTGAGGGGCTCGACGAGCCTTGTAGGGAAGGAGCAATGGGCGATCAAGTTACCCTGACTACAGCTGTTAGAAAGCCGTTGGAAAGAATCCACCTCTTAATTGAGGCAATAGCTTGTGGGCAAAGAGACTCTATAATTCATGCTACTGTTGGCAAACTTAGGTGCTATCCCTTGGATATGATGCAGCATTCGTATATCTAGTCTTACTTGGACATGTTGATCTTTATTGCAGTGGGAGTGGTCCTGCTTACGTGTTTATGGCCATTGAAGCTCTTGCTGATGGGGGTGTTGCTGCCGGCCTTCCTCGTCATGTTGCGCTTTCTCTTGCTGCCCAAACTGTAATCTCACCCACTTTTTTTGTTGCTATTTTAGTGCAACTATACAAGTCTGTCTGGTACTTTTTCTGTTTTGTTGACGTAAGATAGAGGTTATAAAATTAACACTGCTATGTTCTGTCATTTAGTCCTTGCATCACTGATCCCAAGGTTATTAGGATTTACTTGCTGCTGTGAAGGATAACCTTTAACTCAATGGGACTTTATGTTAAGAGTTAATCCCCCATGATTATCCACTTGTTGTTTTGCATAAAATATCAATAATTTGTTTCCACTTGTGTATGCTTGGAGGTGGTGTTTGAAGTTGAATGAAATTGAGGTCCAAGCTCATTTTAGCACCCTTGGCATGCCAGATTGAGTTTGACCTTCAATATTGAACCGGTATAGAATGTTCTTTGTTCAAACCTCCTACATTACCTCCAAGCGTGCACTGGAAACTTGCTGAACATGGAAGCTGTTGTATGCAAATCAACCAACTCCTAACCAAAAGTTATGTTGAGTTAGAGGATAACTATATTAAGGTTCTACTCTAGCTGAATGCTAATCAGGTGGTCTTGGGTTATACTGGCAATTGGGTACATCTAGGCATCATACCTACTTAAGAGGACTCTGCTAGCAATCATCAAGTTGCCCAAAGCAACAATGAATTTGGATACAACTTTGGTACTTAATTCTGGTACATAAAATAGATGGAGAGTGTACCAATCCACAGTTTAAATTCAATCCCCAGTTTTAATTTCACAAGGTTCTTATGTTGGAGTGTTGACACCACAGGTGTTAGGATCTGCGAAAATGGTGCTAGAAACTCAAAAGCACCCAGGTCAATTGAAAGATGATGTGTCATCACCTGCTGGTGAGTGTACCTAGCCTTGCTTGTGCTGGGAGTTAGAATTGCAAAACCAAGACAGAATTGCAGTTGTAATCTATGTAGTGAGTTTGTGTTTCCTTATAGGTTAGCCTCAGTGACTATCAGCATAAACAAATTTTGCACACTAGCGTGAAGAGAGGAACAATTTCTACCATGTCCAGTACATCCGTGGCATGCTTTCTAACATCAATTTGAGATTCTTCTACATCGATTTTTGTTTTGTTGAAATTACGTGAACCCAATGGTTATGTTCAGCCAAAGTAAGAGCACTGGCTAAAACTTTAGGAAATGTAATTTGTTTCAGTTGGTTATGTTATCAAAGATCAGAAACATCTCTATTTCTCTTAAAGTGTTGCTGGTCTTTATGCCAAGTCAGCTGTATCAGAGTGAAACCATGATTCTTTCACACTTGTGAAGTGAACAAAGCTGTTTTAGGCCAACCTAAATACCCAATAGGTGATAAGCAGGTTTGACACAAATTCACTCAAAATTTGAGCAAAGTGCCACATGTCATTTTTCTCTTAGTCGGAACCACTACAAAATCCTATGTGTCACCTCAAAAAACTTGCATTTGAGCACCAAAGTGCTGAACTATTTCATCACCTACAGGTAGTCATTCTCAAGAAGATTGACGGAGACTCTGTACTTATTCCAACTGGTCTGTTGATTATCACCAGGGCTTGCATATAGTAAAAGATGGTGCCGAGGAAGCAGGAATATAATGATTCTTTCGTGGCTTTTATTCAGGCACTACCATAGCAGGGGTACGGGAGCTTGAAAACAGAGGATTTCGGGCTGCGCTTATGAATGCTGTCATAGCTGGGGCTGAGCGAGCCAATGAACTCTCAAAGTGATTATATTCATCTCGTGTGTTTATCTCGGGCTGACAATGACAATGCACATTGCAATTCCAATCAAAGCAAGCAAGGGATTGTTTGGTTAGTTCAATTGCGTGTTTCAAGAGATTTAACTATTTAATTGCATATGCATTGGTAAATGCATCTGCAGTTTTTTCTTAGAGTGAAATGGCTGAGGTTAGGTACTTGTGAATCCAACCACAGGATTTGACAGCAAGTGGTGGTGCATTCTTTACAAGGTTATTTAGTTGGACTCTTCAACTCCTCGGACAAATTAAATATTATTTTTCCCAAGCTATCTATGTAGCTTTAAAGACAGTTTACCCAGGAGGTATTGAGAGTCAGTTCTGCTGCTTATGCAGTTTCCTTAGTTCTGTAGTGCCTGCAAGGTATTGTACTGTATTTTTTGTTCCCTACTATGGACATGTTTGTTCATTAGAGCAGGTGTGAATGGGCAGGGTGAAGGCAGCCAAAGTGTTTATGTTCAAGCTTTTTGGTGGGGGAGGTATTAGAGATTACCTGTCATAGGGTCCTCTATTGAAACTTGATTCATTAGCACTAAGGCCCCCTCGCCATTGTCAAAAATATTTAGCAAAATGAAAAACCAAGGGAGCCATGTCATGACCAAAGGAAAGTATTCCTGGGCGACATGGTTCAAGTGCAAACTTGTACTGATTGCATTACAATGTTTATGCTATTTAGTGTCATGCACACTATTGGCGAACAACCGAAACTAGATGCCTAGATGCCTCAAAATGTGACATATGCTAATTGCCAAAATGATACTAATTGTCAACATAAGTAACTTTGTGAAGTGGAAAAATATATATTATGATATTTAGCGTAGCACATTGGGATGCTTGAGATGGTATTTTTGTGTTTTAGTATGCAAGAAGAAAATATTATCGAGGACACTAATGGCAAGTGTCATGTGTTTACATTTTAATAAGCAAAAGGAAGATATTCTTGAGCATACTGATGGCAAGGGTACTTTTCATCAACTTGTATTCCATTGTGAAAGATAGGCATACAACTCATGACACTATTGAACATACCCATGCCAAAATATTAGTAAGTAGACTTGAATGCCTAGTGTGACATCAATGTCAAAGTTGTTGATGGTTAGTGTAACCTAGCATGCGCCTCAAAATAAGGTAAGTGACATTAAATGCCATAAATGGTGTAGTGCAAATAAAAAGTCCTCTCAAAGTAACTTGTGTTCATTGCACTACACCATTCATGCTATTTAGTGTCACTTACTATAGAACTGTGTAAAGCTAAAACTATTTACTATAGAACTCATATTATTATTATTATTATTATTATTATTATTAACCAAGGTCAAATTGGTTGTTTGGACATTATAGGACATTAACATCTCTACTTAGTTAAAAATTACATTAACAGTAAAAGTTTATAGCATTGCATAATTCCGAATAATAAGTGACACTAAATACCGGAGTCAAATTTAATGCAACAAAAAAGTCCTCTTAAAGAAGTTTGCTCTCTTATTCGTGTGCACATAGTTATCTTCTATTTCTCAAGCATGTAATTGTCACAAAATTAGCCTACTTGATGGCCACCTTCCAGAGTTCTCAAGTCTGTAAGTGTTGTAGTGACTAACCTACTTGGGAAGAGCGTGCAAAGCTAAAAGTGTCTGGACTCTGTTTTAGGCATGTGTACCTTTGTAACTACACTAAATGTGATACAGTCCACCCTCTATAAATGTTACACCTATAAATGTTAACCCTCTCTAAATGTTAACTTTCTTCTACTCCCCACATATTGCACACTATAAATGTTAAATGTGTTAACTGTTAACAAAATGGTACTCCCTTCTTTGTAAATTTGACTCTATAAAGGTTAACGAATGAAATACAACCATAATATGGATGATAAAAACTACACATCCAGTTACATTCCTCTCTCTCTCACCATGCGTTAGGGCGAGGCACAGGGCAAGAGGGTGGGGTGGCGGCAGAGCGGCAGAGAATTGATTCCCAAAGCTTGAATTTGCAAGCATGTACAGTACAGGGATGCAGGGAGCTCCACCCTGAGGAAGAAAAACAAGAGAGAAGCACGCAGGATTCGATATTCTCTGTTCCACTATGACCTCCCTCGGCATGTCACTCCGCCAACTCCTCCTACACGATCAACCACTCCTGATGCTCCCAAAGAATACTCCTTTCCTGTCACGGTCCGCACCCCTGCTTACAGTAAGATCTCACCTTTGAAGCCTCACAACTTTGGATTACCTAAATAAAGTACAGGCTGCATTCTCCTCCAATGCTACATTTTGAAAGACCCTAAAAAATGCATCGCCAAGGAAATGCATTCAAGGTTGTGAGCACCTTCTGAGCAGCCCTTAAGGAATGTGCTTCGGAGATGCTGCCACTCCTTCACAATTGTATTGTGGCTCTTTGAAGAACAAAAGTGTTCGAACATTTCTTCACATGGTTGATCCACTTCACATTCAGAGATTCTCAATTCACATGTGTGAGATCTCACCTCATCCTCAGAAAATCCAAAATAAAGTATAGGCTCAATCCTCCTCCAATGCTACGTTTTCATTGACCTAAAAAGTGCATCCAATGTTGTGAGCACCTTCTGAGGAACGATATGTCAAGGAATGTGTTTTGGATCTCTGCCACTCCTTCACAATTGAATAGTGGCTCTTTGAAGAGCAAAAGTGGTGGAATGTTTCTTGACAGAATTGATGGGCATTCGGAGATGCCCACTTCACATCTAGAGATGTGCATCTTGCTTCTCCTCCTAAACTTGGACTGAGAGGCTCACACATGCGTTGGTGTTTCAATTTTCCTATATTATTGATGTATGCAATGCCTGTGATGATGAGCTTGTCATGATATCTAAGCTTTTGCAGATGTTGGAAAGGCGCGAAAAATGAGCGAATTGGCACAAGAGGTCATTAATTTGGATTCATGGGAGGAAAAACACGGTCTGGGAGGAGGAGGGGACAAGGCACCGGCCCCCGCAGCTAAGAAGAAGTAATGTGAGCCTTTAAGTCTGTAGATTACATGCGAATTTGCGACGCTTTTAGATTACATGTAAAATTTGTGGTGGATTTAGGGTTAGTGATTTCTTCCAGATTGAGGTGAGCTTAAGACTCGAGGTCAAGATATTCGACCCAACACTGTCAAGGTAAATGTTTCTTCTACTATACACTCTTGTTTGTCAATTTCGGCCATATTGCACAGAATGAGATTGTTTAAGATCTCTGAGTAACCTTCAAAAGATTTGTAGAACGTGATTGAAAGTCCAATATCGCTCATACGACTTTGCTGCCGAAAGATTTTTGTATGATTGTGGACACTTACAATTTTGAATTTGACAGGACAAGCTCGAAATTCGGAGGGCATCATCAACCAGCAAGTAGCGGTAGCAAATCATAGCGACCGCAACCTCAATAAGTAATAATCTTGCTCTTTCATGTCACAGTCATAGCATGCAATTACTAGAGATAACAGTCTTTACAAGCAATTGCGAGAGGAAATGATAAGAAATGTATGATATTGATGCAGAGTTACCTCATATTGATTTATTATGTTGTGTGATTTGTTGCAGTATGTTTCAAATCTGCATTTTAACGTTATATACAGAGGAGCCTTGGTGCCGTTAAACTATACTCAAACCATTAAAAGGTGCCTTACAAAAGCAAGTTCTGAAAATATATCACATCGCATATGTAGAATGAATTTGAGTAACACATTTTAAGAGATGAGTTCTAAAAGTATGTTATGAACTTGTCCACCTCAAGCTAGTCTTTATGTACGTGAGATCTTCATTTGATTTTGCTCTAACTATCAAAAAGTGCCGTTATAAGAGCAATGTTTATAGTCAATATCTTTTCTTCACTTTCAACTTAATAATTATGTAAGGATTGACACTTTATAATAATGAATGTGCAGGAATTACTTGTTGTGATTCAGCACCATGGGCATCCAGTTGACATATTCTCAGAAGAAGGAGATCATCCTTCACTATCAAGCTTCACCGGGCATAACAAATCGTGCCCTCACCGGGTGGGCAAAGGAGAGATTTTCCACATCTGTAACTGAAATGACAGTAAGTAGAATTTTAAAAAATCAATCATTGTTTGCAGGAAAGGGTAAGGAGAGGCCCGAAGCAAAAAGAATTCGTAAAATTGTCTCACCTGTTGTTGAAGAGGCAACATATGCTTGGTTTCTTTTGATGCAGGAGAAATCAACTACAATCTCAGATGACATCCTTTGCGGAATTGCCAAGAGATTCTACTCAAATCTACCAAGAGATCCAAATGTGAAAGAACTACAGTTCTCAAGAGGTTGGGTAGCTGGATTCAAGAAGTGCCATGGAATTCGTGGTTGTACAAGACATGGTGAAGCTGCTTCAGCTGATGTGTCTATTGACACACAAATTTTCATTGGAAAAATCAAAGACAAAGTTGCAACCTTTGATCCCGCGGATGTCTTCAACATGGATGAGACCGGATTGTTTTTCAGGTTTGTTTAAATTCTACATTGTTGTATTTATTTATACATTATGGTTTTGACTTTAACATGTATTTGAATCTAATCAATATGTGTGTTTTCATTGCATTTTAGGTTGGAGCCCAACCGCACGTTAGCCACTAAGAGGTTGGCTGGGAAGAAGATGCAAAAGGAAAGGCTCACAATTGCACTAACCTGCAATGTTGATGGTAGTGTAAAACTCCCTCCTTTTGTCATTTACAAATATCAACGTCCTAGAGCTTTTACAAAAAGAAACATTGCAAATCCAAATAACCTTGGAATTCTTTGGTTCCATAATAAAAAGGCTTGGATGACCACTGCTCATTTTGAGAAGTTTCTCTTGGACTTTGAGAGGAGGATGAGCCTAGCAGGGAAACGAAGGGTGTTGCAGGTCACTAGTACAATAACATCAGGTCAGAGTTGCAGATTACAACCGTGGAGTTTTTGCCTCCAAATACAACAAGTTATTTCCAGCCTATGGATGTAGGTGTGATAAACTCTTTCAAGGCTCAATATTGCAAGTTGTTGATTGAGCACAAGTTGGACAAACTAATGAGCAATGAGGACCCAAAGATTGATGTTTATGAAGCGGTGAAAATGCTAGAATGTGCATGGAGGTTGAAAGTCACATCTAATGTGATTTATCATTGTTGGAGACATACCGGTATGCTCCTACTACCTGATTTGAATGGAGTTTCCATTCCAAATCCTCAAGTGGAATTGCAGGAGTTAACTAGTCTTTTGGAAAGACTAAGTTTGGCTACTAATAGTTCTAGTGATGGAAGTTCAAGAATGGAGGCACAAGAGTATGTGCAATACGAATTAGACTTTGATTTGAACAATCCATATGAGGTCACCGAAGAGGATGTATGGGATGTTTTAGGCTCTATTGGTGGGACTTCTAATGTCTCAGATGATGATTGTGAGGGAGAGGAGTGTGAGGTGGAACCCATTCCATCTTATAGTGACTTGCAATCTAGTTTTGGTACCATTAGAAGGTACATGGAATCACGTTCATGTGATGTGTCCAAGTATGTGGGTTTGTTGGTGCAGATTGAGAAATATTTGCAAGTTGTGCATGCAGATGAATCTCACCAAAGAACCATTGATTCATACTTCACCCGTGATTTGTAAACTTGATATTGAATAAAGTTTTGATTGGGTTTGCAATTTTATGAATGGTATTCTCTCACAAGGACTCTTCACAATTGCTTATATTTATAAATGTTAAGATTTGTATATTGCTCAAAAAAGTAATTTTATAATTGTTAACTGTTAACACCTCTATAAATGTTAACTTTGATCCACTCCCGAGGGTTAACATTTATAGAGGGTAGACTGTATTTAGTGTCATATGGTATTTTATGTCACTATGGTAGCTTTCTGGATGATACTTCTCATGAATAAGTGAACAAATACTGTCATGGATGATAGATGAGTTCATCCATTGGCCAAAACCCTACCTTCTCTTGTCAGCAACTTATGATGAAATATTGTCATGGATGATTGAGATTTGGATGAAAAATCACTTGGTAAGTGACAGTAATTGCAACACTGTAAATCTAGAATCCCCCTTAAAACTTACAAGGAATGACAAATAATGTTGGGTTAACATTTAGTGGTGGTGACACAATACCGCGGTTTACAATTAGGATTGAGCAAGACAATTAGAATTAATGACACTAAATATCATACTTAGTATAGTTACCTTAGTGAAATTGTAGTGAAGTACACTGCTTATGGTATTTAGTGTCACATGCTTCATAGTGTCACTTGCCCTATTTTGAGGTGCACGCTAGGTTACACTAATGATCAACAACTTCATCATTAATGTCACCTCATGATGCATTGGTGTTCAAGTGCGCTTACTGATATCTTTGGCATGGGTATCATCAGTAGTGTTATGAGGTGTATGCATGTGCTACACAATGGTCTACAAGTTCACCAAAATCTACACAAATGACACTTGGCATTAGTATGCTCAATAACATCTTACCCTTGCACACTAAAATACAAAACTATCATCTCAGGTTTCCCAATGTGCTACACTAAATTTCATGATGTAAATAAAAGTTCACTCAAAGAAGTTACTTTTGTTGACAAATAGTATCATAATAGCAATTAGCATACATGACATTTTGAGACCTCTAGGCATCTAGTTAGGTCCTTCGTAAATAGTGTGTGTGATCCTAAATGCCATACACAATGTACATCATCACAAAAATACTGCTTACGTTAATTGATTTGCCATTAATGAATATTAGACAACCTAATTTAGTCTAATGTGACCCAATTAGAATAAGTTAACTATAATCCTATGGGTGCTAAATGTTTTCACTAGAGCCTCTTTACATTGATAACATTGGTGGGGTTTCCAAGACATCTAGCCATGACCGGCTGCAATGAATCCTAGTCCACTCTTGTTAATATCAAATTTTGGGACCCGTGATTTGTGTCACTTGTTATACATGAACCTCTTGTCATTGCAAGCTTGGGCATGTTGTTGGCCCTTATGTTGTGTGCCTGGTATATCGAGTTTCAATTATGTATATAAGAATGGCCCAAAGAGGTCTATCATTAAGTCATCCCATTTGGATCACACTACACCGTCTATTGGCATTTAGTGTAACCTACATTATTGGTGAAGGGTGTAAACTACACTAAATATGTTATTTAGTGTCATATGGTATTTTATGTCACTATGGTAGCTTTTCGGATGACACTTCTTATGAATAAGTGAACAGGTACTGTCATGGATGATGGATGAGTTCATCCATTGGCCAAAACCCTACCTTCCCTTGTCAGCAACTTGTGATGAAATGTTGTCATGGATGGTTGAGATTTGGATGAGAAATCACTTGGTAAGTGACAGTAATTGCAGTACTGTAAATCTATTATCCCCCCCCCAAAAAAAATAAAAAATTACAAGAAATGATAGATAGTGTTTTGTTAACATTTAGTGTTGATGACACTATACTGCGGTTTACAATTAGTATTGAGCAAGACAATTAGAATCGGTGACACTAAACATCATATTTAGTGTAGTTTGCTAGAGGCCTAAAAATGTCACGTCTGTTAATTGTCAAGACAATATTAGTTTTCAACATAACTGTTTGAAGTGAATAATTCTTTACAATATGACATTTAGCATAGCACATTGGAGTAATTGAGACACTAGTTTTGTGTTTTAGTGGAAGATGTTATTGAACATACTAATGCCAAGTGCCATGTGTTTGCAATGTAATACATGCAAGCAAATGATAATATTGAGCATTCTATTGGCAAGTGGCGTTGTGTTTACAATTCAGTATCCAAGTGAAAGAATATTATTGAGCACACTAATGTCAAGTGTGACGTCCTGACACTCATGGTCAACTTGTTGACCATTATGTAACCTAGTGAGTAGGCATACACCTCAAAATATTATTGAACATACTCACGCCAAGATATTAGTATGCACAGATGAATGCCAAGTGTCATGTGGTTACACTAAACTTGAATCCTACATTACACATGCTCATTAGTGTGATTAACAACAGATTCTGAATATTTCATAACCATGTAAACTATTTTCTTTTATCTTCATAATAACTCTAATTTTGGACATAATTTATTGTACAAATGAATTGATTATAGTGAATACATAAAAAGTAACACTCACACCACAATAGCAGACACACTCATACATGAGCTCCATTTGTGTCTACACTCAATCAGTGAAATGACTTTATCTCAATAACTTGGAACCACAAGTCAACATAGTACAGTCACAATATTCTAAGGTCACATGAATGAGTGTCTTTAGTGTAGTCAAATGTCATTCTTATCACCATCAAAGTTGTCACTTAGTGGCCAACCTCTTAGCTAGCTTGTCATTGCAAACTTGGGTTGTCATTCAATGATTGGATCTTGTGTTGCGTGCCCGGTAGCGGGTGTCATTTGCATGTGAGACTGGCCCACAAATGGAGATTTGACAGAGCAATTTTTTAAGGTGAAAATCGAATGACCGTTCAATCTCTGCGGAATATTAGCAACTATGCACAACCTCTTTGTTTTGTTTTAGTGTTCTTTGAAAAGGCTTGTTGGCGGGCCTTGACAAGTTATTGCGTGTTCAACTGCTTGTCAATTTGTTTTGGACGAATTTGTTGTAAGCTTGCAGAGAGAGACAATTGTAGTATGACTCATTCCATGAAACTTTGCTGCATGGAGGAGTTCCATCCATTGAACTTCTCAAACTTTGGAAATGGTAAGAGATGTGGCCACCTATTATCCATTCACATATTGATCCTTTTTTCTTCACAATATCAGTGATTTGGAGAACCTTGGCCTTCCTCACAATATGAGCGAGTTTGAGGCCATGTCTTTTAACTTTTATGGAGAAAAATCATGAATTGGTTAAATCTTCTTCAACAGAGTAGATTCAAATACAAGTTAGGAATATAATAGAACAGGAATGATGTCTTCCTGAGGAGCAATGTGATTGCATATTTTATTGATTTCAATGAAAGTATTAGTAGCCGGAATCTTCAAAATATTCCTAAGAAATGGATGGATTTTTATAGAAAGAAAGATTTTTATGGATGGATGGATAGAAAGAAATTGTCATATACATTTTTGAAGGTTGTTATACATAGATTATATAAGCACTCATTGTGTATATATTCAGAAATGTCCCCTTTGTGCTCCACTGGTGATCGCCATGTCAACTACTTCACAAATACGGAAAGATCAACTATGCATAGAACTTTTTTCAAGCCCTATAGGGTACAAGATAAGTTAGGTGCTACTTTCGAGGGCTTGGTTGTCCACCTCTTGGGTTGAGTACTAGTCTTTGAAGGCCACTTTCTGCTCATTTGGGACCCAATATTGCTATCTAAGATCACTTTACTTGGCTTCACACATTGCGTGCCGCCACTTGGCAACCATCAAGTTTGATTCGTTTTTCTTGCTCCCGACAATGTCCAAAGCCAAGACAACGGTCCAAGACGTTTGTCATTTCTAAGTGAGTGTTGTGTTGTAGGCTTGACGGTTTCCTAACTTCAAAGTGGTGCTGCCAACTCACCTTTGAAGGGCAAGCCAAACACCTACCCATTGCAGGACAACAATGACATGTGTTGCATCATTGACGATGGTTACACATGTTAGACGTTGAGGTGGTTATCCCCTCAATATACGCCAAGGATCTTATAGATTAAATGAAACTTACTGCAATATGTAGAGAAAATGAGAACTTCTTCGAACTTACTCCTCATTCTTCTTGTGGATGTCAACAAGAAAAGGTAAGAACAAGGCGTTTGCAAGATTGACATTGGTTGGTTTCAAGTTCAAAAGACCCAAATATAGGAGGGACCCCACCTTCAGGACCCATTTGCAACAACAACTTCCAACTGACAAGCTTTTGAATGGACCCCACCTTTAGGACCCATTTGCAACAACAACCTCCAACTGACAAGGTTTTGGACGGACCCCACCTCGAAAGACAATGTTAGAACTCTATGTGCTTAGGGGTGGTAACAACTACTATACCCTACAGGGGTCCTTAGATAATAACTTGCCTATTTGAGAATTGATAATGGGTATGTAATAATGTATTATACAATATTATACACAAGAGCGTAAAGAGAGCTAGGTTGCAAAATATAATAAATCTTAACATAATATCATAAACTTAAAAATAACCACAACCTCAAGAATCTCTATTAGCCAAAGGTTGTACATTAGAATATATTACATATTTTGTACTATAGGATGCTATTAAAACTATTGAAAAAAAAAAACCCACAGGGGTTTGGATGAGATCCCGTAACATAAAGATTACCTCGTTGTCTAAGTTCAGATTGTTATTTTAGATAATAAACTTGTATGCTTAAACTAATTTTGGCTCCATTGGGTCCATTGGGTCCATCTTGGCTTTCTCTTTATCAAAGAATGAAAAAAACTAACTTCATAATGATATTGATATCATTTTAAGGTGATAGGCTGATAGTGTGTCCACCCCAGGTCTGTGTGGCCGAGGGCATGACAAGTGGTTGTTGATTGGGGACTATAACTGCAAGTGCAGTCCAAGCTTATGTACAAATGAAGACATCTAGAAATGGCCTCTAAGACGGAGTCCTAGATTCTTCTTACTTTTGTAGTGTATACCTTAAGGTAGATGGGTCGTAACCGGCTCATTTTCTTAATTGGAACCCTAGATTTGATTGGTATGTGGTCCGGTGAGGATCAATGAGCAAACATCATTAAGACACATGTTTAAAAGAGATTGGTCTACGTCTTCAGATATTAATAACTACTCTACACTCAATAGTGAGCACAATTGGGAGGACTCATGTATCCAGTTAAGAAATCAACAAACATGCACTTCAATAACCACAACTGAATTAGGGGAGATCCGAATTTCAATCATGTTTTTGCACACGTTTCATCAACGATTTGCTAATGCAACACGAGTTTTGTTGTGTAGATCTTATCGGTAGGAGTTGGAGAACATGAAAAACGAACCAAATAACACCCATGTGCCTTATGTTGAAACCGCAAGCCTGAAAGGCTTTTCTTTTAGAACTGCAAATGAGTTTTCATTGCATTGAGAAACAAAATTACAACCAGTACCCAAGGCAAAGCCGTGCTCAAAGATGACAGGCTGAGGCTATGGCCATTAAAGACTGCATGGAGAATAGCTATATTAGCATGTATCATAAACGAGGCTAACATGAATGTTGAAACTAAACATGTGTATTGTGAAGCTGCACCGTATTATGAAGTCATGCTGGCCATAGAAGGTCGGTGCCATCCTTTGTCAATGAATAATATTCAATGTAATTCTATTTGTCGGTAGTCCCTTCGATTTGGGACATTTTTGTCAGATTTGAATGCCATGCATCTTGACAAATTCGTATGTCAAGGGACTGGTTGATGATACAAACTCACCCAACAGCTCGACTCTCTTGCCCCTGCAGGTGATCTTGATCTTCTCTTTCCCCACTGACTTGATGCAGGAGATGGATGATTAGTCATATTTAGAAACCAAAAATTTGGAAAGGATGCATCTCAGCATGTGGTCGTTGCCCAGCCGATTCTTTTGTTCGCGACGTCATACTCAATGTGGTGGTCTGATTGTTGGATGTTCCCAAGGATGCTGAACTGCCGGGTGGATGCCATAGCCAGGCAGTAGATGTCTGGATTCTGAGCATCTATTTGCACAAACAAGTTCGACTGAGATAATGAGAGATACACAGATGTTGTGGGATCGGTCCCGCTGAATTGGAATGCCATAGTCGGGAACGCTGGGCTTGCGACTCCCGCAACACTGTAACATAGATCGAGGGAGTAGGGTGTGCCGTCAACTTGTGGGTAGGTGATCAGATTCTTCAAGTACTGTAATCACATGAAACAGAGCACATGCCTCGAATTTAGTGATCATAATTCAATGCTTTAATAATGTGCAGTACTGTCCAAGTCACTTGTCCAAGACTTTAAATTCAGTGCTTGTTGGGGGTTTGTACAAACCATCACAAACAGACACTAGAAAGAATACCGGTCCCTTTTAGGGTTAAGTGAACAAGACTCAAGAGTAGATAGCAAGGTTACCTGCACGACTTGGTCGTAAGCATACGTGATAAGGTAAGTGAGGGTTGTGCCAGAGTCCAAAATGACACCACCGTTGCCATTGATGTCAAGCTGAAACGCTGCCGTTAGCAGACCCAAATCCACTCCGTTCACACTGATTCCGGTCATTGGGACGTAATAGTAGGTAGGGGAATTAATGTTAGTGAGAATCGAGGTGTAGGCCAACACTAGGTTGGTGGCGCTGGCACTTGTGATGGAATTGGTGGAATTAGCGCCAAAGTCCAAGTACGAGGATGTGTTGGTGGTGGCCGTGAATGCGACCAGGCAGTAGGAGAATGCGTCACTGTAACTTGAGAGCGTGCTGATTTGGGTGCTGAGCGAGAGGGAACCCTGGCCGAGTCCCACAACACCATCTGCAGGCTGAAAGCTTCCCTGGTTGTTGGTTCCGCAACCAAACGTGAAGTTGGCGATCTCAGTGGAAGTGTTTGTAGAGTCAGTGAGTGTGATGGTGTCACGTGACAGTTCGCCAGATGTTGAGGAGTTGTCTCCGTATTGGTATTGGTAGTTGCAGTTTGGGTCACAAGTGGATGCCAATGAATACTGCCAAAAAGCACCAACAACTTGTCAAGATGAAAGTCCACAAAGATGTTACATACGGAAGTTCTCACCACTCTGAGTCACAGAACTCTGAGATGTACAAAACCAATTAACATTCCAATAAATATCATTTTCCCCAACAAACTGAAGCCCAAAAGAATCATACATATTTCCCGCGCATAGAATTGCATTAATCCACCCATCCCATTACCACATCCCAAGACACCTTTACGAACATCCTGGGTGACTTTACTCATAATGAACGACCCAAACAATGAAGCATGTCGGTTGCCACTGGTTCCAAAGATTCTCTTTCACCAAAAGAGATCACCTCCAGGCAGTAGTAACACTGACTCATTACTTGACTCTGTAAACCTGCATTGAGGTTTACATGTGCATGCAGCTTATGCGCAATGGGGTACATTCACGCCAACCTAACTACCGGCAGGTTGGCTTCATCTTGTATGGCCAGAGAGATATATATATACCTATATGAGGTTCATGAGGTTTGCAAGCATGAACACTCCAACTTCATCAAACCATTTTTTTAAAATACAAGGTCGATTAATTATCATCTAGACACATCTATATATATGTGCACTAACATCTATACAACAGTAATGTTTGTTGCGATTGAGCCACACAAGGTATTTCATTGTACTAAGACCTGCTGTGAAATTCGGGTGTTTCCAAATAACGCGAGGACAATATCAAGACTACAACTGGCTGTCGGACCGGAAGGTCCACATCCTACACTCCGTAGTGTCTGACGCCCCAACCCATGTTTTTACTGAAGATCGACTTTCCCGTCGGTATTAAGCCAGTGGGAGTCTGCCACGCCAGCTGAAACTAAATCGGCTATGGTTGAAAGGAACAACATATGGGTGAAGCTGAATTGATTGCCGTGCTACAGAAAGACTCGGTGCAAGGGGAAACCATGTGTAAGTTGAACGTGCAGGAATCGGCCATCGCATCCGTCTGCGTGTAGCAGGAGACGCAAGGAGTGCAAGGATGACCCAAGAATTAAGACTACATAGGCTACTCAAGCATGTTATGAAAGGATCGAATTGTATGTGAGCCAAAGCTTTGAAATTACTCACCTCGCTACACAAAGAATCGGTGCAAGAGGAGACCGAGTATGAGGACGACTTGGAGGAATCGAACAACGCACCCGTCTGCGTGTAGCAAGAGACACAAGGAGTGCACTGTACCCACACCAAGTCGCTTCCGGTGTCTACCACGGAGTTGAAACTCTGTGCTGGCGTCCCCAAGTTGAGTGTCATCAGATACTCTCCACTGTTGGACCACACGACTGGGCTTTCAAACTCCAAATTGGATGCTAGTGTGCCGCAAAGCTTCCGTTCAATTGCGTCTCTCCGTTCGTTCGACCGCCTTACAGCCGCGGCGAAGCGCTCCCGGAGAGACGCGGTCGCATTTGCAGGACTAAGTGGCGATTCCGGGTGATCTCTGTGTAGTAATTTGGTTCGAAGCACCTGCAGAGAATATGAGTTAAGCACACGCATAAGTTGATTTAAACTTGTGGCTCATGGCAACAGAAACACAATTGATTATGTGGCGTTTTTGCAACGGTTTCAGGACATTCACAAAGAGGATCTGGAGTTTTTCCTTCAAGTTAATGCACAGGAGGAATCTGTGCCTCAGAGGAATACATTGTCACTTTCAACGTTGGATTCCAAATGTTAGATTTTCAGATGTGGAATTCTCACTATAAATAAGAAAAAAAACATTGGCATGATCTTTCAGAGAGGAGAAACGGGTGCTGCTGCTGCTTGCTTGACAGAAATTTGTACCCTCGTGCTTTTGTTGTCCTCCAAATAGGTCCATTTACAGCAAACGTGTTGTCCACACAACCAAACTGTCGTTGCTAATCTATCACAAAGGCAGTATCAGCTAACAAAGCGCTCCTATAGCATGCTAAATGCACGTTCTAGAGATTATAACTTAAAGACGTGAATTTGAGCTCTTCATTCCGTGGCCTATTTGAGCTGATTGCAAAGAAACGAAGAGTGTGACCTCCAGGATAAGATTGTCATCCACAACGAGAAAGTTTACAGGAGCTTAAATTTTGCAAGAGCTAAAGATGAGATGAGCACCTTGTTGTCGACGCTCTTCAGTTGGTTTCTAGAAAAAGCCAATGTTCGAGTGAGTTTCGGCGCTACACGACGGGTTGCTTCATAAGAAGGTCGAACATTTCTTGCCATTGATTGTGTGAACATCAACAGGAGGATAACCAAGAGTACACAAAGCATAAGCGGCGAGCCTCGAACTGTACATGACGGGGTGGTCGCAGAAACTCTTTGCCGCTTCATCGTGCCCAAGCTGGGATTGGCCACAAGATAAATGACGACTTTCGGAATCCTTGAGGTTTGTTTACCGGCTGTGTAACCCAAATTACAGCAATCTCCAAATCCCTCCGAGCTCCAAATGTTGATGATCTCTGTCAGATAATTGTGGTTATCGGTCATGCAAGCTGCACAGGGACGCCCATATTTCCCGACCTTCCAAGCTCCAGAAGCCTCCAGCAAGCTATCAGATAGCTCCAGATAGCTCCATTATCTGGCTTAGGTGATGATCGTCTTCTGTCACTTGCAGTCCAAATACTGAATTTGCATGTTCTTTTGAATTCAAATGAGCTTCAGGTGAGCACACAAGCCACGGTAGCACTCGTAGCGGACCCTGTCTTCATCACTGTTCGTGGTGGACTTTGATCAATTGGCGTATAAACCTGACGAACGTTGATGTTGATTCCTGCGGTGAAGCAAGCTCAGAGCATTTCATTCAATGTGTGAGCTGCGTCAGTCCTACGTCTGGAGCAACAGCAACGTAGTGTGAATACACTCCCCACATGTCATCCTCATCAGAAATGGTCGTCAGAAACACTCAAACCTGTCAGACCCGACAAAGTCGAGAAGATTCAATCGAAGTCGGACTCGACAAAAATCCTATAATTTTCTACGACGCCGGAATTAGTGAATCAGATGCATTATGGGATAGAAGTATAGGCACCAGTGGATCGATGCTGTGATTAATCACACTTAGCTTCTAAGCATCACGGTGTAGAGGCGGGCTAAGTTACCTCACTTCAACAACTCGAACACTTTTATAGAACCCACAAAGCTCCTGTTGACTCCACACACCTGGCAACCAAACTGCCTGCCAAACAAGCGAACTCGTGTCGGGATTCCTTGGCGGTGCAGGGTTGGAAAGCGGTGCAGACGAAATTCAAGCCGTCGTCGTTGTAAATACGGTCCCACACTCCATCTTTGATGATGTTCCGAGCTGCTTCCCATTGTGATGTGGTGGATGGAGATATTGTAGATCCGCACTATGCAGACCGCCGAGCCGCTACTACAAATTGCCAACTACACACAGGCACCTGGCGGGTAGCAAGTGACTACGATCACCAAGTACCTTTGCAACACCCTCCATAATTTAGGCTGTTGAGAGAAGCAGCTAACTTAGGACATGAGTGAGAGTCAGAAGGAGCTTACTTAGCAGACCCTAGAAACCATGTTGACAGGACGTGCACACACACACATCTTGGACTTACTTGAAAGGTGGGATCCACTTAGATATTAAGATTATGCATGACAATTTTATGACGCCGGCCACTGTTCTCCTGGGCCTGCCCATTAAAACATTGGGTTTGGCACCAGTAGAGATTGCTTCGGTCGATTGCTCGCCGCCTCCATTTGTACTTGCACTTGAGAGTTAAAATGTCCTCATCGCAATGCAGTTTGACATTGTCAAAACTAATCCACAGAAATCGGGAGAGAGGGAATTACCGCATACAAGCGTACCTCTCATCCATCCAACATAAAAAAACTTGACCTCTACAGTACAGGTTTGTGTCCAATTCATTTCAAATGACTTGAACTAGACCAATCCAAGGTCTTTGAAACTCATTCCGGTGTCCAATCAACTAAAATAGGAGCATTCAGATTGCATACTTACTTCAAGGTTGTCATGTTGGATGAATGAGAGGTGCACCCTAACCTCCGCAATGTCACTCCCTCTCGTATATCCCACAACCCTACAGAGCGGATGTGCTCATTTTAAATCTCCCTCCTTGTTGTCACATTTTCCTCCCATATATCACAAGTTTTAACGTTAAAATAATTTACCAAAGAATTGAAACTACATGCTCGCACGCATCATGTTGTCATTATTGCAATGTTGACTTTTGTGTTATTCCATAATGTCACATGCTACACTAATTTTTTATTATCACACATCCATGTGAACACTATAGACCTCCTTAATACCACGTGCAGATTGGTTGCCACAGGCATGATATTAGGGAGGCTAGAGTGTACGCTCACAAGCGATAATTCCCTTTCTCCCAGAAATTGAAGTTCTCGATGTAACTAGGTTAGGTGATATGGATCATTGTATGCATCGGATTCCATGTTTTGCTCCCTAATCTGTTCACGCCGCCTCACCTCTAATATGCCAGTTGTCACTTCACTGCCACCTGACTTGATAGAAAAACTTTCACACCGACATCTAGGTTCCATTTATTTACAGTAGGGCACTGCGAAAATCATCCAGCCAGAAAAGGCCCAGTAAGTTCCACAAAATTCTTCTGTAGCTCGTGCTGACGTAGAAGGAATGCAAGACTGTGGACCTGTTTTCAACGCCGCAGATGATTAACTCTGGCATGAGCATATTCTGCAGAACAAATTTGCAAGTGGTGTACAGTATTACACCTTTTATGGCAGTTAGTTTCGTTTACTATTCGGAGTTCCACAGTGCTATAATTATTTATTTAGAATGTAATATATTATCAAGCAAAGTTGTTTATGTTCTGTAATGTCCGAACAACCTATTCAACTCTTGCTAGTAAAATTGAAGTAATTGCATTGTGTAATTCCAAATAGTAAGTTACATTAAATACCACCATTTATGGTATTTAGTGTCATGTACACTATTTGCAAAGGGCCTAAGCTAGATACCTAGAGGTCTCAAAGTGTCACGCCCACTAATTGCTGATATGATTCCATTCATGAACATAAGTAACTTTCTTAAGTAAAAGAACATCTGTGTTATGACATTTAGAGTAGGACATTGGGATACTTTAGATGATAGTCTTGCCTAAGTCACGCACCTGAGGCAACCAGCTGTTCACTGCGGCCACTTATTCGGGTAAGAAATCTCAATAGGTTCACCATAGGCAGCACCATGGACTGGAAAACAATATTCTGCAACTCTATTTCCTATCTCATAATATTCTATGAAGCCTTCAGCCTATGCATTCTGTGCTCTTTCTAAACCTAGTGAAGCCTTCTCCTTCTCTCCCATCAGCTTCAATTCAGCCTGAGATTCTTCATCTCGCGCTTTTATTGTGAAGTCAAAGTGCAGCCAACTAAAACTAATCCCAGGGAGAGAGAACAGGCCTGGGGGTGAAAATAAATTTAAGTGGATTTGAATACCCACCATTCCTCTGAACTAACTGATTGAGATGACCACTCTGTACAATAGCAGTAAGGTATGGCATTCTCTCAGATCAGGGATTCAAACTCGTATATGCTTACATGAGACCAAATTCGTCAAAGCTAGGGAACGACATTGTCGCATGAATCCGTAGTCACACAAATGAAAATCAGTTTGCCGAGGTATGGCAAACAACACTCTATATGGATGAGCTCCCGTATTAGAAAACAGACGCAGGTAATCATGGCCCACTTGCTGGTGAAACGAAAATACAGGGGAACACCGCTTCCTCCTCTTTCTGCTTCCATGCAAGTCGAACTCGATGCGCTCCTCAAGTTTTTGGTTTGTTCCTATGGGATTTAGTAGAAAGAAAGTCGCCGTCTATTCTCGATATCGGTTTCAAACTCTTTAATACCAGTACAAATGGCGGAGACGACCTCGTCCTGGACTGCAAGAGTACCAATATAATTCTGAAGCTCCTTTGCGAGCCACAGCTTCTCCGCCTTCATTGCCTCTGTGCTGTCGTCATTTGCTGTCAGCTGTTCCATCCACACCTCAGACATTCTGTCCTTCTCCCGCTGCACTATCTCTAGCTGCTCGCCCAGCAGAGAGCTCTGTTGCATGGCAAAGAGTTCATCCGCAGCTACTTCTTCAATACCTACTTTGAGTACCCTGCGTGATCGACCGAAGGATTGACAGCTCTCGCTGTCGGACTCTATGTGCTTGTGAATTTGAGTTCCGGCACTTTGCACTGACTCGACATCACCGGTTTCTCGATCCCTTTGAGTCTTCAATCCTGCACGATGAATGGAACTACGCAGTCCTTCTGACATGATTTCTGGAAGCAGATTGTCATGTTCGCTCGTTCCAATACTGCTCCGTCTATTGTTCGGGAGGAACTCGCCAGCACGATCGGCTTTGCCTCGAGAATTCACACAGGTATCCTGCATGCGTCCTTCGAAAAAACTTAACCTCTCGCGCAGCATTATGATTTCATGTTCCAGTTCTGTCCGACTATACCGTGCATTTTGCAGGCATGAGTTGGTGTTGAACAGTTGAGCTCGGAGCTCCTGTACCTCACTTCGTAAGCGTGAGTTCTCCTGCTTGTTGTGTCCGAGCTCAGTCTCCATCTCTCGGACCAATTCCTCTAGTTTCTTGACATAATAGTCATCAGACAAAACAGGAGAAGAGGAACTGTTTGTCTGGGTCTGGACCAGAGATTCCTGCGGTGTTGAAAAACGCCATTGTATGAAAATATCAGATACCACACGATTGTGCCCAACTTGATCGTTTGTGATCTTCAGAAATTCTAGAAAGTATGGGAAATGCAGCAAAATAGTAATGGTACACCTGCTTGGGAGCACAGTACAGACTTTGTGCTGTGAACCTCTTTCGAGACTACGATGTACACTAATCTAATTAAGATTCGGGTGGATGCATTTGGATGGCATGATACTTGGGTGTAGGTTTGCGTCGGTTCACTGATTGTTAGTTAAACTTGCAGTTTCATATCTACCAATGCTTCAGGATTACATGATTACTCAAAATTTAATTAGAGGCTTTCTATTCTCCGCACCATTCGGTTCATGAAGGAGTCGCTTAGAACGCAGCTTCAGGATTTTGCGTTCAGTCCCTTCTAGGAAGCTCATTACAATCGTAAACATAATAAATCAAATTCTGACACTTACTTACCTCAAGTTTGATCTTCTCTCTTGTCAAAGAGTCCACCTGCTGCCTCAACTTGCTTACTTCCTCCATGGATGTCCGTAATTGCTGCTGAAGCTGTTATTACAGATCATTGGAAGTTATGCAAATGCCAGTGAAGACATTACTACCATTCATGTTGATCCTGTGATGGTAACAAGACTTGCATCCTACTAAATTTCTTGTTATGCTCCACGAGTCTCATGATTGTCATCTGCTTCCTCTGCGGAACATTGTTACACCAGTTATCAAGGTGTAACTGGTGTAACAGTTCCACTTTTAAATGTATGTTGACGAATCTCAAACAATTATCTATGTTATGCCTTTAGCCACAAGGCACCAGGTTATACCAACACCACAACCACATAGAAGTCGTAACACAAATGTAACACCTCAAAGATTCAATTGGAAACCGGGAAGTAAAATGGAATAAGGAATGTCGCGTGCCAAAAGAATATAGACAAGGTCACCAGCTACAACCTTGAGGTCTTTGAAATTGAAGGATGTTTGCAACTCTTCATACTGCACTTGGAGCTCTCTGAGCTGGTGTTCCAACTGTTAAAAAGTACCCACAATGTATATGAATAAACTCTCAAATCTTCCAGTCACAACAAACACCATATCCGCTGGTGTGACCTGAGTTGCACAAATGAGCTCTTTCAGCACATGGATCACAATTAACCTCTAATGCCATTTTCAGATGCTAAATAAAGTGGTCAGAGAAGGAAAATGGTCCCCACCACACATAAAACTCCAATAGCATTGTCTGCCATCACCTACAGGGACGTAGAATCTGATACCCTTTTACTTTGAGTAGAACGACTTATTAGATAAACTTCTGCTTTGAAGAAAGGACGAGGATCATTTTGAATAGCGCATGGCAGAAGCAGAGATGGTATTTAAATCGGTGAGGTCAAATGTCCTGGATCAAATGCGAAGAGAAATCCAACCCAAGGGAGACTTAGGGGCATCAAATAAGGACAGAACAGGATGCCTAAGCAGACTGTATGAGAACTTTGTGTGGGTGACCGAGGTTAACGAAATGATAACACTTCTCTAAAGTCAAGTGACGATGGTTTGAGGCAATGGGTACTGCCACTCAGAAACTAGAGAGGTGAATGTAAGCTCAGTAGAGAAACCTCGATATTTGAGTAGACTGTATCAAGACCTCAAGATGCTTGCGCAAACATGACCTTTGACATGGAGTTCCTATAAGCACATAGATTGCAGGCAGAGAACAAACAGGAGAACTTAGTGACTTTCACGCTCATGGAGTGCGTAGTTGAGACTCACCAAGACACTTCGACTTGATTCCTCGCTTACTCCAGATGAAGCCCTTCTTTCTGTCTGAAAATTGAAGAGATCATCATTAACGTGACCACCGTTTAAAGTGGCCCAGGTGTCTTCGTCTGCTATGTTTCCAAAATCTGCTGGTGTAGGTGATCTATCAAGGCCATCTGGGCTTCTCCAGGAGTCTCCTTCATCTTCATTCAGGCTTCCAAATGCAGGAGGGAGACCAAGTACCCTATCTCTACGTAGACCTGCAGGCAGATTGTCCAAAAAAGCAGGTGGTGTCTCGACCTCCGGTATTGGTCTCTTCATTTTCTGTTTATCAGATCATGTATTAGGCAAACGACAAATGAAGAACATTTGACTTTCCACAATTGCTTAGGATTCAAATCTATTAGCAGGATCGATGATTGCATTTCCTTGTTCTGAAGAGAGGGAATGCCCAGAGGGAACACTTCAAATTTCGATTTTCTAGGAATCCTCCGGATCCTGGTAGGGAAATCTAGGACGCAAGAAGCTGTACAACATTCTCTAGAAGTGATCCTCACTGAGTTTGGGCACAAGATTCATCCTCTTCGACCTTTATCTGTAAGACCTTATGAAATCCATGTCATCCAAAGTCAGATGATACTGCAAAGCTCGTCAAACACTCAATCCGATCCACTTGGTCTAAGATCATGCTTTGAGGTTTGACCATTCTCACCACAAATTACAGAGAACATGATGTTTCTTCTGTTGGTTCAAGACGTCACCTGAACACCAAACTCAGAATTGACCTGGCGTGGACACCAAGTCTCCCTTCTTGTTCCCTGCCATCCATTTGAAATGCGTCAATGATGAATACAAAAAATCACAAAATCATAAACAATTTAAAACGAACACTTACAATTGGGTCGTTCGAACCAAAGGTAACAGCTCTCAAAAGAGAGTTATCATAATGGAGTTGAAAGCTGAAAGTTAGACTTGGGATGTGCAATCGTAAGAACTCGGACATCACAATGTGAGACTCTACCTTCATAGAAACCTGATCACGGTCATCCACAGCTGAGCTTATAACCATAGTGCTCAGGTTCTCGATTTTCCTTTCCTGTTCCTTGATGCGTCGCTCTCGATCTACTTGAGCTTTTTTTTCTTCTTGGAGCTCAAGCTCCAGTTTCTCCCTCTCCAGTTCAAACTGACAATGAAACGCAGCTCACATTAGCTCGTGCTGGATATTTGAGGACATTGTATTTCAATTCATGTCAGTAAGTACTTACCTGAATAGATCCTGATGTCATGACATTCAACACACATACTACTACTTGCTGAAAGTAATATTGAAGTGTCCCAATCGCCAGAGGTCACAATGGGAAGATAAAATCTTAGTTTACATCGATAAGACAAATCGGCTCAAGTGTAAATTTTGTTTGGAAGGAGATGCTGTCCAGCTACCTTCAGCAAGTCATTTCGTAGGTTACGTATCTCCTTTTCTAATTGATCCGAATGAGGACTCGATCCCTGCCCCTGCACATTCGACCTTCAATAATTAGAACAGTAAACAAATCATATATAAGGGCATTCTGAGTACCAGCCAACCAGCTGATAAGAGTTACGGCTTTAGCGTCTCAACACCCAAAAGTAACCCACAGTGAAAAACGACAATCAATCCCAAGTCCGTAGGTTTCTTCTGGTTTGACGCTAAGGAACATAAAATCTTAAGGAAATTTGAGACATATCGGTTGGGTACTCGTAGAATGTCATGTCCGACTTACATTTTGCCACTCAAAGTGTTGCACCAGATAGCAACCTAAAGATATTGCTTGTAGAAACTACTAGTCGGTCAAAAAATTTCATTTCCTAGGCTAGATATAGCTCCCTGAGAGCCTATTGATGATAGTGGAAGTGCTGCAGGACTGTTGATTTACTTCAGCTGATAAATATTCTCTCTTGTCAAGCGCAGGAGCTCACAACGGTAGTTCAGCAGCTACCATTCTGGGTGCATATATTCTGTATATGTAATCTCACCTGGGTCCCACTAGATCAAATCTAAAGAGTATAATCCCTCTCTGATTGTAATTTACATGTCACCTGCTCTGAAGAGTAAATATCTGGCCGTTAAGGAGTTTCTCTTTTTTGTCTTTCCGCTTGTGGCTGCCATGTAAATGCAGCCTTGTCAAGCGCTTCCACTAATCAAGAGGATGTGGAAGAAAAAAAATTGATTATAGTACCTCAAAGCCCCGTATGTCACTGCGCAAAAAGAGTGACATTCTTGCCAAGCCCCTCTAATCAGAAATAAGCAATTCCCTTATTATGATGTACAACTATGATGTTTATCAACCTGCAGTTTTTGAAGAAGCTCCTCGATCTCTTTCTTCTGCCGCTTCAAGAGTGCTGCATCTGTAAGGGTCTGCCAGAACGTGCCCAGTCAGGGCATATAGAATGGACTTTAGGTATGGTTAAAACTTCAGAAATTCAAGAACGAAGACTTAGATTTGAGTCATTTCTTGCTATTCTAATAGCTGGAAGAATCATATTTTTCTGAAGCAAGTCAATCAGGACGTTATGAAGAATATAGACTGGTGATTTAGATTGAAATGTTAGAGGTGAAACATAATAAAGTCCATCCATTAGACTACAGAGATAGTCAGTGACTACCTCGTAGCAATTCTTATCAAAATTCTTTGAAGGGGCTTTATACTCTACGTCAAAGGCTGCAAATACCTCATTAACTTGAGCACAATTGGTAACACGCTTTGCTCTGCTTGCAAACTGCAAAGTACCTCGACTTTCATCAATGTGTACCTGCAGGCAAGTCAATTAGAAGGATGGAAATTAAATTCCATTCCAGTAAAGCCATAGTACATTTGAAGATCGAGCCTAGGTCATTTCTTATGGCCTGCACCAAATCTGATGGTAGGGTGAAATATGGAAATTCAAGTCGTGCTTTTCGACAAGATCAAGACCCTCATCGAGAGTATGGACAGAGACATCTGAATGGGCTGAAAATTTCGGGCAACCAGTTCAAAATACCTCATCAGGAGTCATTGTACAGATGATTGCAGTCCTTGCATTACCACCAAGTGCCGTTTGAAGAATACGGGTGAGCTTACTGTCCCGGTACGGTATGTGTCTACAAGTAAAGCAATCAACTTAGTAATATATTAAATTAGCTCATTGTCACACGTCCCACCTTAAAACTGAAAAATGCTAAGCACAGTACAAAGACATAATTTCAAAGCTTACCCTTGTTTTGAACCACCTTCACAGAGTTTGTTGATGACATTTCCAAGACACATAAGGCTCTTGTTGATATGTCCTCCTTCCTTCAAACGGACACCTCCTGCTCCTGTTTTCGCAATCCTCTCTGAACCTGCCAAGTCCACCAAATTCTGCAACAGTAGTACGGGTTAGTAACGGGAAAGTGGACCAGTGACGAGATAATATAATCTAATTGTAACAAACGGTGAACACTCTGTATTGCAGGCAATAGCCTTACCAAAATTAGTGACTGACATTATCATTTTCACTTCATTCCTAATTGTGAAGTTCTAAATTGCCAACAAGCCAGTTCCAATAGATTATTGCGTGTGAAGGAATACAGTACACTGCTAATTACGAAATTATGAGTTCACTGCTCCTAACCTCCAGCAATCACAAATTCCGGCACTCAACTGACCGACATTCTCAAACAACACCAAGTTACAGGTTGAATTGTCTTACTAAAGCAGAAACACGGACAGCTTCCGCGCCATTATCATTAGCTCCACAATCTTGACTCTTGTCTCTGCTCTCAATAACCTGAGTAATTACGCATTGAAGTAAGTGAGTAGTTCTGTGCTGACTCGATTGCTGAGAACTTGCAGCAGGGAAGCTTAAAAGATAGGACACTCTATACATACCTATTGAATTGATGCAAAGTTCCAAAGATTTGAAAAAGGCTGAAACTATCTGAATTCTTGAGATTTAAAATTAACGAAGTGTTCACATGGGTTGATCACGATGTAATGCCTGTGGATACTCACCATGCGAAAAATGCTGTGAGAACGACTACTATATAAATTCATATTGGTTTCTCCAAAATGTCGTTGAGCTGCGCATAAAGAGCGGATACAAGATATCGGTGCTTAGAGAGGCAAGCCTTTTGGTGATATTTTCTAGTCTTCAAAACATGTTTTTTAATGTAAAAATAATATTGATAAAAACTATTACACAATAAAATTGCAAAATTTGCTTCAAAGGCTATAACAGTGATAACAGAAGGGGACAGCATCCCAGGATCTTCAAGAGACCCTAAACAGCACCACTAAGGATTAAAAGGCATCTTGACCATCCTCGTGATGTTGACCGTACTGAAAGAACAGCAACAGAATAACTCAACTTAAGGAAAGGAAAGCAAAGGTTACCTTCTCCAGATTCCAGAAGTGAAAGGACCTGCTCACTGTTGTCCACAATCTCCTCCCTCAAACCTGCAACGTAGATACCCCTCTGCCGATGCAACCAGTCCTCTTAGCATGAACTGCAATAAGCCTTGGACACCCACATGTATCACTTTCCATAAAGAGATGTGTGCCTACCTCTAAATTCTCATGGATTTGCAGCCTACGATTGTCAGGGGCAAGAAGATCGTTGATCTCCTCGTTATAGATTTCCATGTATGAAACGCGGATGAGAAATTCCCTGTTTGGAATCTGTGGTTTGGAATGGGCAACAAGTTAGGCCATTGGAAGATTATCATACGAGATGCACACACATATGGTGAATGGTACTTGTCCCTTGAAAAATTAGATTTTGTTGGAACGGTATGTTAAGAGCTATTTACTCTTCTACAAAGAATACCGAGTTACCTTTCGGATGTGATTAAATACTTCACTGACAGCCAGCCTAGTAATTCCTGGCTCGGCTTCTGAACCCCTCATGGTGTACGTCTTTCCGCTGCTTGTTTGCCCATAGGCAAACACAGTCCCTGAATATTTTCGCAACATACATCAATAAGATGTCCTTTCTACAGAGATTTTTATAAAACATGTAAGAAACCATCAGAAAGGTCATGAATCGCTTTTGAGAGCAGGACGCTCGTCACCACCTCCAGTGAGAATTGCAGTCAAACAATAGAAGGGCCCCATTGTATATTGAAGACATCAATATTCATCAGCACATGCAGATGATAGGACATTGAAGACTAGCAGAAATCAAGTACCATTAAAACCAGCCACAGCAGATAGAACAACGTCCTTGGCGTGCTCTTCATAGATGTTGATATTCTTCGCTGCTGATCCAAATATCGTGTCTGCTCACATTGGGAAGGCAGTATAGTGACCCACAAGAGTTAAAATCCATCCACAAGCGTACAGTGAGAACATGGAAGATCCAAAAACCTGTACCACCACCATGAAAGGGAATTCCAAGCTATGAAACTCTTCAGAACGTAAAGAGACGTCGGGTCATCAGAAACAGGAATCTCAAGGTAAGATTCGAGTGAGTGCTCTATGAATGCTGGTGCACTTAAAATTCATGGCCACTTGAGAAGGGAAAGTGGCCTCCAAGAACAGAATAATAGAGTTATCCTCTAACTCAACATGACTGTTTAGTCCGGAGTTGGTTGTTTTGCATACAAAACCTGTCATGTCCGGTAAGCTTACGGTGCATGCTTAGAGGAAGTGTGGAAGTTCGCACGAAAACCATTCTATATCGGCTCATGAATGCTCAAACTCATTTTGGCATGCCAAGAGGTGCTAACTTTTGGCCCTCAATGAACCAAAATAGGTTGCTCTTCATTTGAATTCAAACACGACCTCCAAGCATGCACAAGAAGTAGAAAGACATTAATGATAATCAATTGGTATGCAAAACAACCAATGCAAGATCATAGGAGACCAACTCCGAGGAAAAGTCCCATTGAATTAAAGGATAACTCTGATATGCTCCTTCCATGTCTAACTTGCTTTCTCTCGCTCTAACCTACACATGAATCCTGGCTTTAGTATGACGTCGGCGATTCCTATTTCTGTGGCATACAAGGAAGGATTTGTCAAGAAACTTACCAAAGGCAAAGGTATGACCGGATACTGGTGCGCCAGCTGTATTCAGCAACGCAATTGTATTGTTCATTACCTTCCACTGAAGCCCTCGGTTGTTGTTTTCATGTGAAGGGGGCCTCACCCTGATGGCCACACAAATTTTCTCCATTGCCCTCGTTTGTTCAAGTTCAAGTTTATTCCTGCTGTCCCTCTTGTCAACTATTTTGGCTGGAGTGTGCTTCCTTCGTCTCTAAACTGACACAGACATTAAATTCGTCCATTCCAAAGGTCCAGAATCTTTTGTGCTGAACAAAGGCAGTATAGTTGAAGGCGCAGGAGATAGCCGTTGGGAAGTAGTAGTATTCTGAGGCATCATCACAAATAAGAATGAAGCATTAGGAAGACGATTCTAGCAGACTTTCTGAAGCAGAAAATGACGATATCAGAATAAAGGACTAGTGAAAGTCATCAGCATCCTGGCAGGTATGAGATCAGAGGATCTGCAAACAAACAAAACAGAGAAGATCTGACCAATTATGCACATAAAAGTTGGTGCGTGCAGGTAGAGATATGCATAAAAAGAAGCACGCAAGGGGAAAAGACGATTGAAGTATTGGAAATTTGAAGTCCAGCAAAGGAAGAAGTCAATGTCGAATAAAGGAATGGGGCCGTCAAGGTTCTTTCGTAGGGATCGCAAGTGTCTAAGCGAGTGAGAAATAAATGCTCTCGTAGGAAGATGCGACAGCTTTTAACTCTTAAAAGTGCAATACGTGTGATGCTTCTAATTTGACAGACTGGATGTATGTAACCTCTAAAGCAGGAGGAAATACGCTGCACCACATGAACTGAGGAGCAATTGCAAGTGCACAGCGCACGTTCAGAGTGTATATTCTTCTCTTCTTCCAATGCAGAGGAAAGTCCTGTCGAGGTTCATCCTCGATTACAAGCCAATTACGAGCTGATATAGAAAAGACATAGCTCTTTACAGGTTCGATACAATGAGCACACATTATCAAACTAGTTGCCAGGCTACAATTTTCCAAGATCCTGGAGCTCAATGTCAATTTTCCAGCACCAGGAAATGGAAGATAGATTTCGACTAGACGACATGATAACGACGTCCAGGCCTTTGACTTGAACAAAGAGTAAATTTAGATTTGCACTATCATAATGCCCTACCACATCAGAAGTTTACTATGGTCGAGTAATAGATGCGGAAAGCTCAAGGATCGTCTGAATTTTGAATGAACCACTTCACTCTTTGCTTCTCATGTACAAACTTCCTCAGGAACCTTAAAGCTGGATGTGCCCTTACATTTTGACATATAAGTTCTGCCTCGCTATCACACTTCACTGCAACGCGCTCTTGCGATAATTTCACACTTCACTAGACGATTCAAGAGGCAGCAATAAGTCTCTCTTTACGCCGACTCTAATCGAATCTTCCATTCCATTTCACTCGATACGCTTACAAAATCGTTGAAAAATGCCACGATCAGCATCTTTTCATTCCAACCCCTGATCCCGAATTCAAGAGTCCTCAAATTCGAAGAAATCCAGTTCATACACAACGGGAAAAGAAACACTATCTTCCTGTAATCGGAGGAATCACCTGTCACCAGAAGGCGTGCAATGCAACCCGATCTGTTGCTCGAAAGAGAAAATTCCAAGCCCCCTGTTGTCCGAAAATTCCGTTTCTTTGTGAAATTCCTTTGCAAGCTATCTGGAATGACGTAATCGTTAGATTATGCTCGGGTGCAGCAGCATCGCAATGTTTTGTGCGATGTCAGTGGCAACCCATCGCCACCTCCATCGCTCCGGGGAAGTTTAAAAGAGGAGACGTTCCGGAGGCAGGGAAGCTCCCAGATCCCAAACGAGGTATCTTATCAAAGACGGGACCTCAGTCGCAGAGGTGATTGGGTGGCACCGTCCTCCTAGGGTTCAGGAAGTGGTTTGGGACCTTAAGCCCGGCCACTCCCGCCTTCTACCCCGAAATTACGGTTGCAGATATCCGGCTTCGTAATCCGACCGTTGGTTAGCCGGGGGGTGGAGATTTCAACGCCTGATAAAGCAATGATACCCGGCGGATATGTAACACACCGGTTCGAATAAGTCATGGTTTTGGATTCCCTTTGTGGCCGCTTTTTTATTTCCGCAGTCTACTAATTTTCAAAATCTGATCACGGTTGTTTGAAAATTGGAGATAAGGTTCTAAGTGGGCCTAATTCGGTTGCTCATCTTTAAGAACCCACACTTATATTTGAGTGGTGTGTGGTTAGGTGTGGATCTAAGAATGGACACCAAAAAAGAGATTTTAGGTTCATTATTCAACACAATTGGGGGCATCTACATGATCATTTCATACGAAAGAAAATTGTCACTGTAACAATGATGAAGATATTCTTATGAGCTCCACAAATTATGAGGGAATATAGCTACATGTACAATTTGGCTTTGGTAGTCATCTCACACTGATTGCATGTTTCATATCCTATAATTAAGAAGCCTGAATGTAGAACTAAAAGTGTCCATTTAAGGTCCACTTACCTTAGTGATAAGTATCAATTTAGGTATTGACTTTTGTGTGAATTTCTTGGTTGCTCACCATCTAAGGAAATTGGAAATAAAGAGACATTAAAAGTATATTGATTCTCCTATTTGTGTGGACTACCATTTGGACTTACACATTATTGTAACATTTTATTGAGAATTTTATAAATTTTTATCAAGTCATTTTATTCTTTTTCCTTTGTGCACACCACCTAGTTATGTTATCTGGGTGAAATATGTATGTATGTATGTACACTCAATAAAAAAGCCATATGAGAGTGAGAAACTTCAAATGGTCCGCATTAAGAGCACGAATATGGGGTTTTTTTGGGAGTTGCTAGTAACTTTGCCAAAGGATATGAATGTGTTTACCAAACAAACTTCATCAAAAAGGACCAATATGTTTGCCATAGATAGAGGGCACTAGATTGTTCAATCAAAGCTCCTAAAAGCTTGACAAGTTCACACAAGGACGATGAATATTTCAACTAAGGTAAGTGGACATAAGAGTCAAGTTCCATGGGAGGGGGTGGCAAGCATTTTGTATGCCCACAAATGCTCCCTCCCATTGCCAAAGGACATGAATGTGTGTACCAAACAAACTTCATCAAAAAGGACCAATATGATTGTCATAGATAGAAGGCATTGGACTGTCCAACCAAAGCTCCTGAAAGCTTGACAAGTTCACACAAGGACGATGAATATTTCAACTAAGGTAAGTGGACATAAGAGTCAAGTTCCATGGGAGGGGGTGGCAAGCATTTTTGTATGCCTATAAATGCTCCCTCCCATTGCCAAAGGACATGAATGTGTGTACCAAACAAACTTCATCAAAAAAGACCAATATGATTGTCATAGATAGAAGGCATTGGACTGTCCAACCAAAAACATGATATTAAACATTTTGGGACTTTAAGACAATCTTGAGACTACTATGAAGATTCTAGGTAACGCATTGGGAAGTCATTGGGAACACACAAGGAACATAATGGTGAGAACAACCAAAGCCATGCAGGCATGCTGACAAATACATGGTTTTTGCACCATAGACTTTGTTTGCCAACAACATAACATTAAGTAGCAAGCCCGGATTGACCTTCTCAAAAGAGCATCAAACCGGCGCATGCCGGTTTGATGCTCTTTCAAGAGCAAATGTACTACCAAGTTTGAGTTTTACTTAGGCTATTTTGGATAGTTACTTTCAATGCTTAGAATTAATTATGTCGGTTTCTAGGACAAAACTAATGCCAAGTGGTGATAAAGGTTCTAATCTAGGCTAAATTATGATCTAAACAAATCTAAATAGCTATAAAGCAACCGGAAAGTTGGTGAGGTAAAAAAGGTGGTTGCACTTTTTGGAAAAGTCTCCCGACACCCACATTGGAAACCTCTTTGATACCTTTTTGAAGCTTCTATATTTGATTAATTATCCATTCATTCACCCTTGCTTTGCAAGCTTTTCCCTTCTTATTGAGGTAAATGTGCGGGTACTCAAAGGGTACCCTCCTAGCATTGCTACTTAATGTTATGAACAATTAAACATTGAGAACCTAAGTGATGGGAGCGCACAAACATTCCTGAGTATTGCTTTTATTGAATGAAAATAAATGGTCATACAATCAGCGGGAAATGCACTACAATGTAATTGAATTGAACACTAGGTCTATGCTAGAAGACTTGTAAGGAAAGCATCTTCTGACACTCTAAAGTATAAACGTAGTTAAATTTGTTAATATGGGATCATTCTACATGTGTTTTGTAAAACTTTAGGATGAAGTTATAGTAACCCCTTTTGGGAGGTCATAGACATGATTGACCATCATATGTAAGTCGCATTGGAGTAGGTCGTCTAAATGAGGTTCGAGTTCCTCAGTGGCTTCCCACAGAACGTTGTCCATTAAGTCCAAGTTTGGGATTTTAGCTGCAGATACTCCCATTGGGGGGTGGTGAGCCCTATATGTTCAGCAGCACGTACCACTCTCGCAAGCATGTGTATTTGCTTTCCAACCATGCGACATCCTTGATATCTCTCTATAGCAATGGTCATAGTCTTTTGTAGTCGCATGAAAGCTTTCGTGCACCAAACACTATATTCGTTAAATTGAGACTTTCTCTTGTCTCAAATTAATATATGGATCGAACAACATGAAGACGTCCGAAACTATATTGTCAACAATCTCAAATATATTATATGTCATGATGTCCCAAAATGTATGAGGTCCCGACATGAGCACATTGGGTAGAGCACTTGACACCAACTTCATAAACAAAACATACTCAAATCAAATTGGGTAGAGCACTCCAAACCAAATTCACCCAACAAATCACATATAACCATGGCTATTATTAGCATGTCCAATAATATATAGAAATTGCGACGTACATAGCATAGGATTTAGGGTGCATATTTAATCAACCCGACAATTTAGTCCCAAACTTAATCATAAAAAGAAATTCACATTTGTTATGAAATATAGTATATGGATATTCATCCAACCCCAAACAATATAGCATTCGTAAGTTTTATCCAAACTCTACCCCAATTTTCAAGAGTACACATATGATTTATATATGTTTTCTACATTTACATATGAAACTATAGTCATGCTAAAACAATCCTACCCGGGTCTCATTCAATGTGGGTTGTTTCTTGTGCGATCCGAGCAAGGTTGTCTTTTGCAAAAGTTATGTACTTTTGAGGGATGGACACTGATCCACTATGATTTTTCCGTGGTTTCCATGCTATGAATATGGAATCTGTATCTATCCAAGATGGACCGTGCTCAGAATCCACCTTCCACCGAAAGTTATGGTTTGTATCCTAGCCTGTGTAATGCCGAATGACATCTTCATTCCGTGCCGTCGGTCGGTAGTACTCCACCTGCATCTGTCGAAAATGAGGGCTGGAAGTTGCAAAATTTGGTTTGGACAAAGCTCTTGCCACCCACACTGGCTTTGCATATGTCTCATCTCCAGGACGCAAAATGAGCATATAACCTTCATGACAATCCACTGCAATACATAAAGATGGTGGGGGACGTTGACTAGCAGGCCCAACGTAATGGTCGTCCACATCAAACTCCTCACAAACCTCTCCATTTCCCAAAAGGCTAGCCTCCAACGCTTGTACATCCACACAAGTTTGTGGCCAAAATCCGTGCCTCAAAGTATGGGGGCTATCTTGGTGGAGGTCTGCCAAGGCGGCACGAACACGTGTCCAATACTGTATCCAACTCCCGTAACGATGCCAACATGATCCACCAACATCGGATATTTTCAAACTCTCCCAATATTGTATGTATCCTGATATGCCTTTTACAATATCTTCCAAATTCTTCATGGGTATTGGCTTGCAAGGCCTAGGCTCTCCATCCGGTACCATCGTCTTTCCATCCGCATCAACGCGCCACACAAGGAGACCCTCCGGAGGGCTCCAATCTTGTGTCGTGTACAACAATTTGTATTGCATAGCATGGACGCCATCGTCACGCATGTAGAACTGGAATTGTTGGGCCTTCGTATGCCCGATCCATCGATGGGCTCCATTTCTAATATACGGTTCTATAAATGCCTTGAAGTAGGACACCTCTTCAATCATATGGGGGATGACGGGAACATTCTCCAAATCCATGTACGATTTCATCAATAACGGGATGGTTGGAAAATCTTCCTCTCGCAACTTCATGCTCCACCGCCCAAACGATGCATCAATATCATCGTGCGTGTGGCCTACCAAAAGAAAGGACAAACACCTCCTTGAAAATGCCTTTCGCAACCAACAACGACCAATATGCAAAAACATATCTACTTTTATTGTCTTTTGCACAATTGTCCAATTGGACACGCAAAATGGGGGGCAATTTCTTGGCAATCACAGGTTCACTCGGTGGCTCCGGCAACAAATGCAAGCATACATCTTTTCCATCCAACACCGCTTCGTATAAAGGTGTTGACCCTGTGTTTTCAAATAACAACCTAGAAGACTAGGATGGCAGTTTCTCCAAATCACGTAAAAGCCTTGCAAATGACCCTATTGTATGGTTTGAATCCTCAGGATACAAATCGAGAGCATAATGAGCAAACTTGACATCACCGTGTCCATGTGCAATCATTCTTGCAATGCCAACTAAGGGGATTAATATTCATTTCTAAATAATATATGTTTTGTGTCACATATGTCACCAATTACAACACCACAAACATAAAATTGCATTAAGGCAATGCGATGAATTCGTTTCCAACTTCACCTGTAACCGATACAGGTAACTTAAAAAATCCATCGGTGGCTTTGATTCGGTTGGCAAAACACGGTGAGGCTGTTTTTGCATGGTCCATTTTGTCATGGATGACCGTAAGAACCTCCAAGGGCCTTGAGATGGACAAAGCTCTATTTGTGTAGTAATCATTGCGGTGTGCCTCTTGCATGTTCACATGCTTGAAATAGTTCAATTGATGTGCCATATAGGACTCAGTCCCCATTGTGTATGCATCGCGAAGGCGCTTCAACTTCTCGCAATTGGAACATTGGGCAAATTTGTCGCCTCGTCTTTTTGTGATATATTCGCTAGAATTCGCTTTCTTGATGGCACTCAATTTTGACAACGAAATTGGCTCCAAACCGGATTTCTCGCCAACTGCATTCACGTCCAACAATATGTCCTTTCATTTTGTGCATGTGGGAAGAACCTTCTCTACAACCTTCTCGCCGGTTGCAACTGTGCGTGTTTTGTGCGGCATAGCATCGGCAAGGGAGACAATGATGGTCGCTAGAGTGACAGTTGCTTGCCTTGTTGCTTCCCTAGATTTCTTTAAACCCACGTTCCCATGGTGACGGGACCGGCGTCCTTCATTGGCATAAGCAGTTTGTCTATAAAAATCCGCTTTTGACACACCGTGAATGGTGTACCATGCCTTACAACACACGTCTATGCTTTCAATAGTGATGACCTTGCGACCCGTCCCATTCACATGTATCGCCCTATGGACATCAAGTTTCTTGGTGGATCTTAGACGGAAATCTCCAAGCCACATTTCCTCGCGGATGGCCTTCAATTTATCCCTTGGGAACAATTGGCAACAACGATGCGCACAACAATCCTTAGTGACAACTTCTCTAATGGACTCCTCACCGAGCAACCTCCGACGTTTACAATCATTTGTAGACGAAGTAGGACGTGCCAATGTCTCGTACTTTCTTTGACCCTTGCGTGGCCGCATGTTTGATTGTAGCTGCTTTTGGATTTGCATGTGTCGTTGCTCATGTTCACGCAAGCTAACTCCATCAATCGTGACATTCCTCAATGGCCACCTGCGAAGGGAGAACCTATGAGTGGGATTCACCTCGGAATGAACAAGCGACTCCAATATGACAACTCCAACGTCCTCGGTGCCAAGCGGGTTTTCATCGATGCAATCTTGTGGATGGGTGTTACGACAGATACCCTCCGCCATAGCAACTCCACTGTCATTAACAAGTACCACATCCAAATTCACCCACTCGGCTCTTGAAAGCCCTGCACACTCTACAATGGGACAGTGCGGTACGGAAGGCGAAGGTAAATCCAAATGATCTTCATCTTCACTCTCATCCATAGTAGCCTCCCCGACAATGTCTAGCTCATCCTCAGATGCGGATAGCCAAGTGGCCATGTCTTTAGAAGAGACATCCCCTCTTCGATTATATCCCTCCATGGTGCCTACACACATACACAGTAAACCTTGTCAAAGATGGACACAATTGCAGGGTCCAAAGGTATAATATTGAAATTATATCATAGCCATGCGGAGTGCGTCTTCATTGTGGGTATGGGTTTGGGTCGGCCTACCTAAACCTGGGTTAGGGTATGGATGGATGGATGGCTTCAAGGCCATTCTGAGGACTTGCCCACTATGGGGACGGGTTCAGGGTAGAGCGAACCAAAGCAGGTCGGGCAGCATAGTCTCAGGTTCATCCCAAGATCACCCACACTGTTGGGATGGGTTTGGGTCGAGCGACCCAAACCTGGTGGGGCAGGATGGTCTGAGGTTCATCCCAAGATCACCCACACTGTTGGTATGGGTTTGGATCGAGTGACCCAAACCACGTGGGGCAGGACGGTCTCAGGTTCATCCCAAGATCACCCACACTGTTGGTATGGGTTTGGGTCGAGCGACCCAAACCTTGTAGGGGCAGGATGGTTTTAGTTCACCGCCCACACTGGTGGGATGGGTTTAGGGTCGACCGACCCAAACCTTGTCTCAGGATGGGATCAGGGTCATCCTGAGTGTGTCCACATTGTCGGGGTGGGTTTCGGTCGACCGACCCAAACCTTGCCTCAGGATGGGATCAGGGCCATCCTGAGTGTGTCCACATTGTCGGGGTGGGTTTCGGTCGACCGACCCAAACCTTGTGGAAGGACGGGATCAGGGCCATCCTGAGTGTGTCCACATTGTCAGAGTGCGTTTCGGTCGACCGACCCAAACCTATTGGAAGGATGGGATCAGGGCCATCCTGAGTGTGTCCACATTGTCAGAGTGCGTTTCGGTCGACCGACCCAAACCTATTGGAAGGATGGGATCAGGGCCATCCTGAGTGTGTCCACATTGTCGGACAGGGTTTCGGTCGACCGACCCAAACAACCCGCATAATTCAGCGCACAATGCGGCGGGTATTATGTGATCGCCTACATATAGGCGTAGAACGTCCACTAACCTTGCATTACAACCCCGACTGAGAGAGCTTGCTGTGAATTCAGGAGTGGGAGAAGAGCAAAAAGGACCAACATTTGGGGGGCTTGGTCCTTTATACTGTCCACCTCCGCTTCCCCGGCCTCCTCGTTGGATTCCCTTCCCGCTTGCTCCTCCTTTAGACGTTACTTTAAACATTTTGACAGAATTTCCTGCTCCACTTTAATAATAGAATCTGCATTTTAAAACTGGCTCTTCAAAGCTCCGAGCAACATTTGATTTATATTGACATATTATATGTGTCGTGAATAAATGTCCATTGACACTATTTGAAATATTGAGTATCGTTGTGATTATATTATGTGAATATGACATGCACCATTGGGAGGAAGGGTGGCCGCCACATGAATTTTTGTAGATATAATAAGGGAAAGGGCATCTGATAAGTGATTTACAAAAACCATCCCCTACGCGTTCATTTTCATGTATCCACAATATTATCCTACATAAACTCAAACAATATAGTATATTTCAAACAATATGTTGACAAACGATATACCAACATTATGAAACTTCATATAGTAAAACTCAATAAATACAATACTTAATGTAGTTATTAAGACTCTCACATGTGGAATTGTATATTGAAAATAATGAAGTGATGTGATGTCAAAGTTGAACTATTTGGCCAACTTTCAATTTGCGCTAATACAAATGAGAAAAGCTTTAAAAGGACATATGTCATTTGTAATGTGTGCACACAACGTTGCTCCATTCCAAGTATGCAAGTGTCGCAATGTTTAACCTATGTGAAAGTTATGAATGGGATCCTAACCAAAAGTGGCATTTTTTTGTTCATTCTTTCAATAATGTTTCAATCTAATATCCTCAATTACACTCCAACTCTAACAATGTTTGCAAGCAAAACTTGCAAAGTTGGAAATGTATGTCCTCATAACATCCACGACATGAAAGGTTCCTTGAATAAGTATAGATTCTTGAATTGTCTCAAATAATATATGAACATGCTCAAGATCGTATCTGCCACTGGACTCTTCTTGCTATTAAGACAAGGTTACAATTTAATTTTGGATAACCTAATGTTGAGCACTACGTCACATGTTCATGTTAGTGAGTTCATTTCTACACCACCATACAACCACCTTCCATGTTTGTGAATGAAAATGTTGTGATGACTATATATATTTGTGTCTAAAACTATGATCAGCAACGCCCCATCATTTGACCTACGTGCTGCTCATTTATGGCTTAAACCCTAAACCCTAAACCCTAAACCCTAAAACCCTGAATTTCGTACATGTTCATTGATGCCTACATATACAAACAACAACTACTATATTATGTGCCATTATCTAATATATGTCGTTTCAAACATATGGAGGAAACAACAAACATCAAAGTTTTTGCTTGATTGGCTGCATATTATGATGTTCACCTTGGGTTAAGGTGGACACATTTGTATTCATCTTGCTTCTCCTATTTACTTTAAATGTCAACTCCCAAGTAAATATATAAATGTTTCATGATATAAATCAATCAACCGATTCGGTGCTTTTGGCAAAAAAAAATTGATAGGTTGTCACTATATATTGTGTAATTTCGGATTATAATAAATGATAATACATTAACTTGTAGTGAATTAGTGTAATGGTACTTGTTAGGGGATCCATGGTAAGCTAGAGCCATGCCCTCTAGCAACATACATCATATAAATCACAATACATATTATTCATATTCATATTATTGCACCATGTAAAAGGATACCATATCAATTTTTAAAAACCGTGTAATTGCCTTTGAGGATTGCAACATAATTTTTAAATACCCCTCTTAGACCATCATGTATCATTGTTGTTTGATTCCATATGTCTAGATTTGTGAAACTATACACATAATGGATTCATTTTACAATGTTTTGTCACTGGAGACAATTGGAGTTGCATTTCATGTGCTTCAGTTACCCTAAATCCTTAGTAACTTGTCTGTTAAAATCATTTTACTTTAGTTTAGTCTTGTGATATATTATGAACCATGGTTTATTGTGCACTACATGATTCATCAAAGTGAATATGTAAGGGATGACTAAAACCTCGAGCATGTTAGCAATTCGATATGAGGACCATGCAATTCAAAACCATTAAAATTGGAGTTGGGGATGGTACTCAACAAATATTACACACTAGTTGAAAGTCAAATGAATTATTTTATTTCTCTAAAGTGGTCAAACAACTTAAGACCCAACGAGTTTAACTTGTTCGCAAAATTAGGGTATGGTTTAGGGTAAATTGATAATTTTAAGCAATACCTTAGGCTATGTAGCTGATTGAAAAAATTAATTGGTGCTAAGGAATAGCGGGTTAGGGTTTTAGGGATTAGGGCTGACCCGTAATCCCATTTGCGAGTGTGCTCTAATCACGTGGGTGCCCTAATCCCGTATTGTAGGGCCTTTTCCCGAGGGTTACAAATCTCGAAATGTCGCCCTCTTTCGCCCCTTTTCTCTCTCTCCGCGCCAAGCTTTGCTGGAAGCGCCGCCTCCACGAACCGCCGCCTCCACGAAGCGCTGCTCCTGCCCTTTCTCTTGCTTTCTCGCATCTTCTGATTCTTCTCCTCCCTCTCCTTTCTTTTGCTTGCTCCGAGCCTCTTTTCCTTTCTCTTGCTCTCTAGGTTTATGAGTGGTGTGAGAGTTGTTTCTGGTTTTGAAAAAGCTTGCTCTTTTTTTCCAGCTTGAGATTGAGAGGGTTTAGGGTTGGACTGTGTAACAACATTGAGTGGTTTTAGAGTGTTTCCTCATTTGGTCTTGGTCTATGTTGTTGAGTATTTCTCACATTCCACTGTTGTGAGTGTTTGCGAGAGAAGTTTTTGTTAGTAACATTCAGAGTGTTAGAAGTCATTGAGAAACGGCATTGAGTGGGTTTTGCGAGGTTCATACTTTTCTGATATTCAGGTGTAGTGTTCATTTAGAGTGTTTGTGACATTCAGCTTGCAATACCCACCTGCAAGAACAGATTGTTGTGCAGCTTGCAAGAAAAGGTAATTTTTCAATGACTCAATGTGTTTCAGTTGCATTAGGGTCTTGAAGCATACACAAAAAGGAAGCTCTCTTGAAACAACAGTTTCGAGAGGCGACCGAAACAGTAACACACACCCGAAAAACACGGAAGCATTTTTAGCCTAATTTTGCTTCACTTTCTTAAAAAAACAATCTATTTGTTTTCTCACTTGTTTGGGTCGGTCAACCCAAACCATACACATTCCTTAATAATAGAAACTACATTTTAAGACTGGCTCTTCAAAGCTCCAGTCAACAATTGACTTATATTGACATCCGAACAAAAATGCAGTGGGGTTTGGGTCGATTCACTTAAACCATACACACAAAAATGCCGCAAGGTTTGGGTCGATCGACCCAAACCAAACACACAATAATGCCACAAGGTTTTGGGTCGATCGACCCAAACCATACACACAAAAATGCCGCAAGGTTTGGGTCGATCGACCCAACCCAAACACACAAAAATGCCGCAAGGTTTGGGTCGATCGACCCAAACCAAACACACATAAATGCCGCAAGGTTTTGGGTCGATCAACCCAAACCAGGGCGTTAAAAAACCCCCTCCCCAATAATACATCTATACTGGTGCCCAAACTAGAACATAGTTTGGATATTCCTTATAATACAAGGATATGGATGATGTACACCCATAAGAACAAGGAATATCGAAATGGCCAATCTTCCGAACATTTTTCCCTATGATCATTATATCCACCTTATTTAAATTCTAATGACCCGGTCATATCTTTGGCAGAAGAGAAAATTAATTACCAATTTTAAGGATACACCTGGCTTGTGTTTGGGTCGATCGACCCAAACCTGTCCATAGCTGACACTGACATATTTATCCTCTTGCACACTCGATAAGATGCCTACATCTACATGAAAGAGTTTGGGTCGCCCGACCGAAACTAACAATGCCCATCCTTTCCTTGCAGATGGCCCCAAAAAAAAGACCTGGAGAGAGGTGGTTCATGCAAGCACTAGATAATTTATGCGAGGAGTACGAAACACCTCCATACGACTCCTATGTGTCCAAGGACGGGGTTCTGCTTGCATGGTCCCTTCAGGTGGTCAAGGCGTCTCAATACAAAAATCTGTTCGTGGTAAAAGTTGGGACATTTGAGTAGCATACTTGGGCGGCTCTGACGGGATGGGAGGTGGCGTCCGTCCAGGCTCTTGGGGAGCACGTGGACGTCATCCTAGAGAACTCAGCGGTGCAGAACGTCCACATGTTCATGCACCAGTTCTCCGAGCCGTTTGACGCCATCTATGCCAAAGAGTCATGTGCTGAACCAGAGGTGGTGAAACTAGAGGCGATATTCATTGATGGGAATGTTGCGAACACGAAGGTTGCAAGTAGGTTCACCAAACTGAAACAGGCAATCACCGTGATCAACAAGGCCCAACAAAAACCACAACAACCAGTGAGGCGGAAGGCCACCACTGAGGAAGGTGCAGGGTCGTCCAGACCTCAAGCAGTGAGGAAGCCACGAGCGGTCCCGGCGGACTCAAGAAGGAGCACTCCCTCGAAAACACCGGCTGATAGCCAGACGCCGACGCCGTCGACCAGCCGGCAGACTACACTGTCGAGGAGGCAGTCATCGGTGATGACTGACGAGCTAGTTCCCCAAGAACTGCGGATGCCGAAACCTGGGCAAGAGGTGGATACAGGGGAAATTCAAAGGATCATCGACAATTTCACGACGAAATGCTCCCACTGCTTCTTCATGGGCATGGATTTCAAGTTTGACGTGAACATTGCCCAGTGCCACCTTGCGCCACCTAAGAAATGTGTCTGAGCCAAGGAGGACGCCTACGTCGACTGGATGGTCACCCAGATCGTGGGCGGACAGTTCAAGGACGATAGGCAGACTATTGTGGTCATGCCTCAAGGGTTGAAGAGAATGCCGACGCCTGATATGTGGCCGGCAATTCCAAAAGGAGACTTCTGGCTGATTGACGGCCAGCACAGTGTGGAGGCCTCGAAAAAAATCCAGCTGATGACTGAGTGGGACGACCCCAACAAGCAGAAGGAGAAGCTGAAGGTGTGGAAAGCACTGGTGGTATGGTCTGACAACGAGACCATACTCAGCGACACAGGAACGCTACGATGTGAGCGGTGAGCGGTGAGCAGACCTCGCGAGCAGAAAATGTTAATTTAAAACTCTATTGTTCGAAAGTTGGGACCCTTATGACCGTGGATTTTGCACATATTTCTAGTTTAAATTTGTAATTATAAGGCCCATTATTGTGGAGTGCCCAATTTCTCGAACCAAAAAGTTTATTGAAATTACCAATGAGGCCCTATGACCGTGGGAAAATTGGCTATGGTTGAGAAGATGGTGGACTAAATTCTCTTTGGAGTATGACGACCACCAAGTGTAGTGTGATTTGAGAACAACGAAAAGATGCATTCAATGAGATAATTGGAATATTGAAAACCACACCACACTTTATAAATCCAAATACCAATCAATCAAACCAAAAATCAATCAACCATGAGGTTGTCACTACTAGATTCCCTACTTCCAAAGATACTCCCCTCATGGCCGCCCTCATTTGAAGTGGAATCTAAGCTATGGCACTCATTATGCACCTCTGCACATCATTGAAAAAATATATGAAAACGATAATAGGAGAATAGTGGAAACCCTTAAATTTAAAAGAGAAAGGTATGAACTAATAGTAAGATTATGGAATTAAGTGATGAACAATCAAATTAATCGTAAACTCAAATGTTAATAAGATACCAAGTGGTGTTCGAAAATATTTTAAAAAATATTAGAAAATACGAAGTCAAAAGTTAACTTAAATTATATATGCAATCCCATAAACTCCGAAAGTAATACAAATACAATGAATTTTATGCGGAATGAGTGCACAAACTGAAAAACCAACGGAAGAAAAAGCGGTATATTAGATAGTACACAGACATTCACATGAAGCTATTACAACAGATCCGAATCACTGTGATCACCTGATGATGAAGACATTCTAGAATCACTAATATCTGCATCAGAGGAGGCTTGACTATCAGATTCTAAAGCTTCTATATCCAAAAACTCTAAAACTCTTCCCGGATGATATTTAGATGTAAAAGTCTGATAAGAACCTCCAGCTAGTTGATTAGCAATATCATTTGCATATGTAGGAAGTTGCCAAGACTTTGGAGGGCTGGGATAGAATTTAGGGTCACAAAAAAAAGGCCGGTGAATAGGATAGCTCAATTTATCGCATCTGCAAATGCCAATGGTACCATGTTCATAACTCAACTTTATAAGAAATGACAACAAAAAACACAACACTGGTAAGAGAATTTGTGGACCTTACTCACTTAGTAAACCGAGATCTTTTCACAATCCTCTCAACGGGGATATCTTCACCCTCAGGATCCTCTAAACTGGTGACAGGGTCTTCAAGAGTGACTTCAGAGGCTGCTCTAGAGATAATCAATGGAGCAAGTAAGGCCTCAAAAATATCAACATCAGCCTCTAATGCCGCAATGTGACGGTGCACATTGCGGCATGCATGAATGGAAGATCCTGCAAATAAAGAAGTTGGAAAAACTTAGTACAAAAACCACTATGAATTTTGTAGAGCAAAATAATATTAACGATTAACCAACTGAAATGGAAGATTACAAAGACATACCGGTCGCTGCCGTGCAGTCTAGAATAATATCCCCTGGGGAGCTACATGCTTCAATTAGCATTTGCATTAGAAGCACGGACTTTTCACGAGGCCCTCGCCATGGTGTGGATCCATTAGTTAGCTGGTCCTCACGAGAGACCAAGTTCTGGAGAATATCATCCCGTGCAACATCCACCCCATAAGGATCCAATTCAGGGACATGGCGAAACGAAAACTTCGATGGAGGTGACCCCGGCACGCTCCTGACCGCCAATGAAATACCGAACCTCATGGTCTACAATGTACAAGACATAAAGAACAATATTATTTTACAAAGTAAATAACACAACTGCGTGAGTATAATAGTTAGGTGGGTCTACACTAAGAACTAACTCAAGGATGAAATTGAAACTGAATGCGGTGATCAGAAAGAAGACTTAAGCTTTATCTTACAGTTGATGCTGGATTTATTGGGGATGTGAGATGAAGGCGGTTCATTCCCCACCACTCTTTCCGAATTGCGAAACCATATGATTTGCAATATCCAAGAATATTGGACTTCGTACTCAAGCGAAAAGGGTGAAACAAAATAATTGCCCCGTCGTCGTGAAGATGTTCGTCGGCAAAGTCAAAGAGTGGTTGTAACCACTCTTTCGATTCTTGATTCCAAGCGGGAATGGACGATGGTGGGTCTGATATGCCAGGAACAGGAAGACCTTCCGGTATATCTGCAAGAATCAAGTCCAAACAGGGATGGTCCTCCGGAGAACCCTTGTAGTGCCGGGTTTTGTCTTTTGAGTGCTGCACAATCAAAGGACAACCAGGTTTGGTGTTAAAATAATCCTCCTTGCTTTGTACACTGCCTAGTACTTGAATGCAAAACAAATTCTTTATACATTCTTGTACCCTCGTAAAGTGTTCCAACTCTAGATATTAATCACAGTTAGTGCACATATTGTAAGCTATTGCTGAGTTGAAACAAGAGGGGCTCCGAAATTGATATATTCAAATAACACCCAACTTGTAAAAACACTTAACAAAGATTATGGCCGAATTAGGTACAATGATTGCAGATGCTTTCCAGAAATCAAAAGTCTAATTTAATCTAACTACACCCAACCGGAAGCCTAGCCTTAATATGCCTGACCCTCACTAATTGAGCCTGCCGAGACCCACATTTCCATAAATCAAAATATGTAGATACCCCTAACTAAACCCAAGCCTAACCTTAACCTCCCTGACCTTTCACTAATTGAACCTGCATAGAACATTTCGGTGCCGAGACTCACAATTCCAGAAATCAAAATATGTAGCTACCCCTAACTAAACCGAAGCGTAACCTTAACCACCCTGACCTCACTAATTAAACTTGACTAGTGGGTCTCGGGGCCGAGACCCATATTTCCAGAAATCAAAATTTTCGGTTACTTTCTAGTTAATGAAAAATGTGGAACACATTGAAATGCATAAATTCCAAGGCAAACATATTATGACAAAATTAAGGAAGAGCAGTACCTTGAGCATGAATCTTTTCAACTCGTTGTAGGAAGGGGTGAATTCCTCCGTGTCACCGCCAAGAACGACCTCCATTGAGGCATTGAGAATGAGCTCTTGAATATGGATGTCGAGCTCCTCCCCCGAAGTCAAAATAGGAATTTCACTCAACTGATCGTAGGAGGAATTGCGTTTTGTTCCTCTAGAAAATGTTGGAGCATGAGAACCAGATTCATATGTGGGACTTGGAGCAACGGGACTCTTACCTTCTAGCTCTGAGGGGGGGTTCATCTTCTTTCTGCCCTTCTTGGTGGACTTCTCCAGTGACTTCTGTAGCTTCTCCCGCTCTTTTTGATCAGCTCTCTCCTCAGCCTCCTTGACCCTCAGCGCTTTCTTCAGGTCCTGTTCCATGCGTCGTTTCATTGTCTTTGCCCTCTCATTCTCATCTTCAATGCCCTGTAAGTCCAGCATTTCAATTCCAGACTCATCTACAGCCTCTCGTGACTTCCTGAGCTCAGTCTCAAAATGGGAAGTAAAACTTGGAACGCAATCAAGATACCAGGCACCGCCGGCAAGGTGAGAAGTTGTCCAAGTGCGTTGTTGAAGAGCTGAGAACATGCACGCTGAATTTGATTGATCAAGCCATGTGGTCAAGAATATAGGAAGGTCTTATTTGGAAATAGCTCCTTTGGCCAGAAGCTCGTACTTAAAGTACCTGTGTCACGGAATAGCACATAACATTACATTGTAGAACATTCGAACTAGCAAATCACATAAGATGAACTGAAAAAAAAACTGAAATTAATGAAGAGTACTTAAAGATTTGAGACGTACCTAAAAAGAACTCTGCGGACAACAAGGTCAGATCCATTAAATCCAACAAAATCATCAAGTTTTTTGAAGGAATCAGGTCCTCTGAAATAGGTGTTGAACGCATGGTCCCATAACTTCATGCGACAATCTTCGATATACACGGACAACAACATAGGCTCACTGACAACACTCATGTTGATAGGAAGTTGGTCTTGACGCATGGTCTCGTCAAAAATCAAACTGGCATGCTCAGAAATCTGGAAAGCAAGACAGAAAGCATCAGCTAATTGACGTTACTAATTGAACAAGCCTAGAGCACCTCCATTACCAAGACTCACAATTCTAGAAATCAAACTCTAAAGGTACCCCTTACTATATCCACGAAAAAGCCTAATTCTGCCCCCTTACTAAATGAACCTGCCTAGAGTAGCTCGGTGCCGAGAACACAATTCCAGAAATCAAAATTCTAACTACCCACCCCAAAGCCTAACCTTAACCTCCATGGCCTCACTACTTAAGCCTGCATTGAGCATCTCGGTGCCGAGAGTAAGAATTCCAGAAATGATAATTTCTAGCTGCCCTTAACCAATCCCACCTCGAAGCCTAACCCAGAAATGAACTAAACCCCGAACCCCGAAGAAATGAAATTAAGAATGTGAGGTTGGTAAAACACATGCCAACAAGGAACTCAACTAACTGAAAAGTCAATAAAATTAGTGGACTTACTCCTGCCCAGAAACATGCTTTTGCAAAGAAATTTGCCAATTTCTCTTCGTTGATGGGCTTGGGAGGTAGGCTGCGAGCCTCGCGAGTGGAAGCAGATGAATTAAAGTATTCTAGCCATTTTATTTTGAATGTTGGAGACGCCCTTGAAGTTGCAATGAGCTGCAGCTTCTCTAAGTTGAGTTCCGGTGAGAGTGAGTTCAGGATGTAATGACGCTCAATCTGTGTGACAAAGGGATTGTGAGAACTTCTTAAAGATAAGCTGAACAGAATGATATGGACAAAGGATTAGGGTACCTACCTCACGAAGCCAACCGTCGGTAAGCTCCGGGTTAGACACAGAAACTAGTTTTCCCATCTTAATGCGAAGTGCCACAGCTCTCTTCTCAAGTGCGGATTTCATCGCAGCTGCTTTGTCAGCAGGGGAGACGTCGCCTTCTGATTGCTCTACAAGTTGACGTATACTATCGTCTGCAGCGAGACCCAGTTCGTGCTGCACAAAGAGGGAACAAGAATGCGGAAACCAAAAGTTCAAATGAAAATGAAACATGATGTTTAAGACCCAAAAAAAATTTAAAGAAGTTGGTAGCGATTCGCAGAACCATAAGGACTATTCCATGACTCACCTGAAATATGAAATTTGTAAACACATGTAACGGTAACGAATACCAAGTCTTATGTGACTTCTTGCACCTATTGAGATCGGCTGGACTCAAAATGTCATTGAACTGGTCAATTGACATTAAACCATACTTCTGAACCCTGAAGATGGTATGGACAATGTTGGTCTTCACGTGCGAGTCCTCGGTATGTCTAAATTCAAAAATCAAGTGAAAGACATTAGATTATTGAAATGAAAAGAAGTTGAAACCTGCTGGAAATTAATATGAAAGATTGCTTATCAAAAGAAAATGCACTTACTTGTTTATGTTGTGCATGACTTGCATAACAAGTCCAACTTTCCCATTTGTGTCAAGGAGAATTGAGTCCACCAAATAATGCCAAGAATCCTCAGTTCGGTGAAGTCTGTCAATGTGATTTAACCAAGCTTGACGCCTATGGTTTCCGTCACACACAAAAAACATCAAATTTGTGAAGCGGGCCAAATGTGGATCTGAAAGGAGAAACGTGTTGAAAACGTCGTTTTTGGAGTTCCAAATAGGACCCCAAGAAGCTTTATCAGCTTCTAACACTTCCTGTGTCATACCGTCTTCATTTGTGGTTGAGACATAAAAGACTGAGGCGCCCTCCCTGTATCCGTGGACAAACTCTTGCTCAAGCTTAGCAAGATCGGAAGACAGAGTTGGCCTTACCATTGGCATTGCAAGCAATCTGCACAAAGAAATACAAAATCGCGAGGAACTGATGGGTTGGAATCTCAAGCTTGTGATCGTGGACACTGAGTTAAGTTTCTGCCGAGTCCGAATCTCATCCTCATCAGCCATAAATTGAGTATCATCCCCAAGAATATCTTCTTCTCCCTCAGGACAATCATCAAGGATTTCCAATTCTGGATCCATTCCCTCTGATACTTGTGTCGAAGATGGAGAAGATGCAGCATGTACCTACAATATAAACATTATATTTTCTCTAAAACCTTACACTTGGACTCATACAAACTGTGACACTTGGTTTTTAGAATTCTAAGTGAGACACTGCAACCAACAAAAACCAGGTTCAGATGTAAGATTCCAGAAATCAAAATCAAAATCTACATCTAAATAATCCCACCCAAGCCTAGCCTAAACCCTCCCTGAACTCACTGATTGAAACTGCAAAGTATGTACAGGGGCCGTGACTAAGAATTCCAGAAACATCATACCAATCTGCAACTTTAACATGCCTCAATCCAGGTCACAAACAAACATGACTTCCCAATTTTTTTTTTGTGGTTGCCCTGTTTTTTCCTTTCTTGCCCCAAGTGAGGCCTCGGACTCTCGATGTGTGGGAACACCCTTAGGGTGCTGGAAAAGAGTGGTCGGCTCCGACCACTCTTTTCCAGCACCCTAAGGGCGTTCCCACACATCGAGAGTCCGAGGCCTCACCTAGGGCAAGAAAGGAAAAAACAGAGCAACCACAAAAAAAAATGAGCGCCCTTAGGGTGCTGGAAAAGAGTGGTCGGAGCCGACCACTCTTTTCCAGCACCCTAAGGGCGCTCCCACACATCCAGAGTCCGAGGCCTCACCTGGGCAAGAAAGGAAAAAACAGAGCAACCACAAAAAAAATGAGCGCCCTTAGGGTGCTGGAAATGGGCATTTTCTGAAACTGTAACCCTAATTATTTCTTGTCAGCATTGTAGTCCAGCCGAGCAGCGCATATGAATTCTAAGGTTTAGTCCTTATCTGTGAACGTCCTTTTCGAGGTTGTTCCTAACCTTGCACCAAGTGACAATTTATAATATCAAAAACAACAGTAAATAATGAGTGGGATATCAAATACCTGACTCCCTTCGTCAATAGTGAAGTCCACCGATAGTTGGAGCTCGGACTCACACTTTGAGTGTGAAGGTGAAGTAACTTCTTGTTCGACAACTTGATTTTGTACAATCTCGACTGGAAGCTTCGCAAACTGGTTCGTTAACGACTTGACGGTACCGTCCAAGTTTGCAAGCCGCATTCTCTTAATCTCTGCATTTCTCATCCTAGCACGCCTAATCTGCTTTGAACTAGAGAATAGGGGCTTTCTCCTTCTCCTTCGCTTTGCGATCAAAGGTGTCACACCGTCTAATGGATACACAGCATGCATCTGAGATACTACCTCATTACCAAACTCAGCTCATCTTTCTGCAATCTGAGAGGACTTTTATGGTGTTTTACATCTTGTTTAAATCTCCACTACATTCCAATTTAATGGACCCCTTTAATGATTTACTTATAATAACGCATAATTGTTATTTTCATCCTTCAAATTGCGGCCGAGGGCAATCGACTTTACACCTAAACCTCTGATTCTAATTTGGATAGATATTTAATCGATCCAATAAATGACGTCGGTTGTGCCTAACTTCGGTTGCCACACATTCCACACAGCTACTTATGCGCTGACATACCTTCGATCACCCTTGCCCATGAATTTTACAGCTGCTATAATAATTTTAGCAAACATCCAATTATCCTACAATCCTCTTTCCTACAATCCTCCATGTCTTTTTCCCTTTGGAACCTCTACCTGTTCCCCTAGAAGAATTAACCCCTTGTCTACCCATTGTTTTCCGCAAGTTGTACGCCGTCCCGGACGACACTTGTATGTGAGCGTAGAGCGGAGAGCGGAGATTTGGAGAGCGGAGAGCGTAGAAGATATAATAATAGCAAACTTGAAATGCCAAAAAAAGACATTTGTAAATATAGACTGGAATATACCTGGAATATTCTTGAATCTGCCAAATATAGTAAAAAAAAGACCTATTTCCGTGGAGGGTAAAGGCCCGGAATTTGGAATGGTCTCATTAAGTTTGGAAACCGTGAGGTGGTTGAATTATTAAAACCAAGGATGATCACAAGAAAAAATCAATGAAAATTGATTTTCGGAGATTGGTATAATTGAAGAATGAGTCAATCAAAATACAAAGGAATCAAAATAATTAACTTCCTTTGTTTGGATTCATCACTTTTCTCTTTGTCTTATATGTGAGTCAACTCTATAGCTTGGACTTTAGCAATTATTGTGTGTGGCCGAATAGATTATATATTGGACTCTTACCCAACATCATTGTATATACACTTGCATACAATGGGTGATGAAAGAGATATGTTTGCTGGATTAGGATGGGAGAAGGAAATAAGGAGTCTAGCAGATCCTCATATTCCGGTTAATTTATCGCCGGAATTTTCGTTTGCTGCTGGAAATCGAAGTAGTGATGACTATGACCTGACTCCATTTTCGCAGTCTACACAAGCATGGAGGTGGAGGACGCGGGAGGAGCAAAAACAACGCGAGCAAAAAGAAAAGAGGCAAGAAGATGTGCCGGAGAAGGACGCTGATTTGGATGAAGACAAATCGAACGAGACGGAGGAGGAGGTGAAGGTTATAGGGGAATCTTCGAAGTCTCTTTCATTTCGCGAACGGATGAGGGGAATGACGCCGCATCATCTTCCGCTAAAGGAACGAATGAAAGATAAGACAGTTTCTTATATGGATTTGCTTCGACCGGGTCCACCTCCCTCGGATTCATCCAAGAAATATGCAAAACGGAAATAGAGTTGATAGACATAGGAAGCATTGTAATCATACCTTTAGTATATCAATAAATTATTGCAATTGGTTTCGGCGGTGACGGTTCTTGGAAAGGAGGGATCTGGAAGAGATAAGAGTACCCAAAATGTAGTGAACCATGAAAGGGACATGGTTGAAAGAGGTGTGTCCAAATTCGATGACTCGAATTTGGCCACACCTCTTTCAACCATGCTCCTTTCATAGTTCACTACATTTTGTGTACTCTATGCGGAGTAGAGCTACAGATGAAGAGTCACTTCAATGCGCTGGAGGCCGAAGAGAAACGTCATGTATCTTAAATTGTTGATGCTTGAATGTGTATCCAGATAATTTAGGCAGTCTTGTAAATATATATTTTCTGCCTAAGCTGGTAGGAAGCATTGTAATACACAATTTTGAAGTAAATAAAAATAATCATTGAGATTATACCTTTATTATATCAATCAATTATTGCTTCACAAGATGTCCAGAAATGGACACAAATATCATAGCCTAATGTAGTGCTAGGCTGAGAGGAATTCTAGGAAGTTGAATGTGTCAAGAGACCTCCCTCCATGATGAGTTTGACCTCATTGAAGCTAAATGTCGGGGCGTGTATGAACAAATTTACATCCGCATCCAAATTAGAAACCTTGACGTAGATGTAATACAGATGCTTACAATTCATATAAGAATTCCGTTTGCGGCCGAACTTGGAAATCATATCCAAGAAGTATGGGCAGTTGCATTCTGGAAGAGAACTCACTGTGACTTGGTAGATGGGTGGCTGCGGTTCTGACTTGGACTGCAGTGTGATAATGCAACCAAATCCCGGTTGAGGGATCATAGTTAACTTGAGAACAGTAGCATGCATAGCTTCAGCAGATGCCACCATCTGCCTCTGCTTTGCGGAAGGAGCGCTACTGGATCGCCGAACAAGTTTGGACAATCTTGTCGTAGGGATGGCGTCGGGGTTTTCTGGAACACGGATTCGAGACATATCCAGCGGGGTCGCAGAGTTGGTGAAGAGTCGAGACGGTGTGATGCGCTCCTTTGGTGGGAGTTGAAAACCTGCGTTCTCAAGCGCGAAGATCTCCGAGCGGGTGAGGTTGGTACCAATCTTCACGGGCCAGATTGGGGGGATAGGAGGCTTCTGGTCATTAGCAGAGAACGGCATGACCCATTTCCGACGAGGGCCCTTGACGCAACGCTCGATGTCGTCTGGGCAAAAGACAAAGTCTGTGCGCTTCATAGATTGGAGTTTGTAATGATGCCACATACCGGTGTAGGTGGGCGCAGGGACGCTCTTGTTATTGGTGACGATTCTTGCGGTGCATTTTTTTTTCGTGCCCGCATGATTAGCCCAACAAGACTTTCCAGAGGTATAGGGTATGCGGGCAATATGCCAAAGAGAGACATCTACTTTGGTTTCTTGCACTGCGGTGACACGCTGGAAACCAAGTCCTGCAGGTGAAGGCACTTGAACCTCTTGTACAGAGGGGGAAGACTCCTCAATGATAGTAGGCAGTGTTTCAGGTTGAGAGCGAGTGACTCGCTTAGCAGGGGGAGGGCGAGAGAAGTTCACTGTATCGGGACGGTGGGTCTCGCCATCATCACCAATTGGAGTGTCGGGTCTTTGCTTCTGCGATCCAAACACCTCGGCGCCCTCAAGGTGGGGATCGCGAGTGCAAAACTCTTCCCCACCGGGCATTTCAAGCAAGACCTTCTGCAACACTGTCGGGTCGCCAGTACGCTGAGCTCGACGTTGAGCACCTCTCAGCTTTAGTTCTTCTTTGCTTGGACCATCACCGCCACTTCCACCTTTAAGGAATTGGTAGTATGCCACAACCTGTAAGAAGGCGCGAATGTAGTCGTCAACCGTAGCCACGTATAAATCTCCACCCTTGTTGCCGGAGGCTTGAAGCCACTTGTTGTGGACAGACTCCGCAAGATTGCAGGACGGCATCTCGGCCAACTGGTCTTGGGTTAAAACCTTTTCCTGAATGGACAAATCAAGTATTAATATAAATGTACACAGAGAGGAAAACGAAGCCAAGAAAAACCAATAATGAATTATGACGGAGATGTACCAATTCCATGAAACCACCCCATTGAAGGTAGCGGAAGTGCCAGAAAGCAAGCCAGAGCTGAAGATGCTTGAGACCGTCTTCACTTGTACAATTGGATGAAGCCCACCAAGCTTTGATAGCTAGGTACCTAGTCTCCGCCTCTTGCATAGATGAGGCATTTCGATATTGAAGGCAAAGGTGTCTATGTTGGTCTTGCAACTCATGCTTTATATACGATTTCGTATGTTTCTCGAGCGATTGTTTCCAATGAAAAAAACAAGTGCGCTCACGACCCTCCATTGGAACTTTGGGATCTCCAGAACCATACACAGTGCGAACAGCGTTCCAATTGGCTTGGGCATTGTCGGCCATGAAGCCTATAAAGTTTGGATGTGGGATACCGTGGCGGGCCATGACGTGGTTGAGGTTCTGCCAGAAGAGAACTTGGGCATCCTTATCCTCCGATTGGAAATCACAGCATGAAATGGTCATGACCCGTTGATAAGTCCCATCGTATACATGAGCGGCCATGGTGGTCCACCCTTTGACCCGCTTCACGTGATCGGACATCATCCACGCATTCTCGAGGTCCCCCCCCGGTTGCATCCGACGAACCAAATCCACACCACTTCCAGGACCAACCTCGGACATCTTGAAGACGAACACCTTGTCTGTATCGTCACCTTGTCCTGGGAATTGGTTGCGTTGGACGTAAGCCCAATTGCTAACGCCCCGGAGCTTTGCGATGCCATCCATAACCCCGAACCTCCTCAAATATTTGAAGGAGGTAACCTTAGAGCGAAGGTTAGGGGAATTTAACTCTCTACAACTTTCGAACACAGGTTCGAGCTCTTTCAAGGAGAGGAGACGTTGCGTGACATTATCGCCAGAAAGAAGGAACTCACCAACAATGTCCTTGCTGGCTTCAAGCACGATCTTGCTGTGAGTGGCTTGAGGCATACGCTCAACATGCTCCTCGATAAGTGCATTGATACGCTTCCGACTGTCTCTGCAGTCTCCAACCTTCACTGGGTGTTGATGAGTACCGATATGAATGCAGGCTCTTTGAGAAGACTCCTTCCCATGGACGTAGAAGATTTTGGCATCGCACAGAGCAATGCATTTGGGGGGTTGTTTGCAGATCCTGCAGACAAGAGTAGATCGGGATGGCACAATGCCAGAGAGAGGGAAAGGATCTTTAGTGAAACCCTCAAATTCCGTGTCATTAACCTTAGAGGTACGATGGGCGCGTTGAAGGTAATCACAACTAGGGTTTTGGCATTGGAGGTGGCCAACACAGGCAGAGGAACGAAAAGCAAGGCCAACGTCGTTGGTAATGTTGGTGGTTTGAGTCTTGGTCCAAACATGGCCATCATATTGCTTGTCCATGCCGTCCAACGACTTGGCTCTCGATTGAGATGAAGAGAATTCAGCGGCAGGGAGGACAAATAACTGGGTCATTCTAGAGTGCACAAACTGATTTCTTAAGGGGGGCCAATATGATGATTTTGAGGCCCTCTCGGCCATTTCAGGTTCTGATAGGCTAAGTGTATGACTTGTGGGAAGAGGCCTCGGATCCGAGGCCTCATTCTAGAGTGCACAATCTGATTTCTTAAGGGGGGCTAATATGATGATTTTGAGGCCCCCTCGGCCATTTCAGGTTCTGATAGGCTAAGTGTATGACTTGTGGGAAGAGGCCTCGGATCCGAGGCCTCATTCTAGAGTGCACAAACTGATTTCTTAAGGGGGGCCAATATGATGATTTTGAGGCCCTCTCGGCCATTTCAGGTTCTGATAGGCTAAGTGTATGACTTGTGGGAAGAGGCCTCGGATCCGAGGCCTCATTCTAGAGGGCACAATCTGATTTCTTAAGGGGGGCTAATATGATGATTTTCAGGCCCCCTCGGCCATTTCAGGTTCTGATAGGCTAAGTGTATGACTTGTGGGAAGAGGCCTCGGATCCGAGGCCTCATTCTAGAGTGCACAAACTGATTTCTTAAGGGGGGCTAATATGATGATTTTGAGGCCCCCTCGGCCATTTCAGGTTCTTATAGGCTAAGTGTATGACTTGTGGGAAGAGGCCTCGGATCCGAGGCCTCATTCTAGAGTGCACAAACTGATTTCTTAAGGGGGGCCAATATGATGATTTTGAGGCCCTCTCGGCCATTTCAGGTTATGCTAGGGTATTTGTATGAATGTGGGAAGAGGCCTCGGATCCGAGGCCTCATTCTAGAGTGCACAATCTGATTTCTTAAGGGGGGCTAATATGATGATTTTGAGGCCCCCTCGGCCATTTCAGGTTCTTATAGGCTAAGTGTATGACTTGTGGGAAGAGGCCTCGGATCCGAGGCCTCATTCTAGAGTGCACAAACTGATTTCTTAAGGGGGGCCAATATGATGATTTTGAGGCCCTCTCGGCCATTCCAGGTTATGCTAGGGTATTTGTATGAATGTGGGAAGAGGCCTCGGATCCGAGGCCTCATTCTAGAGTGCACAAACTGATTTCTTAAGGGGGGCTAATATGATGATTTTGAGGCCCCCTCGGCCATTTCAGGTTCTTATAGGCTAAGTGTATGACTTGTGGGAAGAGGCCTCGGATCCGAGGCCTCATTCTAGAGTGCACAAACTGATTTCTTAAGGGGGGCCAATATGATGATTTTGAGGCCCTCTCGGCCATTTCAGGTTCTGATAGGCTAAGTGTATGACTTGTGGGAAGAGGCCTCGGATCCGAGGCCTCATTCTAGAGTGCACAATCTGATTTCTTAAGGGGGGCTAATATGATGATTTTGAGGCCCCCTCGGCCATTTCAGGTTCTGATAGGCTAAGTGTATGACTTTTGGGAAGAGGCCTCGGATCCGAGGCCTCATTCTAGAATGCACAAACTGATTTCTTAAGGGGGCTAATATGATGATTTTGAGGCCCCCTCGGCCATTTCAGGTTCTTATAGGCTAAGTGTATGACTTGTGGGAAGAGGCCTCGGATCCGAGGCCTCATTCTAGAGTGCACAAACTGATTTCTTAAGGGGGGCCAATATGATGATTTTGAGGCCCCCTCGGCCATTTCAGGTTCTGATAGGCTAAGTGTATGACTTGTGGGAAGAGGCCTCGGATCCGAGGCCTCATTCTAGAGTGCACAATCTGATTTCTTAAGGGGGGCTAATATGATGATTTTGAGGCCCCCTCGGCCATTTCAGGTTCTGATAGGCTAAGTGTATGACTTGTGGGAAGAGGCCTCGGATCCGAGGCCTCATTCTAGAGTGCACAAACTGATTTCTTAAGGGGGCCAATATGATGATTTTGAGGCCCTCTCGGCCATTTCAGGTTCTGATAGGCTAAGTGTATGACTTGTGGGAAGAGGCCTCGGATCCGAGGCCTCATTCTAGAGTGCACAAACTGATTTCTTAAGGGGGGCTAATATGATGATTTTGAGGCCCCCTCGGCCATTTCAGGTTATGCTAGGGTATTTGTATGAATGTGGGAAGAGGCCTCGGATCCGAGGCCTCATTCTAGAGTGCACAAACTGATTTCTTAAGGGGGGCTAATATGATGATTTTGAGGCCCTCTCGGCCATTTCAGGTTCTGATAGGCTAAGTGTATGACTTGTGGGAAGAGGCCTCGGATCCGAGGCCTCATTCTAGAGTGCACAATCTGATTTCTTAAGGGGGGCCAATATGATGATTTTGAGGCCCTCTCGGCCATTTCAGGTTCTGATAGGCTAAGTGTATGACTTGTGGGAAGAGGCCTCGGATCCGAGGCCTCATTCTAGAGTGCACAAACTGATTTCTTAAGGGGGGCCAATATGATGATTTTGAGGCCCTCTCGGCCATTTCAGGTTCTGATAGGCTAAGTGTATGACTTGTGGGAAGAGGCCTCGGATCCGAGGCCTCATTCTAGAGTGCACAAACTGATTTCTTAAGGGGGGCTAATATGATGATTTTGAGGCCCTCTCGGCCATTTCAGGTTCTGATAGGCTAAGTGTATGACTTGTGGGAAGAGGCCTCGGATCCGAGGCCTCATTCTGGAGTGCACAATCTGATTTCTTAAGGGGGGCCAATATGATGATTTTGAGGCCCTCTCGGCCATTTCAGGTTCTTATAGGCTAAGTGTATGACTTGTGGGAAGAGGCCTCGGATCCGAGGCCTCATTCTAGAGTGCACAAACTGATTTCTTAAGGGGGGCCAATATGATGATTTTGAGGCCCTCTCGGCCATTTCAGGTTCTGATAGGCTAAGTGTACGACTTGTGGGAAGAGGCCTCGCATCCGAGGCCTCATTCTAGAGTGCACAAACTGATTTCTTAAGGGGGGCCAATATGATGATTTTGAGGCCCTCTCGTCCATTTCAGGTTCTGATAGACTAAGTGTATGACTTGTGGGAAGAGGCCTCGGATCCGAGGCCTCATTCTAGAGTGCACAATCTGATTTCTTAAGGGGGGCTAATATGATGATTTTGAGGCCCCCTCGGCCATTTCAGGTTCTGATAGGCTAAGTGTATGACTTGTGGGAAGAGGCCTCGGATCCGAGGCCTCATTCTAGAGTGCACAAACTGATTTCTTAAGGGGGCCAATATGATGATTTTGAGGCCCTCTCGGCCATTTCAGGTTATGATAGGCTAAGTGTATGACTTGTGGGAAGAGGCCTCGGATCCGAGGCCTCATTCTAGAGTGCACAAACTGATTTCTTAAGGGGGGCTAATATGATGATTTTGAGGCCCCCTCGGCCATTTCAGGTTATGCTAGGGTATTTGTATGAATGTGGGAAGAGGCCTCGGATCCGAGGCCTCATTCTAGAGTGCACAAACTGATTTCTTAAGGGGGGCTAATATGATGATTTTGAGGCCCTCTCGGCCATTTCAGGTTCTGATAGGCTAAGTGTATGACTTGTGGGAAGAGGCCTCGGATCCGAGGCCTCATTCTAGAGTGCACAATCTGATTTCTTAAGGGGGGCCAATATGATGATTTTGAGGCCCTCTCGGCCATTTCAGGTTCTGATAGGCTAAGTGTATGACTTGTGGGAAGAGGCCTCGGATCCGAGGCCTCATTCTAGAGTGCACAAACTGATTTCTTAAGGGGGGCCAATATGATGATTTTGAGGCCCTCTCGGCCATTTCAGGTTCTGATAGGCTAAGTGTATGACTTGTGGGAAGAGGCCTCGGATCCGAGGCCTCATTCTAGAGTGCACAAACTGATTTCTTAAGGGGGGCTAATATGATGATTTTGAGGCCCTCTCGGCCATTTCAGGTTCTGATAGGCTAAGTGTATGACTTGTGGGAAGAGGCCTCGGATCCGAGGCCTCATTCTGGAGTGCACAATCTGATTTCTTAAGGGGGGCCAATATGATGATTTTGAGGCCCTCTCGGCCATTTCAGGTTCTTATAGGCTAAGTGTATGACTTGTGGGAAGAGGCCTCGGATCCGAGGCCTCATTCTAGAGTGCACAAACTGATTTCTTAAGGGGGGCCAATATGATGATTTTGAGGCCCTCTCGGCCATTTCAGGTTCTGATAGGCTAAGTGTATGACTTGTGGGAAGAGGCCTCGGATCCGAGGCCTCATTCTAGAGTGCACAATCTGATTTCTTAAGGGGGGCTAATATGATGATTTTGAGGCCCCCTCGGCCATTTCAGGTTCTGATAGGCTAAGTGTATGACTTGTGGGAAGAGGCCTCGGATCCGAGGCCTCATTCTAGAGTGCACAAACTGATTTCTTAAGGGGGGCCAATATGATGATTTTGAGGCCCTCTCGGCCATTTCAGGTTCTGATAGGCTAAGTGTATGACTTGTGGGAAGAGGCCTCGGATCCGAGGCCTCATTCTAGAGGGCACAATCTGATTTCTTAAGGGGGGCTAATATGATGATTTTGAGGCCCCCTCGGCCATTTCAGGTTATGCTAGGATATTTGTATGAGTTGTGGGAAGAGGCCTCGGATCCGAGGCCTCATTCTAGAGTGCACAATCTGATTTCTTAAGGGGGGCTAATATGATGATTTTGAGGCCCTCTCGGCCATTTCAGGTTCTGATAGGCTAAGTGTATGACTTGTGGGAAGAGGCCTCGGATCCGAGGCCTCATTCTAGAGTGCACAAACTGATTTCTTAAGGGGGGCTAATATGATGATTTTCAGGCCCCCTCGGCCATTTTAGGTTATGCTAGGGTATTTGTATGAATGTGGGAAGAGGCCTCGGATCCGAGGCCTCATTCTAGAGTGCACAAACTGATTTCTTAAGGGGGGCCAATATGATGATTTTGAGGCCCCCTCGGCCATTTCAGGTTCTTATAGGCTAAGTGTATGACTTGTGGGAAGAGGCCTCGGATCCGAGGCCTCATTCTAGAGTGCACAAACTGATTTCTTAAGGGGGGCCAATATGATGATTTTGAGGCCCTCTCGGCCATTTCAGGTTCTGATAGGCTAAGTGTATGGCTTGTAGGAAGAGGCCTCGGATCCGAGGCCTCATTCTAGAGGGCACAATCTGATTTCTTAAGGGGGGCTAATATGATGATTTTGAGGCCCCCTCGGCCATTTCAGGTTCTGATAGGCTAAGTGTATGACTTGTGGGAAGAGGCCTCGGATCCGAGGCCTCATTCTAGAGTGCACAAACTGATTTCTTAAGGGGGGCCAATATGATGATTTTGAGGCCCTCTCGGCCATTTCAGGTTCTGATAGGCTAAGTGTACGACTTGTGGGAAGAGGCCTCGCATCCGAGGCCTCATTCTAGAGTGCACAAACTGATTTCTTAAGGGGGGCCAATATGATGATTTTGAGGCCCTCTCGTCCATTTCAGGTTCTTATAGGCTAAGTGTATGAGTTGTGGGAAGAGGCCTCGGATCCGAGGCCTCATTCTAGAATGCACAAACTGATTTCTTAAGGGGGCTAATATGATGATTTTGAGGCCCCCTCGGCCATTTCAGGTTCTGATAGGCTAAGTGTATGACTTGTGGGAAGAGGCCTCGGATCCGAGGCCTCATTCTAGAGTGCACAAACTGATTTCTTAAGGGGGGCCAATATGATGATTTTGAGGCCCCCTCGGCCATTTCAGGTTCTGATAGGCTAAGTGTATGACTTGTGGGAAGAGGCCTCGGATCCGAGGCCTCATTCTAGAGTGCACAATCTGATTTCTTAAGGGGGGCTAATATGATGATTTTGAGGCCCCCTCGGCCATTTCAGGTTCTGATAGGCTAAGTGTATGACTTGTGGGAAGAGGCCTCGGATCCGAGGCCTCATTCTAGAGTGCACAAACTGATTTCTTAAGGGGGCCAATATGATGATTTTGAGGCCCTCTCGGCCATTTCAGGTTCTGATAGGCTAAGTGTATGACTTGTGGGAAGAGGCCTCGGATCCGAGGCCTCATTCTAGAGTGCACAAACTGATTTCTTAAGGGGGGCTAATATGATGATTTTGAGGCCCCCTCGGCCATTTCAGGTTATGCTAGGGTATTTGTATGAATGTGGGAAGAGGCCTCGGATCCGAGGCCTCATTCTAGAGTGCACAAACTGATTTCTTAAGGGGGGCTAATATGATGATTTTGAGGCCCTCTCGGCCATTTCAGGTTCTGATAGGCTAAGTGTATGACTTGTGGGAAGAGGCCTCGGATCCGAGGCCTCATTCTAGAGTGCACAATCTGATTTCTTAAGGGGGGCCAATATGATGATTTTGAGGCCCCCTCGGCCATTTCAGGTTCTGATAGGCTAAGTGTATGACTTGTGGGAAGAGGCCTCGGATCCGAGGCCTCATTCTAGAGTGCACAATCTGATTTCTTAAGGGGGGCTAATATGATGATTTTGAGGCCCCCTCGGCCATTTCAGGTTCTGATAGGCTAAGTGTATGACTTGTGGGAAGAGGCCTCGGATCCGAGGCCTCATTCTAGAGTGCACAAACTGATTTCTTAAGGGGGCCAATATGATGATTTTGAGGCCCTCTCGGCCATTTCAGGTTCTGATAGGCTAAGTGTATGACTTGTGGGAAGAGGCCTCGGATCCGAGGCCTCATTCTAGAGTGCACAAACTGATTTCTTAAGGGGGGCTAATATGATGATTTTGAGGCCCCCTCGGCCATTTCAGGTTATGCTAGGGTATTTGTATGAATGTGGGAAGAGGCCTCGGATCCGAGGCCTCATTCTAGAGTGCACAAACTGATTTCTTAAGGGGGGCCAATATGATGATTTTGAGGCCCTCTCGTCCATTTCAGGTTCTTATAGGCTAAGTGTATGAGTTGTGGGAAGAGGCCTCGGATCCGAGGCCTCATTCTAGAATGCACAAACTGATTTCTTAAGGGGGCTAATATGATGATTTTGAGGCCCCCTCGGCCATTTCAGGTTCTGATAGGCTAAGTGTATGACTTGTGGGAAGAGGCCTCGGATCCGAGGCCTCATTCTAGAGTGCACAAACTGATTTCTTAAGGGGGGCCAATATGATGATTTTGAGGCCCCCTCGGCCATTTCAGGTTCTGATAGGCTAAGTGTATGACTTGTGGGAAGAGGCCTCGGATCCGAGGCCTCATTCTAGAGTGCACAATCTGATTTCTTAAGGGGGGCTAATATGATGATTTTGAGGCCCCCTCGGCCATTTCAGGTTCTGATAGGCTAAGTGTATGACTTGTGGGAAGAGGCCTCGGATCCGAGGCCTCATTCTAGAGTGCACAAACTGATTTCTTAAGGGGGCCAATATGATGATTTTGAGGCCCTCTCGGCCATTTCAGGTTCTGATAGGCTAAGTGTATGACTTGTGGGAAGAGGCCTCGGATCCGAGGCCTCATTCTAGAGTGCACAAACTGATTTCTTAAGGGGGGCTAATATGATGATTTTGAGGCCCCCTCGGCCATTTCAGGTTATGCTAGGGTATTTGTATGAATGTGGGAAGAGGCCTCGGATCCGAGGCCTCATTCTAGAGTGCACAAACTGATTTCTTAAGGGGGGCTAATATGATGATTTTGAGGCCCTCTCGGCCATTTCAGGTTCTGATAGGCTAAGTGTATGACTTGTGGGAAGAGGCCTCGGATCCGAGGCCTCATTCTAGAGTGCACAATCTGATTTCTTAAGGGGGGCCAATATGATGATTTTGAGGCCCTCTCGGCCATTTCAGGTTCTGATAGGCTAAGTGTATGACTTGTGGGAAGAGGCCTCGGATCCGAGGCCTCATTCTAGAGTGCACAAACTGATTTCTTAAGGGGGGCCAATATGATGATTTTGAGGCCCTCTCGGCCATTTCAGGTTCTGATAGGCTAAGTGTATGACTTGTGGGAAGAGGCCTCGGATCCGAGGCCTCATTCTAGAGTGCACAAACTGATTTCTTAAGGGGGGCTAATATGATGATTTTGAGGCCCTCTCGGCCATTTCAGGTTCTGATAGGCTAAGTGTATGACTTGTGGGAAGAGGCCTCGGATCCGAGGCCTCATTCTGGAGTGCACAATCTGATTTCTTAAGGGGGGCCAATATGATGATTTTGAGGCCCTCTCGGCCATTTCAGGTTCTTATAGGCTAAGTGTATGACTTGTGGGAAGAGGCCTCGGATCCGAGGCCTCATTCTAGAGTGCACAAACTGATTTCTTAAGGGGGGCCAATATGATGATTTTGAGGCCCTCTCGGCCATTTCAGGTTCTGATAGGCTAAGTGTACGACTTGTGGGAAGAGGCCTCGCATCCGAGGCCTCATTCTAGAGTGCACAAACTGATTTCTTAAGGGGGGCCAATATGATGATTTTGAGGCCCTCTCGTCCATTTCAGGTTCTGATAGACTAAGTGTATGACTTGTGGGAAGAGGCCTCGGATCCGAGGCCTCATTCTAGAGTGCACAATCTGATTTCTTAAGGGGGGCTAATATGATGATTTTGAGGCCCCCTCGGCCATTTCAGGTTCTGATAGGCTAAGTGTATGACTTGTGGGAAGAGGCCTCGGATCCGAGGCCTCATTCTAGAGTGCACAAACTGATTTCTTAAGGGGGGCTAATATGATGATTTTGAGGCCCCCTCGGCCATTTCAGGTTATGCTAGGGTATTTGTATGAATGTGGGAAGAGGCCTCGGATCCGAGGCCTCATTCTAGAGTGCACAAACTGATTTCTTAAGGGGGGCTAATATGATGATTTTGAGGCCCTCTCGGCCATTTCAGGTTCTGATAGGCTAAGTGTATGACTTGTGGGAAGAGGCCTCGGATCCGAGGCCTCATTCTAGAGTGCACAATCTGATTTCTTAAGGGGGGCCAATATGATGATTTTGAGGCCCTCTCGGCCATTTCAGGTTCTTATAGGCTAAGTGTATGACTTGTGGGAAGAGGCCTCGGATCCGAGGCCTCATTCTAGAGTGCACAAACTGATTTCTTAAGGGGGGCCAATATGATGATTTTGAGGCCCTCTCGGCCATTTCAGGTTCTGATAGGCTAAGTGTATGACTTGTGGGAAGAGGCCTCGGATCCGAGGCCTCATTCTAGAGTGCACAATCTGATTTCTTAAGGGGGGCTAATATGATGATTTTGAGGCCCCCTCGGCCATTTGAGGTTCTGATAGGCTAAGTGTATGACTTGTGGGAAGAGGCCTCGGATCCGAGGCCTCATTCTAGAGTGCACAAACTGATTTCTTAAGGGGGGCCAATATGATGATTTTGAGGCCCTCTCGGCCATTTCAGGTTCTGATAGGCTAAGTGTATGACTTGTGGGAAGAGGCCTCGGATCCGAGGCCTCATTCTAGAGGGCACAATCTGATTTCTTAAGGGGGGCTAATATGATGATTTTGAGGCCCCCTCGGCCATTTCAGGTTATGCTAGGATATTTGTATGAGTTGTGGGAAGAGGCCTCGGATCCGAGGCCTCATTCTACAGTGCACAATCTGATTTCTTAAGGGGGGCTAATATGATGATTTTGAGGCCCTCTCGGCCATTTCAGGTTCTGATAGGCTAAGTGTATGACTTGTGGGAAGAGGCCTCGGATCCGAGGCCTCATTCTAGAGTGCACAAACTGATTTCTTAAGGGGGGCTAATATGATGATTTTCAGGCCCCCTCGGCCATTTTAGGTTATGCTAGGGTATTTGTATGAATGTGGGAAGAGGCCTCGGATCCGAGGCCTCATTCTAGAGTGCACAAACTGATTTCTTAAGGGGGGCCAATATGATGATTTTGAGGCCCCCTCGGCCATTTCAGGTTCTTATAGGCTAAGTGTATGACTTGTGGGAAGAGGCCTCGGATCCGAGGCCTCATTCTAGAGTGCACAAACTGATTTCTTAAGGGGGGCCAATATGATGATTTTGAGGCCCTCTCGGCCATTTCAGGTTCTGATAGGCTAAGTGTATGGCTTGTAGGAAGAGGCCTCGGATCCGAGGCCTCATTCTAGAGGGCACAATCTGATTTCTTAAGGGGGGCTAATATGATGATTTTGAGGCCCCCTCGGCCATTTCAGGTTCTGATAGGCTAAGTGTATGACTTGTGGGAAGAGGCCTCGGATCCGAGGCCTCATTCTAGAGTGCACAAACTGATTTCTTAAGGGGGGCCAATATGATGATTTTGAGGCCCTCTCGGCCATTTCAGGTTCTGATAGGCTAAGTGTACGACTTGTGGGAAGAGGCCTCGCATCCGAGGCCTCATTCTAGAGTGCACAAACTGATTTCTTAAGGGGGGCCAATATGATGATTTTGAGGCCCTCTCGTCCATTTCAGGTTCTTATAGGCTAAGTGTATGAGTTGTGGGAAGAGGCCTCGGATCCGAGGCCTCATTCTAGAGTGCACAATCTGATTTCTTAAGGGGGGCTAATATGATGATTTTGAGGCCCCCTCGGCCATTTCAGGTTCTGATAGGCTAAGTGTATGACTTGTGGGAAGAGGCCTCGGATCCGAGGCCTCATTCTAGAGTGCACAATCTGATTTCTTAAGGGGGGCCAATATGATGATTTTGAGGCCCTCTCGGCCATTTCAGGTTATGCTAGGGTATTTGTATGAATGTGGGAAGAGGCCTCGGATCCGAGGCCTCATTCTAGAGTGCACAAACTGATTTCTTAAGGGGGGCCAATATGATGATTTTGAGGCCCTCTCGGCGATTTCAGGTTCTTATAGGCTAAGTGTATGAGTTGTGGGAAGAGGCCTCGGATCCGAGGCCTCATTCTAGAGTGCACAATCTGATTTCTTAAAGGGGGCTAATATGATGATTTTGAGGCCCCCTCGGCCATTTCAGGTTATGCTAGGGTATTTGTATGAGTTGTGGGAAGAGGCCTCGGATCCGAGGCCTCATTCTAGAGTGCACAAACTGATTTCTTAACGGGGGCTAATATGATGATTTTGAGGCCCTCTCGGCCATTTCAGGTTATGCTAGGGTATTTGTATGAGTTGTGGGAAGAGGCCTCGGATCCGAGGCCTCATTCTAGAGTGCACAAACTGATTTCATATTTTCGAGTCTATGGTGTTTGGAAGGAGGTTTGGGTTTTTGTTTTTTTATGGTCACTAAAATATTGACCTTGCTTTTTGAAATTCTCATTCTCTTCATGTTCTTAGGAAATGGACTCTTCACAAGGCGCTCAATCGCAACCCGAATTTGGAGAGGATGTTGTTGTTGAGGCTCCGTTGGTTGAAGTTGAAGCCGTCCAGGTGGATGTTTTTAATTCAGAAGGCGAAATGCAAGTAGAGGTAAGTTGGATGGTTGTTGAGTGATGTGTTTAGCAAATTTCTTGTGTTCAAGCATTCTTAGCATTCATTTCTTGTTTGTGATTTTGTTAGGCTCTCCCAATGAGTGACGATGCCGTGCAAGCTGTTTCCGACACCGATCCTGTTGTGTGTGAACTTGAGCTTCGGAAATCACAAAAGGAAGATTCCGTTGGTGTTATCCAACGCCTCCGGATTAAGCCAACGGGTAAGTCCCGTTTATCCATTCCTTTGTGCCGCTTGAGAGCCCTCCCTCTTGTCCGTCCTATCAGTGAGGTTGAGGTGCAGCGCTTGGAATGTGAGTTTGTAATGGGATACCGAGAGGGTGATCGAGTTCTTTACGTTTCTATTTTCAACGATGTTCCCGTGGACCTTCCCATTCCCCCTGGCATCATGGCCTCTTGGAGCCCCCTTTGGCAAGAGGCCTCCGCAGAATTTGATACCAAGCTCAAGCTGGATCCGGATCTCGCACATTTCGCGGGGAAGATGTTCTTCGTTTGGGAAGGCAATCATCGTCTCACTGCTTGGTGGAGGCATGTCAATAACCACCACCCCGATGAAAAGAGTTGGCATATCTCGGTGGACTGCATAATTGTTGACCCTAGAGGCTACACTGGTGTATTCCTCAATGCCATGAGCGACATTAATTGGTAAACTCACTCACTTATTCATTCATTTTGCATTTTTTATTCAATTTTTTTGCATTATTTTCAGTGCAACTTCCTCACATACTTTGTCTCAGGTCAACCGAGCATGATTATGTCAAAGCAAATATTCCGGCCAAGCTTCTTCGAATCCGCACTTTTGGAAGGTTAGAATTGTCCACCTTCGAGGATCTCATATCGCCAGCTGACTACAAAGCATGCGAGAAAATAAAGGAGAGTCGCCCAACTTGGTACACCTTGACGGCTGATGTGTTCGTTAAGTTTCTTTACAAGGTATGGTTTTGTGCATTCAATCATTTATAGCTTCCAACATAGACAATCTCCTTTAATATAAACTCACCAAGTTCTATCTCGCAGAGAGACATTTCAGCTCAAGCAGACATTGCAGTGAGGCATTACCGTGAGACGACACCAGTTGCAGAGAGATCAGCCACTGAGATTTGGAATGTTATGACCAAAGCCCAAGAGAGAACAATTAAGAGTATTCGGGCCCGTTCTTTTGAGAAGTACATATCCGTTGCACACCCTGACAATGGAGATGATTTCTTTCATGAGGTACTGTCTTCATCTCAAATCACTCTAGAATCCAACTCATCCCATTCAAGCATTGACTCTCTTTATCTCAAATCATTTTTTCTTCGTGCACAGATTGACCGCCATTTTAATGAGTTCTCGTCGACGGACATGACAATTGAAAAATTACAAAAAATTGTCACATGTCCGGTCGAAGCTTCGTTCAAAGCTAAGTGGCTTCATTGGTGGAACGCCCCTCTTCCTGAAAGGTTAGATAACAAGTTCCCCGTCGACAAGCCTTTGAGGGAGAGGGCTTTGGACGACTGGCTACACAAGGCGTCCTTTTGGGCTCAGGTAAATCCCTTTCTCGGCCTTCTTTGATTTCATTTTCCTTTATTGGAGTTATCTCGTATCTAATCATCTCCCTCTGCAGTTGGAGAAGGAAGTCGCGGTTGAAATTGAGACCTTAGAGGAAAGCCTCTCCGTGGACATTGATTGGGACGCATCAGAAACTATCCTTCGCCCTCGTGAATACGTTGATCACTGGCGGATTATCCTTTGGGACAAGGCCTTCAAGCCTTACCTCGGCGATAAACCTAACATCGGCTTTGCCAAAGGTGATAACCTCTTGGAGTTCGAGGAGGGGTCACTCGCTGTCAAGCGTGTGGCGTATCGGTAATATATCTATCATCTTCTCGCACCTATCCTTATTCTCATTTCTTGCTCTTTTTCTTGTTTTTCTTACTTTCTTGTTTTGTCATGTAGGTATATTATGAGAGAGTTGGTTGAGAAAAATGCATTGGCCTCGTCTTCCTTGCCGGAGTACCTCTCGGACTGGGTGAATGTTTATTCTAGCCTTTGTGTGTACACGTCGGCGCAAACAAGCAAGTTCTCCGAATTGCACTTGCAGGGTGGTGGATGGTACTTGGATTGTGCTGCAGGATTCGTCCCCGGGGAAGAGAAGGCTTTGTTTGCTAGCCTAGTGGGTAGTGCTCCGGATGATAACATTCTCAGCTTGGACGAGCCTGATATCGTTGAGCTTCCCCCTCCTCCTCCTAAGGCACCAAGAGGAAAGGGCAAAGCAAAGAAGTCTGCCACTCAAGCATCTTCCCAAGTTCTCACTCGGTCAGCTTCCAAGACCCCGGTTGAGCCACCCACTCTCCCACACAGTCCATCTTTCGCTCCATCCGTTGCTCCCTCTCTTGCTCCCTCTCTTACTCCATCTGCATTTCGTCCACAACCTCTTGACACTCCATCTCACAGTGGCACTTCTCTGCTCTCTTTGCCTCGCAAGAGGAAAGCGGCGCATGAGTTTAGGATGGGTCCACATGCTCTCCCAGAGTTGTGTTTGCCACGCGAACACAACCTGGTAAAACTTTTTAAATTGAACCTCATGTTGTTTTCGCAGAGCCGCCACGTCACCTCAACAATTTCCAAGAGGATTTTGCGGTCGGAGTTGGCGGAGTTGTCTTTGCGTAATTTGGCTAGGCTTAGAGATGAATTAGAAAGTTGTTATGGTGCAACGGAGTTTTATGGCATGTTTTTTGGATCTTTTTACCCATATTGGACATGCCCCGCAGATAGGGTGTAGATGGCCCTAAACTAGACTATATAGCTACTTGAACTAACTACACATTTTTGTAAGTCTTCATGTTGGATACATTTTGTTGACCAATAAATTATTTTTTGTGTATGGTATTTTGATTTTCATTTGTTGATGTTAGCCCTAATCAAATATATTACATTTTAAACATATACTAAAAGATGTTTAATAACAAATGCAATCTTCCACGCCTATAGGATCCATTGGTTTCTCAAACAATTCTAAGTTATACTGTCCACGGGAATGGGGTTCCTTTCCAAAAAATGTAATTGAAAATATCTCTAATTCCACGGAAATAGGTACTGCTTCTCCTAAAATTACCTAACAAAATCTAAATTTTCCGCTCTCCAATCTCTGCTCTCCGCTCTCCGCTCTCTGCTCTACGCTCACATACTTGAGTTTCCCACGCCGTCCCTGAGCTCTCTCTTGATTCTAACCTTTGCCTTCTCTCTATACGCCTCTGTTTTTCAATAGTCCTCCTCAATTCTCGATCTGCTCTCGCTCTCGTCCGAGTGTTCATCTCTAACCATATTGAAGCAAACAAATGTTATATATCATTGTCAAGTCTGTCATAATTAACATCTATGCGCCATCATTATGTTCCTATTATCTTGGATTTAGATAATTAACCTGCAGTTTCTTTAATTATTCCTCGATTTATATAGCCATAACTTGACGAGACTCTTCCAAATAAACTTTCCTATTCTCGCTTCGCCATAAAGGTTAATGCTCTACCTTTGCCCATTTCAAGCCTCGACTAAAAAAGAAACACTTTCCTTTAGGGTGTCCCTTACATCCACTAAATGGTTCACGTGGTCTTGTGTATTTTTAAGTTCGTCAGTCGGCATCCAGCCTCATTGTTTGGTATTGATATATCTAGTTTGGATTGGCATATGATCATGACTAACTTAAGTAAATGCTGTAGTGCATTTTCAATTTTTATTCACATTTCTATAATGAATCGGCTTATTATTCCACTACTAATCCAAGTCTCCGCCGTCATTCATAGATTCCATCTTGCCATGGCCTTCTAATCACAACACTATATACACCTCCCCACTTTGTGGTTTCCTTAAGTCCATTGCCCATTTGGCCACTACCTGCTGTGAACTCGCATTCACAATCCTTCTACAATGGCCACCATCTGAGCACTGCACCATTCCATCCCGCTTATGATCCCTCTAGGAGATGATGGTCTAGCCAAAGTCACAGAGTCGTTCCTTAGTTTGAGGTTTAGATTCCACCCATCCTCAATTCATGTCGAAGAAGAGGTCTTTGATGCTAACGGTGACTTGAGTCACACTGTCCTTCAGATATCGTTTCGCAATGACGATGGCAGAGTTTGGTTCTTGATCCCTAGAACGTACAAGGCCATAGGCGTCACCGAGTCGGATATGGCCACCACAACTGTGTTGCTAACACCAGGTGTGTCCCTCACGTCCACCACGCATGTTCCTCTTCTGGCGACGGTCAAGAAGGAGCCCGGCATCGAAGAGGTTACCTTGCTCAGTGACTCTGATGATGATCTGCCACCTGCCTCTAACATTACCCCACCTCCATCGCAGTATCAGCCCTTCATCAATCCTCTCAGGATTCCACACTCGCCTACTGTAAGTCAACCATCTACTTCCAGACCCCCAGTTCACCCAGGTGTGTCTATAGATCGTCCCAGTGTTGTCCACCACTTGAAGTTGCTTGCAACCCGACCAGGGTCCAAGAACATCCTCAAGAGTATTGATTATGAAGCTGTTAGGCATGAGAAGGTTGAGTTCCTCCCTTCTGTTTTTGACGGCGACGTCATCTTTGAGTTCCCTCCTCTGGGAGCTGATGCTCCCCATTCCCATGCTAGACTCATGTTCGGAATGGACAAGCGTTTCGACGGTCATGTTTGGTGCAGGACAAAGACTTCTAATATTACCAATGATCTCGGCTTGACCTTCCGGTTTTCATGTTGTATTGGCCATCTCCGTTGTGATAACGAGGGCTGTGATTACCTCAACCGCCCCAATCGGGCCACTGACGTCAACGAGACCGAATGGGAAGGCTGTACCGCCTCACCCTTCTCCGCAGGAGCTGATCCCCCAGCTGGGTCATCTCTCGTTTGTAAGGTCTGTAAGACACCACCCTACTGTCTTGATACTTGCCATGCTAAGATGTACTATGTTCTTGGCAAAGGTGACATGACCCGTGCATGCATCCATATGGGTCATCACCATCACCCCGTTTCGCAAGGTGTCTGTAGAGAGTCTAAGGTCGAAATTCATGATCTCATTGGTAGAAAAGTTGAGAGGACTCCCACCGCCACCAACTCTGCGATTGCCTTGGCTGCAAGTAAAGAGTTCATGGCCAAGTATCTTCTACGCACGGGATCTGATCCCAATAAAGTTATGGACCTGGAGTCCATGAAGTTTGTCATGGACAGGTACCAACACCTCAGCACCCCGAGTATTCGAAACACAGTCACTTCCTTCAAGCGCATTGGGCGAGGGGGAATCATTGATAGCATCACCGGACTGAGAGGTCATAGCAGTTGGCCCTATGTGCAAGAAAACAAATTCCCAGGCCAGGGAAAGCTGTTGGAGAAAGTCTATGTGTTCAAAATGTCCGAGGTGGGCCCTGGGTCTGGAGTTGACCTTGTCAAGAGAATGCAACCACACGGTGATTTGCAGGATGCTTGGGTCATGTTTGACCATGTCAAGCGTGTCAAGGGGTGGACAACCATGGCTTGCCATGTCTATGACTCGGCCTACTGCCGGGTTATGACTATTGCAGTATGTGATATGCAGTCTGAGGATGTCACGGCGCAAAGCCTTCTTTGGCATGGGCTCAATGAAGTTATGCATAGACATGGCATTGCTAAAGTTAACTTCAAAGGGTTCATGGCAGACAGTGCACAAGCAAATTGGAATGCAGTTAGGATTATCTATGGCAGTGGTGATCCCAAGGTTCCTATGGAGTCTCGCGAGAGGACATGTCTATTGCATTGGACAGTGTCTATGGAGTGCCACTGTGAGCCCAAAAGGGTGCCCACATTTAGTCTTAGACCCTTGAAACGTTAGTTGATGCACTTTGAAGTAGCATGTTACTTCACAAAAATATAAAAAGAGTGAAATGTTAGTCTTAGAAGTACCATGTGGTAAGAGGCTAGGATGTGAGTTGTTATTGTGTTTTTACCTTCGGAAGGATTTGAGTGAATGAGGATAGGTAAGGAGAACTTGGATTGAGTAGTTAGTGAGTAGGCTAGTACAAATGGATGGAGACAACCAAAGTGACTCAAGAGGCAAGTGCATTCGAATTGGGATGAATGGAGGATCACATGGAGCGCACAAGTGGACCACCTCATCATGGCCACTTAATGGGGAAGGTCCAAGGAAGAATGCAAGGTGGAGGATAAGCAAATTCTCAAAGCACCAATCAAATCACGAGTTAAGCATCGTGGTTTGAATTAAGTGGTGAGCAACGATTTGGGAAAGTAAGGGGAGAAAGTTATGGCGGCGGAAAGCGAAGGAGGCTAAGTTTGGGTTGAAGCATCCCAAGTTTGGTAAAGTGTGGTAGGTAGAAAGCCAAGGCTAGTTAAATGTTCGAATTAGGATCCTTGTTGATCATTTGAGGGAGGAAGGCTTAGAAGATAGGATTGGCGCCTACTAAGTAGGAGGAAATCTCAAGGGCTTATCGTGAGCCTTGAGGGTGCTCACCCCCTCAAGCTTACTATATAATCCCTCATTCTTCCCTCACTCATCCTCTCTTTCCTTTGTGCTCCAAGGCACCCCACGAGTTATAAGTGTGGGTGTGGGAAGCCATATTGGAGCACATGTGTGTGCTTAGTTTTTAGTTTGAGAGCCAAGGCTTGTTAGCCTTGAAGAGGGCTTGACCTCTTGGTAGAATTAGTGTTGACGTGAAGGATTTTAAAGTTAATTCATGATTCCAATTTGTGGTACTTAAAGTTCATGTTTTGAATACACGTGGTTGCAAGTTCCATGTTTAAGAGTTGAGCACTTGAGGTTGTGATGAGTGCAAAAATATACTTGTGTGGATTAGTTAGTCTTAGTGAAGTTAGGAAATTCTCTCTCCCCCTCTCCTCTCTAGGATTTTAGGATTTTAGGATTAGAGAAGAATTGTGTGATTAGAAAGGGGTTGTTAGTAGAATTAGGAAAATTAGGTAGGAAGATTAGTTAAGGGCTTGAATAATTAGTGAGGTAGTTGGGGATTACAACTACAAAGTTGTGGGTTCATGAAGGAGCTGGGTTTATGAAGGAGCTGGGTTCATGAAGGAGCTGGGTTTATGAAGGAGCTGGGTTTGTTTAGTTAGAAAGTAAAAGAGCTGGGTTTATGAAGGACCTGGGTTTGTTTAGTTAGAAGCTAAGGAGCTGGGTTCATGAAGGAGCTGGGTTTATGAAGGAGCTGGGTTTATTTAGTTAGAAGCTAAGGAGTTGGGTTCATGAAGGAGTTGGGTTTATGAAGGAGTTAAATCCAAGACCACTTGAAGGGTGAACCTTGCACTATGGACTCATCCAAGTCCAAATCCAATACCGCGGAGGAATGTGAGCCCAAACCCACTACTCGGACTACGGACGCTTAAGGGTGGGGGGTTTGGCCTCACATAATTGGTGCGTCCGCCGGGAGCGAAGCGGAAGGTAGTTACAAGACTTGGAGGCGACTAGGAGACTTGGAGGCAACTAGGAAAAATTGGAGACACAAACTTGAGAGAAGGGAAGGAGCACCCGAAACTCGGTAAGTATTCTGTCTTTGGGTTACATTTGAATTCATTGTATTTCAACTATTCCTTGGAATGAATTGCATTGTCAATTACGCAAATTCATTTTTGAGGAAGGAGCGCGGCGAAGGTACGTCCTCAACCTTTTTGGGGATTTGCTAAGAACTTAAAAGGAACCTATAACCGAGTAGCTCATTAAAACATTAGAGGGTAAATTCACCTTAGGACATTGAACTTTGACACTCACCTCGGGGTGAGTCTCAAAGTTTTGGGAGTTGTCATTTCATGCTCTAGATTAAATTAATATTTCACAAAGTTTATGGTGTTGTTACATTGAGTCACGATTGAGGGGAGTGCTAACTCACAGGGGGATGCGATTGCTCAAGGTATGTTTATTTCTTCAAAGTGAACTCATTAACTAATTAAGGAATGCCTTTTGTACTCGTGATTGTTGTTATCCGTTGTAGAGGGTAATTCCCGAATTGTGGATGGTGTGAGAAGTTGAAGGGTGAAGCCTCGACTTTTAACATAATCTACTCGGAAGGTCACCCCCTCACAATCGGTATTGTGGTGAGTGTTGATTTGCGGGAAGGTGCGGAGGTGATGCTCCGACTTAACCAAAAAATTAACATGAACATGCCTATCCCCTATTGGGATTCTTTCACCTAAATGGGCTTGCAGGTTCTTTTCCTCACCTCCTAAAAAAATTATAACCACACCAAGACAAGTGAAAATATTAAGAGGGGAATTGCTAGGATTATGTGTGGTCAAGTGAGGGTCGATCGATTCTTATGGAATGCAAGGTAGGACTCGCTCACAAAAACCAAGTTTGATAGTAGGACTAGAGAAATCTACTCGAAAGAGGCGGTCCTCTAAAATCAGTGATAGATTAGAACAAGATAATGTTAGAATAGAGAGTTGTTTGAACGTCGAACCTAGGACTAGGTCAATTCTAGACACCTTAGAACTTGGAGCTCAACTTGAAGAGGAGATCACTCCCTCCAAATTGAGTGGTGAAACTTCTTCGGAAAATTACACACTTAGAGAAGAATTCCCGGTAGAAGTTGATAGGGGATTGTTGAATAGTTCACCGGTCACCATGGCCGAGGAACGGGGGATGGATCCACCACCCATACCCCCAATTCCGCCCATACCTCCTATACCTCCAATAGACCCATTGGTTAGGCCAAGAGGCCTACCAATTGTGGTTCCACAAAATTTAGCGGCGATGGATATGCCATCTCATCTCCCTAAATTTTATGGGACCAAGGATGAGGACCCCTCTCGGCACATGGAACGGTATATCGAACGGTTGGCTAGCTTCCTCATAACCGACCCGGGTTATTGGTTAGTGTGGTTTCCTACCACTCTAGAGGGGGAAGCCTATGAATGGTATCGGGATCATGCCGAGGGACATTTTAGGGGATGGGAACAATTACAAAGGGAGTTTCTTAACGAATTTAGGCCGGAAGTGGGTCAAAGTACCGCATTAAGGGCATTGTCGTCATTGAAGCAAGGAAGGGAGGAAGAAATTTCGGCTTACATTAGGAGGTTTGATTTAGTGTGCACTAGATTTGTGGGTACCATGCTCAACGACGACACGCTAAAGCAATTTTTCATTCAAGGGTTTTTTAAGTCCGGAACTATTAGGGGTGTTCTAGAAAGGAATCCCTTGACCTTGGCGGATGCCAAGCGTGCGGCTAGAGATATTGAAAACTTGGATAAAGATCACGAAAGGCTATGGAGAAGGGAGGATGAATTGATCCCACAATTCATCCCCATACGCCCTAGGGTGGTAGCGGTAGAACCCGCTAAGTATGAGAACCAAATTCCATATGCCATTGTGGACACCGGCCCCCGACCTTTAGCGGTTAGGGAACCGGCACCTCTTTTGGCACTACCGGCCCCTAGAACGGATCCACACTTGGAGGAGGTTGAGAGAAGACTAGGTGCTAGCCAACTAGGATTCCAAGAGGCTATGATAAAACAAATGCAAAGCCTCACGGATCAAATGTCATTAATGATCCGGAGTCAACAACCGGGGCCTCCACCCCCGGTTGAGTCGGGTAGGCATTCTTCCGGATTATGGTGTGTCCAATGTGGCCAACCGGGCCACACGCGTCAATTTTGTAGAAGTGGACAAAACCGTGACCAAAGAGGAAACGGTAACCCACCTCAACAAAATCAACGAGGTCAAGCGCCACCTCACTATGGAAATGGAAGCAATAGAGGACCACAACCTAGAGGGCAAGGTGGCCAAAATTTAGAGAAGAAGGAATTTCATCCCTTTTGTGGAAGGTGGCACGCTCAAGGACAATGTTGGTCCGAAGGTCAAGAGTTTAATTGTAGCAATTGTGGAGGAAGTCATCCCTCGGATACGTGTCGCCAACCGGACAAAATAATTAATGTCCCTTACCCGGTGGCTAATCCACAACAACAAGCAAGGGATAATATGCGAGGTGCTAGGCCACAAGGAGTACCGGCCAATGAACTTAGGCCACCTAACTTATACTATGACCATAGTAATGCTAGGCAAACTTTTCATCCACCGGCGGGCTTGCAAACTACAACCGGTTACATTCCAATACAAAATAGACAAGGAGTTCCACCTAATGGTAGTAACGGGAGACAAGCGCCTCCAACGGATCCGGGACCATCTAACTCCCAAGATGTTAGGTTCATGGATGGAGTGTTGGAGGCCACATGTGATGACATGCTTCCTCTCCCAACGAGAATTGGAGAGGAGCAAAGTCAATGGCCTCCTCACACCAATGCTATTACATATGAGTTAGTGAAGGGTAAGGGTGTGGTTGAAGAAGCACCTGCACTAGCGGTAACTACTAGGGCTAGGAGAGGGGATGCCCCGTTGGAGGTAGGAATAGGAGAGCAAGGAAATTACTCTTCGGATGAAGAGATTAATCTCTCCGAGTTGGATAGGGTAGCTAGAAGAGCTACTAAGGATGTGGAGAGGGAAAATATAATTTTACAAGATAGGGAGAGGACTAATGCGGTACATGACTTGGATAATAGCGATGTGGGTGAATGGGAAGGACCGGGGGTTCCCGTAGACGAATTCGACGTAGTGGGTAATTCTAAGGTGGAAAGATCTACCGGGTACGACTTGTGGGCGGACCTTAGTACACTCAAGGCGGATATTACTTTCGGCCAACTATTGGAAATTTCACCCACGGCAAGGAAAACATTAAAGGAGGGAATGCCGGTACACAAGAGGATGAGGAAGGTGAAAGCTAAAATAGCCGCTAGGATCCAATCACAAGGTGGAAGAGACGTGAAAGCTATAGAAATAGAAGTTGTTATAGTAGATAAGGTGGTTCCTAATGTGCTAGTCGACGGAGGGAGTAGTCTAAATATACTACCGGAGGATACTATGAAAAAATTGGGACTTGGACTCACGGGGCCTTCACCTTTGGTCATAAATATGGCAAATCAAAGTTCGACTACGCCTTTGGGGATGATCAAGGATTGTAGAATGACTACGGGAGGCGAGGAGTACTTGGTCACCTTCCATGTCATTAAAATGCACTCCAACAAGGACACCTTCCCCATTTTGCTAGGTAGGCCTTGGTTGCGGATGGCGAATGCTATGGTCAATTGGGGTGGACCTAAACCATCCATCACTTATGGTCCGGAGGGTAATAGGGTCATAGTGTCCATTGGTTCATTAGAAGGATGGATGAAGAAGGAGATGTATTTGCCATTGGAGAAGGAAATTGATGACTTAAACGAGAATGAGATTGGCAAGGCATTGGTGGGAGTCGTCCATCCCGAAGGTCAAAGGGTTGTTATAGATTCGGGCTCGGGAAGTCTAGGTCCTAATTTTTACAATTATGGGGATAATGGGGATTATGCCCAATGGCTAAGGGAGTACCCCGAGTCCGAGGTTGATGTAATGGTTACATTTCACCAAGTAGGCTTAGGGAGTGAATTTCCTAGTGTTAGTTTAGGAGAGGGCTCATTGTTGGAGCCATGTGAGGTGCTCACCGAGGAAGAGTGGGTTAGCGGTGGGTTAACACCTTGGGTAGATGACGTGGAAGAGGGTGAGGTTAGTTTAATTCATGTAGATGGGACTCAAGAGGAGGATGTGATTATTGAGTCATCGAAATTGGAGGAGCCTTTACATTTCAAGACCACGTCTACGGGGATAGTTGTAGGTCAAGATGTGAAAGATTACCCCAATGTGCCTTCCGATTGGTATCGGAACAAAGAGGAACAAGCACATGTGTCGGAAGCGGATTGGCGGTACGTGGATGTGAAATTAAAGAATGGAAAAACCCGACAAATGAAGATGGGTTCCAAATTGGGGGAGAAAGAGGTTAGGGAGTATAGCAATTTGGTGGATGAGTTTAGTGATACTTTTGCATGGTCCTACGATGAGCTTAAGGGAATTCCTAGGGAAATGGTAGAGCACCGGATTCCTTTAATTCCGGGGGCGAGGCCAATTAGACAAAAGGAGAGGAGGATGAATCCTCAATTGCAATTGTTGGTGAAAGCGGAATTGGAAAGGTTATTGAAGGCCGGGTTTATCAAGCCGGTGGAAATCACGGATTGGGTTTCTCCTATGGTCTTAGTAAAGAAAAAAAATGGGAAATTAAGGGTTTGTGTCGACTATAGGAAATTGAATTCGTGCACACAAAAGGATCACTTCCCCTTACCTTTTATCACCTTGTTGCTTGAGGAGGTTGGAGGTCATTCGCGATATACCTTTATGGATGGGTATACGGGTTATAATCAAATTTCCATAGCCCTCCAAGATATCCATAAAACGGCTTTTACTACACCTTGGGGTACTTTTGTGTGGGTAGTGATGCCATTTGGGTTATGTAATGCCCCGGCTACTTTCCAACGATTAGTAATGTATATCTTCACCGACTTGTTGTTCAAATCCATGACCGTCTTTGTGGACGATTTTAGCACACAAAGTAATGTGGACGATCACCTACATTGTGTTAGGGAGGCATTGGTTAGGTGTAGGAAGATGAGGTTAGCATTGAACCCGGATAAGACATTTTTGGGAGTGAATAAGGGAGTGTTGTTGGGTTATGTTGTTAGTGAGAAAGGTAGAGAACCCGATCCGGATAAGATTGCGGCCATAAGCGACTTGGCAACTCCAACCAATTCCAAGGGGATCTCTAAGTTGTTAGGACATGTGGGATGGTACCGGGAACTTATTCCTAATTTTTCAAAGATAGCGGTGCCCATTACCCATTTGCTCAAAAAGGATGTCAAATTCGAGTGGACGGATGCTTGTCAAAAAGCCTTTGAGGAATTGCGGGATAGGTTGAGCACCTATCCGGTGTTGATACCACCCAATTGGGGTAAACCTTTTCACGTCTATTGTGATGCTAGTAATGTGGCAATAGGGAGTGCGCTTTGTCAAGCAACGGGAGAAAAAGAGAAGGATCAACCTATAGCTTATGCGAGTAAGCAATTGACCCCCGCCGAAAGAAACTACTCTACAACGGAGAGGGAGTGCCTAGCCATGGTGTTTTCCGTTAAAAAGTTTAGGCATTACCTCATGTGCAACCCGGTTGTATTTTTTGTTGACCACATGGCTATCAAGTATCTAGTTAACAAGGCGGAGTTAAGTGGTAGGTTAGCTAGGTGGGTTTTGTTATTAGAAGAATTCGACTACACGGTGGAATATAAACCGGGTCGTATGCATTTACAAGCGGACCACTTGTCTAGGTTGTCGGAGGAGATAGGAAAAAATCCGGTAAATGATATGTTAGTAGATGATAGCCTCTTTGTGGTCACTTCTACACCGGAGTGGTATGCGGGCATAGTGGAATTTCTAACAACCCACAAGTTGCCCAAAGAGTGGACAAAAGAAGAGAGAAGGAAGGTGAGGGTAAATAGTAGGCAATTTGTTGTAGTGGGCCATAGGTTGTTTAGAAGGGGGTCCGATGGTATTTTACGACGATGCGTGTCAAAAACGGAGGTTGAAGCGATTTTAATCGCTTGCCACGATAGCGCTTGCGGCGGTCACTTCTCGGGTCAACTCACCGGGCAAAAAATACTTAGAGCGGGCTACTTTTGGCCTACACTATTTAAGGACGCCCATGACTATGTAAGGAAATGCGACGCTTGCCAACGGTATGCCCGAAACGACCTAGAATGGAGATGCCTTTACATGTATCATTACCCTTAATTCCTTTCGAAAAATGGGGCATCGACTATGTGGGTGAGGTCCATCCCCAATCTTCAAAAGGAATGAAATATATTGTGGTGGCAACCGAGTACCTCACCAAGTGGACGGAAGCCAAAGCGGTGAAGACCGACACGGCGGAACACGCGGCAACATTTATGTACGAAAACATAATTTCGCGGTTCGGGGTGCCGAAGATCCTAGTAAGCGATAGGGGTACTCACTTTTTGAATGACTTGATTCGAGAGATGACAGAGAAATTTAAAATTGATCACCGGAAGACTACTCCCTACCACCCACAAACCAAATGGACAAACGGAAAGGGTTAACGGAATTTTGGTGAGTATACTACGCAAGACGGTTATAGACTCGAAGCGGGATTGGGATACGAAACTAACGGCGGCACTTTGGGCATACCGTACAACCTATAAGGTAACTACGCGTGCTACACCATTTTCCTTAGTCTATGGTCTTGAAGCGACACTACCAATCGAATATGAAGTCGAGTCACTTAGGGTGGCCGTGAGTACGAGACTTACCGAAAGTCAATCCTTACGAAATCGACTAACCGATTTGGAAGCACTTGACGAAGGGAGGAGAATGGCGGCTCAACATATTGAGGCAATCCAAAGAAGGAGAAAGATTACTTTCGACAAACGACATAAGAGAAGGGCCCTAACACCGGGAATGATGGTCATGATTCAAGACGCACGAAAGCTTGAATTTCCGGCGAAATTCGATGCAATATGGTTAGGACCTTACCTTGTCTATGAGGTCTTTCCTAATAATTCAATTCAATTGGAAACGTTGAATGGTGAGCTCTTTCCTACCCGTACATCGGGAAGTAGATGTAAGGAGTACCGAGCTTGACTAGGCAACTTACCCTTGGAGCAAGAGATGTTTGGATTCATCCCCCGATGGTCGCCAATTATGTGAGCCCAAAAGGGTGCCCACATTTAGTCTTAGACCCTTGAAACGTTAGTTGATGCACTTTGAAGTAGCATGTTACTTCACAAAAATATAAAAAGAGTGAAATGTTAGTCTTAGAAGTACCATGTGGTAAGAGGCTAGGATGTGAGTTGTTATTGTGTTTTTACCTTCGGAAGGATTTGAGTGAATGAGGATAGGTAAGGAGAACTTGGATTGAGTAGTTAGTGAGTAGGCTAGTACAAATGGATGGAGACAACCAAAGTGACTCAAGAGGCAAGTGCATTCGAATTGGGATGAATGGAGGATCACATGGAGCGCACAAGTGGACCACCTCATCATGGCCACTTAATGGGGAAGGTCCAAGGAAGAATGCAAGGTGGAGGATAAGCAAATTCTCAAAGCACCAATCAAATCACGAGTTAAGCATCGTGGTTTGAATTAAGTGGTGAGCAACGATTTGGGAAAGTAAGGGGAGAAAGTTATGGCGGCGGAAAGCGAAGGAGGCTAAGTTTGGGTTGAAGCATCCCAAGTTTGGTAAAGTGTGGTAGGTAGAAAGCCAAGGCTAGTTAAATGTTCGAATTAGGATCCTTGTTGATCATTTGAGGGAGGAAGGCTTAGAAGATAGGATTGGCGCCTACTAAGTAGGAGGAAATCTCAAGGGCTTATCGTGAGCCTTGAGGGTGCTCACCCCCTCAAGCTTACTATATAATCCCTCATTCTTCCCTCACTCATCCTCTCTTTCCTTTGTGCTCCAAGGCACCCCACGAGTTATAAGTGTGGGTGTGGGAAGCCATATTGGAGCACATGTGTGTGCTTAGTTTTTAGTTTGAGAGCCAAGGCTTGTTAGCCTTGAAGAGGGCTTGACCTCTTGGTAGAATTAGTGTTGACGTGAAGGATTTTAAAGTTAATTCATGATTCCAATTTGTGGTACTTAAAGTTCATGTTTTGAATACACGTGGTTGCAAGTTCCATGTTTAAGAGTTGAGCACTTGAGGTTGTGATGAGTGCAAAAATATACTTGTGTGGATTAGTTAGTCTTAGTGAAGTTAGGAAATTCTCTCTCCCCCTCTCCTCTCTAGGATTTTAGGATTTTAGGATTAGAGAAGAATTGTGTGATTAGAAAGGGGTTGTTAGTAGAATTAGGAAAATTAGGTAGGAAGATTAGTTAAGGGCTTGAATAATTAGTGAGGTAGTTGGGGATTACAACTACAAAGTTGTGGGTTCATGAAGGAGCTGGGTTTATGAAGGAGCTGGGTTCATGAAGGAGCTGGGTTTATGAAGGAGCTGGGTTTGTTTAGTTAGAAAGTAAAAGAGCTGGGTTTATGAAGGACCTGGGTTTGTTTAGTTAGAAGCTAAGGAGCTGGGTTCATGAAGGAGCTGGGTTTATGAAGGAGCTGGGTTTATTTAGTTAGAAGCTAAGGAGTTGGGTTCATGAAGGAGTTGGGTTTATGAAGGAGTTAAATCCAAGACCACTTGAAGGGTGAACCTTGCACTATGGACTCATCCAAGTCCAAATCCAATACCGCGGAGGAATGTGAGCCCAAACCCACTACTCGGACTACGGACGCTTAAGGGTGGGGGGTTTGGCCTCACAGCCACACCGCCGCCCACATCAAGCCCGACCTCCAACAACAACACAAGTTGTTATGCAAGCAGTACAAAGATGCCAAGACTCCCGAGCAGTCCGAGTCCCATTATCTTGCCATCCGGGCTTGGTGGCTTTTCTCTGGAGCTGCATCCGAGGAAGGAATCAAGGACCTTGATACTTGGCTTGCATTCTGGCATTTTCGTTACCGTCAATGGGGTGGTTTCATGCAACTAGTGAGTACCCACCCACTTTCTATTTCGCTTTTTGGTGTCAACTTATTTTTTGGTTTTTTTTGGGTTTTTGGTGTCAGTTTAGGCTTTTAGCCTATTTTTGTGCAAAACGTACTCACTACATTTTATTGACTTCTCTCAGAATTTCACAGATTTTGAGTTGGCAGAGATGCCATCTTGCAACCTCTCTGAGACAGTCCATAACAAATGGCTTCAACAGTCTGGAAACCGTGGCTCTGATCTATATGTTGCGACCGTGGATGATTTCGTGAGGGCGTTCATGCAATGTACGAACTACTACGCCTACTTGAAGGATGATCGCTCTGGTACTGGCCCAGGAAAAGAAGAACTCCGCCTTCGTGCTGCACAACGATCCGGTGACGCCAAGAGAATTGTTGCAGCACTCGAGCACATGCCTGGAGCAGAGCATTGGTGCACCCGCAAACCCCAACTCGAAGGAGAGGAGGTCTTTGGCACCACAAAGCGCAAACTTGATATGCCCCCTGGTTCTGATCAGGATTCACATAGACCCGACAAGGTCAGCTTCTCTCATCCACGAGTGAGCACTAGGTCAACCAAGGCCCGTATTGATTCCGCCACACCATCAACCCTGCCCCTAACACAATCCCCCGAGAAATCGATTCCACAACGGGTCACCCACGTCAATAACATTCAAGAGACCCACTGCGATGTCTCCAAGTGGCACATTTCTAGACTACCCAAGACTTCCGCCAAGGCCTGCTTCGCCATGCAAGCTCGCACAAAGACCAAGTGCACCCAGAAAATCGTTCGGCATGGTAAAAATACTCCAGCTCCTACGTACACCGGCTATATACGCGACTACAAGAAGAACGAGGAATTCTTGACACAGTTCTTCTTCTGCAACGACGACATTGAGAGATGTGTCAAAGGCACTAGGAGGAAGTGGGTGCAGCACCGTCCGGATGTCCCGGATGTCTGGCCTGTCCTCATTGGGACAAACCTCACTTTCCAGGAGGTTCTGGCCCTTGAAGAAGGGGGATTCCAACTTCAGCATCGTCAAGATGTGTCACCCAGAAGACTCTTCAGCGACTCCTCCAATGTTGCCTCATCCATGGCCGAACTCCCTACCCCGGCCCAAGCCGATCAATACCCTACGCTCAGGTTTGAAAAGAAGATCCGACGCAGTAACAACGGACCATGCGTCCAACAACGCAACAAGTGGGAGTCAACCCTCAACGTCGACGGACAAATCACCTCCGTCACAATGATACCTCACCCAGGGATCGGGTGCATCATTCTCTTCCAGTCCCGAAAAAAGGCTAAGGTTGAAGAGTACCGTATCACTATCAGCACCTTCCCGTCGTGCACATGCCCGGATTTCGTGGAGATGTCAACAAGAGCACTTGGGAAGCGGCGCACTTGGGTAAACTGCAAGCACTTGTACTTCATCTTCCGTGTGACTTGCAACTTGGATCAATACCAAGAAACTTTCATCCATGCTCCGAGCCTTAGTTTCAATGAAGTGAAACACCTCCTCGAAAGTGGCATCATGAAGCATGTGGGACCTTAGCGTGGATACCTATAGGAGCTAGGCTGCCCCCCCTTATTTATAAGTTCTCGCTAAGTATTTCCTATTGCGTTGAGTATACCATAGTATGAGTGCACGTTTTCTAAAAATATCGCTGATATATCACACCTATCTTTATCTACATGATGTGAATTGTATTCGTTTCTAAATATCTATAAAGGTTTCTAAATATTTATGGGTCTCTTCTTCCAACGGTAGTTTTACATGTTATTGAACGGTACGAGTTTTGCTACTTTGCTTGAATGCTTGAATTTTTTGACTTAGAATTTTCTCTTACGTTGTGACCATAGCCTATGATTAAGCGGCTCTCACCATAATGTGGACAGTCAAAAGTTCCCTGGTTTAATTAGATCATGTCAACTAGTCTCTCTGAAAGGTACCCTAAAACCAAGTCTCTGTCCTTAAAGCCCTCAAAATTTGCACGGAAATAGGTCCAACGTTTTTACTAAAAAAAGAGGTCCCACGATTTTTTTATATTTATATTATCTAAATTTAGAAATTTTATTACTATAATTGGAAAGCGTTGACTTTTTTCTGCTCACCGTGAGCAAATTTTCTGCTCACCGCTCACCGCTCGCGTCCCACCGCTCACACGGTAGCGTCGTTGCTCAGCGACATCTCCCGGTTCTTCAACATGGGGAACAAGAAGAGGGCATACCAGACATCGTGGATTAGGAACATCATGGCCTCGAAGGAGGTGTGGAAGTTCTATGGCAGGCCTCCTAAGGAAAGGGAGAATGCCAAAGACAAGAACCCGAAATGGGAGGTGAGTATGGTTTGGGTCGATCGACCCAAACTCTGCCATTGTATTATGTCTTCGTGAGTTTTATAGTTTGGGTCGATCGACCCAAACCCTTGAAATGTTTTATCGTCTTTGTCAATTTTGTAGTTTGGGTCGATCGACCCAAACTGAAGTTGCAGTTGTTGTTTCATGACATGTTGTCTATTTCGTGTGCAGGACTTCAAATATCAAATGATCAATGAATTCTCCTCGATTGACAATGCTAGCCACAAGCAGAAAAAATACAACGAGTTGCGAGGAGAAATTTATCTGATCACAGCATCTGAAGCCGTTTGGAAGAAATGGAAGACGGTGTTCGAAAAGCATGAGACGGGGGATCTCATCGACCCCGAGACATGAATGCTTTTCAACGCAAGCGCGCGCTTCAAGCAAATGAAGCCTCTAATCAGAGAGTTCTTCCGATCCCTCCAAGGGCTTTCGGAAACGGAGATGGGAAAGGCGGCTTCCCATATCCTGCACGTGCAGCCGTCAGCAAAGAGGTGCTGGGTGCACCCGAAGATCGTCTTCTTCAAACCCAAGAGCTTCGTTCCTTCATGCTACACCATGAAGGAATGGACGGAGAACAGGAAAAAAAGACGATATTTGTGCAGGAGCTGCACAAGTTGGTGCCCGAGCGGAATATTTTCGTGGATGGCGAGGTCCACGAGGCGCACTGGAGAACATTCAAAGAAGAATACAAGTTCACCAGTGCGTCGATGGCGGCTTTGATCAGGGAAGCCGGAGAAGACTTCCTGAGGTCCAAGCTGGTGAACGGCGGGAAGAAGCGGGAGCTTCTTGAGCACACAACGCGGGCCTTCTCCAACTTCGTGAAGGAGAAAAGGATCGTAAGTTTTGAGGGGGACGCACATTTCAATCCCGTCACCCTCGAGCCGTTGAAAATCCAGGGCTGGCCTGGAGTTGAACCTAGGAAGGCAATAAGGACAAAAGCGAGGGATCACTTTCCTTTTGCCATGATAGACTTCAGGAACATTCCGGGGAGCTCATTCGAAGGCACCATGAGCACCCTGTTCCACGATCCTTTCATGGCAAAGTTCGTGGATTATGCCAGCCCCAAGCTCAGGGAGGTCGACATATGGCTGTGGATAGTGGAGGACAGGAGGGCGGAACAGGTATATGAGATTGTGCGAAAACTGCAGCCGGAGTATGCAGTTTCAAAATCTCACTACATTGCAGCATCAGCGGAGGGGGCGTACAGTACGATGAAGGACAAGAAAACCAGGGTCATCAACGTGTTGTGTTTGTACTTCATGTACAAAGCGGAGTTTCTCAAGGTACCGAACCACCCTATAACCCGGATGGAAAAGATATTCCAGGTTCCAGAAGGGTTGGGTGCCAGTAAATGCCTGTACGATGAGGCCAAATATGCCAACTATCCTTCGGATGAGCTGCGGATGGAGTTCTATCTAAGGATGATGAGGACACTGACGAGAAAAGGGGACTGCATCTTCAACGTCTTCGGGGGGTCCAAGCCAGTATATGCAGCCATGGTAAGTATCATTACATAGCTCCTGTGCAGTTTGGGTCGATCGACCCAAACTGAGAGTTGTTTTGGCTATGGTTTGGGTCGGTCGACTGAAACTGAGAGCTGGTTTGGTTTAGGTCGCTCGACCCAAAGTAGACATTGTATTAGTCATGGGGGTGCCTTGTTTTCGTTGCCTTCTCTTATTTTGCTCTCATGGTATTGGTGCGCCTGAAAACTGATAATGTGGGAATGTGCAGATGTTGGGGTTGAACATCTATTCCTACGTAGAAGACACGGATGTACCATTCTATAAGACCCAGAAATCGCTGGCGAAGAGGATGGACATCCTCGACTGGATACCAGGGAGCTACGGGGAGGAGATTGTTCAAGGCGGTGAAAGCCCGATCGATAGGGCGAGGCGCGTGAACCCTGAGGAGGTCGCCATGAGGGCTCCGGTTGTAGAACCCGAACCTCTGGTGCTGTTACATCCGGGCGAATCGTCTCGGGGGCCGGGCGACGAGGTGGAAGAGGAGGAGGAGGAAGAAGAAGAAGAGAAGGCGGAGGGGGAGGTGGAAGAAGGGGCAACCGGATTCACGCAAGAATCCCAGGCCCCCCAATGGAAGAAGGCCATGCGGGTGGCCACTCCGCAAAGTAGAATGGTGCCCGTGCTCACGGTGGATGATGCGCGGGACATGTACTCCCGGGATGCGACGGCCACGTTCAAGGAGAAGAGGAGGATGAAGGGGAAGAAACTTTACGGCGACTACGCAGTGGACGAAACAATCACCATAAGCAGCGAGGACGAGGACGACATGGAGCTCGCCAAACGGCTCAGGTCGGATCCTCCCTCCCCGAGAGCGTTCGCTGGCATGGTCAGGGTGAAACCCGAAGTCCTGACTGTGGAGGAAGCCAACGAGAAGATGCAGAGGGACGAGGAGCAACGCGTCCGGCTTCAGAAGGTTGCCGCTGAAGAACCTTCAATGCGGAACGAGGTCGCAGAGTTGAGGGCCCTCCTGTTGGATCAGGAGCGGCAAAAGGCGTTGGCCCAGCCTCCCTCTAGCGCAAACCTGATCTCTCAAGTCATACATGGGATGTGGGCGCAAGGATTGGTGGTGGCTCCCCCGGGAGCATTTCCACATTTGCCCCCCGGGTTCCCACCGCAGAGCATACCTCAGCAGCCCGTGCCGCAGTCATCTTTCAGCTTCCAGCACATGATGGGGCCCCACGTCCGACTTTACGCCCCAGTGTAGCAGAACGACGACCCCAACCTCTAGCGCGTGGCCGGATCCTCCAGGCCTTTGACCCCCCACCATTGCGGCCTCCCCTCGACATGCCCCCCTCACTAGCAAGACGACCCCCACATGTTTGGGTCGTCCGACCCAAACCCGCCAGAGCCTGTGGTGCGCCAGGACGAACCCCACGATGTAGGAGGGTTTGGGTCGGTCGACCCAAACCTCGACAATGCGCAGTCCCCTGCTGCCCAGCATGGTTGCGAAGACACAACCATGGTAGACGTTGAAGGCCCGCAAGGGCCTGGTGATACTTCTAATCCTAACCCAATCGATGAACACATGCATGATTCGCATGCGGAGGTTGGGTTAGGATAGGGGCCTCATGCTGAGCCTTTGTAGGAGCAGGTTCATGACGTCGTCGGAGATGGCGGAAGCGTCCACAACGTCCAGACATGACCAGGACGAGGTAATATACTGAGACCTCTAGTTTGGGTCATTCGACCCAAACTTCCTGGCCATTGTCTTGTTGCCGTGGTCGTGTCCCCCTAGCTAGAAGGAACTGCCCCACCCCCACCGCACCCCCCTACCTCCCCCCCCGCTCTCGTTCCTTTCATCCCCGACACGGCCCCCCTCCCCCGCGTGCGACGATTCTCGATATCTGGCGTCGCGCAATCAAATTTTGTAGATTTACATTAGGATAGTGTGAACGACTCGTTCAACGCGGCTCCCCCTCATTCAAATTGTACATAGAGATTTGTATAACAAATAAAATTATTCTTTTTGGTGCCCATATGCTTGCTCTCGTGTTCAAATGTATCTTGTGAGTTTTTCCCATTGTATGGTGTCGTTGCCACCTCTGGTTCAACTGTATCTTGTCTTTTGCACAAACAATTTCGATATGCTTGAAAATGGACATAGCATGACATAGCCTTCGCCGCCTTCTCTCGCTCGTCTCCACAGGGATCGGAGCGTAGCGTTGCGGCTCCCCGTTGATCCTCTCCCCGAAGCGTGGACGACAACGCGGCGGCCTCCCCGATTTTACCCGCGACAACCTTGCAGCCTAAGACCCGTTTCCTGGTGCTAGACCTCAACGGGATCCTTGTCCAATGCGTGCATTGCCCAAGGGCCCCCACAGTGCCTTTCTGCAAGCCCGAGGACACGAACTACGATGGCCCTCCCACGTACATCAAAAGCAAGCTCGTGTACCTCCAGCCGTGGCTTCGGCGCTTCTTTCAGGTCGCCCTAAAGAAATGGTGGGTGATCGTGTGGAGCTCCATGAAGTCCGAAAACATCCAAGCGGTCGTGGAGTTCATCTTCAAGGGCCTCGAACCCCCTTGCTTGGTCCTAGGACAGGAGTCGTGTAGGACTTTGACCACCCCCGAAGGCAGGGTTGTCAGGAAGCCCAACAACCCCGCTGTGAGTCAATACCTGAAGGTCTTGAAGCCAATCGTGTGGGACGTCCGTCCCTCAATGGTCGGCTGTCCCTACGACGTCCGCCCCACCCGCGACAACACGCTCATGGTGGACGACAGCGCGTCCAAAAACATTTTGAACCCGACCTCCAACTTCATAGTGTGCCCTATGTGGACGGTCGGGAAGGTCCAAGACCGCTTTTTGTTAGACCTCCTTAAATACTTGTAGGCGCTCACGGGGAACGGACTCCCTGTGCCCAACTTCGTATCTCGTAATCCAATAGGCGAGAGATACTTGGATCCGAGGGACTATTTGTACAGAGATTTGTACGCTCACGCGAAATATAATAAACTCATTTGAGATAGTACCTGGTGTGCCATTTGTGTGTGTGTGTGTGTGTATATATATGCCTTAAATGTACATGGATTTTCACATGCTCCCCCCCCCCTTTCCCTTAGGTTTTGTTTGGTTTTGTTTTGTTTGGCATCAGCGCTTGGAGCCCTCTATTGACATCGTCAGTGAGTCATACTTGGGAAGCTTCTTCTACGAGACCGTTTACGATGCCGCGTCCACCATCGACTACTCCAAGGAGCCTCTAGATGCCGGGGTCGTCGATAGCCCCCCGCCCAAGCAAATCTTCCGACAATCGCCATCTCCGTCACCGCTCAAGGGCATAGATCGCTACTGCGTCTGGGCGTCCCCCTCGCGGGAAGGCGGGAGTGTTACACCTCAACGGCGGCTATGTATGGACGCTCGGCCTGCAAAGAGTGGACCCCTCCCTATTCCTTTGCAGGACGCCTTGCCCCTCCTCGCCAACTCGGACGCGAGTGCCCGTCGTGCCAAGGTAAGCCCCCCTCCCCATAAATGCACCATGCATTACAATCATTCTATCCTTAAAAGACTGTGCGACATGTTTGGGTCTTTCTCCTCAAACTAACACATGTTTGCCGGTTCTTAATTGGTTGTAGGTTGCGTCCAGCCCCAAACCTCCGCGGTCCAATGCGTCCATTGAGCTGGAGCGTTACTACGCCATGTGCCGAAATGCCGGACAGTCAACGTCGTCGTATTCGAATTCCTCGTCTTATAATTCGGGCGGTCGACAGAATCCAAAATGTGTTATGGTGGGCCCGCATCCAAAACTCGGCTATAGTCGCGGGCCAAAGATTCTCAGAAATGTTGAGGCGATGCGAGCTAAACAAGCGGCAACAAAAGAAAAAGATGCGGTCTCCCAGCCTAGATAGGCCATCGTAGGCGTAGACATTGCATGTAGGCGGGATGATTTTAGGCCGCACTATCCAATTGATTTGTGCCATTAGTATGCTATTCAATTTCTCATGCCATACATTGTATATTCTACTTGCAATAATATAAGAGTTATGGGATTACCCCTTCAATATGGTCTAAGGTTTGGATTGCCCTACCTAAACCATCACAAATATGAGTTCTCATATCTTGTATGCAATATTATATTGGGTAGCATATTTCCCCTTCAATGTGATCTATGGTTTGGATTGCCCTACCTAAACCATATTCATACAAGCTCTCATATTTTGTTTGCATTAATATGAATGTTTTAAGATTTCCCCTTCAATTTGGTCTCAGGTTTGGATTGCCCACCCTAAACCATCACAAATATGAGTTATTAATGGGGTTCTTGGTATGAACACCTGCTTCAAAGTGTTCGCATCTTACAACTTTCTCCAATATGTGTTCCATTTATCCTTGTTCTTATTTCTGTGAATGTCTCAAAATGCCCCAAAAGTCTCAATTTAACGAATATAGTGTTACCACTGAATGTGCTGAGCTAAGTGGTTAAACTCATTGTCAATACACATCATTTCCGCAGGGGGGTCTAAAGGGGCATCTGGATCAGCTGATCGCATTCTCTCGAAGACTTCCCAACATGTAGGTGGGGGGGGAGAGCCTCCGTCCTGGCCTGACAAAAAAATTCAAATATATGTAAACAAGTGAATAATTGTGCAACAATTAATGGCGGGCTCACATGGTCCATACATTGGGAGCAGTCATGCAGATGTTGATGTAGGACAATGCAGTGCGTCGTGAACATTTATTGTACACACTCATATGAAATGTCTGTTGACATGAAAATGAAATGTGTGTAGGGTCTTACAATAACATTTACACATTCACATTGTTTCGAGTCTTCAAATAGTGTAAAATAACAAAAAATCGCCAGGGTGGATTGTTGAGTCGATTGGGGGTGGTGTAAGTGACCTTCATAGTTGGAGCCCCCTGTGGATGAGAATGGGAGTAAAATGTAATACACGAAATGTGTGGACCTATGCCACATCCAATAGATGCAAACGAGTGCATTATTCCTAACCCATATGTCTATGCTACATTGTAGTATATGGTATACAACTTTGGCGATGTCCCAGCCCATAATTGGGCAAGGGGGACACATGAACATCTCGCATATAAGAATTGATCATCAATTAAGTTAATATGTTAAGGGAGGCTAGCGGTGGCCCCGCCAGGTTGGGAGATAGGGGTACTTGCACGGTCAGCCAATCCAACACGCAAAAGCCGAAAGGTCCTTGAATTAGGTCCTTGCGCTTCGATAAGTGAAATTTGGTACTCCTGGGTGTCAGTGGGGTGGACGGTGGTCAATGTTTCACAGGGAGGTGTGGAATTTTTGAAAGCTCTTAAAAGCTTGACAAGTTCACACAAGGATGATGAATATTTCAACTAAGGTAAGTGGACATAAGAGTCAAGTTCCATGGGAGGGGGTGGCAAGCATTTTTGTATGCCCACAAATGCTCCCTCCCATTGCCAAAGGACATGAATGTGTTTACCAAACAAACTTCATCAAAAAGGACCAATATGACTGCCATAGATAGAAGGCACTAGATTGTTCAATCAAAGCTCCTAAAGGCTTGACAAGTTCACACAAGGACGATGAATATTTCAACTAAGGTAAGTGGACATAAGAGTCAAGTTCCATGGGAGGGGGTGGTACAATTGCTCCCTTCCATTGTGGACCCCCCCCCAATCCATGCCCTCACAAGCTCTCGGGGTGGATCCATGTCAGAGGGTGAGAGTGTGTAAATGTGCATTTTCTCATCATTTTTTCCCATTCATATGGCAAGGTCCATGACCTTTTCATTTACCTTTATGGCCACCTTATGACTCACTCTCAATAGCCTTTGAAAATTCATAATAATTCAAAACTACTTCCAAAACTTTATGAGATTGATCCTAGCTCCTTCGTATACATTTGTGAGCGCTCAGAAATTTCGACCTCGCAAATCCGAGTAGTGTAAGGTAGCATACAAAAAAAAGTAATCAAGGCCGGCCCATCTACCTTATTCGACGTGTGTTTCAACAAGACCTATCAGCTTCATTTAGTAGATGTAAACCTCTCGTACAACATAGGAAAGACAAGGGTGTCACTCTAGCAACACAACAGCCATATCTAGCCATGTGCATATGCCACTAACAAACCAAGCTGGCTACGATATAACTACAATGAGTTCTTTAAATTCCTTGGAGCTTCCTAATTTTGAGGCCAATCATTAGTCCACTTGAATGATGCTGCATGACCTTCGAGTTCATGTGAATTTCACTCCACACGCGATACTTACAAGTACTATATCAGGAATTCAATGTAGATACATCTCAATCCACTCGAGTTCAATGGCTGGCACCAAAACTTAGAGCTCACAAGATTTTCAAATTCAAGGAGTGCCACAAAAAGCAGCAAATGCTTAACATCCAAGGATCATGCAATAACTTCTTCATTAAATTGAGAGTGACATACATATGAAGCAATAGTGAGTGATTGAATGAATGAATGAATGAATGAATGAATGAATGAGAACGTCGACAACATGAGTATGCTTCGCAAGATTGAGAATCTTTTCAGCTTTAACAATCATGACATCAAACACACAAAAGTTAGTTAAATACTTAATAACAATCAGATTATACATATTAACACAGGCTTGCAAGTATAAATTATCCTGGCAAATTGATGCCTTTAAACTTCAGTTTTACAGATTTCACGGTTTCTTTTGCACGTGCCCGTAACCGCCTCGAAACACGAAACAACAAAAATTTGCCCAATGTAATCACACAAACTAGAGTACCTAGTGTAACTGTAACGATCATGTTCACCTCAAATTTCGGCAATGGAGGTAGGATCGCGAAGCCTGCACTCGCAAACGCACTGAGCACAAAAAGGATGGAAAGTATGAACGTCACACTCGCCCATTTGAGCGAGAAGCGCACGGATTCCACCGACTGGCCAATGTACGAGTCTTGGATAGGGAAGGCGGCATCCGCACCCGCGATGATGGTCGAGATCGCGCAGAAGAACGAGAGCGAGTTGAACACCATGAACGACAAGATGCTTTGGTGGCCTTCGATTGCCACAAATTGCTCATACGTGTTTGGAGGTGCCGGATACGGTTGTGGAAATTGGTAGTTGGGCGTGAATCCAAGAGGCGGTTGCAACCATCCTGCAAATGTCACACTCGCAATAAGTGCAGCCCCTACAAGGATCGCGTTTGCTGCGTCGACGTAAACTTGCCGGTCTCGATACAAATAGTCCACACTCTCCTTGACGTCTGGGACAGTCAATAAACTCTTCTCGATGTCCTTGTAGTTGTTTTTTATGGCGTACTCGAGGGCGTGTACCCGAAATGGTCCTCTTGATGTGCCCGGACACGCCGCCGCACCTATAAAATTTGGGGTTCCATATAAATGAGACCAAGTTGAATATAAATCCATATGAAAAATTGCTTAGAACTATGTAGTTGAATTATACTCCCACTCATAAGATAAGGCACGGAGGGGAGCTATCTATAGACACGATATTAGACAGTGAGGAGTGAATAAAAAGATCCTCTCCACCTTTAGGGTACTTGGTGTTGGTTGACCTCTCCAATAGCTCATGTAAGTCCAATGGTTCATGCCTCAAATACAACCCTAACCTAGAACTTTACTATGTTATTACGTAAGGCTCCACGTAAATAAGACCGAGTTCATTATAAGTCCATGTGAGAAACTACATAGAACTCTATAGTTGAAGTGCACACTCATAAGATTAGGCATGGAGGGGAGCTATGTATAACAAGGAGATTAAGTAGTGAAGAGCAAATATAAAGATCCTCTCCACCTTCGGGTGCTTGGTGTTTGATCAATCTCTCCAATAGCTCATGTAGGGATGGTTCATGCCTTAGATAGAACCTCAATCCATAACTTGACAACAATATTATGTGAGGTTCCATGTAGATGGGAGTAAACTAACTAAAGGAGATTAAGAATCCAATGCATATAGGAAACTACATAGATCCATGACACTAAGCTAACTCCACTATCATAATAAGGCATGGGGGAAACTTGTTGTAGACGAGGAGAGACAAAAAGTAAGAAGTGGATAAACATATCATGTCCACCTTTAGAATATTGAGTGTTGACTAAATCTCTCCAATAGCACATGGAGGGGTGATCGGTTCATGTAGCCCTAGATAAAACTCTAGGCTAAAAACTATACAATGGTATATATTCACACACACACACACACACACATATATATATTCAAAGGGGATTGAGTGAATGTTAATTTCAGTTACCGCGCCATCATGCTCAAACAACAACTCCTTCACCACGTTCGCGTGTCCCTTTTGCGTCGCCTCATGGAGCGCGGTCCACCCGCAACGGTAAGCAGCGTTCACGTCAAGGTCGGGTTTATCTTGCAAAAGGATCCCAACGACATGGACATGCCCGTAGTAGGCAGCCATGCACAGTGCCCGAGTCCAAAGAGGTGGCTTGAGTTTGAAGAGGGCCTTGTTCTCAAGGAAACTCTCCATGACAAAGCAACAAGCTTGCTCGTAATTGTTGTGGGTGTTGCTCCCCGTATATGCCATCGATGGCTTCGAACTTAACATAGACAAGTCTCAAACAGTTAATACTTTCTTCATCCAATTAGCTAGCCCACTTCTCATAAGCTATTAAACACGTGATGAATACTATGAGATGATTAGCAAGTCCAAATTGAGGTCGTATTTATTTTCATCGCATCAATATTCAGAGCTCAAATGAATATATTAATACTCATTATCAGTGTGCAACCCTATTTCTTCTTAACTGATCATTTACATCCCTCTAGTTATGTTCCCTATTGAACCTATAAATGTTTATCATCTATGAGTTTAACTTCAACAATTTAGAAGATATTCACCGTAACTCCAAAACTAGCAAACTCAATTCTCATGTGACTTCTTCCTCATTTGGATGTGCTATATGTGTTCATGTAAGTTTCTTTTTGTCATCAAACACCTTCATAAGCTGAAATGCTCAAATTGTCCACGTTAGTCCAAACTCTTTTAGTACATCTCTTTTCGGTATGATGTCCATTCTTAGATCCAAACCTAACTACACACCTAATTCGTACGTGTCCAATTAAGATTAGTAACCGAATTAGGGCCGCTTAATTACCTTAACTGATAGTGGTGGTCGTTGTAGACCATATCAAGCATGCCTTCGAAGACGGTGCACCGAAACTCGGGCGTCGCTGGCCGGACTTGCTCAAGCTGCTTCTGGAACAAGCGCTTGGCCAGCTCCAAATCTTCGCTGTCGTCGGGTGCATTTGCAAGCTGCAAGATCTCGAGGTTTACCTTGTTGTGGTGCGACCGGATGCCAGCGATCATGTTGGCAAGTCCGCTCTCCCACGTCATTGGCATTGTGTACCGCACGGGCTTGAATTCCGTGAACAAAAACTCATGGGAGAGGCTTGGTGCTATCGCCACGATCGCGTCGTCCTCCTGGAGCTTTGTCACAAGGAACTTGAACATCACGTAGTTTTCCAAAGAGGATCGACGAGCTGATGATAACTCGTGGGAAATATTATAATTTTCTTCGCGTTCTTCGAAATCAGTGACGCAGCTGTTGAACAGTTTCTGAAACAACTGGATCCTGTTCTTCACGTCCTCCGGGCGCATTTGTTCAAGCCGTTCTTGAAGCAAATCTTTGGTCCCCTCAAAGTCGCCCTCACGCACTGCCTGCACGAGACGCGACTCCAGTCTCAAGGACTCATCCATGTTGTTGCTCTCAGCAGCAGCTGCATCCTCCATAGATCCGCAATTAATGTGCTAGTGCCTCTTGCACCGCTGGTAGCGAAAACATAAAAAATAAGAAACAATTAGGTCTGGTAGAAAGATGCAACAACTCTACATTTAAGTTCAAACTGAGCTAATCTATCATGGTCCACTATGAACTAATGGCTGCACCTTGCACAACCTGTAGTAGGCGCCTAAGTGCTTATGCCATGGTCGGGTCATTGATTACATGTGATAATGTGCCTCCTCGTATCCAATCAAGAATAGACACGTCAACACAATCTCTTGGCACGACCATTATAAACTAGGTCATGGATGCGAGGAGCTCCACCACAAGCTACAGGTATTGGGTGACTATTACAGTCGATGGCAAGACAACACGTATTCATTATTGGATGTAGTGGTCAAGCCATGCTAGGACTATCAACTACTGATGATAATGTGCTTCCTTGTATCCAATCGAGGATACAAACATCGCCAAAATTTTTTGGCATGATCACTACATGGATCTAAATGGAACAAGTCTTGAATAGAGGATGGAGCTCCATCCCTCTCCCCCTATCCCACCATTTCCTTGGGTTTCCGCCTCCTGCAACCTTGTACTCTCTCTACGTCCCTCGTGCTCACTTTCTACATGCTCATTTTTTTGCTACAACAAATCCAAGCATGTGGGGTCAGCCCTTCAAATTCCCTGCAAGAAATTGAAATCAAGATGGCTCTCATGGCCATTCGGGTTTTGCGGTGAGAGAGGTGGTCTGGTATGAAAAGACAGGGGCCCATGGCAAAAAAATGCCGTTATAATACTTTTTTAATGAAATTTTTTGGGGTACTAAATATACAACTCTTCCCACTAGGTAAGGCTCACAATGCACACTTACCTAGTGCATTTTCGTATGCCTGCAAATGTTCTATTCCATTGCCAAAGGACATGAATGTGTGTACCAAACAAAATTCATCAAAAAGGACCAATATGATTGTCATAGATAGAAGGCATTGCCATGTCCAACCAAAGCTCCTGAAAGCTTGACAAGTTCACACAAGGACGATGAATATTTCAATTAAGGTAAGTGAGGGTCATTAGAGTCAAGTTCCATGGGAGGGGGTGGCAAGCATTTTTGTATGCCTACAAATGCTCCCTCCCATTGCCAAAGGACATGAATGTGTTTACCAAACAAACTTCATCAAAAAGGACCAATATGATTGCCATAGATAGAAGGCACTAGATTGTTCAATCAAAGCTCCTAAAGGCTTGACAAGTTCACACAAGGACGATGAATATTTCAACTAAGGTAAGTGGACATAAGAGTCAAGTTCCATGGGAGGGGGTGTGTAATACAGAAAAATTAGTTGGTTTAAGTTTCTTTTAAGCCAAGTAGGATTCAAGTGTGAAAATGACTTATTGAGAACACAAACACTTCAAAATAGTAGGTATGAATGGACAAAGAACTTGAGATATCAAAAACATGAATGTGAGAGACTATAGCCTGATTGTAAAAGGCACCAACAGCAGAGAACATGTCTCTCAGGAAAAGTATAAGTAGGTGTGGGAAGTTACCCCAGGGGTGCGAAGAAAAAAAACTCTCTTTTTAGTCTGGAGAGAGAGAGGAAGAAGTAGGCAGGCTATTGTCTAGACAATTGAATTGAGTTATGAGTGATTTATAACTTAAGGCTATTGCCTGGTGATAATCAAAGAAGAATACTCTAGGGATTTGTACTGGAGTGCGAGTGTTTTACTCAGATTTTACTATTAACTGTGGTGTTTTTTTAAAGTCACTTTCCATGTTGGCTATAGTCTTACCGTATGTTGAGATTTTGTGTTATGGTAATGATATAGACGATGGCCTGATAGAAATTGGAGAGAGTGACCGTGAGTAAGTGAATATTTTCTGATGAAGTGATTGGACTTGAGTTAATCCATGCCGTAATGAGAGAGTGAACTGAGAACTTGCAATAGAGATTCATTATCTTAGATTGATAGAATTGATTAGACAAGTGCTAATACCACTACTAGAAAAACAGTGTCCAAATTAACAAAACATTAACAATTTTTTGTTAATTTGGATACTGTAACGTCCATTTTTACAAATTTTTGTTAATTGTACCCAAATATTTTACTAGGTCTGAATCGCCTCTGAAGTCTGCTGACTTTTAAAAAGAATTGGAAGAAACCCGAAAAGCTACTTAAGTAAATTTTTAATCCCATATATGTCACACATAGTGAGTGGTTGGTGCCTTGGCAAGAGCTATGGCCTCTAACCATGAGGTCTCCGGTTCGAACCCGGGAGGCCTCGCTCCATGTGGCCATTGTGATGTGGCACTAGGGTATCCCCCCGTATGGAAGTTGGATTGTTGGACACGTGGCACCGCTCTAGAGGTCAAAATCAACACTTTTTTGTTAGAAAATGAACACTGTTTTGTTAAACTTTGACATTTTTTTTGTTAAAAAATTAACAGTTTTGTGTTAAAAAATACCCAAATTAACACGTCCTAATCAATAAAAAAATCAACACTTTTGTGTTGAGTTTTGTTAAATTGGTCACTGTTTTTTTCTACTAGTGTACGGATGGATTTGGTCTAATCATAACCAATTATGTTATTGTGAAGAATTGTCTTGAATGGATTGATTTTGAGTCATAAGAAAAGGCTATAGTCTGTGCATGATATTATTTATGTTTACGAAGGATTGTGAGATGATCACCTACATTGGAGTATGAGGAGGCTATGGCCATTATTAGAAATAAGTAGAAGAACTACTTGAGTTCGCCAACCCACTGAGAAGAGAGATGACCATATTGCTTAGCTATGAAAGACCATAGCCTTGAGATTGTTAGAAGAATTAACAAATTACCAAAGGCATCGTTGTAGTTGGAAGTCGCTTGTATGTGGGCTCTTATAAAAGGCCACTACCCTCATGTGAGTGGAAACTGAAAAGACAATGGCCTTGGTAAGGTGAAAGGTCATTACTCAAAGATTGTTGGATGTCAAGGGGAGCAGAACGTACACACGAGAAAAGAAGATGCAAGACTAGGTCAGTAATTGAGATTATTAAATGAGTAATGTGGGGTAATAACTTAACAACAAATTAATATGAGGAATTAAGCACATAACTTGGAAGGTTCTTTTTGGATATAGTCACGAAGGATTATCAAAGATAATGGCCTATCTATATTGCTGCATCGGCAACTATTAAGAGGCGGGGAAATGTAAGGATTATTGTATAGGTTTTCTTAGTTATATTAAGAGAAATTAATTAATAGAAGACTATTGCCTATGCCAAAGTGCCTTTGGCTTTGGTACAACAAGACTTCAATGAGCTTCTCATGAAAGATTATTGCCGATGGTTGTGCCTATGCTTGTGCACCGCACCTAGTCCAATAAAAATGAACTCACTATTAGGTTTAGGTCATTTGGGTGTGATGGCATATACATGTTCATAATGAGGAGTGGTGTTAATGGTTTGTTGGATATTTTGAGAGCTTGTAGGTAATGCGAGATGTTGGTTGGGGTGGGGATTTTAGTTATATTTTCAAAGGTGTGTAGGTTTTTGTGAATCATGGCTAACACTCCACCCCGCGGGGGCTCGGTGGTGGTATATTGGCGGTCTCTTGTTGGATTTGTGTTGTTCGTGTATTGTATATAATTTTGTAGTCTGGGAATTTGCTCTCTATGTACGTGGTTGATTTGTTTTTATTAGTTTGGTTTCTTGTAGGAGGATGATGTTGGGTTTGTTGTGTAGGGTGTGTATAAGTTCTATTATGCCTGGGAGACTAGAACTAATGTGCCCTGTGATCTATGTGATGATGCGTGTGTTGGTGGTGGTGGCAGTGTTAGTATTTGGGTGGCTGTGAAGCCTACGATATGATGGGTGCGCTTGGCGATTGTTTGAAGAAGTTGTTTGGGTATTAGCAGGAATTGTAGTTCAAGGTTTTGTTGAGTGACAGGTATACCGTTGGCAATCTTTTGATTGGTGTAATTGTGTATTAATATAATTGGGGGGGTTTGTGGTGTGTGATTAGTGAGTATTTGTGACAAGTGGGGGGGGTCCTATGTGTGGGTGTGGTTCACTATTTTGGAGTCGACGTAGAATGGTTAGGCATCTTGGGTCTAGATGATTGGAGAGTTGGTCATTACATTGTTGTGGTAGTGGGCTTAGGGCGATGATGAAAGTGTATAGTAGGTATTGTTGGGGGTATTTTGATAATAGGGTGTTGTGTCGTTGGAGTTGTGGTAAGGGCGTGATGTGGGTAGTTGGGGTGCGTGTGGTTAGGTAAGGGGCGAAGAGTTCTTGTAGGTGTTGGTATTGGGGTTTGAGCTTCAAGGTGTGTGTTATGAAGTATTGTCTTTGTCTTTTTGTGTAGTCTTTTGGGAGGTTGTTGACGATGTGTTTGAGTGGTCCAGGGTTGGGGTGTACGTCGCCGCTTAATAGAATAAGTGTTTGGAGGTCAACAATGTGTGTGGTTATTTTATGTATTGTTGGATGTTTATGGTGGATGTGCTTTATTATGTAGAAGGTGATGGAAGTTATGTTGATGCGATGTATGTGTGTAGGTTTTGGGTGTTGTATTTGTGATTGGTGTGGGGGGTGGGGTGGTGTGGGTATTTGTGAGGGTACGGGCATGAATGTTAATGTGGGCATGTTATGGACATATATTGTATGTTGATGTGCAAGTGTTGGGGGCCCTTTTTGTGGGGTCATGATGTTGGTCTTTTTGTGGAGGGCAAGTATGTTCTTATGTGGGGGATTTGTTTGGATGGTAATGGGCATGTGACCTACTAGTATTAGGAGTGTGAGGCTTAGTGTTGTTAGTTTTCTTGGGTGTTGTTGTGGTGGTGGTATTATGGTGGCATTGTGTGGCTTTAAGTGATGCTTTAATGGTGTGTCTTTGTGGTGATTTTTGTGTTGTGTAGGGGGGGGTGGTTGTTGGTATATAATATGCATGTATTTGAGATTCATGTAGAGTATCCAAGGTATGAGTGTGTACTCTTTATTAGAAAAATAGTATAAAAAACAACACATAATATATAGAGGCCATTGATGGTAAGCTATTTGGTAACTATCCATTAAATGCGGTGGGTCCTTGGTGGTGCATTGGTGAGTTGCCGTGGAAGCCCGGGGATCCGAATCCGAATCCTATTGTTGCAATTGCCCTTCTAATTTGTTGGTGAGGTAGTGTAGGATTTGTGTAGGTGGCGGCCATGGTTTGGAATGGGAGGGTTGATGTGTGTAGAGAGGTAGTGGAGAGTGGAGTGTGGGATTGTGTAGAGAATTGGGGTATTTGATGGTAGTTCGAGGGGTCTTGGTTGCAATGTGGGGTGTTTAAGTTTGGGTGTTTGGGTTGTGGTGATCTGGTGTTTAGATGTGGGCGTTGATATTGGGCGAATTTTGGCATGGGCTTTGGTGTCGGGTGAGTTTCGGTTTGGTGGTGGCGGAATTTGACCTGCGGCGAACTGGTATAAGGGTGTGGGGGCTGGCACTGGGTAATTTCCAATAGGGCCTTCGGCGTTGAGTGGATTTTAGTTTGTCTGTAGCAATGTTTGGTTCCTAGCGAATTGGGATACGGGAGTGACTAGGTATTTTTTGTCGAGGGTTTCAGTGTTGGGTGGGTTTTGGCCTGGTGGTGGCGGTCTCTTGTTTGTGATTTTTTGGGGTGTGGGCGTGAGGGTTTATGTTGGATAAATATCAGTAGGGGCCTAGGCATTGGGTGAATTTTGGTTCGGTGATAGTGGTGTGTGGGTTGTTTCAACATGGGATGCGGTGTTGGCTGGCTTTCAGTGTGGTGATAGCGGCATTTGTTTTTTGAATTTATGGGTTGTTTGTAGGGATATGGTTTGTCATTCTAGTTGTATTTCGAGGCAAATTTGTTGGCCAGGAGTGGGTTTTGTGGCTTGGGCACAGATCGGGGTTGTGTTTTGGGTGATGGCGGTCTTGGCTTATTTGGTTTGTGTGTTGTCTTTTGGGGACTGGACTTCGGCATTTTGTGGACATTGTTTTTTGATGGTTTTTTTGGGCTTGTAGGTTTCCTTTTATGGGATTGAGTGAGGTATGGGTGATGTTGGTTTTTGGTTTTGTGGTGAGGCGGGTGGCGGCAACCTCTCCTTTTTGAAGGTAAGTTTATAGGTAGTTTGTTATTGAGTTTGTGTTGCTTTTTGGTAGGAGAATTTGTTTGTTGGTGGGTGCAAGAGATTTTGGTTACCTTTGTGTGTGTGGCTTTATGTTGTATGAGTGGCGATGGAGGTGATGCTATGTGTGAAGTGCACTTTGGCCGAGGCGGAGGTTCTTGATGGTAGTTTAGTGAGTGGATTGTGGGGGTTGATATTGAGGGGTGAGTTGGCATAGGTTGATGGTAGCCTTGTGGAGAGATTCTTGAAGGCGGAGTTGGGGGGTGGCACCTTAGTGGATAGATTGTGGAAGGGTGGATTGGTACTGAATGGTGGTATCTTAGTGGGTAGTTTATTGGTGTTGGTGTTGGGGAGTGGCACTTTAGTGGATAGATTGTGGGAGTTGGTATTGGAGGATGGCAACTTGGTGGGAAGATTGTGGGGGATGGCATTGATGGGTGAGTATTATGGTGTGTGCAAGCACACAGGGTGATGGTGCTTATAAGCATCCATGTCATGAATAAAGGCAAAACCCCAATGTTGAAGGTGTATGTTGGTGTTGGAGCTCCTTCTCTTCTTTCTTCTTTCATATCTAAATATGATCTCCTTCTTCTATGCTTATGGTTTGGAATCCGATCTCCTTCTCTTTCCTCTGTCTTGGCGGCCATTCTTGTTACCGCTCTTGGCTTCCTTGTAGCTCTTAGATTCGTAGTTCTCTCAACTTCGCAGCTCCCTGAACTTTGTAGAGCTTGAATGGTGCCCCTATTTTCTAAAGCATAACTTTCAGCCTAAAACTTCCAATATACGGCTTGAATTCATAATAACTTCACAAATTTTCGTAGTACAGTGGCAGGCTTCCCAGCGCTTAGGCTCTCTCAACTCACGTACATGTCTCGAGGTTCTTAGTTAGTCTCTCGGTGCTTGGAAACTTCATCTAGATCCTATTGAGTGTCTATATCGCAAGTTTTGCACACTCTTGGTCAGATCTACTCTGTTATGATCTGCTAAGAACTTCCCGGTGGATCTATTGCGATATAATGTAGATTCGACTAACTTAACAACTTTCTTTTGGTGCAGATATCAAGTAATTCGCAGCACCATTGGGTGTATTGCCAGCTTACTTCGATCTTCACACACATGTTTCGAAGTGCTCATCTATGTCTCTCGGTGCTCTCTTCCTAAGTGTCTAGATCGTGTGATCTCCACTCATTTGGACACAACTTTACTCATTCCATCTAACCATAAGTTGACCCTTACGACAACAAATATTTATAACATCCCACTGCAGCTAAAAATCCATAGAGGGAGTCCTACACAAGAGACCGACGCTTTCGAACCGTAGAATTATGGCAATGAAAGCTGCAACAAAATTTTGAAAACCTGCCAAAAGACACAGTCGATGACAGAAGGTGTCGCAACCTTTGCTAACTTTCCTTAACTTATCTTGTCCGATTTCCAACTCTAGCAAGTGTCACGAGCGCTAACCTACACATCCCACACCCGTGCACAGTTAGCTCCCCATACCGCGGACCACCAAGCTCATGGTTTGGTTACCAAACCCTCCTACACATGCATTCGGGACTCTTTGCTTAATAGGTAACCAATGGTTAGATATGGATTTCCATCCATGAAAATCCACTCTTGAGTTTATCATTGTGTTGCCAAAGCAACACTACAACTACCCGAAGCATAGTTGCCAACTATGCTCCGGGGGGGTTGGTCGGGAAACCCGCCTCACCCATATAAGCCTTTGGGCCTCTAGGCAAGATCCCTACCCCACCATCAAGTAATCTTTTGTCTCTCTACCTAGAGTTGGGGCCAAGTAGACATTTTCTGATATTATCAACCGACCACTCCATTGTCATCTACATTTCACGTAGATGCCGATGGACTCCTCACTTGCCCCATTCGGACAAGTATTGAGAAAGTTATGGTTGTTCGAAGTTACTGCAGTCACTGCAGTCCCAGGGCGCTGTCCCGGGACAGCGCCCCATTCAAATTGCCATATCTCTTAGCTCACACGTCCGATTAAGGTGTTCTTTAGCATTCTAGAATCCGCACGCCATAAGCTACTCGTAACTAATGGCCTTACCCTTGTGACTCCTAGTCTTTGTGGGTGGGAGGCATTCTCAACGTTTGGGGCCCTCACCCACACTAGGATCACTTGGGCTCACCCACCCATGGCGCCACAAGTCCCAGGTGTCACTCCGGGGTCCCCCTTGTGCCCATGGTGTTGCGGGCACTCCTCATGGAAAGGTGCACGACAAAAAGACACAAAGGCGGAAAAAAACCCCAAGGGGTTGAGCCACGTAGTGTTACCTCCTCTCCACAAATCATAAATCAGCTCAGGAATGATCTCTTTGAAAGCCCTGAAAACCCAAATGCGCCTTATTGACACTTGTTGATCTTGTGCTATAGCCTATAATCATTCCTCTTCTTGTCGACCTTCTTTGTGATCTCTTTTATTGATGCATTCACAGCGCTAACGAGCACTGATCCAACACCGATTTCGTTGCACATCTACCTCATTGAAGGCCGTTGTGTGAAGAGAAACCCTTTGTCTCACTTTTGTGATCGAGTTCTGCAGTGATCGATCTGATATGTTTTGCTAGATCTACCTTAGATCTCTCTTCGAGGCTTGCTAGTGACTACATCCCCTTCAAGCAATCACACGCACAAACAACCTCAATAAGAAAAGCAGCTGCTAGAGACTATCAGAAAAAAAAACTGAAAGGAGGAAGAGTTGGTTAAGGTCTGTTTTTAAATTGCAAAATGAAAATCTTGATATTGAATTTAGTGTAGAGAGTCAAATACCTATAGAGAATAAAGGTCATGAGGAGGGATTGTCGCCTCTTAAACCATAACAACTACATTTTGGTTCAACCTCAGGAACTTCACATGAACATGCAATGCAAAATCCTTGGACACCTCTACTCTTACCAATATTGGTTTTGCCGCAAACAATACAAACACCACCTCCATTACTAGTGTTTCCCACAATGATGGCTAATGTACCCGTGGCCCCAAGGATCACTAATATGGTATACATCCCATATTTTCTTGGGAGACCAGGATCAAATCCAGATACCCATGTAGCAAAATTTGAAATTACTTGCGCAGCCAATGATGTCCCGGTTGCTAAATTTCAAGAAGTTTTTGATGCCTCATTACAAGAAGATGCCTTTGTGTGGTATCAATGTCAACCCCCGTTTGTTAATTGGAATGCATTAAAGACTGCATTCCTAGCTCATTTTAGACCCTTAGGCTTTGCCACGAGTCTAAAAGAAAATTGCATACTGTTAGAATGGGCATCAACGAAAGAGTTGATAACCATTATGGCAGAATGCAAGATATCTTGCAGTGTATGGATAATCATCAGATCCCAGATGATTTCCTGATGAGTATATTTATTGGTGGTTTATATCCTATGTAGCTAAGAACTTATGTGAAGGACGGAGCCACTGCTACATATGCACAAGCTTATGCAAGAGCGAAAACTTGGGAGGAATGTAGATTGGAAAACGAATTGGTCATATACACCGATAATACCTATTCCAATAATCCTATTCCCTCACATTCGGGAACTTTTCCCATTACCGAAAATAATCATTATTATGTCACTGATGCACCATACGTGCAAAATTCGAACGCACCATTGTATACACATCCTGTTATTAACAAAACCCCTCAACAAGAACATGCAAATGCTAAATATGATAATGCCATATGGAATTTGACCAAACAATTGTTGGAACTATCAGTTAAGGTAGCCAACAACAAACCTAAGAGACCTCAACCCACAGAAGAACGGCATAATGTATGGTGTCATAACTGTAAAGGTCAAGGACACCTTGCTAATGAGTGTCCCACCCCAAAGGGATTTAGAACCAAATGTATATTATGTGGAGGAAATCATGCAGTCCAAGAGTGTTGGAACCTTAAGCAACAAAAAATTATTAATCAGGTCGATACCAATCAATCTCGTCCTTGGCAACAAGCATAAAATGGACCAGGGCCTAATGCCAATTATAACCCTAAGAGGAACTTTAATCGTCGACCAGTGTCTTTAAATTTTCAAGGTCGTTCCACTTGGAATCAACAGAATGGTTTTTCCAGTTGGAACGGACCTCCATCTTATAAACCAAATTATAAGAAATTTGATTTGAACCCAGACGATTCAATAAAATATCATGTCTATTATAGATATAAAGAACGTGGTCATTACGCCAACAACTGTCCAAATCCTGAGAAACTACAAGACTATGTTCCTTTGTGTAGCAACTGTAAGACAGCAGGTATTGGAATCAATAGGAGATAAGATTGCACAAGCATAGACACCTATACAAAGTCATATGAACAATGTTTGGAGTGAAATGATCTCATGCTCTCCTTGCTTTGCCTTTTATTGTTTTTCTTCACTTCATTGGTTCATACAAACAATATGGGATAAGTCTTATCCCTTTTCGGACTACCATGGTAGCTTATTCTAACCTTATTCTTTCTCATGCCTCTTCCATTATATTTCCATGGACTACGAGCAATCTAATGCTCTACACTCTACACCTCTTTCATTATATTTCTATTGATTACGAGCAATCTTATGCTCTACTCTCTACACTCCCACTTTGCAAGTAGACAAAGGCTTCTAAACACATTGTCTTAGTTTGATGCCTATCATTTGCAAGTGGTTTGGTTAGCACGTTCACTATCATATCCTCCATTGGATAATACTTCAAACATATCTCTTGATTTTCTAGTTTCTCTTTAATGAAAAGATGTTGTCCATCGATATGTTTGGCGCGAGAATGGTCTGTGGAATTCTTTGTAAGTGCTATACATCGTTGATTGTCACACATGATGGATGTCAGTCCTTCTTGCACATATCTCACATCCGTTAAAAGTTGCCTAAGCCAAACCGCTTCTTTAGTACAATGGTTAGTAGTCATGTACTCCGCCTTCGTCGTAGACAATGCAATGGTTGGTTATTTCTTGCATTTCCACGAAATGACTCCAACGCCAACCAAAAACATGTAACCCGTGGTGGATTGCCAGTCGTTTGCATCTCCAGCCCAATCCGTATCGCAAAAACTTCTCAAGACAATATTCTTGCCTCCGAGGCATAATTTTGAAATCCAAAGTGCCCTTCAAATACCTCATGATATGTTTCACGGCCATCCAATGTGGTAGACCGGCCTTCGACATGAATTGACTCACCGTACTCACCTCAAATTTAATATCGGCCCTCGTGGCCACCATTGCATACATGAGAGATCTTACACCAGCCTTGTATGGAACACCTTTCATTTCTCTTTGCACATTTACAAATTCCTCATCCGAAAGTTTTAACAATTTTGAATTCACATCGAACAGAGTTCCCACCGGTTTGCATTCTTCCATGTGAAAACACATGAAAATTTCTTCAATGTAGCTTCTTTGGTTCATGGTAATAATATGGGCTTCTCTATTTCTCTCAAATTCCACTCCTAAACAATAATACAATTCTCCGAGATCGTTCATCTCAAATTCCTTCTCGAACTCCGATTTAAGCTACTTCAATTGGGTTACATTGCTTGCCAATATGATCAAATCATTCACATAGAGGATTGCCAACAACAAATATTCACCCGTTTGTTTGACGTATAACGAATGATCCACTTGGCTCCTATAAAAATCCTCATTAATAAAGAATGAGTCGATACGGTGGTACCACACCCTCGGTAATTGCTTGAGCCCGTACAAAGTTTTCTTGAGTTTGCATATAAGATCTTCTTTCCCCTCTTGTACGAAATCCTCCGGTTGATCCATATAAATCTCCACCTCCAATATTCCATTAAAAATATCATTTTTACATCCATTTGGTGGATCCCCCAATCTAAGGCCGCTACTAGTGCGAAAATATATCTAATGGTGATAAATATGGCCACGGGAGCAAAGGCCTCATTAAAATCCACTATGGCCACTTGAGAATATCCCTTTGCTACTAACCGTGCCTTATACCTAATAATTTTATCCAATGCATCTTTCTTAGTGCTGAACACTCATTTGCACCCTACACTCTTGCGATCCTTTGGAAGGTTGGTCAATTCTCACGTACCGTTGGCAATGACCGAGTCGTACTTCTCTTGCATTGTGGCCTCCCACTTACTCGCATCCTCGGATCTCAACGCTTCGCACAAATTCAAAAGATCAGCCAACAATGTCATATTGGCTCGTTCTTCAATATGCTGGAGTAAAATGTGATTCTTCCACCACTCTCCGGACAGACGCCGCTCCCTCTTAGGATATCTTCCATCCTTCTCGAATCTCTCAACGCGGCCGTCATTCTCTCCGGGAATTTCGATTGTCTCCTCATTCGCAACCAAATGATCTCCACTTGTTCCTCGCATTCCTCATCATCATCACATGAAGATAATTTGGAAAATTCGTCCACAACAACTGCCGTAGGATCATCCTTTCTCCCACTTCGGTGCATCTCCAAATCGTTTCCAATTTGCGTGTCATCTTCCATGAATACTACATCTCTATTTTTTATGATTTTTTTGGTTTGTAAACACATTAACCTATAGGCCTTAGTCCTCTCACAATAACCCAAAAACAAACGTTTTGTACCCTTTGCATCGAGCTTACCCCTTTGTTCATCCGACACCATTGCATAGGCAACGCACCTAAATATACGCATGTGTACAATACAAGGACTTCTTTCACTCCATGTTTTTTCGGGCGTAATGAAATCCAACGCCCTTGTTGGACAACAGTTTCGTGTGTAAACCGCATTAACCACCGCTTTCGCCCAAAACGATTTGTCGAGGTTTTGAGCATGAAACATGTTTCTTGCCATCTCCACGATAATACGATTCGCATGCTCCGCCACTCTATTTTGTTGAGGCGTATACGGGGTAGACATTTGCTTCTCAATACCATGATCTGTTAAAAATTGGTTGAATGCTTTGGAAACGAATTCCCCGCCATTGTCCGACCGAAATGTTTTGATTTTGTGCTCCGATTGCTTCTCTACGAGTGCCTTAAACTCCTTGAACTTTTCAAAGCAATCCCCTTTGGATTTCAACACATACAACCATACTTTCCTTGAAAAATCATCAATGAAGGTTACAAAATACTTTGCACCAGCCATAGATGTAGTCCTCATAGGATCACAAATATCTAAATACACAATTTCTAATGGCTTGGTCGCTCGTCTCCCCCTTCATTCGGAAACGCAGCCCTATGTTGTTTGCCTTCGATGCACGCTTCATAAAGTAACGAAAATGTGGGACAAGAAAATTTGCCAAGGTTCATATCACTCACCATGTTTAAGAGGGTATGTACACCCTTCACGTTCAAATGGCTAAGGCGGCGGTGCTAAAGCTCGAGTGCACCATCTCCCGTTGGAGATTGTATCAAGTTAGCCGCTTCTATTTCGTACACCTTCATAAAATTGATTTCGTACAAATTTCGTTCGCGTGGCACAATCGCAATGGCTTCACCATCGCTAGATTTGATAATGCATTCGTGTGGGTTGAATTGAACATTTAAACCGTTCGACACAAGTTTGTTCACCGAGAGTAAATTGGCATGCAATTTGGGTACGTGAAGTACATCATTTATGTGAATTTGGTTGATTTTACCTTTCAAGATTGTTTCTACAACAATGGATCCCATTCCGATAGCTTGGACAATGTTATTATCACCCAAATGCATATTGTGTGGAGTGATTACCTAATATGTGTCAAATATGGTCCTATGTGAAGTTATGTGCTTGGAAGCTCCCGAATCCATGATCCACTTGCACACGCTCTTAGAATGTATTTCGTTACGCATTACAAATGCATAATCGTCATCGTCCTTCGCATTTTTCGTTTGTTTTCGCTCCTTGTTCTTTGCTTTGTAGCAAAAATGGGCAATCTGGCCCGGTTTGCCACAATAGAAATAAAATTTTGCGCCTTGGTACGGAAATGAGTTGCCGCCTTTGCTTTGTCGCAACAACATAGCGGCATTCTCACCTTGGAACTGCTTCTCCTTGCGCTTCGACATTTCGTGCATTAAACGTGTCGTCACGTAGTCCATCGTAAGTTTCTTCATTGGCATTGTCTCCATGGCGGTGATCAAGTATTCGAACAACGCCGGCAAGCTCTCGAGCAAGGTCATGACAATATCTTCGTTTCTCATATGTACCTCCAAACAAACGAGTTGATCCGCAGGTGCCTTAACCTTGTTAACATGATCCAACAAGTCGTCGCCCTCTTGCATCTTACACGTGAAAATTTACGGCGAATGAAGAGGATGTTGGACAAACTCTTCATCCCGTGAATGTTGCAAAGGGTCTTCCACGCCTCCGCAGGTCCTTTGCAACTCTTGATGTGCGCAAGTTAGTTGTCCGCCAAGTTTAGGCCGATAATAGATATGGCCTTCTTGACGCGTCTTTGATACTCCTTCAACACTTTGGAATCCGCATTTGAAGATGGAGGTTCCTCGGATCCGTCCACAATATCCCAAAGATCCATAGATGCCAACAACATTTCGATTTTGAACTTCCAAAGGTTGAACTTCCCTCCATTAAACTTGTAAATGATTCTAGTGACCTCGCTCTCAAATGATGCCATCGTACGCTCGGATATACGCTCAAATCACTCAAATAAGATTTTCCTCACCTCAAATGCCTTACACTTTCAAAGAAACTTCTCAAAAAAAAACTCAAGCCTTTCAAGTCATGTGCTTTTGGAGTCTAAACACCTTTAAAGCTCTCAAAGATACTCTTGAATTCTCAAAACATTCAAGTCAAATGCTTTAAAGTCTAAATACCTCCAAACCTCTCAAATATGTTTCTCAACACTTAAGTCTTTCAAGTCATGTGCTATTGGAATCTAAACACCTTCAAAGCTCTCAAAGAAACTCTTGAATTCTCAAAACATTCAAGTTAAATGCTTTAAAGTCTAAACACCTCCAAACCTCTCAAATAAATCTCTCAACACTCAAATATCTCAAGTCATGTGCTATTGGAGTCTAAACACCTTCAAAGCTCTCAAAAAAACTCTTGAATGCTCAAAACATTCAAGTCAAATGCTTTAAAGTCTAAACACCTCCAAACCTCTCAAATAAATCTCTCAACACTCAAATCTCTCAAAGAAACCCTTGAACACTCAAAACACTCACGTGAAATGCTTGAAGTCTAAACACCTCCAAATCTCTCAAATAAACCTCTCAACATTCAAGAAACTCAAATCACATATTCTTGCATCAAACATACATTCAAACAAAAACCAGAAACAAAGAAATACTTACAACAACAAAATGCGCCCTCGGACACCTCCAACGCTCCGAAGCGCCAACTCCTCAAGATCCACTCCGCAAACTCAAATGCAATCAAATCTCTAGGCACTTCACTTACATGGTGGGCCCATAACCTATTGGAATCAATAGGAGATAAAATTGCACAAGCATAGACACCTATACAAAGTCATATGAACAATGCTTGGAGTGAGATGATCTCATGCTCTCCTTGCTTTGCCTTTTATTGCTTTTCTTCACTTCATTGGTTCATACAAGGAATATGGGATAAGTCTTATCCCTCTTCGGACTAGCATGGTAGCTTATTCTAACCTTATTCTTTCTCATGCCTCTTCCATTATATTTCCATGGACTACGAGCAATCTAATGCTCTACACTCTACACCTCTTTTGTGAACCCAAAAGGGTGCCCACATTTAGTCTTAGACCCTTGAAACGTTAGTTGATGCACTTTGAAGTAGCATGTTACTTCACAAAAATATAAAAAGAGTGAAATGTTAGTCTTGGAAGTACCATGTTGTAAGAGGCTAGGATGTGAGTTGTTATTGTGTTTTTACCTTCGGAAGGATTTGAGTGAATGAGGATAGGTAAGGAGAACTTGGATTGAGTAGTTAGTGAGTAGGCTAGTACAAATGGATGGAGACAACCAAAGTGACTCAAGAGGCAAGTGCATTCGAATTGGGATGAATGGAGGATCACATGGGGCGCACAAGTGGACCACCTCATCATGGCCACTTAATGGGGAAGGTCCAAGGAAGAATGCAAGGTGGAGGATAAGCAAATTCTCAAAGCACCAATCAAATCACGAGTTAAGCATCGTGGTTTGAATTAAGTGGTGAGCGACGATTTGGGAAAGTAAGGGGAGAAAGTTATGGCGGCGGAAAGCGAAGGAGGCTAAGTTTGGGTTGAAGCATCCCAAGTTTGGTAAAGTGTGGTAGGTAGAAAGCCAAGGCTAGTTAAATGTTCGAATTAGGATCCTTGTTGATCATTTGAGGGAGGAAGGCTTAGAAGATAGGATTGGCGCCTACTAAGTAGGAGGAAATCTCAAGGGCTTATCGTGAGCCTTGAGGGTGCTCACCCCCTCAAGCTTACTATATAATCCCTCATTCTTCCCTCACTCATCCTCTCTTTCCTTTGTGCTCCAAGGCACCCCACGAGTTATAAGTGTGGGTGTGGGAAGCCATATTGGAGCACATGTGTGTGCTTAGTTTTTAGTTTGAGAGCCAAGGCTTGTTAGCCTTGAAGAGGGCTTGACCTCTTGGTAGAATTAGTGTTGACGTGAAGGATTTTAAAGTTAATTCATGATTCCAATTTGTGGTACTTAAAGTTCATGTTTTGAATACACGTGGTTGCAAGTTCCATGTTTAAGAGTTGAGCACTTGAGGTTGTGATGAGTGCAAAAATATACTTGTGTGGATTAGTTAGTCTTAGTGAAGTTAGGAAATTCTCTCTCCCCCTCTCCTCTCTAGGATTTTAGGATTTTAGGATTAGAGAAGAATTGTGTGATTAGAAAGGGGTTGTTAGTAGAATTAGGAAAATTAGGTAGGAAGATTAGTTAAGGGCTTGAATAATTAGTGAGGTAGTTGGGGATTACAACTACAAAGTTGTGGGTTCATGAAGGAGCTGGGTTTATGAAGGAGCTGGGTTTATGAAGGACCTGGGTTTGTTTAGTTAGAAGCTAAGAAGCTGGGTTTACGAAGGAGCTGGGTTTATTTAGTTAGAAGCTAAGGAGTTGGGTTCATGAAGGAGTTGGGTTTATGAAGGAGCTAGGTTTATGTAATTAGAAAGTAAAGAGATGGGTTCATGAAGGAGCTTAGTAGATAGCCTACTTAATTAGCTCATAGACAAGTAGTTAGTTACATTATGCTAGTTAGTGTTATGTGTGGCTTTCACAAGTAAATGTATTTGAGATTGACTATAGAGAATAGTGTTTTTTAACACTTGCATCCTCTCTTTAAAAATAAACCACGTGCACAAATTAATGGAGAATGTGGAGCACTCTCGCGATGGCAAGACAAAGGAAGCAAAGACCAAAGTTAAATCCAAGACCACTTGAAGGGTGAACCTTGCACTATGGACTCATCCAAGTCCAAATCCAATACCGCGGAGGAATGTGAGCCCAAACCCACTACTCGGACTACGGACGCTTAAGGGTGGGGGGTTTGGCCTCACATCTTTCATTATATTTCTATTGACTACGAGCAATCTAATGCTCTACTCTCTACAACAGGACACCTCACAGATGAGTGTCCCCATCCTAAAAAAGATTATCCCTCCAATGAGAGAGATTGGAAAAAATGAAAACATGTGAGAATCCAAGATCCAGATGATGAGGAAGAGGGAGCTCAAAATGTAAATCACATTCAACATATCTCTACCCCATTGTCTAGATAACATAAGATCAATGCGGTAACTATATCAAAAGCCCTACAAGAACCCTATCCAATCATTGATGAAAATAGTAGTGAGCCGAGTGCTGAGGAACTAAGAGATAATATGAACGAGGATGATCCTAGAAATAAATTACTGGTGGAACCTACAGCGGTGCCTAGAACCAATTCTACACCCATGGCTTTGCCGAGAGTAGAATTGGTGCAACCAGTGCCGATATCCTTACGAACACCACCGGCACCTCCCAGACCATATACCATTTTGGAGAGAACGCCTTTAGCGACCAACTCACATAATAGGCCTATGGAAGTAAGGACCAAACCTACACCTTATCAAATACTGCATATAAGGAATTTGAAACCCAAATCAAGTTCGAAACAACCAAGGGTAATGGAACTAGCTAAAGGACTAGAATCTTATGCTATAATGAAAGACTTAGATAATCTACGTCCTTTGATTACCATGAGGCAAATATTGGCAATTGTGCCTCAGTGTCGTACCACACTCGGTTCGGCTATGATTCGCAAGAGAACCAAAGTTGTGGAAATTAATGATGTCACTCTAAGTCAGGACCTTGGCGCACTTGCAGTGGATGTAATCATTGATGGGGTAATGGTAGCTGGGTTTCAGGTCAACACGGGATCTAATGTCAATCTCATGAGTATGGAAACAATGGAAGAATTAAGACTCACTAATATGGTTCTTACTTCTATCATTCTTAAAATGGCAGATCATACTCGTACCAAGCCCTTAGATCAATTGCTCCAAGTTCTAGTCCAAATTGTTGGCAGGGAATATAGGATTGATTTCATCATATTACGAACCACTGACGCTATACAACCCATACTTGGAATATTAGGGAGACCTTGGTTGATTATAGCGGAAGCTAAAGAAGATTGGGGTAAAGGTACACTTACCTTAGGCAAAGGCAAGGATAAAACAGTCTTACCTTTGTTTTCTACCCGATATCAGGGAGAGATTCAAGACGAGGGAACTGAATTTACTACTGATGGATATGAAACTGAATCAGAGGGCACCCCAATTGAGTCTATTCATAACATTGATAAACACCAAAGAGCATATAATGCGATTGGGATAGGAGAATATTTCATCCCTATGAAAGACGTTGATTCTGATAACGCCATATTAAGTTGGCAGATTCTCGTCCAGTTCATAACATTATAACAGTTGCCAAACCCCAACCTTGTAGTAAACAATCATTATTATCCAATCCGAAAAAAATGTCTGCCCCATTAAAAGAACTAGTGTATAAACAACCATCTTTTGAAGAAGAATAGGAAGATGTCATGTTCTCTTCTAATGCACCTATTAAAAATTATGTGTCTAAAGATGTTTACAAAGAAATTAAGCTAGGTACCAAGGAAGCCCCTAAGATCATTAAAGTGCATGAGAAATTATCCAAGACTGAATGGCAGTATTGGTATAATTTCTTCAAAAGAAATATCAAAGTCTTTACATGGACTTATAAAGACTTGAGAGGAGTCCCTCCCAAAGTATGTGAACACAAAATCGTACTCGAGGAAGGAACTGCCCCAGTAAGACAAAGACAATATCGTATGAATTCCAAATACTCCTTGATGGTTCAAGAAGAGAGAGATAAACTACTCGAAGCAGGGTTCATTTATAAAGTACCTTATAGTGAGTGGGTATCATCTATTGTTGTGGTTCCTTAAAAGAATGGCAAACTAAGAATCTGTCAAGATTTTAGAAGATTAAATAGCGTCACAAGGAAAAATTATTTTTCCTTACCTTTTACTGATACTATGTTAGATGCAGTAGTGGGATACAAATGTTACTCATTCATGGACGGATTCTCAGGGTGTAACCAAATCCAAATTTTTAAACCACATCATTGGTATATGACCTTTACTACTAACTGGGGCACTTTTGCTTACATTGTGATGTCATTTTGATTATGTAATGCCCCAGCCACTTTTCAACGTGTCATGACTGAGGCCTTTTAATAATACCTTTGTAAGTTTATGAAAATATTCTTGGATAATTCTGCAATTTTTGGCAATGAAGAAGATCATGCTAATTATCTCCAAAAATGTTTTGATAAGTGTATGGAATTTGGTATTTCAATTAATGCAGCTAAGGCAATCTTTTTAGTGTCATTTGGCAAGTTAGTAGGACACATTGTGTTTGAACAAGGAATAGCCATTGATCTTGACAAGATTGCCAATATTGTATCTTTACCTATTCCTACCACTGTGACCGAGGTCAAAGAATTCCTTGGACACACTGGCTATTATCGAAGATTTATTTTTCATTATGCAGTGATTGCAATGCCTTTGACAATATTACTTTAAAAGGGAGATGAAGCTTCAGTTTGAACTTTAGTATGTACCCATGTCTTTAATACGCTAAAGAGAAAACTAATGTCAGCCCCAATAATTGTACTTCCTGATTGGGAAAATAGTTTCACATATACGTAGATGCGTCGAATGTAGTGATTGGGTCAATTCTAAGTCAAAAGGATGAGAAAAATCTTGACCATCCTATTTACTTTGCTAGCCATCAATTAGTGCAAGTTGAGAGAAACTATACCGTCACTGAACGTGAAGCCTTAGGTATGATCTTCTCAGTCCAAAAGTTTCGTCATTATCTTTTGGGAAACAAATTTGTATTCCATGTAGATCATGATGCATTGAAATATATGATAACAAACCTTAGTTGAGTGGAAGAATAGCAAGGTGGGTATTATTTTTGCAAGAATCTAATTTTACAGTTGAAGTTAGACCCAACAAAAATCATGCCAACACTGATCATCTTTCAAGATTGAATGAGGAGTCTAGATCGGAACCCATTGATGATTCATTTCCGGACTCCCAATTATTTTACATTGATGTAATCCCTCAGAAATATGCAGAGATAATTGAGTATTTTCAAAATAATAAATTCTCCACAGATTTTAATGAGAAACAAAAGCGTCAATTAGTTTTCAAAGCAATGTCTTATACTATGCTGACATTTTATACAAACAAAGGAAGGATGGTGTTTTACGTCGTTGTGTCACCAATTCGGAAATTTCCTTAATTCTAAAAAAATGTCATGATAATATGGCGGGAGGTCATTTTGCAGGAGATGTCACTGCTAGAAAAATCTTACAAAGTGGTTATTGGTGGCCTGCCATTTTCTCTGATTGCATGACTTACACAAGACAATGTGATGTTTGTCAAAGAATAGGAAAACCAACTGAGTCCTCAGCAATGTCGTTTACACCCATATTGACAGTTGTACCATTTGAGAAATGGGGAATTGATTTTGTTGGACCCATTAATCTCCCGAGCCGACATGGAAAATATCAATATATCTTCGTAGCCATTGATTATGTTACTAAATGGGCAGAGGCTGAAGCCACTAAAAAATATGATAAACATGTGGTAACTAAGTTTTTGAGAGAAAAATTCTATCCCGATATGGTTGCCCAAAAGAATTGGTGAGTGATTGGGGAACTCACTTTGTGAATGATGTTATCAAGGAACTAAAAGAAAAATATAACATTAAACATCGACCCACTTCACCGTATCACCCACGTGCTAATGGTCAAACTGAAAAGACTAATGGAATTTTGTGCAAAATCATCACTAAGACTATCCAAAATTCTATGACTAATTGGGATAGCAAGTTGTTAGACGTGTTATGGGCTTATCGTACTGCTTATAAAGTGACAACTAAATTTACACTGTTCCAATTAGTTTATGGCCAAGAGGCCATCCTGCCAGTCGAACTTAAATTACCCTCATTACAAATAGCCATTGACGAAAGATTAGGAGAAGATGAATCTCATCAAGATTAAGAGAGAATTGCCATGTTAGAAAAATGAATGAAATATGAAATCAAGCCTATTTAAACATGGTAGCCATACAAAATTGGCGTAAAACTTATTACGACAGTAAGATGAAAGCTAAAACCATTAATGCGGATGATCTTGTCTTACTGTATGATAGTCATTTCCAAAAGTTTCCAAGCAAATTCAAATTGCATTAGATGGGACCTTATAAAGTCAAAATAGCTCATGACAATGGATCATTTGAGTTGGTAGACTTTGAGGGCATACCTCTTCCTACACGAATCAATGGCTATCGTCTGAAGAAATATGTTACATAACTGATGCCAGTTATGTAAATAAAGTGAGGGGAGCCTTGTAATTTTTGTATATATTAAAAGTAATGTTTTAAGCTCTTTTTGCTTCTAAAATTGATCGTGTACGAATTAAACAAAATGTGGAAATTATTGGATTAATAAAAATATTTTATAAAAGTTCAATATATGAAGATTGTAAGTGGGAACATCAAAATATGCTATGATGAGGATAAACTTGTAATAAGAATTATGATGCTAACAAAATTTTAAAAAATGGTTTAAGTCCCAAAGAGGGAGCTTACCAAAACCAGTTAGTTAGTTCAGTCAATAAATCTAAGTGCATCTACCTACCTAAATTAATTAATTATTGTGTTTAAGATCCAAAGAAATAAGGCAGGTAGTAGGCTTAGCCACTTAATCAAAGTAGTGGGGTGAGCTAAGTGACGGCAGCTCGGCTGTAGGCTCAATTAGTGTACCATTAGTGACTAACAAACTATCATTACGCCATCATCGGGAGCCGCCTAGAGAGGGAAGTAATTGGCGGCCACATCAGGCAGTTAGACTCAAGTGTGGAGCAGGCAATAGTTTGTTGAGACGGAAGGAGGAGAGAGCTGCAGTCAAAAAGATGGAGAGAGAGGCAAGCGCAAAGAGTCATCTTCTTTGCAAAACGAACAGGTAAGAGCTGCAAACCTCGTGAGTTTGCTGTTATGATGAAATCATACTTTGCTTCAAAGTTTTTGGATTAAGTTGCACATGCATGAACAAACTTAAAGACTATAGCCTTCTTGGAGCGTGTGATCTTGGTTACTTGCATCAGACTATGGACATGCGGAGAAAACAGTAAGACAAAAGAGACTTAGAGCCAAAAGAAGAGAACGAAAGATTTATTTTTAGTTTAGAAAGCATCAATATGAAAGATAGTCTGGGTGGAAATGTAGTAGCTGACTTGTGAGGAAATGCTTCATGTACACAAAATTTAGTCCTAGGCAATGGTCTTTGAGAAAGAAGTGTGGCTGAGTAAGGAAAGAGACTAGCGTACCTGCAACATGCAAAGACTATAGCCATATCCTATTTGAGTTAGAGCGATGGAAGTTCTTGAAGTTTTTGATGATGTATTGAGAGTGTGAAGTTCTTAAAGACGATAGCCTGGCGGTGTATTGCAAGGTCGGTTACTTGGATCAGACTATTGCCTTGAGGAAAATGTCCTGAAAGAAGGCAGGATGAAGTGAAAGAAACTTGTTACAAAGAATAAGAGAATAGCTTGCAGATTCGAGAGAGAGAGGGAACTTTTTCACTTAGGTTATGGCCGGAAACAGTTAAACATGAGACATGAGTCTTTATTAGATGGATTATGCATAAGTAGAAGCAAAGGAAACACAAGATAGAAACTTACTTCATAAAGACAATTGCCTGAGAGGAAATTAGACTTAGAAGGGAGGAGAGTCTGAAAAGAAATTGTTACGATGAGATAGTCTATGTCAACAAATCAAGAAAGTCCAGGGTTGCTCCTCGAGGCAAAGAGTCTAAGTAAAGAAATAAGTTAGATGGCATAAAAATTATGACCATAGTCTGATTTGAAACCTCTTCAATTACAACAATCTTGAGTGAAAGAAAAAGTAAGGCAAAAAGTTCAGAGTGTCAGTCCAAGGACGTGAAAAGACGGGCAGTAGAGGTCTTTCCAGTGATGTCGTGTCCCAAAGGTATAACTGGTTCCAGAAAAGTGTTCTTAGAAGTTTAAAGCAAACATAGGGAGAGAGTTTGTCCTTTCAAGAAAAGGTTGCAAAGAAGGGATGATTTTTTTTTTGAAAAAAAAACTATCATGCGGAGAACAATGTTGTTGTAAGGAGAAAGTTACCGAGTCACAAGATGAGGCCAAGAAAGAGATTATAGCCTGGATTAAAAGTGAGAGTCTGAAAAGTAGTGGTAGATAATGGTTAGTGAGATAGCTCCGAGAGGAAACAAGGCAAAATGCTTCGAGAGAGAATAGCCTTCCACTTTAGTCTGAAAATATTGGAATGTGATGAGAAGCTTGAGTTAAGGATTACTTTATAAAGACCATTGCCATAGAGAAAGTGAAAAAAAGAGGTAGTAAGAGTTATCCCAATTTGGTAAAAAAAAATCTTGAATTCGACTCTTGTAATATTGGGAGAATGCTATGAAAATAGGAAAGAGAAGAGTGGATTCTTCTAAAAGGAAGTAGTAGGGCCCATTGCTGCCGTGTAGTTTTTCCTCTTCATCTCCTTTAATCCTTCGTCTCTGAGGAGAGAAAATAAGGGAGTCCATAGCTTGTGCTGAAAGAGAAAGGTAACTCAAAAGGACATGAAGTGTAACATCTTTTTAAGAGATTATGGCTTTCTGATCTCGGAGGTCGAGCTCACATAAAAATATGACAACAAGACTATATCCTTGATGAAAGGGATACAAGGAAGTTGATATGAAGGCTATGGCCAGTGCTATGAGCTGGTGAAGGCAAGAAGGAAACTTGTTCAAGAGGCAATATCCTTCAACCCCAAATGGTCGAATGAGAGGCTACAGTTTAGATTGAAGGGGATATTTACGAACAAATTGTGATTGGAATTGTGCAGGGTGTTAACTCCATAACAACCTCCTTCGTGAAAAGGTATACTCTATCTCTGAGTGCAAAGTTCTTGATAACTAGAGACAATAGCATTTTTGTATTAAGGACAAATTTTACCATACAGACTGTAGACTGTGAGAGAAAATGAAACCTAGGGAAGTTGAAAAGAGGAAGAAATACCCAGACGCTGGAGTGTGAAGCCCGTCGTGTTACCTAACATCCCACTAGCATTAAAGAAGGCTTGGAAGGCGAACCAAGTTAAGCTAGAAATGGCTGGGGTGTTTGACTATCTGTGTTGGATTCAGACTGTCACCAAGGTGCCATTTGTGGACCATGTGTTACAATTCATGGAGACTTACTCCATGGGAATGGAAACTGCAAAAGTCAATGGCCAAGTGGTTAATTGTTTTGTTCCTGACATAGGAAGACACTTGAGGCTCCCAGTGGATGGAGCGACAGAAGGACAATTGCATGTGGTGTCGAGGAAACAACACGAGACTATTTTTGAGGGGAAATTCCCTAAGGACACACGAATTTGGAGGCTAGATAAAGCAAGACAACATTGGAGATTATGGTTCAAATTTGTGAATAATTACTTGCTTTTCTAGCCGCATCCAAAGACAATGGCCCAGAAATACATCGTAGCAGCCCTTTAGACATGGGAAGGGAAGAAAATCAATTGGTCCCAAATTGTTCAACAAAAGATGCATGCAAAAATTCTGAAAGTCAAGGTGGGAACACCACAGACACTAAAATTGTACTCAGTTTTTTACATTTCCTTTTACTGTCGAGATATGTACGTGCCTCAGGTGATACAGGTTGAACCCTCAACATCCCAAATGGTGAGCCTAGTCCCATCTAGTCCAGGAGACTCAGAGGAATTATCGTGTACCTCTCCATGAGGAGTGCCCGAAACACCATGGGCACAAGGGGGACCCCGGAGTGACACCCGGGACTTGTGGCGCCGTTGGTGAGAGGGCCCAAGTGATCCTAGTGTAGGTGAGGGCCCCGGGCGTTGGGAACGCCTCCCACCCATGGAGACTAGGAGGCACGAGGGTAAGGCCATAAGCTATGCGTAGCTTATGGCGTGCCAATTCTAGAATGCTAAAGAATATTTCAATCGGAGGTGTGAGCTAGGAGATATGGCAATTTGAATGGGGCGTTGTCCTGGGACAGCGTCCTGATACAGCAGTGGCCTGGGAGTGGCTCCCGGGACTGTGAAGCTTTGAACATGCATAACTTCGTCAATACTTGCCCGATTGGGACAAGTGAATAGTCCATCGCCATCTACGTGAAACGTAAATGACGATGGAGTGGTCGCTTGCTAGCATCAGAGATCATATGAGGAAGTTATGGCGTTTTGAAGCTGCTGGGGGCTTCCAGCCCCATCGGCTAAGGGAAAATATCTACTTGGCCCCAAGTGTTGGGAGAAGGACAAAAGGTTACTTGACGGTGGGGTAGGGGCCCTGCCTAAAGTCCTAGAGGCTTATATGGGTGAGGTGGTATGGCCGAACCCACCCGAGGCCAAACGGCACGGCCTCCATGGGCATTGGCCCAATGTGAGGGCATAGTTGCCTATTATGGCTCAGGTTGTTATAGTGTTGCTCCGGCAACGCGATGATCAACATAAGATTGAACTTCCATGGATGGAAGTCCACATCTAAGAATTAGTTACCGATTAAGGGGTGAGTCCCGAAAGCAAAGTAGGACGGTTGGTTCCCTCCTATGAACTATAAGGTCCGCGGTATTGGGAGCTAGCCATTCACATGGCGGAATGCGAAGGGTTAGCGCTCGTGACCCTTGCTAGAAATGAAAAAACGACCAAAATACTTAAGAGGAGCTAGCAAGAGTTGCGACATGAATTGATAGAGGAAAATTGCAGCAATTGTAGCAATATAGGGATACTTTGCAAGAAAAGACTGAGCAGTTATGGAAGAAGAGTGAGTTACTCATCAATTGCCAATCCGAGAACGTGAAGCATATGTCCAAGTTAGCTAAAGTCATGAGGGAGAAGATGGAACATCAAAAGTGGCTTGAGGATAACAAAAAGACAATAGCCTCATGTCAAGAACAGATAACGACCTAGGAAAAAGAGATAATAGCCCTGCAAAACCGCCTAGACCACCAAACGGGAGAGTTAGAGTTACTAGACGATTGCTAAGACAATCTAAGGAGGATCACTGAGGAAAAGGAGCAGGGTAGAAGCACGCTAGGGTTGGTACACTTTGGGCAAAAATCAAAGTATATTTTGGACACCAATTTGGAGCAATTCTTTGATATCTCGAAGGAAAAGGCTTTTGTTGCACAAAAATGCAAGAAGCCCACGTAGTGTTCTCTATATTTTGTATGGGCAAAAGTGAAAATGCATTAAATTTTTTTGATTTCCTATGTTTTAAGCACTTACAAAAATAACCCCATTTTCTTTCATTAACCGTTGAGTGGACTGCAAATGTAGGAATTGTTTAACAAAATATGATTCATAAATATATATTACACATGTCACAAAAGAGTCATAGAAAAATATAACCTAAAACCCACAAAACGAAGTATTTTTCATAAAAAAATATAATGTGTGACAGGAAACCACTGGTATATAAATATACTCACCACGGTCAAACCATGAGGAGTTTATTGATAGAAACTAGAAAAATTATTGCTCATCTATATCTACAACCAAATTATTCCATTTTATCCCTCAAAGAGATGCTACTTTGAAATCTACACCCAATTGAATGCAACATTCCTCTGAAAATGTGTTTTGTGACAACATTTTTGTACTAGTGTAGCGTGCTTATGCCCAGCAATTAATCGAAATATTACGATTGCAGGAAGAAGAATTAATTCAACAAAAGGTTTTGGTGAGTAATCTGAATGCGAGGTGACAACCCTCAATGACCTCAATCGTTATCAACCTGGTTCGAGTAACTCCTGTCCCTCGGGAATTGTGTTTGGAAATATGGGGCTGGGAGTCCAAGGGTCCCATGCCCAAGGAATTTTTTGGATTATATGAAAGACAATATCAACTTTTTATTTTGTTTTTAGGGTTGAGAAAGTCGGAATGGATTGACCATAGTCGTTTTTGAGAGTTGTGGCGACAAAGTTTAGACTGGGGGTTAGAAAATTTGTTTGTTGAGATTCTGGCCCGAAAACACATCAATGTTTCTAACCCTTATTCAACTTTTATAGTAATTGGGGATGTGGGGGCTAGGATTATGTTGTACTATATGTCTTTAGAACAACAATGGGTTTTAAGATGTCAAAACCCAACCAATGCCGAGAGACGAGAGGTGTCCTGGCAAGAATATGGAGACCAAATATCTTTGTAGTTTTATGGGCAGCCCACAGAAAATTTACATTATTGGAAAGAAACCTTACAGGAATTGCTCGTCCAAATAAGGCACCCAACTTTTCTGTCTAATGTATTGTCTGCCAATGTTCAACGACTTTCATTTTCCCCTAGCTCATGATTTACAGGAACTCATTACCTTTTTCAATTTGACAAAACAGTTAATAGACTTGAGAGGTACCTGAGAGAGATTACAGCACAAAGGAAACTCTTGTTGAACCTTCACAATCAGGTTCAATTTGAACTGCCACCAAACAATTTTTTGCTAGTTATCCCACATATTGAAACGCCCTTAGTAGGGAGTCCTCTCACTTTGCATTACTTAGGGCAATACGCCCATATGGTTAATGCACCGGGTGAGGAACCCATACCCACCTGGACTGCTATTTCATGGTTACTAGAAGACTATGGCCTTTTCCAAAGGACATAAATGTGTGTACCAAACAAACTTCATCAAGAAGGACCAATATGATTGCCATAGATAGAGGCTATTGGATTGTCCAACCAAAGCTCCTAAAAGCTTGACAAGTTCACACAAGGACGATGAATATTTCAATTAAGGCAAGTGAACATAAGAGTCAAGTTCCATGGGAGGGGGTGGCAGGCATTTTTGTGTGCCTGCAAATGCTCCCTTTCATTGCCAAAGGACATGAATGTGTTTACCAAACAAACTTCATCAAAAAGGACCAATATGATTGCCATAGATAGAAGGCACTAGATTGTTCAATCAAAGCTCCCAAAAGCTTGACAAGCTCACACAAGGACGATGAATATTTCAACTAAGGTAAGTGGACATAAGAGTCAAGTTCCATGGGAGGGGGTGGCAAGCATTTTTGTATGCCTACAAATGCTCCCTCCCATTGCCAAAGGACATGAATGTGTTTACCAAACAAACTTCATCAAAAAGGACCAATATGATTGCCATAGATAGAAGGCACTAGATTGTTCAATCAAAGCTCCTAAAAGCTTGACAAATTCACACAAGGACGATGAATATTTCAACTAAGGTAAGTGGACATAAGAGTCAAGTTCCATGGAATGGGGTGGCAAGCATTTTTGTATGCCTACAAATGCTCCCTTCCATTGTGGACCCCACCCCCCAAATCCATGCCCTCACAAGCTCTCGGGGTGGATCCATGTGAAAGGGTGAGAGTGTGTAAATGTGCATTTTCTCGTCATTTTTTCCCATTCATGACCTTTTCATTTACCTTTATGGCCACCTTATGACTCACTCTCAATAGCCTTTGAAAATTCATAATAATTCAAAACTACTTCCAAAACTTTATGAGATTGATCCTAGCTCCTTCATATACATTTGTAAACGCTCAGAAATTTTGACCTCACAAATCCGAGTAGTGTAAGGTAGCACACAAAAAAAAGTAATCAAGGCCGGCCCATCTACCTTATTCGACGTGCGTTTCAACAAGACTTATCAACTTCATTTAGTAGATGTAAACCTCTCGTACAACATAGGAAAGACAAGGGTGTCACTCTAGCAATACAACAGCCATATCTAGCCATGTGCATATGTCACTAACAAACCAAGCTGGCTACAATATAACTACAATGAGTTCTTTAAATTCCTCGGAGCTTCACTAATTTTGAGGCCAATCATTAGTCCACTTGAATGATGTTGCATGACCTTTGAGTTCATGTGAATTTCACTCCACACGCGATACTTACAAGTATTATATCAGGAATTCAATGCAGATACATCTCAATCCACTGGAGTTCAATGGCTGGCACCAAAACTTAGAGCTCACAAGATTTTCAAATTCAAGGAGTGCCGCAAAAAGCAGCAAATGCTTGACATCCAAGGATCATGCAATAACTTCCTCATGAAATTGAGAGTGACATACATATGAAGCAATAGTGATTGATTGAATGAATGAATGAGAACGTCGACAACATGAGTATGCTTCACAAGATTGAGAATCTTTTCAGCTTTAACAATCATGGCATCAAACACACAAAAGTTAGTTAAATACTTAATAACAATCAGATTATACATACTAACACAGGCTTGCAAGTATAAAATATCCTGGCGAATTGATGCCTTTATTCATACAAATAATAAACTTCAGTTTTACATTGTTCACGGTTCCTTTTGCCCATGCATGTACAAAAAAATGCCAAATGTAATCGCACAATATAGAGTACCTAGTGTAACCGTAGGGATCATGATCACCTCAAATTTTGGCAATGGAGGTAGGATCGCGAAGCCCACACTCGTAAACGCACCGAGCAGAGAAAGGATGGAAAGTATGAACATCCTACTCGCCCATGTGAGCGAGAAGCGCACGGATTCCACCGACTGGCCAATGTATGAGTCTTGGATAGGGATTGCGGCACCTGCACCCGCGATGATGGTCGAGATCGTGCAGAAGAACGAGAGCGAGTTGAACATCATGAACAGATAGATGTTTTTACATGGCCTTCGATTGCCACAAATTGCTCATACGTGATAACATATAAAAAAACAAATCACTTATTTTAGTTCCATTTTAGAATGACAAAGACCCTTTCAATGGTAAGTCACAAAAATCATAACCTCGGTGCTAATGAGGGTTTTGTAATATTTTTGACTTCCAAGTTAATTGACTTATTACTCCCTTTGAAATGAAATCCCAGTCAATTGCTTATTTACTCGATGGAAGTGAACATATATATTGCATTTTGGACCTTGAAGGTGAAGTGCACTCAATATGGGATTTGTGGATAAGTGGCCTTCAAGAATGCAAGGGCAATAGTTTTTTCGAAGTCGGACGGGCGGGCAAAAATTCGGTCGGGTTCAGAAAATCTGGATTTTCTGGATGGGCGGCTGCCCCTGCCCGGATCTGACACCCCGAAAAGTTCGTGGGGGGAACTTAACGTCCTCCATTTATTTCTAGTGCACTAGATAATAATAAAACTAAGTAAGTGAGAGTCATAATGTTGGTGACCAGCTAATTGTGCCCCTTCAAGTCCCCCCCCGGCCCACTTCAGATGACACTTCTTAAGAATAAGTTTACAAATACTGTCATGGATGATGGATGGGTTCATCCATTGTCCAAAACCCTACCTTCTCTTATTTACAACTTCTGATGAAATATTGTCATGGATGATTGAAATTTGGATGCAAATCGTTTGCTAAGTGACAGTAATTGCAACACTGTAAATCTTATAAGGAATAAGAAACAATATTGGGATAATATTTAGTGTTGGTGACACTAAAATGCGGTTTAAAATTAGTATTGAGCAAGAGAATTGGAATTGGTGACACTAAATAACAAATTTAGTCTATTTTTAGGGGGAAGTAGCACAAAATAAAATAGTCGCCCAAATTGATTTTCTAGGAAAACGATAAATGTGGCCCACAGTACTAGGATTATTTGATGTAGTTACGGATGAACCATTTTGTTGCTCCAAATTACATGTTCAAAATCAAACCCTCTAAGAAATAAACCAACCCATATTTCGGAGAGGGGAAGTCCCATTTTAAGTAAAAAAATACAAGGAATAATCGAAGAATGTCAATGAATAACCGGCACTTGATAATAAAGAAGTAAAGATAGTGACCGAGTTAACTCAATTCTCTCCCCATTCACGGATGTAGAGTCACCAAGCTCGAAGACTTGGGAATTTTGTGTGGAGTTTCAAGCAATGCCCAACATTTGTAATTTCATTGTGGAGTGCAAACATGCATAACATTATTCAGATCCATATCAGCGTTCTGTGGGACTGACAGTATTCTACAGAATATTCCCTGATATTTCCCACATTCAAACTAAATGTGGGAAATATCAGGGAATATTCTGTAGAATACTGTCAGTCCCACAGAACGCTGATATGGATCTGAATAATGTTATGTGCTAGGCGATGTGGCAAAACAAATATCATTGAAGGTTGACCTCACCCCACAAGGGGTGATGTTTCATGACAAGTACTAAAAAGGGCGGTGAACCAAGGGAGGGGGAGGATGAAAAACGTTGATTACTATCATAGAGCAGGGGGTTCTTATTTTTTAGTCAACATAAGTTCAAATTTTGATGGGGGAGTGTAAAACATGCCAAGGGGAGGGTGAACCCAAGGATGAGGAACGTCTTGGTTCGGTATTGTCTTTTTGTTATACCCATTTGGTTGTCTATAATGAGGATTTCACATTTTTTGATATTGATAGGGCATGGGTATTTGATGGAATTTTGTTTACAATACCAATCGGGTGCATATACCTATGTTGGACTGATATCGTCTTTTCTTGATATCATTTGGGTATCTATAATGAGGATTTCATTCTTTTTGACATGTATGCTTATGGGCATTTGACGGCATTTTTGTTTTTGATACCATTCAGGTCTATATACCATGCAGGATTTGTCATGCCTAGATAAAATCACCCTAGTATCAATACGGTTTTTGAATGGTATTGACTAGAATAATAACTTGGGTATACAAAGATTCTCTCACTTTGACATCCCACCAAATATCAATATTTGACTAGTATTGCAGCTTTCATACCCCTCGATAGGTTCTTTGATACCATTATTGATGTTGATTATTGATACCATGCATTCACCTACATATTGGTCCAACATTGGTATATACCATGCAAGAACCTTCATATCTAGGAAAATTTAAAAAGCAATTTAGTATAAACTTTGCAAAAGGAGTAAAATACGACTTTAGTTATTTTATCAAAATCCTTGTACATAAACGCAAACAAGTGAAACAAATGTGGTGGATAGAAAGCTTACATCAATCAATATTGGAACATAAATAAATTTTGAAAAGAAAACATCATAATATTCCATTAAAAGAAGCTTAGATTATAAAAGATTTTTTTAATATTGAAAAAATTCAAATACAAGTTGAAATAGACACAACAATGGCCCATATTAGTACTTGGAGGTCTTTTATGATGTCCACTACAACCCCATGCCATCAATTCCATGAAGGATTGTCAAATGCCATTCTATTGTAATTTATCTATTTTTTGACAATTTGAATTTTATTGGAAGTGTACAAATGCCGATTTCCATTGATAAAGGACACGTGCATGTTTAACATGATGTTTGACACTACCATAGAGGTAGCATGCCAGAAGTTTGGCTTTGTTCGAAGTCTTGTATGTTTTGAAGACTTTCTAGACAATTTCAAACAATATTGAGTATTTGAAGAGCCAATTTTGACATTTTATATCTTTCACACACTAATTAAAATCCACTTCAAACTTTTTGGCACTATGTAGTACATCATGTACTACAACTTTCATTTGAATGCACTTGGATCTTGCCCACTCATGCTTATGGTATCATTTTTCAAATGGAAGTGAGTCAGAGTTGTACTCAATTTTGTTTGTCATTGTATGTATGTAAGGCTCATGGAAATGTGGACCTTCAATCAAAGTTTTAAATGGGGTAAATAGTTGTTGACAATCATGCACCTCAAGATAGTCATTGATTGGTGAGGTATAGACACTTGTTGGACATAAGGTAGCCGATTCACTCCCAACCAATTAAGCAATTTAACATACGTACAATTTACGTGTGATAAGAGAAAAAAAATTGTCCATGTAAGAGAAATAGAAATTAGAAGCAATTTATATATTTTTAAGAATGTTTTTGGCAATAACCAAATTAATATGATTTGTTTCAAGTGGATATTCTCTTCGACCTATAGTCGCGATATAGGCTCCCTCTTTCCGATCACCAATAGATTACAAAACCGAGAACACTAATTCCCATCATCAATAATTATGACACCTAAATATGCTTGCAATAATAACCCAGTTGTCAACTTAGCCACTGATATTTGGCTAAGTTGGATTTCAACCATGACATGTCATACTGATCAAAGGTTGATATTTGTGTTGCACAGAAATAGGTTGGCCTACATTACAAATATGGGGTGGTGGTCGGGAATAGATCATCTACCTTGCTTGCAAATGGATGGAGTTTGTACATGGTGCTAAAACCTTCACTTTTACGTACTAATTAATATGGATGCTATTTTATAAAATCATAGTCAATTGTAATAATTTTGTCAGTGATTCAAAGGGGATTCCAATGCACCAGGGCCCATAGTAAGTCTTATTTGAATTCCGTAGCTGGAAGTCGTAAGAGTTCAAAAGTTTTATTGGTAGATGGTCCAAAACTAAGGCAAGAGCCTTGTGTTATGGTTGTGGACATTCTCAAAATCAACATGTACTTATGTGCAAAATTTTAGGGTGTTGGGTTTAGTACTGTCTGCCTTATGTGTACATAACTTATTCCCACATGGTTCGGGTTTGTATTAGTCTCCTTAAAGTTGTCATAACAAGATAGAAGAGTGAAGGCCAAGAATAAAGTTTGATGTGGTGTCTAATGCACTCAATTGGGCACTTATATTCCCACATTTGACTTTCACACAATAATAATTTTTCGCTATTAGAGGTTAGGAAGACAGACTTGTGAACATCTTCAAGTATAAGCAGATTCCCATGGACCCCTCAACAATTTTCACTCGGATATGATTTCAGGCAAATTTCCAAAAGTTACCATGAAGTTTACATACAATGAGCACATGGACTACTCTATAAATGAAAGACTAATTTTGCTTCAGATACACTTTGACTTTCCAGCAAGCTAAACTGTCCTATTCAAGCGATTTCTAGGGGTTTACATTTTAGAGCTCCTATTTCTATTGTTGACAGACTGACAGCAGATGAGAAGTGCAAAACTGAATCTGAGGAACTGAATGAATTATGTCAAACCTTGTCATGCATGTCAACGACCAAGGATTGCAACTCATAGCTTCTTGGTTCCAAGCTTGGATAGAAGCCTTTGCTTCCATATTATGACATAGCAAAATCTCTACATAGATTCATGTCATATTTTGAGACAACCACCTGTCTCTTAGAAATGTGAAAGGTCGATTGCACAAGGCATAGGGATCAAAATTGTCAGTTAATTCACAAATAAAAATTGGGAAGTATGACTCCATGGTCACTTTCACTGGCTTCCCTGGAATAGTGCCAACGCATTGGTTGCTGGAAATCTTTGCCTCAACTCATAGCAAGTCAATTGAATGCATAACAACTCCATTTCTTGCCACAGGTTTCCTGCCCCATCTGCCCATTCGAGGCTCCTGAGACAATCAAGAAGAAAACATTTCAAGCCACCTGAACTGCTGACTTCTGAAGGTCCTCTATGCAACTTGGCACAGGAGCAAACAATGTGGCACTTGTTTCTTTATCTTCACCAAAATTTCCTTTCAATTATAAAAAGGGTTTAAAGAAATCTCAGGACAGCCAAACTCCTAATGATAACACCCATGTAACAAAAGGCTCAATTGCAAGAAAATTACATACCTGGCCAGTACCCGCCAGTACAAAACGGCCGCTGTGTGCAAAGGCCAAGGAATTTACAAACCCCTCCTGCAAATTTGGAACAAAACACAAATCAATTGATAAGTTCACTTCAAATAAAGAGAAACTTCGAATTGGCACAAAGGCTCCCAAAAACATTCTGTTGCATTCTACTGGATGAAGAGACCACAAGGGCAGAAAGACAACTGAAGAGAAATTTGTAAGGAAAAGAAATCACATAACAAGGAGGAGACGTCACCAGAAAACCCCAGAGGAAGTGTGTTTAAAAGGAAACTCACCACTGGCAATTTGTGTAGAGCTCGAAGACTCGAATTTGAGTTCTCAAGTTCCCATAGCTGTACAGTTCCATCACCAGCTCCAGAAGCGGCTAGATCACTATTTCTGCAGACAGCTACTGCTCCAACCCATGCCTCTACTGCTGCTGTTACAGGCCTTTCTGCGCTATCCATATCTGCTGCTACATGCTGTTCTGTTTTACTCCCATGCACACTATGAGCTATGAAGACGGGCTTCTTCCGAATTGTGTTCCAGAGGGCGACGCAGCCATCATCCGAGCCTGACAGAAACTCTCCATTGGATATGAAACAACAACTCTCCATGTGTGCTTGGTGCCCCCTAAACACAAGTTGTGACTCTTCTGGAATCTGTCATATACAGAGGTATTATTTACTACTGACAGGTACTGCAATATAGCTATAAAAGGGTGCAGCTGCACAAAATTCAGTTCCAAATGTAATCCATCCCACCCTCATTTTTCGTTTGAAACACAATTTCTAGAGCTTTGACCATGCTCCTGTTCCTGTTTGAATAATATGACATAGACACTCTGATGTGCAAAACCACCTGGGGTAACTGGTTATGGACATGAAACGACCAGTGGATCCTTCAAGTCCCTGAAAGCTGATCATTCAGAATAGTTCAAGGAAAGACACCATTGCACCCAGCTGGGGCATATCTGCAATATAAAGTATGCAAAGTAGTGTTGTGCACCTTCCAAAGACGTAGAGTTCGATCACGCCCAGCAGACAGAATGCGTTCCTGCCGAAGACAGTCAAGTGCAAGTATCTCACTTTGGTGTCCAAATAAAGTGTCCAGGTAAGTTCGTTCATCCACACTCCACAACTTAATTGTGCGGTCCAGTGAGGCAGACATAAGCTGCTGTGTGCCTTGCCTGAACACAAGGCTTGTGACAGCTCCTCGGTGCCCATCAAAAGCCTGTATACCAGTCCAGGAAGAAAAACCACATACACGTTAAAATAGTGTAGTTAAATAGAAGTAGCCTCATCATGGAGCCGCATATAGAAGCCATGCCTACTATCAGACTACTAATAATTTCAATCACTTCCAGTTAGGCAAAGATATCCAGTGCAGAAGATAAACACCAGTTGTTCATTGTACAAATGTAAAGGTCCAGAAGGCAATGAGCAATTGTGCAATCATACTGCATAAGGAAACCATACATCTCAAGCAAATTAAATGCACTGACAGTCTTCACATACACTGAAAGCTATATGTGCTGTTTCAATGTTGCGAACAATAAAAAGAAACTCCCAGAGTACAGCCTCAGATTATGGGCATTGTACACAGAGCCTGCTCAACTATCCCCCACTTTAAACCAGTCTTGCACAACAAAAATATAGGGCAAGCGCTGGGAGAAATTCTCTCCCAGAACATAGAAGACCTAGATAATAAGGGTAATGGCACTACCTGAAGATGTTGACGAGTTCGTGTATCCCAAAGATGTACCGCCCTGTCCAGGCCCCCTGAAGCCAGGTATCTTCCATCAGAACTCACTGCCACTGTTAGTATGTGTTTACTTCCCTTTCTAGTGCCCCCTTTCTTTCCATGTGCATGTCCGCCATTTGCAGGAGATGGATCTGAAGGAATTTCGTACTTATCACTTTGCCCAGTTTCAATATTCCACTGCACTAGCATTCCATCTTTTGACCCAGCAAACCCGGTAGAGTCATCGTCTGTGAGGCAGATAGCGGTTACTGATTGCCGGTGTCTCCGGCCTACAGATTTACCAATTGTTGCAGAGGTTGGTTGTCCAACTCTGCAATGTCAAATATGCAATCAAAAGTGTTACAAAATTTGCTACCCACTGTACAATGAAACTCTTGCACCCTTCTGTCTAAGGGATAAGTAAAAAAACACAAGAGGTGAACAATTTAGCTGATGCCTTCAGTAGAGTATCCTAAAGAGGAGATAATCTTTCACTGCAAGTACTTCTCAATGACCTACCATTCCTCATTAAGGAACCGAGGTTTGAGGTTTAGCAATTAGGGGTTTGAACTCCTTAGGATTCTTTACTGAAGAGAGGGATTCAAGTGGCATGCCTTTCAAAGGTATCCTAATTTCTAACCTCCTCAGCACAATTATACAGGATGACTTTGGCACAAATTTCAAAGCTACTCCAGCATCACGCAAACCTGGAAAAGGAACACAATTCTAAAGCCTCACTACACTTCACAAAGTATGATAGGCACTTCTGAAAGCTGAGGGTTGTTGAAGGGACCAGGTTTTCAGGTGACCATACCTAGCAGCCAGCTTTCGCTGCACTCGTCCACTCTCCTCAAGCTGTTCCTGTTGCAGCAAATCTGCCACCATGCTATCGCGAGCTCCCCTACGTTGCTCTTTTGCACCTTCATCTTCATCATCTTCATCCTCCTACATGGATCAAATCACCACTGAATTAATCAAGACATTACTAAACCGAGTCAAGATACCACAGGGAAGGAAGCTTGCCAAATGTACTTGATATTGCAGAATTTCATTATCACCTTGACCCCTAAACACAATCATATAGCCCACTAAGCTCCTGAATTCTCCTCTGAGAATCAAAATATAGCTCCACACACACCAGTTCCAACAGCGTCCAACAAACTCCCGCCACTAGGATTTCAACCCAGCATCATCAAAATGTGCACAACGGCTTAAACAAAGAGCCTCTTCTTCTCATTCCGCAAAGCAGCTGCAGCAAATCATATTTTCCCACAATCCCTACAAACCTCATCTGATGACTTTTTAGGCTTCATTCCTACAACTTGCACCCAAGGGCACAAAAAACGTATACATAGTACTAAGCAAGGTGCCCATAATGTGAGGTGCAACCTCGAAGCTCCTTCAACAACACAAACACAAAACACACACAACTCTTCAATCACTCCACATATTTTCATCCTTTCACATCAAGTTATGGACCACCCAAGAGAGACCAATCAAAGTGCAACAGACGACCACCTAAACCCTAATCCCACTAAGCTCCTGAATTCTCCTCCACGAATTAGAAAAATCGCCATAGCTCCATACACAGAGCACTTCCAACAGAGTCCAACATACTCACACCACTAAAATTCCAAACCATCATCAAATGTGGACAAACGGCTAAAACCCAAAAGAGCCTCTTCTCCTCATTGCGCAAAGCAGCTGCGGCTCCTTACATTTCTCTGAAACCCCTACAAAACCCCTGCCACCCATACACCCAGAGACACCATTCTCACCTAAACCCTAAACCCTGATCCCGCTAAGCTCCTGAATTCTCCTCCGAGTATCGAAAAATCGCCAAAGCCCCATACGCACACTTCCACCAGAGTCCAACACGCCGGATGCGCCACTAGGATTCCGAGCCATCAATCAAAATGTGCACAAACGGCTAAAACCCAAAAGAGCCCCTTCTCCTCATTACACAAAGCAGCTGCGGCTGGTGATAATTCTATAAAAACCCTACAGAACCCTAACCGCCATTGCATCCAGAGAGAACAATGCAACACCTAAACCCTAAACCCTAATCCCACTAAGCTCCTGCATTCTCCTCCAAGAATCAAAAAAAACCTCCAGAGCTCCATACACACCACTTCCAACAGAGTCCAACACACCACATGCGCCGCTAGGATTCCGAACCAGCATCATCAAAATGTGCACAACGGCCAAACCAAAAAGCCCCTTTCCCTCAGCTGCAGCTCGTGATATTTCTCTTAAACCCCTAGAAAATCCCCGCCCCCCATGCCCATCCAGAGAGACCAATGCATCAAGTGCAACAGACAGGCGAAAGATAGCGAAGCATACATACCTCTGCTGCCGCAGCTTGTCGAGTCCGCTCTAAAAAGGCTTGGGCCAATCTCAGCCTCTTCTCATCTGCCGTTTCTACATTTTGAGCTTCTACCCCCTCTTCCTCCTCCACAAAAGAAGCATTCCTTCCGTCCCCTGTCCACTCATCATCCTCGCTCAAAATCTCTTCATCCCTGACACTACGAGATGGCTTCTTGGCATCCTTGGTCTCCTTGAGCTTCTTAGTCTTCCTCTTGTTGGTTGCATCCCCCCTGCCTCCTCCTCCGCCCACCGCTCTTTTGCGCAAGGGCGCCGCCATGGTGAGGCTAACCGTAAGGATTCATGAAGCAGCCGCGGCGAGAGTGAGCAACACCTTCGAGTTTGCAAACTGGCCCGCCCCCGCACAGGCTCTTGTGGAGTTCAAGAACTTTTACCTAGATCTAACTTAGCTTATGATGTGTCCTAACTCAATAAGCTTTTACGGAGGAAAATGTTCTTATGGAGCCCTAGAGGCGGGCCTCCTCGCTTTGAGTCCATTGGGTTAACTTAAGTCAATGCATGTTCCCAATGCAACCCATCTTTCTCACATCTAAGTGCTAATATACATGTGTATGGATCTTAAATGGTTACTTTTAGCATACCATTTAGTATGAGATGGTTAGCAAATCCAAATCGAGACCATAGCCACTTTTCTCATAAAATTTTGGAGCTTATATGAACATCTTATTCATTATCAAAGTGAAGATCCACATGTTCATTAAATGATCGTATAGGAACCCCCCAAAATATATATATATATATACATAATTTATGTTGACTCTTGAATCTAGCATGGCTAACATGTTTTGAGTATTTAGTCTAATCTCTTTTAAACATGTGTATTTGTGGTATCCATTATTTGAGGCACACCAAACCACATACCACTCATAATATAGGTGTCCAAATAAGATAAGCAACTAAAATGGGCACGTCTACCTTACAGAACAAATTACACATGTGTAGGTCGATGCACATTGGGGCCGAAATTTGTTGGACATATTTGTCCTTTTTTATTATGGGATTGTCTTACAAAAATGAACAATACTTAGCATGATTATTGTTCACATTATGCTAATGAACCAAGATGTAGCTAATCCCGGTTCTCCCTTATCAAACTGCAATGGGTGCATTAATCGAACAAATAATGAACATCAATGGAATTGCATGCTTTGCACATTCCAAGGGCCCATGTTAGTTTGCATACCACTTCTACCAACCTATTAGCCATGTCTACCAAAAAATTTGGGGTTGAATATAAGTTGGCAATTATCGAAGGCTGTCAGCCTTAGCCCTAACCACCCACCACCACCCCACTAGAAAGGGCGACCTTATGAAATATGCATTGAGTGCATGACATACAATGGTGATATGGACATTGGAGATATAACTCAAGTTGGGGACAAGCTTAGTGGCGCTCAAAGTCATCGTGCAATGAATGAAGTCATTGACTGGTTTTACATAATTTCATTGCCCTTGTTTTTAGGGTTGATATTTTTCCCAATAATTTTAAGGTGAGTATGTGATAATATGGTCTACATTTCGATTTAGACCAACTAAGAAAATGAAGCCACACCATATTCACATTGGTGGCAACATCCGAATTGTCTTTCTTTTCTTTCTTATGATCACCAAAAGTGCACCCATTATTGTAAAATAAGGGTCTTTGAACCCTAATGATAAAAAATCATCATATTGCATATAGAATACATTTAAATGTTGCTCTAATAAAAACCTTCAATTGCTACATATGAGGCATAACTTTAAAGCATATACAAATCTAAGGGAAACAAAACATGTAATCATGAGCAAAGAATATACCATGCATCTTTTCACTTCTGATATATCTAGGTACATACAAAGAAATTGGTGTGACAATGTTCACAATGACGCTACAAATAAATAATGGTTGCAAAGTGTTTTACATTATATCATGTTCTTGACGATTGTTGGTAGCGATAGACATGATTTTGCCACAATATGCAAAGATCACAAATTGTTTGATTTGACAAGCATTTTACTCTCACCATAGATCTAGGCTTGAACTTCAAACTTTACAGATGGAGGAGAAATGTCCCAAAGAGTGGGAACGACATGATGTCGTACATGTTGGCATTGGGATAACACGTCGTAGAAATGTTCAAACCCGGTCTTTATACAATTGGAACATCCATATTTGAGGCAAAAAAAAATTCAATGAGATTGTTCAAGAGTCGTTCCATGTGGGTAAAACCCATTTCGTTGATACAACAAACACGAGAAACGGGCATTGCAAACAATGGGACCATATTGCCATCACCTAGGTTTCATGAGTTTGAACATATTATTGGCAATCACTTATTATTTGTCAGAGCATGCCACCAACAATTGAATCGTTGCAAATGATTGATGCAAGTGAAATGTGAGGGATAGGTTGGTCACGAACTTAGTTCATGTCATATGGCCATATAGCTTGGACATGGAGTTTGAGGTGTCCCAACTCAGTGTTGTCAGGTGTCCCAATATGTCACAATAGTTTGCGAAGGAGTTTGGGGCATGTTTCTAGGAACATATGTCAAGTGGAGTTGGCATGCACCTCCCGACCCTTAATTCCATCTGCAAAGGGGGCTAGGTGTCTATAGGGGGAGGGGTGTATGGCATGTTTGTTTCCTTTGGTCCCCTGATATTATTATACAACTACTCCTTGTGTGGCATTGGATTGTCCAAGGTTGGTAACATTACAAACCTATTGACACACACGTAGCAAATGCCATTGATAATCCACAAGTCGTGTTCACACCAAGGTGTGAAATTTGGATGCGACAAATATTTATTTGTTAGTACATGCGAGCAAATTAAATTGAATTGCTCGTATGTAGACATTTATATAAATATCAAAATAACTAATACAAAAAATGGGTGCACTTCTAGAAGTGTAACATGCTCACATGTATCCATATTTCCATCAAAGTTTTCTGAACCTTCTTAAAAACATTATCATGCGTTATTTTTTATGTTAAATTTGTAGTGTCAAATAGCAACAATGTCAAAGTAAATAGCTGCTCAAGGGTGAAAACTTCCATGTACATTGAATTTTAAACATAAGATAACATGACAATGTCAAAATAAGTCTACTTTAAGTGCATGAACATGCATTGTAGCTTGTCGCTAAGAAACTACAACAAGAACTTGTGAGTTATGGAATAATAATGCACCTCCCATGATTTGAGGTTAATTCAATATGTGTCACTTACAATAGATAAATAAGCCCAAAATTAATGGCTATCTCCAAATCTAACATTGGCATATGTGGAACTCAAGTCGAGTATGATAACGCTTCATACATTGCATATATAAAATTGAAATAAAGTAGGTTGTGTGGGAATGAGGGGTGAGATGGTGGTTTCACTCCGGTTTCACGTGAAGAAGATGACCAACCGCCATCCTTTGGACTACTTCATGTGAAAAAAAAAAATTCACACACACTTGATCCTTCTTTCCCTTCACTTTAACCATACCCTGCATAAACACATACCTCGAAATCCCCTTTAAAAAGTTGCAAAACATGTGTGGAGTTGATCATTGGCACCACATCACAAATTAGGATCGTGTCTTTGGCAAGGTGGAGTGCAATCTACCTTCATATACATTGGGTGTCGAGATGCAAGTACTTCCCAAATTTTCGTGGCCATATCTCAAGTCAAACCACATGCAAGTCCACAAGCTCATCTTTATGAGCATATTAGGTTTGGTGTTTGAATCATATTTGTGCTACATGCATGAGGCTGTGTTGCACAACAATATATGGGCATCACAACAGGCTTCATTTCAAAAGTGATGCGAGAGTGAACTGAATTGAAAAAAAGTGAACTAAATTGCAGTTGATATACATCTTCCATTCAAATATAAGAAGGATTTTGACATATGTTTCAAAGGTGGAGGATGGCCATATTTTCACCCTCGAAGCATGGAAATCACAAATACATTGTCATAGACTATCATTTCTCATCTACAAATGAAAGAGGAGGTGTCATTGAATTGTGTATGAAAGTTCTTGGAAAATGAAAACTTGAATTGCAGGACCACAAAGGTCACACAATATTGGTCAAAAGAGTCAACTTTCATGGCACCAGATTCGAGGTGCACATCGACGACCCCAAGCCTTTCAATGAACACAACATCGCGATCAATCGGGAGATTGACACCTAATAGTTCAATCTCTTGTACACCAAGGTCCACAATAACCTTGGATTCTTCATTTCTTTCCATCAAGCCAAAGTTATGGAGTAGTCAAGATTCCATGCGAAGCATAACACCAAGGAGTCGCTCATCGTGCAATATCCTCATGCAAAAACCAAGGGTGGTGCCTACGAATCCAACAAAGACATGTGACATGCTTCGAAACTTGACAACTCGGGACAAGGAGTCCATGATCGAGGAGATCGCGCAACTTAAGAGAGCTTTGCCTTAGAAAGATGCCGAGCTTCGACGTCGAAAAGTACACACAACAAATGTCGAATCTGAGAATAGGTACCATGATTGGACATATATTGTGTTTTTTTAAATGATCATTTGGGATCAAGGAGACCGTGTCATGGAATAATTTTGTTTACAAACCTTCTTAAACTAGGTTAAGAAATCTTGTCATATTATAAACTATTTAAAAGTTGCATAATTGTCTTTGTAATTCACAGTAACATAGGATTCTAGTATAATCAATATATATTTGTCCAAGTAATAGACCTCAAAATCATTTTTTATCTAGGAAATTGGCTCAAGACATTGGTGCGTTGGAAGTAAGCTTGAATTTAGAAGGCCCTCGCACAGGTAGTCCCCGACGATTGCGATCTAAGATTGCAGGTGAAAAGTTTTTCCATAATTAAGTGAAAATTTAGTTTTTATTAAAAAAATTGCATGACCTATTTATAATGATTTGGCAATGTGTAATACATCGAGACAATGCATAATAATAATAATAGTAATAGTTTGTGTTGTATTATTATTATGCTACATTTATATAGTGAAATACATATCATATAGTAGTTGAATCTACCATTAGGGATGTGGCCAATGTTGTGTAGCACTGAAGGCCATGTTGGAGGAATCCCACAACTTGTGTGAAGCCCAAGCGATTGAGCTTTTTGAGCTTCGAAGAGATCTTCGCTTCACTCGAACCCGTGTAATCTCAAATGAATTTCAACCCATCTTTTTGGATTTATTGTGACATTTAACAAATAGAATATTAGATCAACAATGTTCACTTTTATACTAACATCCATACTTCATTCTAAAATAGATGACCCCCCCCCCATGTTTGCTAGGTCGAAGGGGGTAAGGATACTAAATGTAAGGCTATATAGCCCCATCATTCATGAAACAATGATTCCAAGGGTCAATGTTGGGATTATGGAATGAAAGACATGTTAATGGTATAAATGTGAATGCAAAAACTATTGTCACAACTATGAAAGGCCACCCCTAAATCCCTAAGCATTTTATCCCCAAAATTGGCCTCAAATCATTGTTTCTAAGAGAGATAATTTAGGACTCAATCTGTAGGTGTTTTTGAGCATCCAACCATACGGATATGATATCGGCCTTTGTATGAGCCATCCAAAAAAATATCCACCGTCCATGTGCAATGTGAATGAGAAACTAGTACATGTGTGATGGTATAATGGGCGGGGTAGATGATTGAAAACAAATGTTAACCCTGCTGACATCATGAAATGGATAACGGGGTGAGATCCAGTTGGGATGAAAGTTTTTTGCATAAGATTTTCAACTAAACTGTGAACCTTTGAAGTCTTGAAATTTGTATGTTTGCACCAAATGTGATTTTTTGAGAGCCATTGCAATGTGTAGCACTCCGTTTTACATCCAATCTTACACAATATTGTTTAAGTAACTGTAAGAACTCCAATGACCGATCCCAATGATAGATATCTGAAATGTAAAATAAACTAAATCCTTCCAAGTTTTCATAGCGCTCCAAGTACACGCGAGTGTTGTTTTCCTATCTGACACATTTCCTAGTGTATCACGAGGTTTAGTCCAAATCTATTGGAATTTGGGACGCTGGATGACTTTGAAAATTTCCACAAGGCTGAGGTTTAGTCCAAATCCAATGGAATATGGGACGTTGGATGCAAAATGAATCCATTAATTATGACAAAAATTTCACCTCCATCTCAAAAAGTCAAAGGTCTCATCTGAAACAAAAACCATCAAAAACTGGTCATTTTGAGTTTCTCAGGGATTTAGGGGTTAAGTTAACCGATGTGTTGTTGTGTTCACCATTGTAACATGAAATCACCAAACAATGAGGAAATCCATTTTGGTGATGTGTAGGAAATGGAGGTGGAGAGGAACGTGTATGCGGCCGAAGTTCGGCGACTCCAACAAATGGTCAAGAAGTTGAAGTTGGTGAATAGTCGAGTCGGCCATGAGAATCGTATTGTTGCCCGACTCATGGCGAAGAACCACCACCTCGAAGTAATGAACTTGCGGTTATCGAGTTGCTTGTCGGTGAGCTTGAGTCAGGTAAATTTCAAATCCCTAGTATCAACGGTGTATATTGCAAGCCCCTCAATTGCTATGTTCGTATTCACACTCGCGTAGAATGTCTCAACATACCGTAGTACCATAGCAGGTTCGTCCTAAAATAATTCTAAAAATAAAAAAACGTAAAAATTAGAAAATTCTGAAGACAAAAAAACAAAAATAGAATAAATTAGTTTTTGAAATATTTTGCTATTTCTAAGCTATTTAGGGTCATTTTTACTTATTTTTTGCTAAAAAACGAAAATTGAGAAATTCAGTTTTTGAGAGGCGAACCTTATTTTTTCAAAAAAATTAAATATTCGTTCGCCAGGTGGCGAACCTGCTATGGTGTTACGGTATTTCACCGAATCTAAGTTCTATTGTACCTCAATAACGAGGCGGTTGAATGATCGAAATTCAAATATTGTAGTGTATACTTTCACTAGAAGAAATCGTGTCCATTTCAACCCTTGGCCATCGCGACTTGCACCAAGAAAATGCATAAACAATTCAATTGGTAGGCAACCGGAAGGTACCCATGGTGTACCCATGGAAGGTGCCCCCGATTCCCAACCGAATTGATTTGTTTATGCATTTTCTTGGTTTAGTCTTGATGGCCTAGTCGCAAGGAGGGTTGAAATGGACAAGATTTCTTCTAGTGTTTAAAGTCTATGGAAGCAATTTTTGAATATGATTATTTAGCTTCTTCAAAGTGAGTCTTAGTTCCTTATGATTCAAACACTTGTTTTGTTGTGATCGAGGCTAGACACGGAATGGAGCAAGGCATCAAAACAATGCGTCGACATGCCAAACTCCTAATGGCCAAAACAAACCCCAACAAGTTGAGTGTTGATGATTTGCAAGGAATAAATAAATAAAAATAATTTATATATGATATATATATATCATATAATAATAAACTATGATTTGTATGTTGATTTTTTATACTTCATTTATTTTCATTGGCTTGATAGTACTTTGCTTGATTTTGCATCATTTTGGAAATAGGACAAAGGCTTTGAGGTCAAGTTGAACACCCCGACAGACAATTGTTTGCCAACATGAGAACGCAAACATAACACGTATATTGGAATCAACAAACCCGAGGTAGAGTTAAAACCTCTACAAAATAAGAACTATATCCATTAGGTTTGCAAGTAACACTCTAAACTTCGTAACATCAACCTCCTTAATGTCACTCTTTCTCTTATATCCTAAAACCCCATGGAATCGATGTTCTTGGTTTGAATTTCACTCCTCATTGTCACGTTTCCCTCCCATTTATCATGGGATTTGACATTAAAATAAACCATCAAAGAATTCAAACCACATGCTCGCACGCATCATATTGTCACCATTGTAATTATTGCAATGTTGACTTTGTGTTATTCCATAATGTCACGTGCTACACTGATTCTCTTTTATCATGCATTCATGTTAACATTACATGACTCCTTACTATCACATGCACTTTGGTTGCCACGAGGATGATATCACGGAGTTTAGAGTGTATATACAATAACATGTTGATCATTCAGTGGTCAAAAGGTTCTCACACACATTATAAAACAATTTTATAACTTCTTAATGTTCAATTGATGTTTAGGGACATACATGATGTCGAGAATTGCACTTAAGAAAGGCTCCGTTGTTGCCACTATCCAACATGCAACCAATGCATGTATATTCTTGTAAGTCTTCTTCATTTATATTCATTACAATATACTTCTCAATATATAACTCTAATGTGATTATTCATTGAACTCTATATAAACCATGAACAAAATTTTAAAATATTGGCGTTGTTTGTTTCGTAGGCCTCGGAGTGGCCAAAATCAAATCTCGGAGGAATTTTCAACTAGACCGCACAAGAGCGGTCAAGTAGATTGTGTTCAAATTTGCACGTATGTAGGTGTCGGGAAATCCCACGAGTACATGCTTGTTCGCTCATATGAAGAAAATGGGATAAACTATTGAGCATATACAAATGAAGATGGACCCCAAGACCCCCACGAGATCCACATGTAGTGGTTCTTCTTATCGTACTTGTAAATTATTGTTACAAATTGTACACTATAGTCATTCACAATGTTTTGCGCCGATCTTTGCAACATGTTTTTTATGGGATTTTTTAAGAAAATGTGTTAACGTAGTTGCAACTCAAGGCAAGTCACCGGAGTTGTGGCAACGAGTAGTTTATGTCCGGCCATATCAAGTTGGTTACGTTGTTGATATCTCGTCGGTCAAATAAAGCTTCATAACAATTTCCAAAAAAACCTCGAGTTGATGGTGATACATTTGGGTCTCTAGTATAAGTTAAACTACGTATTGAAAATTGAAGTAAATTTGATGGCACACCTCGAACAAATGTGAAATCCGAGCTACGGGACTCAATCCACCAAACAATCGCTATGACTAATAGACACGATGACTAGAGTACCCCACATAATGTTTCCCACTGCTATTTAATTATCTTCCTTCACTCCACAATAACTATCAAGGCCGCTTCACACTATGGCCAAAGGTCGAGAGGCCTTCGATTTCCACCAATTAGATTGCAAGAAACCAAGAATTTGGCTCTCAACCCTTCACACTAGAGGCCAAATTCCAAAGGCCGTCGCTCGGTCCGAGACGACCCTAAACTACTGGATGATGGTGGAGAGATACCCAAATCTCAAGGAAGAGGTTGGCGATTTGATTCCCGGCTGTGACATCTCCTCTCTACTTGACAAAAAACTTGCCAGGTGGTCAACTGCCTCCTGTGCTTTGGCGTTGGCATGTCGGCCTTCTGTCTCAAAAAAGAAGAAGAAAAAAAAGGCTGTCGCGCTCCAAAATGCCTACATGGCAGTATTTTTTGACCAAGACAATGGACTCTCGAAGGAAGTTTGGGTCAGACGAGAATGGAAACCCAAACTATGGTTGAGAGGCTATCAATTTTTTTTTCATACAAAAATAAAAGACTGACAAGATCTTGGGCATTAGATTGGAGGGGTTGTTTTGGACAGGGAATAAAGTGGGATGCTCTTCTTCCTCTCTCTCTCTTGGACTTTGGGCTTGGCCTATGGAGGCTTCACACTATGCCCAGCCGAAGGCTCCAATTCATGTATTTGATGGGCTATTTTCAACCCATTTCTTTGGACTCTCAACAAAGTTTGGCCATTCAATCCCACGGCCTCTTGGCTTGGACGGCCCTAAGCTTAGTGTGAAGTGGCTCTCATTACATCTCATCGCACCTCTCTGCACACCGGTCACGCGTTAGTCTAAAGGGACTCAAGTAAAGAAGACACTTTATTTCGAGATAACAAATATAGAGAGTTTTGAAATGGATTGAATAGAATAATTATACGAACGACTAATGTGTGTCTTGGTTGACCCTATGTGAATAAAAGATTGTTTTGTTGACTTGTCTTACACGGGTCACTTTTGAAGTGGGTTGAGTTCCTTCACGAGTTTTGATAATGTTCATTGTTGTGGTTTTATTTTATTTATTTAAAAAAATCATTAAAAAAATTCAATTGCAAGAAGGAAACCAAGTACACCCCCCACGGGGAAGTTCATTGTTGTGGTTTTGTTTGTTTTGTCTAAGTGAACTAGGTGAAGGGTAGTTATTTCTCGATGTCGTGCAAGGTCATGATCAACGGGGTTATTTTGTGGAAATATCATAGGCTGATAGCATGTTGGGCGGAAAAAAAAGGTTTAATAGAATCAAGCCTTTTTTTTGGTTGGAAATCAACGAGTCAGATGGCCTAAATGGAAGGAGATTTTATCATAAAAAGTCTAAATATCATGAAATTTCTCAACACTCAATACTCTCTCAATCCGTCGATGGGATTGAACATATGAATGATTTGCCTTTGCCTCTTAGCCATGGTTGCAAATTTTCAAACAACCGCTATTGAACATGAGCATGAAACGACTACTCACAACCCTGATTAACACACTAAGAAGGCTTTAACCTAAATCCTAAGGGTAACATCGCGTACTTAGCCGCCGTGAATGGATGAAAATATAAGTTACATAACATGGATTTGTATGTAGGACATGTTATTTGCCTAAATAAATAAATAAATAAACAAACAAATAAATAAGATTCAAGAAATAGTATATGTACACACACTAAGTTGCCTAATCTTTCATAAATATTTTTATGGACCACCTAAGCCTTATTTTGAAATCAATTATTCATTGGGCACATTATGGCCGACCTGCTATCAATCTATGGTAATATTTATAGTGTGGGTTATGCTGAAAAATACATTATTCGCATGATATCATATCATGACGACGTGATTTTAATTTGTGTCAAAGTCTGAGCATTCTTTCATATTTCATTATAGATTGAGGCCAACAAACAACTATATAATTGTTCTCTTCACATAAGTAGTGTGTTGAGGTGAGCATTGGTAGAACTTGCTGGCTAGATAGGAGTGTTTAGTTTGAAGCTAGGACATAAGATTGCGTGGAGATGGAAGAACCTCCAAACTCCAAGCAACGTAGTTCTTAAAACTATGATTTATAATGGATCAACTCTAATTATCAATGTTTAAGAGTGATTTATAGCAAACGAAACCCCATAGGTTACAAGAACAACAACAAACATCAACGATGTAACATAAATTTTATACTTTGTTTGATTGGGACTACAAAAGACCTCCAACCTTCAACATTTGTCAATACAATGAATTACCTAAATTTTTGATTTTGAATTGGAAAATAGGAAAAATGCTAAACTGGTCCATGTGGCACTACACTAAAACCACCCTATTAGTGTGGGCCATGATATTTCTATGAAACCCACATTAATTTTCACCCATGCCAAATCTAGAATTTAGAATTAGTATGGGACAAAATGATCGTTTATACACGAGATTAATGCGGGTGATTGTTTTATTTTATGCTACTCTTGCCCTTGAACTAAAAAAACCTCAAGGATGTCGTAGGGGAACAACCCAGGGTCTTTGCCCACATTATTTCCGCCTCGAATACATTGATATGTGCAATTAGGTTACCTTATGAAGAGGTTTCCCTCTTTACCCATCAAATTACCTTGGATCAAAATCAGAATACAAAAAACTCACAACTCTTCGTCCCTATAGAAAACCACATGTAAAACAAACAATTAATGTATTTTATTGCCATGGTATAAAATACTCAAAATAGTGTGGAATGTCGATAAATTAGTGTGGAGCAACCTAATTGCACATATTGATGTAGACAGTCAGAATGGCCCACATTAATGGTTTCCACACTAAATTTCCACCAGAGCGGTATAGCGTTGCTACAAGTTGCTGCGGGTTCCCCAGTACTTTGGTCCACCTGGCCCTCTACAAACCCCTCTACCGCCAATTTGGAGGGGGAGATAGAGGGCCTACGGTGGATATGCTCTGGAAGAGTAAGAGTGGGCCCAAGAGAAAGGGAAGAGCGCCACGTGGTCCGACTGTAGAGATGGCAGATCATCCCTCCCCTGTTGTCGCCATCTCCCTCGCTCACGAATTCGCAATACGAGTTTCACATGTTCGCGCCACACCTTAACTTGGACTTCACTCATCAACTAATCACTCTACTAAATCGCATTCACGATTCATGTCCTTCGGTTCACACAATTTTTTTGATATTCAACTTGGTGCGAATTGGGTTTGCGGGTTTGCGAATTGGGTTTTGAGTGTCATTTCTTGATGGTCACGTCACTCCAACTTAAAGGTTAAAGCGGACGTTCCCGAACACATTCGCTTCTCATTGTCATTACGTCGAAAATTTAGCTGTGATTCGGATTGGCGTGAATTCGGTTTGGAAATTAGGAATTGAGATGCCATTTCTTCGTGGTGTTGTCAATCCGAGGTTTGGTTGAAATTGCTATTCGCATTTGTGGAATTTGACGAGTAACTTAACTCAGGTACCTAATTGAAGGTGAGGTGTTTTGGTCTGGTTGCTGGAGAGGTTTTATGTCAGTCAAGAGGCGCTGGATCGGTTTTGTAGGCGATGATAAGTGATGCGAAGGATTTTGGCGATTGGATCGGAATTGGTGCAGCATGCGTCTATGTTATGCGACGACATAGTTAGTGTGCTGGTGATTTAGCAATTGGGAACCGAGCTATGGCGGTTTCGGCCGCCATTAATGGGCCGGGACCGGGGAACGCTAGTACTACTACTACTACTGCGGCCTTGGCAGATCCGGCTGCGGCTGCAGCTTCAGCTTCGTCGGTGCCTCGTGTAGCCGCAGTGCAGGATGGAGGCGAGGGCGATGATGAGCTCGGAGACGATGACTCAAGGGACGACGACGACGAGGGTGAAGGCGAAGAGGGGGAGCCCCGCCTCAAGTACCAGAGGCTGAGAGGGAGTGTCCCTTCCCTGCTGTCGTCGGATGCAGCTGCGTGCCTTACAGTTGGGGAGCGGATTATTGCTCTCGGAACGCACGATGGAACTGTCCACTTATTGGATTTCCAGGGCAACCAGGTGTCGCTTCTCTCTCTCTTGTCCGTCTCCTCATCAGGGGTTTTGCAGCGCGGAAATTTGTTATTTTAACTATGAATGAGGTGTTCCCGTCTAAAGCTTAAATTCATCTAACATTTGTTCGATTATATTCTAGGAGGATGAATTGGTGCTGGTAGGCGCATAGAATTAGAGCTGCTGAGAGTTTGGGAAGCATGTGGGTTCTCATGTTGCAAACAATGCCTGACAATCGTGTTATAACAGACAGCTCATCTATAGAATCAGCTAAAGGAGTAGTCTGAATTCCACATCCTCCTATCTTTCCTTTCTCTCTATTCTGACAATGTTTTGAGTCAAGAACCTGGGATTTCCTGTACCGCAGTATCATGAATGAGACGACCCTGAACATGTGCGTGAGCTGATGGTCTATCATTAGGCAGCATTACACCTAATGATTTGTCATGAATGGCAGGCACTATGTATTTGAGACAATTGCTTAGGACACCTTCAGTTTGCTCTTCTCCAAGTCCTTACCGATTATTTTTGCTACATAAATCCTGCGCAGAAAGCCACCTAATGTATGGTTGAGTGGGGTGTTCAAGCAAGTCCAGAGCGCCGGCAACAGAAGTAGTCAAACTGGGTTCTTGTGTTCGTCATTTTTAGAGCTTTTGTTACAGAGAAGGAGCTATTTGATTATGATGGTTGATTTTCCCTTGCAATTATTTGGACCGCTTACCTTTTCCATGTGGTGGTGTCATGTCAGAGATGTGCTGACAGGCCTTGGTCCTATTCATTATGGTCACAACTTTCATGGTTATTGATAAACATCTAAAGCAATATATTCTTGAAATCCAACCATGCTTTTTTCTCCTTCTCTAAAATATTGCTCCATCAAACTTGACTTTTGTTATTCTCAACAAACAGGTGAGAGAGTTTCGAGCACACACAGCCACAGTCAATGAGGTGAGCTTTGATGCAGATGGGGATTATGTTGCGAGCTGCTCTGATGATGGTACAGTAGTCATCAGCAACTTGTATACTGATGAGAAAGAAAAGTTTGAGTATCATCGACCAGTGAAAGCTGTTGCTTTAGATCCAGAATTTTCACGCAAAAGCACCAGACAGTTTGCTAGTGGTGGACTTGCAGGACAACTTCTTTTTCACAGGAAGGGTTGGTTAGGTTACAGAGAGCAGGTAACTCGTCTCCTTCATCTGACCCAATGCGTTACTGTAGTGTTCACATTGGTAATTTTTCTTGCAAGAAACTGGACCTTGATGCTGGTGCTGAGAGCCAAAATTGTTATTATCAATTCTGTTTAACAAAGGGGAGGCTTAGATTCTCTTTCCTAAGTTGTTGAACTTGAGATGAACATGCATTCTGTACATTAATGTTGGCATACCTGATATCTTTGGCATTGTCTGAAACGGAAACCAAAAGAAACAAATTTTGTTATGGACATTTCATGTCTCAAAGGCATTGCTGGAGAAGGTGAGAGGGCCAAACAGGCTGATTTGGGAATTGCATCTGCCAGGTCTTGCACTCAGGTGAGGGGACTGTCCATGCTGTCAAATGGTGGACGAGTCTTATAGCTTGGGCCAATGATGCAGGAGTGAAAGTGTATGACACAGCTTCACATCAACGCATCACTTTTATTGAACAAGTCCCACGTGCCAATCTTCTTCGTCCGACATTAGTTTGGCAGGTTTGTTCTGCTCACACTGGCAACACACACCATGTTGTATCTTGTATGTTTGTCTATATGTCTCACTACCTGGAAGGTACGAGTTGTAGTAGTAACCACTCACAAAGTTGGATGATGGGTGTTTCTCTCTGCTACTTCTGACGGATCAATTTGTTTGGCAGAATGATGCAGTTTTGCTTATTGGATGGACTGATTGTATTAAGATTGCAGTTGTTCGAACTCGAGCTTGGGATGGTTTAAAAGGCACTTTGGGACCAGCTACAAAGTATGTGGAAATAATGGCAACCATTCGAACTGAATACCATGTATCTGGTCTTGCACCATTAGGGGATCAGCTTGTTGTCTTAGCATACTTGCCTGACAAAGATGATTCTAAGGCAGAATCTGTGGCTTCAGCATTTCCAAGACAGGTATGCAATTTGCTGCACTTGTTCTCTGTTCTTTGATTACATCAAGTTTTGATGAGGGTTAGCCTGGTTTCTGTTTGTAGTATTTGAACATTGCTTTTGTTGAACGGCCAAGTATGTTAATGTTACTAAGTTCCATCAGCTACCAGACAACACTCAACTGGTTTCAATTATCTTTCTGATTTATTTACAATTTGATTATGTACTGGGAGTGATTGACCATCTTGAAGGACTTTGATGTGTGCTTCAGGGGCAAGCACAACGGCCTGAAGTGCGGATTGTGACTTGGAAAAATGAGGACATAGCAACTGACGCACTTTCTATTCATGGCTATGAGCACTACAAAGCCAAAGATTATGTTCTTGCTCATGCCCCTCATTCTGGTAAGTGTGTAATTATTTATTTATGAATGCAAACTGGTGAACACAGGAAGCTTCGGAGTAGGTGTAATTTCATGCTGGTTAAGTCTTGGCACTAGTTTGTTCAACTCTGGTTTTAGCATTCTCACAGCTTCTCCTATTCACGTTATGCAAGTATCTTGGGATTTTTTGTTGTTGATCATTGCTGTAATTGTAGATGGTTTAGGTAAATCTGAAAGGCTTTAATGGGAAAGGAATGCCAGAGCTATTTCGTCCTCAACAATTTCAAGAGAAAATTAATTGTCATTTATGTGAACAGTTGAGATAGAAGATGATAACAGAGGTTCCAATGGATGTGAGGGATCAGCTTGGAAATGGGAGTAGATGTGGAAGGGGTCAATTGTGCATATTGGCATTTTGTAATTCAAAAAGGAAATAAATCTGAAAGAGACGTAAAGTACAAAAAGGAATGAAGAAGACAAATTCTATGAAGCTTACACAATTTCTAATTTCCCATAAAATATGTCATCTGTTGTTAGTGCAAAGCATTACACATCCCTACAGATACTCTCATTTACCTGACACCGATTGTGGCTCCTTTTACTGCCAGGAAATGCATCAGCTGGAGGTTTGTGGCTTGCTGGAGACGAACCTTTGTATTACATTGTATCACCTAAAGATGTTGTAGTCGCTAAGCCCAGGTTGGTTTTACTTTTTTCTCTTCTGTTTTGAATAATGCATGTTGAAGCGTTTTAAAGTTAAGAAGCTTGATGTAGTTTAAGGCAGGGACATTGAATCAATTGCCTATATGTCTGGAACGCACTTTTTAGATTAAATTTTTCAATAGACTATTTATAATCAAGATGATCTTGCAAAATGGGGCAGAATAGCCAGATATTCGTCATCATTCTCAATATTCAAATCACAATGGGAGTGTGTTGGTAAACTTATTTATGCTGATATGATAATTATCGTGGCATCCAGGGACGCAGATGATCATGTGAAGTGGCTTCTTCAACATGGATATTTTGAAAAAGCCTTGGCTGCAGCGGAAGAAGGGAATGCCAAATCAGAGCTTTTGGAGGAGGTATGGAGATGCCCTTCTCTTGATTCTGCTAGTAGTTTATCTCTGCTTATATTCAGACGTGGCTTTTGCATTTACACCTTAGAATAAATATGGGACTGCACATACTTTCGAGTTTGGCTCTTCAATTAATTAATTTTTCTCTTACTTCTGTCTTTTCTCCTTGGATCTGTAACTAATGAATGTTCCTTTCAATCACTAAAATTTCTTTACATTGCACACAAACACACAACACAATATGATGTGTTATGATATTAGCTGTTTTACTATAGCCTATTTAGTATTCCCTTATGTTTGAAATTTGTTGGATCTCAAGGTCTGATTTCATAATCTTGGACATATCAAGTGTATGGATGCAAACAACACATGTATAACAGGTCAAAATTATTTCAGGTGGGCATTAGATATTTGGATCATTTGCTTCTGGAGCGCCAATATGATACTGCTGCAGCACTTTGTCCTAAACTACTACGAGGCTCTGCATCTGCCTGGGAAAGGTAATGTGGTGTGAATCTTTGAAACTAAGACTCTCAGCTTGGTGTTTAGTTTTCCTGCTTTCTCAATTGAGTTCTGGTTGTTGGACATGCTCCTTGAAGGAGTTAAATTGACCGGAACGTCCAATCGTGAAACTGGTCAAAATTTGTAATGGGACTGGTCAAGATATCATCACAATGGTTATCCCAAACATCAACTTCAAGGAAACGAATAGGATTATTCATGGACCTTGGGTGGACAGGTGGGTGTTCCAATTTGCACATTTGCGTCAGTTGCCAAGTCTGGCTCCTTACATACCTACATCAAATCCCCAACTTCGTGATACTGTATATGAGGTCCGCACTCTTTACCATCATCAACTGAAAATGATTCTTGGATACTAGGAATTTTATTCTGCTTGTGCAATTCAGCCAACTGTATTTTATCCCCTCACCACCTTATTTTTGTGTTCAATTTGTAGGCTGAAGATTTACATGGCTTTCTCTTTGACTGATAGTATAGCATCATCTATTCTCAAAGTTTTATTTTGAGGATGCTTGTGCAGTTGGTACTCAATGCTTTGGTCACAAATCCAGCATATCATGAGCAGTTGCTCACCACAATCAAGACTTGGCCATGTACGATATACTCTGTTCAAACTATAATTGCACCTATTCAGCTTCAGATTGGCACTGGCTCCAAATCACCTGCTTTGAAGGAGGTCAGCTACTTGTATTTTGAATCTGAGATGTTGGGGTTATTTACAAACGAAATTGCATCTCTGTTTCACACCCAAAGTACATCTTCTAATTATGACCTTTCTTACACTGATTGACCATATTCACCTGCAAGGTTTTATCCTTTTCTGTAATTTTATATATATATATAATAAATATAAATAAATGAATAATGTTTTGAGCTAAGCCTTGCGACCTCTGGGAGGTCACAACTTCTTCACAGTAATTTTTTTTAAACAAAATACTTATGCTGTAACTTGTTTAAACCATTTCTGAAGTACATGGGGGTGCTGTACTGATGCTCTTTAATCGGTACTTACATTTATGGCCAACTTGTTCATGCTTATCTCATAGCTCCAGGCTGTATCATGTAAAAGTTAATCTTGTCACCTTCATGCTAAATCTTGTTGCAATGCTGCAGGCTCTTGCTGAGCTCTATGTAATTGAGAAGCAGTATGAGACAGCCTTTACCATTTATGTGGAGGTAAACATACATACTCTGATTATAGCATCATATTTCTTTCTTTTTATTTCTCATTGTAAAGAGAATAAGGTGCCTCACAGTTCAATTCTGACCGCTTACTTTGTGCTTGATGTGGGCATTTCAGCTACAAAAGCCATATGTTTTTGAGTTCATGGAGCTGCATAATTTATATGGTTCTATACATGATAAAGTACAAAGTTCAAGAACCTTTTCTTCTCATTTTACTTCCAATACAATCATCATAGTTGATGTGATGACCTTAGGTTCCTTGTTGGCAACTTCATCAGATTCTAGATATTGTTTCCAACTTACTACTAATGTCGACCCACCTGGCAGTGGATGTTAGGGAGTGTTTCTTTCAGCATTCTTGGAAGTTGAAGAGCTTGCGAGATTCAACTTTTTTTGTTGTTGCAATTCTTTTGGTCTGTGTTGCATTGTATTTTACTACTTGGAGGTGCTGAGGAAAGGATGCCATCTTATTGCCTACTATATCTTCTAACTAAACTGGATCATCACAGGTTGTGCCATTGATGAAACTGGATGGGAAGCGAGCAGTTCAGACTTTTGTAAATCAGAGTGAGAGTATCGAAGCAAGTGAGGTTGTGTCACAGTTGCAGAAAGAGGATGTAGATGGCAATTTGAGAGAATATTTACATTTGTATCTACATGGCTTGTTTGAGAAGGACCCAACAGCTGGCAAAGCCTACCATGATTTACAGGTTTTTTTCTAACATTTTATGTTGCCAATGATAGAAGTTGCAAGTGTGTACATAATGTTGTTTTGAGAATGCTCTACAAGAGATTACACAAAATTGTTATCCTGCACGAAGAAATGATCTTATATTTTCATAGATGGCTCCCAAATCAAATCGTTGGAGTCTATGTGACCCTGTTACTCTTAATAATAATGAAGCAGAATAAATTTAGTTACTGTCTTCATTTGCCTATATTTCCTGAGGCAAAAGGAATGATTGATTAGTTCTTGATGCTAGAATTTTGACTTCATGACGTCATTCTGCAGCAGATCAGGGTGTCCAAGTTTTGATTATTGTTGATGTGCTCTGGAATGTTTCTGTAATTCTAACAGTTTACAGCACTTTCTCAGGTGGAATTATATGCAGACTACGAGCCACGATTATTACTACCTTTCTTAAGAAGCAGCCACTACTACAGTCTTGACAAGGTGATTCATAGCTATAGATCCTCTTTGCAAGAGTTAGAACTATTTTGAAGCTTATGTTAAATCAACCTACATCAGGCCCTCCAGTATTGTGTCCCTTTATTGAGAACAAATGTTAACATAAATCACTCCTTTGCCACTGAATGCCACAGAAAATTTGTAGGTCCATTTGTTCTTCGACATATTCTTTCAATGTGATCATCTGTAAGCAGTTTTGTAAATGCCCTCAACACCTTTGTTGTATCTGCAGGCATATGATGTTTGTACAAAGAGGGGCCTGACTAGGGAAAGAGTATTTATATTGGGATGGATGGGCAACACACGAAAGGCATTGGCCCTGATTATCAATGAATTGAAAGACATTGAACAGGTATTTGGTGCAGCTTAACACTGCTTGACAAATACATGAACAGTTCCATTGGTATATGACTTTCATTGCCAAATCTTCTGCATGCACTGAGTTCTTGTTTCAGTGTTGATGCATATTAATGTGGCTGTCAATTTTATTATTTGTCAGCTAACTTTGAAGAGGATTTTTCCAGGCTGTGAGTTTTGTTCAGTCACAAGCAGATGAAGATTTGTGGGAGGAACTCATCAACCAGAGCATGCACATTCCTGACATGGTAGTTTTAATGATGTGCCCTTAGGATTTGTCATGCTCATTGGAACTTGCAATATTCTTTTCATCTATTTGGGGTGTCACTTGTTTGAGTGGGCGGTGTGATGTGACAACCATGGTCACAGAAGTCCTTTTGCAACAAACTTAGGTACTGAAGACCTTATATTTGTAAGTGCGGTATTCTGAATGTTGATGAACTTTTCTTGGCAGGTTGGCGCACTGCTGGAGCACATGGTGGGGCATATTGATCCTCTACACCTTGTCAATAAGGTCCCTGCTGGAATGCATATACCACGGTTACTATCTGGGCTTTTGACTACTAAAGATTGACACGTTACACTTACTAGTCATAGTTTAATTTTTCTTGTTTCCTTGCTTGAAGATTTCTAGGTCGATGCTCTTCAAACCTTGACCTATGCAGGCTTCTGAGGCTGGGCAGTTGTTTGCGAGATGGTCTTGTGAAAATACCATAGTGCAGTCTTTACTGGCACTTGGAGCTTAATCAAGGTCTTGTGTTTGCAGCTTGCGTGATAAACTTGTGAAAATCATCACTGATTACAGAACTGAGACTTCCCTTCGTGCAGGCTGTAATAATATTCTCAAAGTGAGACTTCTACCCATTGTTTTATTTGTCCTCTTCTCCTTCTGTCTTGTCCTTACATTGCTGATAAGCATCCAGGGAACTATATTTATGACCTTAAACGAATATCTAATGGATGAATGATGGGAGCAGGCAGATTGTGTTGACTTGCTTGTGCGCTATTATGATGAGGCTCGTCATGCAATTCGAGTGGGCGGCTCAGAAAATGACTTTGACGAGCCCCTTCAATCCACTGGAAATGGAGAAGACAGTGTAAGATGGAGTGCAAGAGGATCATTTCGAGAAAATAAAGTTGGAAGTAAGGGTGGAAGAACCCTTACCAACATTGGTGGCAGTGGCCGGTGCTGCATATGCTTTGACCCCGTTCCTTTACAAAATGTTGCCGTGGTAGCTTTCTTCTGCTCTCATGCTTACCATGAAACCTGCCTGAATGATACGTCGGGGATTCAAAGCTCAGAGGAGTCAGGAGGTTTGATGCGGACGACATCCAATATGAATGACAATACTCATGGGATGGAAAATGGAAATGCGGCTGATCATGCTCCCTTGTGTTGCATCCTCTGCACGACTGCATCATCTGCAAAACAAAAGGCAGATGCTAATGGGTATGGAAGGACTGCTGCTTCAGTGGACCAAACGGGTCCTACTTGGGGTGCTATCGAAGTCAGATAATACAGAAGAAGCGTTCGTGCTACTGGTCAACATGTGGACTTGCTCTCACATCTTCATGACATTCCATCCGCTTAGTTCAGAGCAACGTGTGCTTATTGTTGAAAGTCCAAGCACTTTGGCTGTCCAATCATTCCAGGTTTGTTGAGGTTCCCTGTGTTGCTCTCAAATACAGGCAGTTTAACACTTACTGTGTTTTCACATGCTATCTGGGTGAAGGCCTCAAGGTGACTTTTTGGGAGCCATGTTTGTGTATATTCTGGCGGAAGAATCAGGACTTCCATGGTAGGGACTGTACTCACTTTCCAAGCTTTGTGCGATCTACAAAAACTGTAGCAGTCCCACACCCGATTGTTGTCGAGAACAACGCCAGGGTCAACTGTGTATAGGTCAGTTCAAAGGAAATTCTGTGGCGTCTGAAGATTTTTGTCTTCTTATTGTTCCATTTCAAGGTGAAGGTAACTGAACAAGATAGTTTGGATTCTGGAAGTGTATAGGTATCTACTATTGTAAATTTTCCGGTTTTTCCCGGGAGTGCATAGGGTAAGCTGCTGTTTCTGAAATTCCAAAATGGATATTCAAGGCTGTTGTCATGATTATATGTTCTTACTTTTTGGGCACTGTTTAAGAAGTTACTTATCAAAGATATCCCGCTCTTTATGGGGGTTTCGGGTGTGTAAGGGCACAATTCCTCCCAAAAGATGGGATTATTCCATGTATACGAGCTATTTTTTAGGATGAAAAAAATAGGGCGATGCCTCGGTTTTTGGGTTCTAAGGTTGCCTGTGACTGAAATTCGACCAATGGGATGGGCTTTGGAGGTGAACTCCGGCAGTGCAAACAAAATGGGATTAGGGGTTTGAAGAAGCAGGCCCTCTTAGCCATGGGCTCCAGGATGAAGGGTTGTTAAGTGTGAGGATTCCTAGCCTTGCCAAATTTGGCTGTATATTGCCAGATGTCAAAGTTAGAGAGTAACCAAACCATGGGAAGAGAATTCGGCCCAAGCAGCCGATATGAGGTGTGACAGGCATTGCAGAAATGACTACAATGCGCAACGAATTGAAGGCAAGCCATGATCATGTGCCCCACAACAACTGCTGTTGCAAAATCAGATGGAGGGATGGACCCTGAATTGGAACTCAGAGATGTGTAGTGACAGCTGGGAATGCCGAGTCCAGACATGATTGATGGAAACCCAAGCCGCCATGAACTCAATGCACATCAATCAAAATGCAGCCATATGAGAACACACTATAGTAGTGTGTAGAGAACGTTGAAGCCATAGCCATTTATTTCTAATAGAGTTGTACAGGAACAACACCATGCGATCCTTCCTGTATCCCTGATCCTCTCCAGCCAATCTGAGTGCTATGGTATCGGTCCTCACACAATGGCTAATTGAAGTCAAGGTGCTTGCATTCCTCGTTGAGGATTACCTCTGCTCTATGTTTTTGCCACTGGAAGCATTCATAGCAAAGGGCCCTGATAGATGCAGGCACAGGTGCGGGCAGAGAAGAGGATAACATTGGCTAAGTCTCTCCATCTGGGGGTGGTTCCGACCACTAAACCAGATTTAGCCACAAAGTGGGGAGGAAAACTGTGTCCACATACGGAATAAACCCCAAAGGACTTACCTACCTTGTTTATACAAAAGGGTCTGACAAGTCACCCCCGCAACCTGCCTATTACTTCCCACTACGGTCTTGAACCCCCCACTTTGTCCCCTCACCTTTAATGCTGTTAAAGAGATGAGAATAGGTTGGTTCTAAGTGGAATCAGAGGTTCGAAATACAAGTTCTTCAAGTGAAGTTTATTTCTTTGGATGTGCCCTTATATACATTTCCAAGTCGGCCCTTAGTAGGGACACGTGTCTAATCCAACCTATAGTAGACTAGCTTACTCACTTGAGATAAGTTCATTATCTCAGAATATGCTCTTAATAGAAGATACCATGGACCTTAATGTGGTGGTTATCCTTTACTTTATACCGGCGACTACGGTTAAGTCTAACCCATGTGACTAGTATAAATGCCGGTGAAGCCTAACCGGATTTAGCTAGATTCCCACATGGGTCTCATTAATACTTAACGAGCCGGTGAGGTTGACTAATGGATTGTTTAACCTCCATAACACTCCTCCTCAATCTATTGTTAACCTCGTTAAAAACTTTATCAAGTAAAACCCGTATTCGGGATAAAAACTTGACAAAGAAAAGAGTATTAACAATTTACATTAGTGAGGTCTTGGAGTGATCTCATCCCGGCCGCATAAACTAACCTTTTATGCTTATATGCCGGGAGAGCTTTGGTTAACATGTCGGCCACGTTATTTTCTGATTCTACCTTTTGTATATCAACTTGATCTTTATCAATCAAGTCTTGGGTAAAACTGAAAATATGAGGACTAATGTGTTTAGTCCTATCGGCCTTAATGAAACCTGAGGACATTTGTCTAATACATGCGGCATTATCCTCGTAAATCACCATGGGCTTCATCTCTTCCTCCTGGATTTGGCATTGCTGGTTTATGATTCGTTCCAACGTCCTCAACCAGACACATTCACGCGCCGCTTCGTGAAAAGCCAACAGCTCCGCATGGTTGGTCGAGGTTGCGGTGACCATTTGCTTCATGGATTTCCATGAAATAGGCGCTCCGCATTTGAGGAAGATGTAGCCAGTCTGCGATTTTCCCGCATTCGGGTCTGTTCGGAATCCGGAATCTGCAAAACCTCTAATTTCGGTTGGGTTAGACCTTTGGTAGTATAATCCGAGGTCTGACGTACCTTTCAAATACCTTAGGAGGTGTTTGACTCCGTTCCAATGTCTCATTGTTGGGTTTTGGTTGTGCCTCGCCAAAATGCTTGTGGCGAATGCAATATCGGGTCTCGTGTGAGTCGTGAGGTAGGTAAACGAACCAACCGCAGTGAGGTATCGTTGTTTGTCGATCACCTCCTCCTCCTCCTCACGAGGTTGGTACGGATCGTCATTCGTCTTGCTCCTCCCAATCATCGGTGCGGCCATTGGATTGGCCTGGTCCATCTGAAACATTTTTAACACTTTTTGCACATAGGCCTGTTGGTGTAAGAAAATGCCATTGGGTGTGTGATGAACCTGTAGTCCCAAACAGTAGGTGGTGGGTCCCAAGAACTTCATATCGAAGGTCTTGGTCAAAATGCCTTGTGCAAACTTACACATATCGGGGGTCCCGATAATGTTTAAGTCATCAACATACACGGCAAGTATTACAAATCCGTTATTTGTACAATAAGTAAAAATGCAAGGTAAGGCTGTGTTATGGATAAAACCTTGAGAGATGAGGTAGTGACAAAAATGGTGGTACCAGGCTCGGCCTGATTGTTTCAGGCCATACAAAACCTTGCATATCCTCAAGCCTATAAACCGTCCCGGTTTCGGCTTTGGCACGGATTTCAGGAATCCGGGTGGAGGATTTATGTGCAAAATCGAGTCCAACGTACCGTGGAGGTACGCAGTCACTACGTCCATCAAGTAGATTTTCAGGGCTATATGAACTGTTAGAGCGAGTAGGTACCTGAAGGAGACACAATCCATAACATGTGAGTATGTTTCGTCAAAATCAACACCTGGCCTTTGCGTAAAACCTTGAGCAACTAGTCTTACCTTGTGTCTAATGACCCGTCCTTGAGAATCAAGCTTGCGGGTGAATATAAGCTTGTGCCCTATAGGCGGTTTCTCTAGGTCGGTTGAAATTTCAGCAAAAACATTATGCTTTCTTAGAGATGAGTATTCGGTTTCTATGGCCTCTTGCCATTTAGGCCAATCCGGCCTCTTCTTCGCTTGATCCAGGGTGGTCGGATCGGCTTCGGAAGTCGAGTCTATTGACTCGGTTGTAAAGTGGACCTTGGGTTGTTTCGGTTGTCGTTTGTTTTGGGTTTTCGGGGTGATTCTCTTGGCGGGTAAGGTTAGGCCGGTTCCTGGAATTGCATTTCGAATGATCCGGTCTTCGGTTGAGAATCCATCCGGAGTGTTTTCGGCCAAGGCTTTGAGGTTCATGAGTTTGACGGTCTCGGTATTAGCGAGTGAGGTGGGTGGGTCGGGATTTTGGGTCAAAGTCTCCGGTGCACCGAAGTTTAAAGGTGGGGATGGTTTGGTTTGTCTTAGGGTCGGGAATACCGACTCTAAAAATTTACAGTTTGCGAATCTTGCCTTAAGCAAGTTCCCGGTTGTGGGCTCTAGGTACCGGATCATTGGGGGTGAGTCGTAACCAACATATATGCCCTCTTGGCGGTGTGGTCCTATCGTGTGGCGTTTAGGTTCCGGGAGAGGTACCCAAACCTGGCAACCAAAGGTTCGGATGTGGGAAACGTTAGGAGGTCTCCCGGTTAGTAACTTGTAGGGAGTTTGGACATTCAGTAAGGTTGGTCTTAGCCTGAGTAGGGCTGCGGCATGAAGCACCGCATGGCCCCAAACCGATGATGGTAAGTTGGCATGAAGGAGTAGGGGTCTTGCTATGAGTTGTATTTTCTTGACGAATGCCTCTGCGAGGCCATTCTGGGCATGCTCATAGGGTACCGAGTATGTAAGGTTAATCCCGGATGCGGTACAGAAATCCTCAAATGCGTGAGACCTGAATTCTTGCGCATTATCCATCCGGAGGTGTTTGATGGGAAATTCAGGGAAATGATTTTTATATCTGAGGAGGATAACTAATGTTTTTGGAAAAACCATATTACGGGTTGGTAGTAACGAAACTTCCAGGTGGCTTCCTGATGCATCAACAAGTACGAAGTAGTAGCGAAATGTTCCGGATGGTGGGTCTATGGGTCCGCATATATCCCCGTGGATCCTGTGTAGCGGTTGAGGTAGTTCCGTGGGTAGGGTCCAATTTGATGGTTTCCTGATGAACTTGCCATGTATGTATGCAACACATTCTCGTGTTTTCCCGGCATCGGCGGCCGTAAGGTTGTGACCTTGTGTCAATGGGACCATCCTCTGAAACACCGTTGTTCCTGGATGCCCAAGTCTTCGGTGCCAAATATCAGGCTTGGCGTCTTTAACATCAAAAGATGCCCCATGCGCCAGGTTGCACTCCGGCGTGGGGCCTCCCCCCCACGCGGCCATGCAAACCTCTTCCTCGTCTATGACGGGGCTAGATGCCAAGGGTTTTATGACAACCTTGTAAAGTCCATCGGAGCCCGCGCTAGCGGCGAAGGTCCTTGCCTAAGTTCGATGATTTCTTCATCACCGTGCATCTTCGTGCAGGCGTGGATATTCCTCGCCCTCAGATCCCGATAGCTGATCAGGCTTTTCGGCGCATCTGGGGTGTACATTGCCTTCTCGCAATTGAGGGGGAATCCCCCGGGCAAGACGATTGTTGCCCGGCCCTCCCTGAACCGTAGGGTTCGGCTTCCGGCCATTGTCAAAATTTTACAATATTGCCAGGACTTCTCACTTTGAAAGTGGAAGAATTCTGCCTTTGTGAGAATTGTATGGGTTGATCCACTGTCTAGGAGGGCCACATCCTGGTTTGGCGTGGTCTCCTCATAGACAGTCATGTAATTCTCGACCTCATAATCCAGGTCCGGAAGGTCTGATGCTTCAAAGTTATAGTTCTACCGTGGTTTATTGCGTAACTGTTGCACCTCTCTATACAGTTCTGCCAAGTATTGGGATGCCCTGCAATCCTTTGCAAAATGACCTTTCTTCCCACATTTGTGGCAATTACCTTGTACCTGTTTGCGTTGGTCAAACCTAGGCTGGTAATTCCTTGGTTTGTTTTGGTAACCTGTTGCGGGGTTTCTATGCCATTTTGGGTTAGGTTTACGGAGAGAACCTCTAGGTGGTCTTCGTGATGCCTCGGCAACGTGGATCTCGGCGTGATGATCCTCATGCCGGTTGTCTCTCCGCGATCCTCCTCCTCCCGCGGGTGCTCCCGTTGGTTTGTTCGGCTCCGCTGGTTCCGCGGCTTCGATTTTGGCGATCGTGTTGTGCACCTCCCTTGCCGGTCTTGATTCGGCGTTTCGGAGTAGTATTTGATGTTGCTTCTCGGCTAAGAGCAGGTGCGACATCAGCTTGGCGTATTTCGTGTACGTCATGTTCCGGTACTGCTGGGAGAGGATGGCCGTTGCGGGTGGAAATGTTGACAGGGTCTTCTCGATCATCTCAGCTTCTGTAATCTCTTGGCCACCCATTCGGAGTTGTGAGATGATTCGGTGCATTTCCTCGTCGTATGCGGCGAAGTTTGGAAAATCCAGGACGCGTAGGTTGGTCCAATCCGATCTTGCTTGCGGCAGGTACAATGCTTGCTGATGATCAAAGCGAGCTTTGAGTTCGGTCCAGAGATCAGCTGGGTCGTTGATGTGCAAGTACTGGATTCGCAACGCGTGGTCAAGATGTCGGCGTAGAATCATGAGTGTGTGCCATTTGGCGGTAGGTGGTAGCGGCTGCTCTGTTTCTGGAATGGGATCTGTGCTGACAACCCTAGCTATGTTCTCAGATTGTAGGAGTATCATAGCATCATTAGTCCACTCAGCAAAGTTTGTGCCAGTAGAGGTTAGTGGTTCAAACAATAGTGATTGAGTTTTAAATTCTTTGAAGTTAGTTTTGGTAGACATGGTTGTAACCTGGTCCATCCAGTTACAGATTTATATTATTTTGTTTGTAACCTACTAGCTACTGAAATAAACGTTAGTCCAGGTCTAGTACAATTAGATTTAAGGGTCTGATCTGTAGTTAATTAGTTTCTGTAGGCGTAGTTAGCGTATCTAATATGAAATTTGTCCTTACATGTAGACTTTATTTCAGGTAGCATGTACTTAAGTCTGAACTAAGTTTAGAGTTAATATAAAGTTAGGTACGGCTGTTTTCGTAGCAAAGTGAGTTTCAGTGGTGCTATATAGTCTGTATTGTGTTATAAAGTCAAAATATAAACGGAATAACTGAAATCAGTAAAAAAATGAGGTTAAGTATAGATGACTTACCTCATATTTGAGTATACTACTGGTGACATGTTAGTATAAAACAATAGGTATATAGGTTTATATACGTAGATATATGTTTATAAAGTAGGTAGAATGTAGGTAAATCATATCCTACACCACAAAAGGAAAACTTCAGAAAATGAAAATTTCGGCATTATGACATTTCTGTATATAGTAAAACCAGAAAACATACCTGCAGAAACTTCAATATTGGAAATAACAGAGACAGAATAACAGAAAGTAAGTTAACGACCTTCATCTTTATACTTGAATGGTTAGTATAAATGTAGTTCAGATAGGTGATTGCTATATTTTCTAGTGAAATTTCAGCATTATGACGTTTCTATAGTGAGATCAGAAGTTCTAAAGAGAGAAAATTGACTGTATTTATGTAGTTAGTGTACAGTTCTAGCTTCAGGTATACTTCTACAGCAAAAATAAGCTAACTAAGTAGTGATCAGAAGATATATACATAATTTGTAAGCTAATCTTCTAAGAACATATTTCGGTATATTTGTAATGTATATGCACTGTATCTGTACTGTATGGTTTGTATGTACTGTATCTGTACTGTATATACTGTATGTATTGTATATGTACTGTATTTTGGGCAGTATTTCGGTATATCTGTACTGTATCAGAATATAGGAAAGTAGAGTATGAGATAGAAAATACTACTCTATTGGTTGCGACTAAATTTTGGCATTATAACAGTTATGTAGCTATGGTCCAACAACAAAAATAGTTAGTATTTCAGACAGTACTTTAGTACTAGCTTGAGAAGTCCAGAAAAGCAAATATAAAGCAAGTATAAAGCAAGTATAAAGCAAGTAGAGATTGTATCTCTAAGTGTAGATAGTTCGAACTATATAACAATGCTATAGGTAGTTCAGTATATACTTGTAGAGAAAACTAAACACAAGCAAACTTCCTTCTCTCAAAATGTATCAACTAAGTATGATCAAGAGTGCTCTCAAAATCAAGTCTAATGCTTGGAACTTGTCTAAGTGAGAAGCTAGGAGCGTGCTGATAACGTGTTAAAGAGATGAGAATAGGTTGGTTCTAAGTGGAATCAGAGGTTCGAAATACAAGTTCTTCAAGTGAAGTTTATTTCTTTGGATGTGCCCTTATATACATTTCCAAGTCGGCCCTTAGTAGGGACACGTGTCTAATCCAACCTATAGTAGACTAGCTTACTCACTTGAGATAAGTTCATTATCTCAGAATATGCTCTTAATAGAAGATACCATGGACCTTAATGTGGTGGTTATCCTTTACTTTATACCGGCGACTACGGTTAAGTCTAACCCATGTGACTAGTATAAATGCCGGTGAAGCCTAACCGGATTTAGCTAGATTCCCACATGGGTCTCATTAATACTTAACGAGCCGGTGAGGTTGACTAATGGATTGTTTAACCTCCATAACAAATGCCAACCAAATATGGCACTGCAATTCAGATTCAATGTTTTTGTATATTATAGCTGCAAGATTAAAAAGGATGTAATAGAGTTATCCATTAATTCAACCAGAGTTTTGGTCGGGAGTTGGTTGATTTGCATATGATACATTCCATGTTTGATAAATTTTCGATGCATGCTTGGAGTCAATGTGGAGGTTTGAATGAAGAACTTTCTATATCAATTCATTGAGGGCCAATCTCAATTCCAATCCTCTACACCAACTCCAAGCATGCACCATAAACTTGCCAAGTATGGAATGTGTTGCATGCAAAACAACCACCTCCCAGCCAAAACTCTGGTTGAATTAACGAATTAACTCTAATGGGTTGAATCAATGTTGAATGGATTCTTTACTAAATGTTTGAATTCGTACTGTGAAGTTATTAAACCCTGAAAAGTGTGTAATGACCTAACTTAACATTGAACATTGGTCACTTGCATTTTGATCAATATTTTTAGTGTGTCCCTTCGACCTATTGGAGTTCTCTTGTTGATGCTAGTTTGCATGTAAACTGAACAAAACGCAGCCATGGTTTATGTTGCCTAATCACCTTCTGTTCACGCTTGCCAGACCTCTCCATTCCTTCCTGTAGTTTTGAAAAGGTTAGATTGGAAACTGACCATAATCATTATCACTATGTAGTGTGCATTTGTACAAAAACAGTCAAGTTGAACTAATATTGTTCTGGGAGAAGAGATGATTCATGAGGTCATGTAACCTAAGTTTGGTGTATACAGTTGGTAATCCTAGTAGAAGAGGAATTGCAAGAAAAACCTGCAAGTCAGGGTCAACATGGCCCACATATTCAAGGAAGGTTCAACATCCAACCCACAGAATATATAAAATAGGTGTGCACATAGTATTGATACCAATGTCATGAAGATCAGGGTGACAATGATCCAATCAATCAAAAGATTCTACAAGAAAGAAGCAGTGTATATCTCCAGAGCTGACAATTGAACTACAGAAGAATTGGACCTCGCTGCTACTTAGATTTGAGTTCAATGAAAGCATTGATTTTCTCCAGCTGACGAAGGCGTTCTTGAAAAGCTTTGTCATCCATTTGGTCATGCACCCAGGCTGCCAGTCTTTCGTCAAGTCCTCGAGTCTCCATATATGTCTGAAGCTCCGCCCTCAGCTTTGAACTTATTTTCCTGCAGTCAAGTACAGAGTAAGGTAGGTTATATGTGCTATCACAATGTAAACACTTATGATAGAGCTATCCCACTTGATACAACATTGATGGTGCTGAGAAAGAGGTCTTAATAAAGATACAGTGAAATGTAATCATCATAATTTCCAGCTTTGAATAGCATCCTCATCAGTGAGTAAAAAATATTGTGACCATCGAAGATATATTTGCAGCAATGAGTGGTGGCCTCTGAAAAGACATATATCCTGGAGATTGCAGGTCACTCAATTTGATTAAAAGAATGACATGGCCTGCAGTACTATGGACACAAAAACTCCCAAAGACGTGCTCAAGCAGACTCTGTTTAGGTGTCCTCGGCAGCCCCAGGACTCTACGAAACTGAATAAGACAGGAGGTCAGAAATGAATGTACAACTCACCGGAATTCAGGAAAGTATTCATCATCGTCCTCAAAGTTGACATCCTTGTCCTTGCGATACTTGATATGGCTAACAGAGTATCCATTGCGATCACATTGAACATTCATTTCCAACGCCTCGGGCCCACCTTTTGTGATGATCATAATCAAGTCGACAATCGGACGTTGTTCTTGTCCTTCCAATTCCTCCGGACTCAAGTCCTCCGGCGGGCCACCTCGTGGATGGTGTAGAAATTCACACCTGACTTGTATGTCTTCTGATCCTTTGCGACGATGCAGAAGGAAGTCCAACTTACCAGATTTGTCTTTCAGCTTAAAGGGTTTGGGTGGTGTCTTATTGTATTTCTGCAAACACCTGCAAATATGCACTCAGAATTCTTTTCAAAGCTCTCTAGCATCGCCAATGTGTCACAGCACAAACTACTGGATATCTGGTCATTAAAGCCAATGTTGGTTTCCAGCATTCTCCCTAAACCCTGAGTGCATCCCAGAGACATACCATAGACAGCTGGGCTTGTATGCATTCTTAACTCTCCATTTCCGCAGTTAAAGATGAAACAATCACATGGAAATGATTATCTCCCAGAATTATCCTTAAACCTGCCTTTCTTACACCCTCGTGTATCCCAGAGACATCGAAAAACACCTCACCTCCTCAACCCTCTAATTCCTGCACTTGTAATGATGGTGATCGAAAAATTAATCATCCGTTCTAAGGTTGTCCTTAAACCCCGCCTTCCTTAAACTCTAGTGCATTCTAGAGGCACCGCAAAAACAGCTCACCTCGTACTATTCCTTCCTCTAAATTTTTGCACTCAGGATGTAGGTAACCACAACAGTAGCTGTGATCGGTTGTAAGATTGTCCTTAACTTAATCCTTCTTAAAACCCTAGGTCATCCTCGAGACATCGCAAAAAAACCAAAGAAACCTCATTTGTAAGGATTCTTCCTTCTCTCAATGGAGGTGATCACAGAAATAGCGATTGCTTTGGTTTCCAAGATTGTCCAAAAACCCTAATGCATCCACAAGAATTGGCAACAACAACTCACCTCATAAGCTTTCTTCATCCTCTCAATTTCAGCCGTGAGAAAGGAGTTATTCCCTCTGGTTGGCCTAGGATTACTCCCTCGTGACGGAAGTTTGGCAGCCGTGGAGAGCATCGGTGCTGCGGCATTGCGTGACGGGCCTCGCAGGAGACGCTGCGCATTGGCCCTGAGTCGCGATGCGGAGGCGGACAACATGCTCAAGATATACACTTCCCACAACAATGACTCAATTACTCGATTCACTTTTAAGTTGCACCACAGCGAGCGATTGTTGCTGCTCGTCGCAAGTTAAGATGCCCCTCGCAAGTTTGCTCTCACACTCGCTGCCGTCCTGGCTATGGCGACCGTTGCCACTAAGGGCCCCCGCCTCTGCCCGCCCTGGCCTCTGTCCGCTCTGCCTGCCCGGCCCGTCCCTGCCCGCCCGAAACAGCTGCCCGATTCGCCCTACCCGCCCTCCTCTGCCCGGGACAGGGGTAGAACGTGTTTTCTTTGATATAGGTTATAGCCACAATCGAAAGAGTCACTTAGCTCACATATTGTTGGCATAGAAATCCCCTTTGTCTTTCTTTCTCTGGTTGTTTTTTTCCTTGCAAATAGTCTTCAATGATCATAATTACCCATGGATTGGCGATGTTTATCGTGTTTAACACAAAATGCAGAGAGATATATTTGAGAAGGATACAGAGATCGTGCTTGAGAAGCTTCTACATTCTGCCAGGGATACTGACCTAAAGGTGAGCTACTCTCTAAGAAGTAGCTTAGCTGGTTTCTGCAGTTCTTCTGTAGGCAGGTGCATGCAGAGTATATGCTGATTTTTGATTGATGTCAAGTGATAATTGTTGGTTGGGTGGTGATAGTTGCATTAAGGGCATTATTGGTAGCACACTAAGAATTTCTAGAGTATGGTTGCATTGCTGGTTTACATCAGCTTTGAGTAACGAACACTTTGAAAGACCTCATGATGCTAATTATAAGTGTTACAAGTGATCCATGAGGTTTGAAACTATCTTCTAAGTGTGTGGGGAGATCTTATTACTTTCATGACTAGTGCAGATGTCGTCATGGGATATACATGACTGACATGATGATGGAATGCAGGTTAGTGCTGCAGCTAACCTCAGCTTGAATGTTGTGTTAACTCAGCTTGATACATACCGTTGTCTATCAGTATGTATCTGACTCCATAAACACCCAGTATTGTGACTTGTATGGAGCTAGTTATTTGGAAGTACTTTTACAGTTGTGGGTGCAACTACATTCATTGGAAGCCATGAGTTCTGTTTTAAACCTCCTTAGATTAAGAGGAGCTGTAGAATGGGACAATGACATAGAATTGGGGATGTGGCAGGTTATTGTGCCGCTTCTGGTGTGTGAAGATGAGAAGGTTCTGGTAACCTGCATCAGCTGCTTGACCAAAGTACTTAATTTCTAACCAAATTGTGTGGTCCATGAAGTCGATGTTCCACTTCTGACTTGTATATGTTTCACAAAATGTTCATTTTCTAGGTGTAGGTTGTTGCTCGTGGTCTGTTGTGGAGAACATCCTGACTTGCAGTGGTTCTACCAGTTATTTGGTGCGCACAGTTACTAATATATAATTCGGTGGTCTTCAACATACTGGTCTATGTCCTGTTGTTTTTATTTTAAAGTTGGCAGTAGCCAACTTACAGTGGCATGCTTCTTTATGCAGCTGGTAAGTAGACTTGCCCCAGACGACTTGGTATCACAGCTTCCTTCATTCTTGCCCATTCTGTTTGATGCATTTGGCAATCAAGATGCAGATGTACGAAAGGTACAAGTCTTATTTAGTTTCTTACTCGTCCTTCATAGAAAGTGTCACACTTGTCTACTTTCAAATTTTTGATGTGTTTTTTGCCCAGGATATGGCATGGATGTCATTAGAAAATTGCTGTTTTAGGTCAATTTGAAGATTCTTTTTGTTTACGTTCCTTGCAAAGGATGTCCATATACCAACTGATGATTACGATATATACTAGAGTTGGTTGTAATGCTGAGCTTTGTGTTTGATTGAAGTAAAGCTGATGAGCTGATGCTTGGTGGCCTTAATTGCTTTGGCAGACTGTTGTCTTCTGCTTGGTGGAGATATACATTGTCTTGGGGAAAGCATTTGTGCCATATATTGGCAGTCTTAGCAGTACACAGCTCCGATTAGTCACCATCTATGCAAACCGCATCTCTCAGGTAAACCAAAGCTTTTTATATCTGGAGTGTGAATAATAGGATGTCTAGATTTTGTTTGCATGTACTCATAGTGCCTTGTAGTTACCTCCAACACTCATACAATGCAAATAAATCAAGCTGTTCTTAGTTCAGCATATGGTGAGTCTTCCAGTTATGTCTGGAAATGTGACACAACCTAATAGTTGCGTAGTTATTTACTCAGTTTCAATTAAAAGATTGTTCTCATACACCAGCAGTCAGGTTCAAGTCGGGGCAGTCTAGGCATCTGGTCACTCCCTTGTATGATTCACTGATATGGATAAGTTTCTGTCATTTATTTGGTTCAAGCCTTGGACAATTCAGTTCTCATACATTCTTAGTTTCTTGAGCACTCGGTGCTTTTTTCTCTTCATTTGTACAATTTACGGGGTAGTTTTTGACACTGAAGCCTTGAACTTCAACTGCTTAATTCTCAAACTCAACCAGTTCATCTGTGACTAGCGGTCGGCTCTCCACGTTTGGGGTTTACGGTTTAGTGTCAAGAAAATATTTAGTGCCAAGAGGGGTGTCCAAGGAGATTTTTGAGCATAACTGGTCAACATCCTAGTGACCTTTCAAGTTTTCTTCATTGATTTGAGGTATGTTACAAGTTTTATTTATTGATTTCAGGTATGACAATTATGTTAGTCGCTGGAAGGTTGCTGGGCATAACCAGCCGAGGTCCTGCTATTTCCAAGTCCAAGCGTGACATTTTGTGATCTTTCAGCATCTCTTGTGTTTCATCGATACAGAACTTCAGAAAGAATGAGTTGAGGTAGGACAAAAGTATGTATTTGTATATAATTTGGCTATGCAGAGAAGTGCAGTTTGGTTGACTTTGTGTGTTGATCTCTCTTGTTTTGAGATTCTCATGTATAAGTTAATCATTGCCAATTGAGGGTATTGTTCTCGAATGCTCCACTCCTTTCATTCTTGCACATTCATCTCCCTCTCGCTTGAAATAGTTCTCTAGTTAAATATATCTTCTACACCCCCACAGTTCATCAAGTTTGAAATTTTTGCAAGCAACACTATTGCTTTGCAAATTTCACATGCATTGTTTATATGTTGTGCAGCCAATAGGAGAAGTAGAATCATCTCAAAACTCTTGAGACAATGGTAACTTCACCGACACTTTCAGGTGTCATGCAAAAGTATGCAAAATATGATTCCTTCACGGAGTTGTGCAGTACATGTATGGATAGTGTTGGCTTTTAGCGCAAAGAATTAGGTTTTTAGGGATTAGAAATATGATTTTGAAGATAAGTACTTCAATTTGTTGTGCAATTATGTTTGTGTTGTCAAAGATATTCATGAATTAATCTGCACTAAATGGAATAATCAGTGTAGTAGGGCTCCCAAAAAGAAGGTTGTGCGAAGGGATGGGCACATGGCCCAAAAATGAGCCACTTCAATTCTAGGTAGCATCTTGGGACGTTGGGCAACCAACTGGGCAACAATAATGTGCAGCTAACTCCATGCTACATCCAAGGCAAGCCACCACGCAGGGTGCACAATGTAGTAAAAATGTAGCCTTTGTTTTACCCAATGTTGTAAACACATTGTTTGTGTTTTACTCGATTATAAAAATTACGAATATTTACCACAAATGTTTATTGTCGCATTTAGATTTTTACTTTTTGTTATAGCTGCGCACGTCCTCCAAGGGTTGCCCGGGCTGTGGAAGCCCATAGCCCTTGAGGGTATCGCATGCAGCTTTTATGTACACCACCCTTGAAACCCTGTGCCCACGACGAAAAGATTTGAACGGCTCCCAAAGTTTATTTACCATGCTTTATAATAAATTTGTCAATTGCTTTGTGCCGCACACAGGAAGAAGCTTTGGTGTTGTTGTTGGTGCAGCATGAACATTATGTATGGTCCCCAAATTGTGACGTTGTCACAAATACTGTTTTCTTTAGTGTTTTTGTTGTAAATTTGGCGGCTCAATACTGACCTCACATTGATCGTGTGCACATGTAGTCCATATAAGTCCTTAACTTAGTCCTCATGATTATGTTTTTCTCTTATTGATACAAATACCTAGAATCACTAACTTCTCCACATGTGTCTGCAATGCCAGGATTCAAATCTGTTCAGGACCCTTGTGCTTTTGACATTGGCTCTCCTTTCTCGTATTCGAATGTGCGTTGCACCTGGGTGTCATAATCTTTGCTGTCGGATCATCTTTCAAACTTTGATTGCATTAGTGGACAATCTGCTAGGCTTCCTCGTCTTTCTGTCTGACAGATAGAAGTTCTTCTTCCTAAATTGGATCTAGGTTTGACACTTCTCAAATAAATTAGAACTGCAGTCTGCAGCTTGGTAATAGAATATTATCATATAGCTATGATTCCAAGTCGACTACCCAAATACCAATAGTCTGAGTTTAATGCTTAGGTCGAAAATTCTGTCCACGTATGTATGGCTTTATAAGATGGCTATCCTTTCTTGCATCTAAATGTGCGTTGCACTAGTGTGAAATCCTTTGTTGTCAGATCATCCGTCGAACATTGATTGTATTAGTGCCAAGTGATCAATCTGGGGACAATCTACTTAGTAGGCTTCCTTGTCTTTCTCACTTATTATCTGACAGATAGAAGTTCATCCTCCTGGATTGGGTTTAGGTTTGAATCTCTCAAATAAATTAGAACTACGGCTTCGTAATGAGAAATCATCATATCAGTAGCTTTGATTCCAAGTCGACTACCCAAATGCTAAAAGTCTACCTCTGAGTTCAGTTCTTTAGTTGAAAATTCTGTCCAAGTACGTATCAGATGGCAGAAGTGGTATTAATCACCACGGCTGTAGTCGTTGCACTACCGGTGCTGATTTCGCTTGCCAAGGCCTTGCTCAAACTAATCCGGAAGACACTCTTTGCAAAAGTGCTCGAGAAGGACGTGCGGAATGAATTAGAGAAGCTCCAGACCGAAGTGCAGAGTGCTGAGGAAAGGCTACAAAATTTGGCCACCACCACCATCAACAACAACAAGCTACTTAGTACTACTGCAATGGCTATGGAGGACTTGGATGTTCTCTTGGATGAAATGAAGAAGCGAGTGGATCATAAGTATACGGAGAAGCTGCAGCGGCGGAAGAGAGATCAGTTTGGGTTGAAAAATGGCGTTGAAGAGAGTAGAAATAAGAAAGACAAACACGAACTTGAGCATTTCAGGCGTGAGCTCGCTCGATGCCTTCGCCATTTGGAGCTTGCTGTTGGTGAGGAGGAAGGGTTGAAAACTCTCAAATTTTGTGCGGACAGGCTCAAGAGCATTGTTGATAAGTATGTTATCCGTGGATTGGCGAGGAGTGAGTACAAGCTACATAATATGGCGATCCGACTGAACTTGGCAGATTAGTTACTTGATGTTTAATCTCATAAGGCAGATTCATTCTTTTTTTATTTCACTGGTTCAATCCATTCTCATGTAAAATTGTATCACCTGGTTGACAATGTTTGGTGAATTGATTCCATCCTTCAACAATATCACCTGACTCGGTCAGCAGGAACTAAATCGTTCGAGAAGTTGCAATTTTGAATATGGTGCCACCCACAACAAAAATTGGTGGTGAAGAATTGGTTGCCGATGCAAAATTAAAACTGATAAATTTGACATCTTGACTTGAGCCCCCATCGCAGCAGCCCAAATTAAGGCCACATATTTCTGTGGGTCGGATGAACTGGATTCCGTAACCATGGTGGGGTCTCGGAGCTTCTTCGTATGAGAAAAGCGACCAGAATGTGGACTAACATTGGTGACATGATTAAGTTGTGAAGTGCAGAAAGTTCGCAACTTATATCAACTTATGGGGCCGATACAAATTAGACACATGGCATAAGAAGCCATCACTCTGAACTTCAACTCCATCTCCAATATTTTAAGGGTTGTTTCACACACATGACCATGGGCCGTGAAAAAAAATGCTTTAGGATTTCTCATGGTCAAGATCTGCGGTCTAAAGTCATTCCCAAGGGAAATCTACATCACTTTTCAAAAGCCTTGGTCACATGACATAGCACTTGTGAAGTGGACTTAGACCGAGACGTAGTGTTTTTTATTAATACATTGTGTAATCGGTGGGAAAGTTTATTACTATATATATATGTATATATAATATTAAAAATAGACTTCTTGGTGGTTATCTTCATATTCTGTTGAGACAACCTATTTGGGTTGTCTTGTTGCAAAATCAAAACCCTATTCAATTGTGGCCATGTCGCATTCCATGTCACTTTCTCATCCAATTTTTGACATGTTCAATTTTCGGTTTGGTGACCTTGTGTGAAGCAAACTTGTGGGACGGCCTCTCATTTCTCAACCAATGAGGAAATTTAGAAGGTGGTGGTCACTTGAGTAATCAAGCCCAAACCTCACATATATGATGAAAATTTAGGTGTGCTTATCAAAACCTTATACTAGAAAAAAGAAAATGAAAATGAGAAAGCAAACAACTCCATTACAATCGTTTGTTGCTGCTCTTGGCGTGAAAATGCATAAATGAACAACTCGGTCATCAACCAGAGAATTATGGTTTTGATTTTTGAACGATAGGAAACCAAATTAGTTTTAATCTATGCATTTTCAAGTTGGGAGCTCCAATGGATGGTAAAAGTGGATAACATTTCACAACATTGAGTAGCAAGCCCAAAAACACCTTGCAAAAGAGCATCAAATGTGGGCACCTACGTTTGATGTTCTTTTTCTTCCAAAGTAGCGTTAAAATTTACCAAGATTATATTGAAGATGTCTAGGTAGATGTTATCACAATGATAGGTTCATTTGTCTTTTCAATAGAGGCATATAAAGGACAGTAATGATGGACAAGTGGCGGTAGAGGTTCTAAACTAGGGTGAGTGTCAATATAAAAGAATCGTGAAGGTTATAAAGTGGGAGATAAAGAACATAAGATCCAAATAGCAACATCCACTTCTCTTAGTTTACAAGCCTTTACCTATGTTAGGGTTGTTACCAAACAAATTTTACATGGCAGAGGTGCTAGCATTTCTATGCCCCAAGCTAGATGACATCTTCATTTGGCTGGGCTCCGCCCCTCCCACGCCTCCTTCATTGCATGGTCTTCTTGCCCACACCTGTGTGGGGATTGTTTCCCGTTGGGAACCAATGTGACAATACCTGGTCACTTAAGCCATTAAGCTCCTTTGGCATGTGAAGGAACTACATCAATTAACTTGAGAATAATGAAAGTGATGTTAACTTGAATATTTGTAATTTTGATTGGGTATTGTCACATTGGTTCCCAACGAGGAAGAGTTCCCACGCAGGTGTGGGCAGGAAGACTAGACAATGAAGGAGGCGTGGGAGGGGCGGGGCCTAGCCAAATGAAGATGTCATCTAGCTTGGGGCCATTTCTACTCCAACTTATGTTCCTCTAATAGACCCACATGACCATAACAATAACCAAATAAAAAAACTTTGGACTATACAAAATTCATGTTTAATTATGGTTGCAATACCCTATTCTACAACCTATTGACTACATTATATTATTTAGATCCATAACAATGTTCTATGGGATTGACAATATTCCACAAAATATTCTTGGATATTTCCCACATTCAGTTTGAATGTGGGCAATATCTAGGAATATTCTATGGAATACTATTAGTCCAACAGAACATTGTTATGGATCTGAATAATGTTATGTAAGCCAAAAAGATTGTACAATCAATATTGTAAGGTGCTTCAAGGTTCATATGTCTGTGGCCGCATTGTTGAAAACAATTGAACAATATATTGGTTGGGCATCATAGATTTATAATGTTGCATGTCTTGTCACTTGTTAAGTGAATTCTCATCCGAATTTCAATCGCCCATGACAATATTTCATTACAAAAATGTTAGGATGCAGAATATACCAAACTATGTTTCAATTCTAGCTTTTAGATGAACTAAAAGTAAGTTGGGATGACGGTACTTGTAAACTTGTTCATAAGAAGTGTCATTAAAGGACTTATCACAATGACATAAAATCCCCTATGATACTAAATTATTTAGTATACTTATTCCATCACCCTACAGCTAGTTTACACCACGGACCATGAAGTAAGACCATGGAAGATGGCATTTTTTTATTGTCCGACTTGTTAGTCCAACTACCAAGGTCCAATTTCTTAAACAATCAATTTACAAAGCCTTTGGGCCCCTCACTGAAATGTGGACCGAATGATAAACCGAATGTGGACCAAGAGGAATGACCATGCACCAAAAAGTGAATGTGCCAATTTCAAAAATATATGCCCAAAAAGGCAGTTTTGCCAAAAAAAAATCAAGTTTGACCATTCTCTTGTCTTCTCTTGTCTTCATCTTCTCTTCCCCAAAAACTATTTCATTAAAAATTCACTATAACAACATTTCTTTGCCATGGGCCTTGGCTTTTTCTACTAGGGCACCTCTTTTGCCTCTCCCACTGTTGGACCATGTCAATGGATAATGTAGGCCTTGAAATATGTCTTTTGGGGACTTTGAACTCCATGATCACTTTGACATTTTTTTCTTGGTGTAAACCGAAGTGGTCCTGGGACGGGTTCAACAACCAATCACAGATTTTACAAGGCCTTGAGACAACTTCATGGTCCATGGTGTAAACAACCCCTAAGTTCACAAAACCCCCATCACCGCCTTCCAATACCACCACCCCTGTCAACAACAATTCACAACCAATCACCTTATTGATTTTTCCACTCTTTTTGGCTTGGCATGCTCAGCTAATGGCCTGGAAATCACACTACACAGATTATCCCAATTAGTGCATGTTACAATTTGGAGTTACATCGTACTCAGGAGTTCAATTTTTACTCACGAAAGTTCGATAGGTTGTTCGGACTATAAAACATAAATGGCTATGCTTGGTAAAATATTACATTCTCATTAAATAATTATAGCATTGCGTAACTCCAAATAGTAACACGCACTAATTGGGATAATCAGTGTACTTATTTATCAAATCAACGGTTGCAACACTGATTATAATCAACGGTTGCATACTTAGTGTCATGTGGTATTTTATGTCACTATGGTAACTTTTTGGATGACACTTCTTATGAATAGGTGGACAAATATTGTCATGGATGATGGATAAGTTCATCCATTGGCCATAACCCTACCTTCTATTGTCAACAACTTGTGACAAAATATTGTCATGGATGATTGAAATTTGGATGGAAAATCACTTGATAAGTGACAGTAATTGTAATATTGTAAATCTGTAATCCCCCAAAAAAATTTGCAAGGAATGACAAATAGTGTTGGGTTAACATTTAGTGTTGGTGACACTATACCGTGGTTTACAATTAGTATTGAGCAAGACATTTAGAATTGGTGACACTAAATACCATATTTAGTGTAGCATCATCTCAGTCTGTTCTCAGGCTGTTGAACAGTGAACCTTTTGTTCTCGGCCTACGGAAGCTTTGTAATTATCCCATAATTGGCTTCAACTCTAGTGACACATCCTTCAAGTTTATATAAGTGATTTCATCCTTCAAGCTTATATGAGTGATTTCATCCTTCAAGCTCATATAAGTGATTTCATCCTTCAAGCTTATATAATCCTACAACCATGTTGCTTCTATAAGTGACCACGTCCTTCTAATACCACTAAAGGCAAGCGGGCCTTAAATGGACACTTTTAGCGCTGCACCGACTTCTCATATGTTCATATGAAACGCACAATTAGTGCTAGATGATTGACAAATCCAACTCATGGTTGTAGCCATTTTCTTTATTATTATGGAGCTCAAAAGAATATCTTGCTCATATCCAAAGGGAAGACTCTTGAGCTCATTAAATAGCCCCCCCTCCCCCCCCAAAAAAAAACACGCAAAATATGTTGACTATTGCACCTAGATATGTTACCAAATTTTGAGCATGTGTAATGAATTCTCTATTATGCCCATGTCTTCTTGGTGTTTAACCTTAAAACCATATGCTAATCACACACCAATCAAATATAGCATGTATCTAATTTAAAAAAGTAAATGCGTAAGGTCCGCATACCTTAAAAGTGAACTCAATGAGAGCTACTTGTTTAACAATAAGAGGAGTTTTCTCATAGACAAGCCTATAACGGTCACTTCCATGAGTTTTGGCCTCTTCTTATCTACAATCAATCCAAGGGGAAAAAAACTAGTTGATTTTGTAAAAAGCCAACGCCATAAGACCGAGATTACAATGACTAAACCTCAATATGTGATGTATGTTAAGGAACATCTATGTAACCTTCTTGAGTGGTTATATAGGTGTGCCTCCCATGTGCCTAAAATGGTTAGTAATAAGCGGGTGTTGAGCATTGATTTCTTTGACTATCCCAACCAATGACTCATCATATCAATCATGAGAATAACAATGGAAATGTTTGTATTAGGAAATGTTAAGCCATTTTGAACCCCACAAGTAGATGTTTGGCTAAAATTTGTCTAACTTACCTCAAGGCATTGGATCTCCTTCCATCTCCTTTAATTTGGGCGAGAGGAAATCATTGCATACGAGTATGCATGTCATTCATCCAACAAACATGTCCTGAATCAATGTAGGTCAGAGGCTATTCTTTATATTATTTGATATGGGATTAACTTTAAAGACCCCAAATTAATCTAGTGCAACACAATTTAACCACCAACCTTTAGAGCTCATGTTTTGAACATTGATAGATGAGAGGTATGCTCGTATCCAACAATACACTCTCGACCCTTTATTTGGTGATGGGAGTATACCTTGATCCATATTGTACTTAAGTTCATTGCCATATAGGAACTTAACATTGCTAAACTTCATGCTCCCTCACCCAAGGCATGAAGATAATATAGTCCTACCTCTTTAATAAGAAAACAAGTTTTAAAACCGTTGTATTTATCAAGGTGTCACATATTCAATAATATGAAAAATGGACCTATTTGTCATAGTAATGAGGTACTTCATGAAAACACACATAAGATATTTTGCCATGTATACAAAATACACTGTTTCTTCCAAATGCCTTTATAGATATGCAAATTTTTGTCATGAAATCTATGTGGACTTGAAGAAGGAATCAATACTCCGTTGATGTTGCCACTTCAAATTAGCAACATATATCTTATTGAGCTTCTTTGATTTGGCATGTAGTTTCATTACGTACGCAGGAGTGGACTCTAATGGGTTGTCCATAAAACAACATTGTAGCTAACAATTAAGCATGATTTTGAGGATCTGCCAATTTCGCAATAGGTGGAGGTCTCTCATCAATATCTATAGAGTCCAAAGGCTTTGCAACAAGGTCAAAACTAGGTGTATCCGTTCTTTGACCTAAGGGCCATATCAACCAGCTCTGACATGCAATATTCAAATTCAATGATGCCTTCAAATTCAATGATGCTTTCCATTATTAGATAATCTTCAAATGGGATCTCATCTTGTCCGAGCTATAGTTTTGACATGAGCAGTGCTAGATTTGTGGACTCCTTGGTCAGTCTTGATTTTTCCTCGTTGATTCTCAGTAGCAAAGTCTGCACTCCAATCATGTGGTAAAATTCATGATTTTCTCCAACAGTTTTGGATAACCTAAGAATCCATACATGTCCAAACCTTATAGCTCCATAGAATTGTTTGTTTAATATTGGATACAACCTTTTTCAAATCTTGCTGTTGATCTGAATGAAATTGCAATCAAACCCACTCGAGCAACTTGGACTTGTATCGCAATTTGAAAGCAACAATTATACCTTGATCGAGTGATTACACCACAGTTGTGCAATTAGTAGGCATAAATACAATCGAAAACATATTGTGCACCTTGGTATAGGGTTTAGGTGAAACACTGCTACAAAAGGGACAAAAACTAACGAGTCTCTTGATTAGGTTTTGAGATAAAGTACCTAGTTTCCTTAGTTCCCATGTTTTAACATCAATTTACATTAAATTTTCTTTATCCACATTTCATATGTGAAATTTACTTTAATTTAATATTAACTAAGTACTTACTTATGCTCTTGTGGGGCCCTCCATATATGCATTTAGTACCTTTATAATATGACATTCTGGGGGTTTAGGAGAGTCATCTTAACAATGTCACAGTCGTATTATAGAAGTAGAATTTAACTAGCAAGTTCGATTTACAAAATTTGTGTCATTATATCGAGTTCGTCACAATATCAAATGTTGTATTAAAGAGGTGGGACTCCAAGGGCTAGGAATAAACACGACATTATGATTTCTATAAAAAAAAACCCTAAATCTAAGTGCCGCGACAAGGTCCCCATGGAACATGGTGTCTCTTTTATTGAGAAAAGTGTAGGACCATGAAGCTTAGCAATGTTATGGAAGTCTAGGAGTACTTAGTAAACATTCCTTTGCCACATGATAGAACCTACTAGGGAAAGTTTTATATCTCATGCAAACATGTGGTTATTGAAATTTTCATATCTAAAAAATTGGATATCCAACAATATAGTCTAGAATATTCTAGTTATTTCTTGTTCACCTATTGTTCCCATAATTAATTGATTTCATTGAATCATTGTTGGACTCCAATAAGGTTTAGTTAAAGAAAGAGCAATTGGTCAAATGGGTGTCCCTACACTTTGTCAAAGTCCCAAGAACCTTCATCAATAAGACAAAGTGGTCATTTCATCTCATCCATGGAATTATTTTATTTTGAAAGCACTTCAAGTGTTTTAATACCATCAACAATTTAAAAAAACCCTATCTTTCGCTTTCACATAGCGAAAGATAGTCTATGGTGATAGGCCTCCTCATGTTCTTAATTTTTTAAATGTTAATACAATACAACTGAATAAATGGGTGCAAGCACGGTAAAGTGGACAGCTCTTGATCCTTGCTCAGGTTTAAGTGAAAGTGATCCAAAACTATATACTAACTTTGAGTTTTATGAAATAGAAATTCATAAACATTTAGAAAACATATGAATCTACAAAGCCAAGCAATTTATGTTCACAAAAAACAATTTCAAACAACGTATATGTATTTTAGAAGACGGTGCAAGTGGTGGTACAAGTGGGTGTCATTGAAAAGATAATTGTCAAAAACTTGTTTAAAATACAATTACATTACATTAAATTGATTAATTTTTGAAAAAAAAATACGATGACCTCAAGTTTATAATGAATTCAAGGAATATGAAAAGAAATTCCAAGTTCAAAATATTTAAGGTCATGAAATTTATGTTCAAAGCTATATTTAGTCAGTTTCTTTTACGCATCACTTTTGATGATAGGTTTTGAAGATCTCATATTGATATTCTATATTTGAGTACCTAACTTAACAATAGAGGTCATCATGAAAAATAATCTATTTTAAACAACATTTTGCTACTACTTATAGGCGTTTGACCAAGAAAATCATGGCTTTCATATACCGGAGCACTTTTTTGGTCCACTTTACTATGCTTGCACCCAAATATATTACCAAATTTAAGTTATGGCCCAATAGTCACACACTGTTCACCGCCCATGAGATAGCTTCCCTTGCGGTGTGGCTAGGGCTTATAGCTGGCCTCTCCAACATGAATAATCTTCATGTTCTACAAATCTCAAACAAAAAGTATGTTTACATCCCGAGGGGTGGACTCTTCAAGGGAAACCTAAAATGACGTGCATGAGTCACTATGAAATTGAACCCCATGTAAACAAGAAATTTATAGAGAAAAACAAATGTATGTGTACTTACGGCATGCTAGAAAATGGACTCGTGTATTTATACTAAGATTTTCAATTTAATCTGATAAATGCCTCCACTCTATATACAAAATGTGAATCATGATTTAAACAAGCCTTTCTTACACATAAAATTCACTTTCTAGTGTCTACATCTACAAAGGCTATTTAGTGTACGCTAGCACCAATACCTTCTCCCTTGAGATATTGATTGTTATCTTTAGCAACCATGTGTTGGGTACTATAGGTCAATCCATGACATGTTCATTTTTGTTGTCACTCACACAATGCTTGACGTTGTCATAGCAAATCCGAAATTTATGCTCCACATTGTCGGTCAAAAGGGAATTTTTTTCTTCAACTCATTGTATGTTGGAGCAAAGGTGCCATGTTTGCTAGCTCCCACTTTGGCACTAAACAAAGTCCGTGTAATGGCTTGCTTTGCCATTACTTTTTGGTAGAGTTGGGTGACAACCTTACAATGTGCCACTAAGAATTAGGGCCGTCAATCTTCAACATTGATGTGCTATGTGCCACACCATGCCCTGCATAATTCAAGGACTCCTCTATGGTTTTCTTCTTCTTCTTCTTCTTCCTCTTCTCTTTTTTTTCCTTTTTTTTTGTGCTTTTGCTTTTGCTTTTGCTTTTGCCCTAGTGTTTGGGCAAGGAATGGAGCAATTCACTTTGTCGAGTTGATGTGAGTCGCATTCTGCACCGGGTGGCAAGTCAAGTTTCCGGTTGGTGGAACCAAACAACTTTGTACTTGCCAAGGCACAATCCTTGATGTTAAGATCTTCTGCCCTTGGATAAGACTTCATGGCCACTACCATTGGCATTAGATCTCCACATTTGGCAATAGCCTTAAGTTGCAATGACGTTGAATCATGGCCTTTACTAGTGGATCCACCATTCAACCATGACCTATAATTCACAATCTGCATGAATACTTGGATCAAATCATCCACTATACCTTCGTAAAGACAAGTAATTTGTGTCACGGATTGTTGAAGCCACTTGTTGTAAAGAAATTTTGCAAAGTTGCATATTGGCATTTATGCACGTCTACGATCATGTCGGACATAAAAGATTAAAATTTAAAAATTTAAAAAAATTTCAAATTAATAGTGGTGACACATGGAATTTGAACAATGGACATAGCAAACTTGATTGTTGAATTGATACTAGAAGCTTGCATCTAGGAATTAGAAAGACATATAACTCTAAATGAAGAAGGACCCAAATTCCAGATAAACCCATCATTATTATTATCCTTTTGCATCAAAATTATTTCAAACACCTCTCCATCTGTAGAGTACATTTCTTGCTCAGCATACATGGTCTTACCTAGAGGTTGAATCTTACTCTAAGTAAATATTTGGAGGCACAAGAGTATCCATCATCTTCTAGAGGCAAAATGAATTGCATAAATGATCCATGAGCATGTATGTAGGTATAAGGACACAATGCATATTTAGAGAAGCCCTTATATGTGTGCTTGGGGTGTGCATTCATGTCTCAAATGGTGTGGGTAGGGTGATGGCTCCCCTACCATAAACCATCAACTGGCGGGATAGGGTTCATGGCTCCCTTTGCCACACAAAACCAACTATCACAGGATGTGGAAAATAAATAAATAAATAAATAAGAAGAAAAAAATAACACCAACAAACCAAAAAAAAGTGTATAGGCAATGAATCACCATAATCTTAACTTTTAGATCTTTCCTACAGCCTAAGAAACTATTGTTGGGGTCATTTTGGAGACCATCTAACCACATTGAATTCAATAAGTCCTCAAGAAAGAAAGAAAATAGAAAAAGAATATATATATATATATATATATATATATATATATATATATATTTCAATTTAGTATCTTGGCACCAAAACACTAAACTCACATTTTTAATTTTCTAGAAAATAAAATCCACATTAAATTCAAATTTTCCTCCAAAGAATAGAAGTCCAAAATAATGACATGTAGTATCTTGGAACCAAGACACAAATTTCTCATTTTTTGCGATTCATTCTAGACCCCTTGGAAGCGCTACTAGGATCATTTGGAGCCCATTTGACCTGATTTAATGTATTTGTTATTTTTCAATTTAAAAGTCCAACATCTTGATATGTAATGTTTGGGATCCAAGACAACAAAGTATCAACCTTACATACTTTTTTGAAAACACCAAAAAGCGTTGGTGGTCCATCTTTTGGATCATTTGGAATGATCTTGATAAAAAAAACTGCATAACATCATGAATGATCTTTAGAGTGCCCAACAATGTAAGATTTCTAGTCTTGATTTTCTAGTCTCAATATCAAGACATAATGTTCTTATTTTTGGAGTAATTATCGAATGCCCAAGGTTGCTTTGTTGTGAGAATAATTTGATTATCTAGAGACCACTTGAACAAATTCTATTAAAAAAATAAACAAATTAAAAATTTCCGTAATCTTCATATTTTTACTTTGGCACCAAGACAACATGTCCTCATTCTTTAGACAATATGAGAAATTGGGTTTCTTTGGAGTCTTTTACCTCTGAAGGTTTTGATATTATTAGTGCATATTCGCCGAAAGGTCTTTATGACCCTAATATTGAGATTATGTTTGAATTTTTCTTGCATATCTTGCCAATGACAGCCCCTTAAATATATTTGTCCCTTGTCGTAGCACGGTGGTAACGTATTCAGTTAATTAACCTAATTAACGCGGAAAACGTCAAAACCGCGCCGAGTTCGTTCCCACGAAGAACCTGCGGTCGTTTACAAGACAAGAGAGAGGAAATCGTTGATGAACACACACACACACAAGAAACACCATAAACTAAGATAACACAAATCGGATTAAGAAATCCGGGATATTACGGAAATCATAGCACGAAAATTTCCGCCTTCCCGGTAGTGGACCGAAGTAGGGAACACAAAACAAAGTATGGACAAGCTCCCACCATAGAGTAGTAACAACAATAGACTCAGCGTCCCGAATCCATAGTATAACAACTATATACACTCCATTCTAAGATTCCTTATTACGGGTCATGACTTCCGGGATAAGGTTTCCGCGATAGAGGTAGCGGATTTGACTTGTATTTCCACTATCCGCTAGATTTTTGACCGTGTCACAAGGACAATAATTCTAGTGTTTTAGGCTAGAATGCTCAGAGAGACTTGGTAGTTGTTCATCAGGATCTCGCCCTTTGGGTTGATTTCTTAGGGTTGTCTCCCTATCTCCACTTCCTCCGCCTAACTACTACTCCCTTAGATTGGTGTTATGATGGGGGCAGCCCTCCCTTGGGAAGGAGTCCCACTCAAGTATCCGACGCGTGCCACCCCCTTTGACGGGGGAAAAGGTGGAGGAAGTTTTGGGTCTACAAAACCAGCATGATCCGCTTTCCGTGATGGCACAGTTTCCACTATACCACACGCGGAAACCGAATCCTCCCTCGAGAGAGGTGGAAACGCAACATCCGCGTCCTATCTTCACAATGGGTAGCTTGTGCTGCTCCACCGGTCACACAAGATAGGACCTAAGGTCTGTTGATTTCCGTGACGGCGGGGCTAACATAGGGATGGGGCTACCACGCCTACCATCCGCGGTGGGAACCAAGCGCCAGTCGCGGCAGGTGCATGAGTGTTCTAGACCATTCCGTTACTGCTGATCGGTGTGATCCACCTCCAGGTCACGGCAAGCGGAAGGCGTAAACCAGAACCCTCCCCCTACTATTGGACATGTCTATCCACTGCTACTCATTGTCGGTCCCTAGTTGGACGGAGTAAGTGGGGAAGAACCTACCGTGTGTGCGGAACTCCCCTTGCCCAACAACCCCACGGTGGGGTTCTTTCCCCTTGCTCGTCCAATCATTTCCGCCTTTCCGTGCTTAAGATTCCTCCGCCCATCACCTGCTCACACAGGGGCGTTTTAACCACACGCACCTTGGGGTGTTACTGACCCCCTGTCCTATCACGGAATACTAACCTAACTAACCTACACAGTGATAGGGAATGGCGGAAAACTCGGAAACCTCAAGTACGGAAAGGAGGGACCACTTGCATTACACATGGACTTAAGACTCAACTCATACCGAAGGTGAAGTGAAGCATAAGGTCTGAATTGAACAAAAGAACACTTGCATTGCAAAATGATGAGAGAAACACCGAAGTGTTCTCCCTTTAAAACCAAACTAACACCCACATGCCATGGTTTCCATGCTGGAAATCGCGGGCCACGTGGCAATCCTGACAATCCACCTCATTGAGAGGTCAGGCCCTAAACAAAGAAAATGACAAAGCACACAACTCGGGGCCACCTAACTACTTGCCCAAAACAAACCAAAATGGAATCCTAACTAAAATCTACTCCTTATCCTTCCGCTTCTTCAACTTGGCTTCCTTCTTATTTTGCTTCCGCTCCTCGCGGCGGTCCGCACTGTCAATTGCCAAAGATGGAGCACGTGGTGGTGGCACTGACACCTCGTGTCCATCGGGTCCGAGAATCACTCCCACGTGGTCCGCCGTCCCCGCAACATCCGGTGCCAGTGGTGCGGACAGTTGGTTGCCCGGCGGAAATCCCGGAGCAAGAATTGCAAGTGGCGGCGGATCCCGGGCAACCACTTGGAAGTCCGTGGCAAGGCTCGGTGTTGTCACCTCGGCCATGTGGCAATCATCCCGGGTTTCCTCTCCAACCGTGGCGGAAACTGGGGTGGCATTGAGAACCACCACCTCGGTGGCGGAAACCGGCGGGACCGTGAGCGCCGTGATGTCCTCCACCTGGTCCACCTCTTCCGCATATGGGTTTCCACCTTCTACCGCGGCACCTTGAATTTGCACCATGTCATGAGGGGTCAAGTCCGAGTAGCCCGATGAGGACTCCCCTTCCTCCGATGACTCAACTACGTCGGGAAACAACTCCGTGCAGCTAGCAATGAGGGCCTTCATTGCTCTCAAAGATGCGTCCATCTTACTCCCTTGATCCATGATGAAAGTAACCATCTTTGACCCGGAAACGTGGTCCGCGTTCTTCAATTCCGCGTCGAACATCTTGGCTTTCCACCACACGTTCCCCGGGATTTCTACCATATCACTCAATTTTTGTACCGTGAGAGTGGTATCCTTTACCCGCTTAAGGAGCTTCTCTCGCTCCGCCTCCAACTTCCGCACTCGCTCCTCGGTCTTCCGCTTTTCCGCAGTAAGGTGGTCCACCTTACTCTCCAGCTTCCGCAACCGGCGCGGATCTTGGATGGCCTCCTTTATTGCGGCAAACAAACTCTCCCGCGGCGGGTTGCCCACCAATTCCCCTACTTGGTGCATTTGCAGCTCATAGTCCACAATCCGGGACCGTACTCCCTCCAAGTCGCGGATAATGGAGTCCACCGGATTGTCCTCCAAGGGAAAGGTGGAGGTTTCACCTCCTCCGGGTTTGGTGGCGGACTTGGTCCGCGTCGCACGATTCCCCAACATGAGTTTCCGCTTCTTGGTCGCAGGCCGCTCTCCACTGCTCAACTCCACTATGTCTTCCTCCTTCGGACCCTCGTGGCCCATCTCCGGCTCCGAATCGGTAGTCTGGAGTTCCCGCATGAATTGGTGCGACGTCCATTGGGTTTCCTCTTCGTCAGTAAGTAGGTTTCCGTGTGCGTAAAGGTGGAAGAGGAAAGGCCCAATGTAAGAAGGGTGGCCGCGTTTGGTGTTGGTTGCCAACTTGTGCACCAACTCTCCGATGATGCTTCCCCAATCCACCACCTTCTTCTCAGAGTACGCAAGAAGCAAGGTGGTGGCGAGAGTAAGAGTGATGTTATAGGGCTTCTCCGGGCTAAAGATAGGCACAAGAAAAGCTAACATCCTCATTTCCCTCTCGTTTTTACAATCCTTCACAAAGTAGCCATACTTAGGGTCCAACCTAGAGGAGAATTTATCCCTCGTACAATCCTCTCGTTTAGTGGCCATGCCTTCCCCTCCCGGTTTGAACCCGTAAACGCCACTCCAAAGTTCCGCATTCCACCTATCCGGTCGGCCCCGGATGGTGGAAGCGTAAACGCGGTCCACCTCCCCGGTGACCAGTTCCCTCACCATATCCTCACTCCGCACTCTCCACGATTTCTCCCACAATCCGAGGCAGCCCATGCGTCTCAAATCCGCCTCCAACTCGTTGTTCTCCTCACGGTCGGAGGGGGTGACCACGTGCACCTTGCGGAGGGCTACCTGCTTCTCCGCGGTCCGCTTCCGAGTTTGGGTCGCCATGGCGGTTGCGGCCCGCTCTAAGGTTCCCAAGCCGAAAATGGAAACCTTAACACTAAACTAATTTAATGGTTTTAGCTACTTTAAGGATTCAACTCTTTCTACTCGATTCTAAATAGCACACCTAACAATCTATCTATAAAGTGCTTAATTTATGATCTTTTACTTTGTCAAACCTATCTTTTAAACGTAAAGTAAGGTTACTTAAGAACTTTAAGTAAAAGTGGGCCGCGACATCCCTAAAAATAAAGATGTTGGAGACTATATAAGGATGTTTATGGCCTTCTATGATTCGTGTTGGAAACAATTGGTTGGGTTTGAACAAGTTGTCATTGTGTTGTCCTCTTGACACATATTTGACAATACTACTTCCAAACTATAACTTTTTTGATACTTTAAGTTCTCCCTCTTCAAAGTATTGCGATGTTAAATTGTTTTTAGGCAACTACCCTAAAGAGTAGGATATGTTGCACAAATTCAAGGTATTATATCATGATTTTTCTCCATTCAAAGCCCGAATCGGAGTTTGTCTTCAAAAAGAAAAGTACAAAGTATGAGGTGGATGTGGAGGCCTTGAACGTTTATTGTATTCTCACATTGGCACACATGCGGCTCATAAACGACAAAGTGTCATAGAGAGGTGGTAGAGAGGAAAACATATGAATCATTGCAAATCCTAATTGAAGCCTTAACAACTCTTGGATCAGTTGTCCTTGATGCTTATGCATTTACATGTTGGGATTTCTCATACTCTCAAGGTGTTTCAAGCCACATGGATTTCATTGTTGGTTTTATTCATGGCTTGTCCAAATTTACTAACCTCTAAACATTTAATTGCTAGGTGCTTCCATTCATGCTTGCAAATGTAGTGGCCGCCATCTAGTCGCATACAAGGAAAACTCTTCATTGTTCGATGTCACCCTATCACCATTGTGTGATACAATACCAACTCCTAGTTCAGGTGGAACTCTGGCTTAGGTAATCTCCGTTAATTCCAACAAAGACCATGTCAAGAACGTAGTGAGGAAAAATCAATTGAGTACGTAAATTTAAGCATTTTCTAAATTCTTATGACTATTTGACATCCGTAGTTTAAAAAGCGCCCACTTGAAGTCTAACATTTACAATTTCATTCCACACAAAATTTTAAAAAATTGTGTGCTTTCTCCTCCAAGTTTTATGGTATGGCCTCCATATGCAAAGGGTGTCACTCGGATCATGGTGCAGTCATCGACACCGGTCTCTTGCCGTAGGTATAAACAAATTGTTCGTCACTCATTCATATATGACAAGGCGCATAAGTGCATTAATCTTCATGATTAAGCTAAATTAGTTTATGGTTATAGAGGTGTTTGTGTGAGTGTGTGTGGTATGGTTTTGATTTTGTATTTAATTAATAACTATATGGCCATTCTGTTGTGTGTGCAATTGACATTTTTGCCCTATACCCATCTTCTCCATGCATTCATACAAACTTTGTTGTGATAATTTCTCTACAATCAAAGCGATAATAACTTCAAATTATGTAACAATGTTTAAATCTTGGGCTTCCTTTTAGATTTACCACAATTAGTGGACATTGATTCATGTGAGCAATTTCTCCTATGCTTTCATCTATGCCCAAAAACCTAAGTTTTTTTCTTCTAGAATGTCTCCATCAATTCATTTCTCAAACTTACATGAGTTCTTAGAAAAATAGTCTAAACCATGCTCAACACTTGGAATGTGCTTGCAATTTTTTTGAGAAATAGAATGTTGAATCTAACAACAATATTTAAATTTATTTCCACTTGCATTATTTATATATACATATATATATATATGTATATATATATATGTATATATATATATGTATATATATATATGTATATATATATATGTATATATATATATGTATATATATATATATATATTTTTTACTCTTTGTTGAAAATACCATGGGTATACGATACTAGTGGGTGTAATTCCAAATATTTCCCTCCCTCACCGCTCAGAAGTTACCACTCATCACTCCCCACTCATTGCTCACTGTTCACATGATAGCACTCCCCACCACATCGCAAACATGAATGTGAACAATATTTTTGTACAGATAGGCATGTAAGAAAGTCCATAAATCCACAAGTGGAATAAGGTCCCAATATTTGTTAGGTGCAATTTCCGCTCAAAAATTTAGGTGGAGCATACATTGTGACACTTGCTATCACTTTGACTGCAAATAAAATAAGAATAAATAAATAACTAAAGTTTCATTTGAATCTGTGCTCTCTTCAAAACAACATACATAGTCATACTTGTGTGCATCACCAATTTGTAATGGTGGTTAATTTTAGGTGCAAGCAATTTTTCGGTGGATAGTGTTGTTTGTTCCAACTTCACAGATGTAATTTTTAAGTTCCATCATTTCATAGAAATGTTTTGTATGTGAAAGGTCAAATTAGGTCGCCAAATTAAGTTTTATTTTAGACATCTTTGATTGGGATGAAGTCACTAGAAGTTTGAGGGGTTACAAACTACAAGTGAAGAATACATTGCACCATTCATAGTTGCAAATTACTATGCGGGTCTTATGCCATTGTGAAACACTCATTTGCAGTTGATAAGTATTCCCCTTTATTAGATAAAGCCACCAATTCAAATGTACTCATGAACATCACAATGTAAAGGGTGTTGTCATGTTTGTAGATTTGTGGAGCCCAACAATTAGCTCCATCGAAAACTTCACCATTCCCTTCAAATTTGTGGTTAATTCATTCAAGTTGGGTCTCACTAGACATGTATACCTACTAAGGTTATTGGTGTTGAACTTTGTTTAGAGGACCCTAATGAGATGAACTATCTCAACTTATAGAATCTAAGTGGACCTTGTTTTTGTACTAAAGCCCCTTCAACTATGATTCATGAGCTTATATAGACACCACGATGCTTCAACTAGCAATAGGATTGTACTAAACGTTTGATCTAGTGTGACCCACACTATTCATCATCGACCTACATTGATTGTCCTGTAACCATTGGATGGCAAGTACAAAGGGTGTCATATGACACTTGTTGCTAACCAGTCACAGAGATCACTCTAATTAAAATGGCACACCAATTTCAATGCTACACCAAATAAAATGTTTACTACACTTGATGTTATGAACATGATGGTTGCATCTTTTTTGTGCCGTTGGACAGGTGACCTTTTGGAACCAAGGATGATTTTTTTGGTCATTTGAATACTTGAAGTGTGTAGATGTTTGATCGAGTCGACTTGTTAAGTGTTAAGTGACTTGTTTTTCTTGTTCTCCATCTTTTGTTGATGAACTTTACCTCTTGAAGTTTGTGTTGAGTTTAGCAAATGTATGATGACACATCAACCAAAATCATATTGAATTGGACCTCCCCTTATTTAGTTATGATTATCAAAAGCGCATGTATGTTGATTCCTTAAGTGAATACAAAGATCCTCCCAATTGTGTTAGCTATTGAGTTTAGAGTAGTTAATAAAATCTGAAGATGTTGGCCAATCTCTTCTAAGCATGTGTCTTTATCATGTCTGATTCTCAGACCCATGCAACGAGACTGCCACCTTAAGGATGTATGTAAACAAAGTGCATTGTTCTGGACACAAATAAACATAAATGCAGATGCTAGAGCGCACAGATGCACTACACTCTAGAAAAATCTGACCATTTCAGGACCAATGCTTTAGTGTTGGGTCACATACCTTGTGAATCATGAGACATGGCACTAATGGATTGCTTTTCCAAGGTTTTGGGATGTATGCCGAGCTCACATTGGTTGGAATATCTTAAAACTCATGTGTCATTGAAAACCTACTGTAGATTTCATTGGCCATATTACCTTATCTCACAGTAAATCCCACCAGGTAGATGGATCTTAAATGGTTACTTTTCCCCCCTGGCCCACCTTCTCCTAGGATATGAAACAAGTGATTAGTACAAGATGGTTAGGCACATGCAAATCGAAGCTGTAGCCACTTTCATTATTTTGGAGCTCATGTGATATCTTATTCATTACCAAAGTGAAGATTCTCGTAGTCATTAAATGGTCACATAGGTCCCCCCACTGTAATTAAGTTGACTATTAAGCCTAGAATGGTTATCATATTTTGAACACTTAGTCCCATATCTTTTAAAAATATGTCATTTTGGTGTCCGTTCTTGGACCCACACCTCCCCCATATACCACTCAAATATAGGTGTCCAATCAAGACGTGCCTTTCATCATTGGTTCTACACATACCAGAAATTATAACCAATCATAGACATTTCACACCATGCATGGTTCCAATGCAAATATCATTGGTTCTACATCTACCAGAAACCAAATTTTTATTTTATTTTTAAAGTCTACCGCTGAGTTAAATATATCTAGCACCATATTATGCCCCCAAGATGAATTCTGCACACTGACGACTGTACCTGTACAATGAACAAGACTCCTGCAGATGATTTTTAGATGTCAATGGTTTAGGCCTGCACAACATTAATGAGAAACTTACAATATATGGTCCAGGTGGTGCCAATATACATCCAGGTTAAACAATTTTGAGTGCACCACATCAATATTGAAACCGCAAAATTGGTGAGGCCCTATCAACAACTCCTTGCCTCAAGCGAATTCCTGTATTAAATAAGTGCCTTGTCTTACAGTTCACCCCAATCAGAGCTTGATTTAGACTTGGAGGTGGCTTTAGAAGGTTTTGTAGGCAGCTTCCCACCATTCCACCAAGTTCTAAATCCCTTGGCTGCTTTTTCCACTTGCTGTGATGCAATGTTCCATGCTTTCTGAGTCTGTGCTCCGAATTGATTTCCCAGCTTTCCAAGAGAGTCTCGCCAGACACTTTTCACAGCTCCTTCTTTCACCTGCACATTTGATTGTCAATCACCAAAACTACTAGACATGAATAACAGTCATAACAATCTTCACACATATGAGTTTAAAGTTATCCTCTAACTCAGCATGACTTCGGTCAGGAGTTCATTATTTTGCACATAAAACCTTCCATGGTCAGTAACTTTTTGGTGCATCCTTGGAGGTCATGTGGAGGTTTGAACAAAGAACATTCAATATCGGTTCATTGAGGTCAAACCCACTTTGGCATGCTAGGAGTTGCCACTATGAATCTGGCCCTCAATGGACCAAAATAGGTTGCTCTTCATTAAAATTCAAACATCACCTTCGAGCATGCACCACAAGTGGAAAGAAATTATTGTTATACTAATCAAACAACGAATGGAAAGTTATAGGTGACCGACTACTGAGGAAAAGTCCCATTGAGTCCAAGGATAAACTCTGATGTGTAGAAAACTGCTAAGTTCAATCATTTGCATTCTAGAGAGAGGATGGATCAATGTGCCCAAAAAAGAGATGCAGAAGACTCCGCGTCTTTCAAATTCACATTAAGAAGTTTGATGCACGTACAAATCTATTCTTCTCCAGAGTGGACTCCACATCATCCTCATCCTCATCCTCGTCCTCATCCTCATCCACATTGCTACTGCCGTCCATTAACCGAGGGTCACGCATCAAATCCTCCCTTGAATACATCTTCATTCCAGGTGCTCCTGGCATGTCCTGCAGAAAAAGACCTTTATCAGTTGTACTGTAACAGGAGGGACAAAGGTATGGGTGGGTTTATGTTAGGGTCCAGGTCCAAGAAACTTGGGGCACAGAACACCCCTTAATGGACCTTACTTTTGGACTCAAAATTGGACCCAAGCTTGAAGATTGGTTTCTCAAACTAGGAGTATTTTCTTGAGTGGGGATCGCCAATATTTGGCGAAAAATGGTGCCACATAAGCAATACTTCAATTTTCCATACCTTGAACCTGGACCCTAGTAGAACTCCTTGGATTCAAAGTTATGTTCTCCACCAATAAGATCACTCGAGTTTGGAGTTTCTTTGGTCTTGGACCCTAGTCTAAACCACCCTAAGTTTCCATCATCAGTAGGACTTAAAATCATTGCCAAAAATTAAAAAGTCATGATGGTCATGTACTTACACTCATGGAGCGCATGAGCTTCTCCATCTCGGCATCTTTGCTTGGCTTTGGCGTGAAAGATTCCCCTGGCTCTCTACTCTGTACATTCATATAATTCATGAGAAAGAAGAAGAGGTGAAACTTGGCATGAATTACATAAACAGTTGATTGTGTTTGAAGATGTAAGATTGTAGTTGTCAATACACATGTAAGGTCCTGAACGTTTCCCCTATTGTTCAGCAATATGCAAACTCAATAAAGCCATCCTTTTCTGGCAAAATCATGTATTACAAGAGACAATGAAAATGAGAAGAAACAACCAAAGCTTTTTACATAAAAAATCTGTGTTCTACCTTGGGCACACGTGGTGGTTTGCCAACACAAGCTTTGCTAAGCTCTTTACACAACAATTTTGTCACACCAGCTCTTGTTGCCCCCTCTTTGTAAAGGTATTCTGCAACATCTGTGTCGTAATCTCCCATAACCTGCCCCACAAATCCCAAAAGTGTTACAGACTAAAGTTCAAACTAGAAGCCAGACAGGTGTACTTATGGAATATAAAACAAGACATGTAGAACTTAAGTTCAAGTTTAAATGTGCAGATGACTATAGGGAATAATTACCAATGTTGAACGTAGTGAAATCAGCAGCCATATAGCGAGCAATGGTTTGTCCAAATCACATATTACAAAAGACCCACAATGACCTACTTGACAATGCAAGAAGTAATTCCACTTTGAATGTTGTCTACCATCCCTATTGACTCCACATTGCTCTGAAGAATAAACCACCTACCTTAACACTACCCTCTGTGCATGTCAGTTTTGTACATATTTGATTCTACCCATGAATACCTAAATTTCTAAATGTCGTGTGTCATGTGTCATGTGTCATATGTCATGTTGTCATTAGTTAAGAGTGGTTATAAATCCTAGCTAATTTACTTTGTTGATTAGGGTAAAAAGAAAATGTCAAAGCATTAACAGGAGGTCCACACCTCTTGGCAAGTTCGCTCTATAGTTTTGCACTCCGTCTTGCAAACCCCCTCCACTGGCTGCTCTACCAGCTTCAAAAAAAGAAGCCCAAGATACCAACATCCATATGTCAATTGAGGTGGCCAATCTCCAGAATGTGGTCCGACAGAAAATAGGTGATGAATCATCCCACAGTAGCAAATAACCTTGAACAATATGCAATCAAAGGAAACTCTGATGATTACCCTAGACCCAACAACCTAATACCTGTGACTTCCTGTCCAAAAAATATCAAGAAAAACCTCAAAATGCTGCACCTAGTACAGGGGATCTTTCACATATCAAGGAAGGTATTCGAGACAGGACTGTTTAAGATGGACCTACCTGAAGCTTGTCACCTTTCTCTACAATGTCAAGCTTTAAAATCCAGTCACTTTCCTCTTTCTTCATGTTGCAGATGTTCTCTGTCACATCTATAATTTGAAGTTCTGTGAGCTGCACCCGAAAAAGTATAGGTCAATGTCTTCTCAATGCATATATCGTACTTATCCCTGAGTATCTCAAATGCTCTTGCAAGGGGAGCATGCAGACATCTACTGACAATCATTGTGACAATTTCTAAGTCCATGGTTTTTTTTCCTGCATGACAAGGAGTACAAGTATGCAATCTCCTAAATAAATTTCTACTCAAAAATTGACATGATTCTACAGAGGTAATTGAAACACTCCTGGAAATGCAGTCTAAAATGAAGATGCATATAGTTGATGACACAAAAAAGAATAACAAGTTTGAGTTCCTATCCCCTGATTGCCATGTTAACAATGGCAAGTAAAGCTCAAAGAGCAAATCATAATGGACAAATCTACAGCCTCAATCTCCTTGACAATGTGTAATGGTGGGGAGATGTTTAAAACTGACAAAACTCGACCAGAGTGAGTGATTAGAGGAAATAGATTACAGGTGAAAGAGGTAAAGACCTTTTTGGGAGCAGATTTTTCTCGCTTCTCCTTGACTTGTCGCACTAATTGCTTGGCAATCGCCTCACACACACTGCACTTGATAAAGGGCACATCTTCCTTTCTGGCAGTTGCCACAGTCTTTTTCTCAACTTTTGCTTCTCCCAAGCTGTAGAAACAGAAGCCTAATACAAGCAGCAATGCAATCAAAATCTGTTGTCGAATAGCCATAGCTACTTGATCAAGTGCTTCCAAAGATACTCAAAGAGCCAAATTCTTCTCCAAAAGTTTTCACAACCAGCAATGCCTTAGCATTTCTCTTGTTCCATAAATTTGTCAACAGTCCGCCCACATATCCACACTCTTTTCCTTCACCTGTTTCGGAAGGATCATCAAAAGCACCAAACTTAGTTTATCTCCGGATGTAGCCCAAACTTAATATTCAGCAAAATAATAATAGTCTGCAATGACAAAACTTAGGTCATGATCAAAGAGGAAAGTGGAGCAATTCCAATGAAATAAAAGAAATGAAATTGATTATAAAGTCTGGGAAGAGAAAAAAATTAAGTACATCCGGGGACTAAAAGTACATCAGGATGGGGTCAGAAAGGCTAATTCCCTATAGTATAACGGAGTCCAGTTGGCCTGTACGAGATAATGTCTACAATCAACGTAATGAGCTATAGGGATGGAGACTTATCTCTATGGAGTTGTAGAGGGGATAATTCAACACAAATTGTGCCTCACTTCAACTACATTGTAAGCGCAACATTGTAAGAGCAAAAGTAACATGATCTGTTGTTATCTCTAAGGATTAGAACTGGGATAGGTTCAATGGCCAGTCTATAACTTGAGGTGCGGTAACCAGCAATGATTTTGCATTGAGGTGGTAACAAGGGTCCCTTCAAGTACACTTCGCATTCGTCACATTCATAATTGATCCAATGCAATACTCGAATGATTCCAGATGGTGCAGGGTTTGATGATGATTCCAGACGCAAGACGATCTGACTTTACACAAAAACAATTCAGATGCTCAACAGACCTTATTTAGTTGATTTTAAGTAGATATGTGATTGAGATTTGCAAGCTTACCAGATGTAGGAAGAAAGCCGCAAGGAGGATGGATTGTTGTTCTTCGCCTTCTCTGTTTCCGGAGGTAAACACGGAAAGAAACCCAAAACCCTAGACATGAAGTCTAGTCGAGTGTGTGGTGATATCAATAAATATGATACCCGCCTTTGTATATTCAGTGTCCCCGTGTATCGAACGCGATACCTTCCTTAATATATCCCTGTTTACCCATGTATCGGAGCGTGATGTCCGCTTTGGTATATCCTCGTTTACCTGTGTATCGGCGCAAGATGACCGCCTAGGTATATCCAATTGTTACCCATACCCGGCCCAATAAATCCCGGCATTTCCGTACATGAGCGTAAGATACCCGCCTTACCATATCCAGGCAATGCCCGTGCATCAGCGTATGATACCCGCCTTACCATTTCCCGGCTTTGCCGAGTATCAGCGTATGATACCCGCCTTCCTATATCCTGGCCTTGTCCGTGTATCAACATATGATACCCGCTTTTGTATATCCCAATTTACAATTGCATCTGCCGTCATACCTGCCTTTGTATGTCCAAGTGTTGTCCATGTATCAACAAGTCATACCCGCCCGTGTATCCATCAGTTTGTCGGCCGGGGATTCGTGGCACTCAAGTAAAATCATCCATGCGGATGAAAAAAACGCAGGAATCATCTAAATGACTATTTTTAGGAAATTTGATTCCGGAAATAGAGTCAAAGGCCCCGAATTAGTCTAGTGACATCACATTGCAATGAATCGACCCTCAACCCCATAGGGGGGCTTTTTTATTGGAGCCACTTCATCCACGATATCTTGGATGGATGTTCCTTAGTGAGTGCCACGAATCCCCAGCCCAGTTGGTCCATATATCGACGTATTATTCCTGCCCGTGCATCCCCCAATTTTGTTAATGTATTAGCACGTCATACCTGCCTTTGTATACATGTTTGTCTATCAATGCGCGATACCCGCATGTGAATTTCCAAGTTTGTTCGTGTATCAAAGTGTGATACCCGCCTATCCATAACCTGTTGAAATCCAAGTATCAATATACTAATATCTGGATGTCGCCGCAGCTATATTGTGGACACTTTGGCTATGTAGTTTGGGTACTTTGAGTGATCCAATTTATATGCCAACATCTCATTGAATTAGGAAATCAAACTGAGTGCAGTCCATGCAACTCAAAATATTTGAATGATATCTTCTTCTTTTTTTATAGATTCTCAAAGTAATAAAATTCTCAAGACCCATTGTGGTCACATAGGGTCATCCATTTGCACTACCCATCTTGGTCATTCCTCACCTTTTTGTATATAATTATGTACTTCTTGAATAACCGGGTAGTAACTTATTATAATCTTGCCTAGCACCTCATGGTTGCGAGAATGTGAGCCCACAAGTTACATGCCACATTTGCTTCCAATGTCTTATAAATAGTTAATCATAGGATAAAATTGGCAAATCCAACACTTTGTTGGTGTTGCCACTCACTTATTTATGTCATGGTGTGCTATATGATGGATTCGCCTTGTATGCACGTAGTTAGGTCATGCTATGCCTCCATTTGGCCCTTTAATGTATCATTTAACATATGCTTTGTGTCCACAATAGGTCACAAGCCGAAATATAATCACCTACTTGGTAGGCGATTAAATTTTTAATAGCATGGCATTGCTAAGCCCAGCCTGCCATTTAACCCCTAAAGAACCATAACGCCATATTTGGCTTTTTGGAGCATTTTGAAGGAACTCACAAAGTTGTGGTAAATGCCAAATATTGAACAGCTTTGAGAGACACTTCCAACTCCACATACAACTTTAGCCACTGGACCGCAAATTGTCTCATCCAGTTAGTAATTGTGAACCTTGGAGATTGTTGTTTCAAGTGTCAAATTTAGATGCAAATGTTATAAGAGGTCAAAACAATCAAATAAAAAAATCTCTTGAAGTGATCACATAGGCCCTCCCAAATGTGTTAACTACTAAACCTAGAATGGTATTGTCATTTTAAACTCATAGTCCAATCTCATCATAACACATGTTTTTTTTTGGTGTCAACTTTGTCATATACCACTCAAATATAGGCATTTGCATTAAGATTAGTGTCCCACTAGTGTTCACAGATAATTGCACACCCAAACCACACACACACCCTATGTGGTGATTTCAACAGAGACATTGCACTAATAGGCAAGCAAAATGAACATGGTACCACCCCCCCCCCCACACACACACACAAGAAGAGGATCTTAGGTGGAGAACATACACCGATAATCTAACACTTACCTATATCCCCACCAACACAACATACTCTAGACAAGGTGGACTCAACTATACTAACATTAGCCTAATAGATGGTTTTTATACAAACACACAACATGCAACCACATACTCATCAATCACACTCCAAGAACAACACCTAAATCTGACCACTTACCAATTATTCTAAAAATACCACCCAACACCCTAATAGCCCGAGAACCGCAACTTTCACCGCTCCAAACAACCATTATTCTAAATCCCATTCCACAAGAAAACCTCGAAAAATTTAACACCAAGTTTTTTTGAAGAAAACGCAATCCAACTTAATGAAATAACCACCTTACTATCTAATGATCACTTAACAAATGACCAATGGCACCAAGCATGTACAAAAATGGACAATATCACCCAAAAAAATTTTAAAAACATAGAAGAGACGTGTGGCACCACCCCCATACCCACACTAACCAACAAAACCACTCAACAAGGAGGTTACCTGCCCAGAAAAACCCAAAAAACATGGAAACAACACATAGCAACCTACCACCTAATAAGGAAAACAATATACTCCATAAAAAATACAATGAATTGGCGCACACACCCAATAATTGCTACACTAAGGAGTCATAGCCGCATACGCATACACCCCCCCCGGCCTGAAGACGACTTATTGCTAAACACATGGATTAAAGAAATAGCAACATTAGCCAAAACAACAAACTTACAAGCCAAAAAAATCACCACTAAATACACCAAAGAATGCATTAAGAAAGCCATATCCAAATATAGGAAACTATATGAAACCAATCCCACAAAAATAAACAAAAAAAAGTATTTAAAAACTTTGAGACTCTACCACTGACCACAATAATAATATACTCGTGAACCCAAAAGACATAGCAAATGAAATACACATATAACAATCCCTTAGTAATAGACCCACCATACCCACATGTTACTACTTACCAGACCACCCCCTGGAATGTACGTGTGCAGTTAGACAATACCCATGGCACGACTTGGAAGGATTTATTCTTGAAAAACGTGGCAACCCACAAAACACCCTTACATGCATATTTTGACCTAGAAACTTACAACCTTTGCCTCAAAAACCTAGCAAATAACAAAACTCCAGGCCTTGATGAAATCCCTAACTCCATACTAAAAAACATGCCCCAAAAATTCCAACATATATTATTCTTATTTTTCACACACTGCTATAAACAAAAACAAATCCCGACCTCTTGAAAAACCAACCTAACAATACTACTCTATAAAAAAAAGGAGATCCCTCCCTACTACCCAACCATAGACCTATAGCACTTGCTAACACTATACAATTTTTTTACCATACTCTCAACATATGGAGAGAAGCACCAAATACTATAAGATAGCCAAAAATGATTTAGAGCAAAAAGGTGCACATCAAGACAAACACAAACGCTAATAGCAGCACTAGAAGACGCCCAATTCACCAACCAAGACATTTATTTACTTTACATTGACTTCAAAAATGCATTTGGATCAATAGATTAGGCACGCCTATTAACTATCATGAGAGACTTAGGATACTCAAAAGACGCAGTCAAACTAATAGGTAACATATACTCACACTCCAACACCATATTTACTGGAGAATACTTCAGCCAAACAAAATAAATACCAATACAAAGAGATACTATACAAGGAACACCCTTAGCTTGTACCTCTTTATCATATTTTTGGAACCATTGCTAAGATGGTTACAAAAAGAAAATTATAGATACACCTTTGGAACATCTAAAGCCACAATTAGCTCTGTAGCATACGCAAACGATCTAGCAGCAATCACCAACAAACTCACATCACTACAATCACAACTAAACAAATTAGATAGATATTGTGAATGGGCAGGTATGGACCTTGGAATATCAAAATGTGCAATCACAGGGTGCCCAAATAAATCCAAAATGAACCAAGAAACATTCAAAACACAAATACAAACCGCCAATATCGCATATAGAAACCAACCCATCCGAGTACTACACCAAAACAAACCATACGTATACTTAGGAATCCAACTCGTCCCATCCCTCAAATGGAAAATACAAATACACATCACAACCACCAAAGTTATTAGCCAATGCAGTCAATTAGCAAATTGTCCAGCAATAGTGAAACCAAAAATCAGTATGGTAGATACAATAATCAAAGCAAGAATTGCATACAACTTCTATGCAGTACCATACTCACTACCCGGAATCATAAAACTAGATAAAAATAATAATAGCAATTCAAAAGAAAATATGTGGACTCCCTAATTGCACACCAAACATGGTCACCCAACTATCCCATGATATGTTTGGAATAGAAGCATTCTCACTTAAAAACGCCTACCTTAGGTGTATCGGAGAACAACTCAGAATTGCATTAAATGACAAAGGCAAACTTGAAACAATATATAGGGGTCTCACACACTATATACTAGCTAAATATGGGGGTGCAAAAAATACACCTAGGATCAAACACCACGATTGTAATCAATCACCCACCACTAGAACGATATACCTTATCAAAGTAGTAGGTGGGGCCCATCTCACAAGCAAGATAGAAAAATTTCCCCTGGAAGCAACACCACTTGAAAGAGAATGGCATAAACTATCCACAACACCACCCCCAAAAAAATTTCTACTCAAAACCTAAAATACATACACAAATTACTCCTAGAAAACATATATGACATAAAACAACTCACTCTACCAAATGGCACACACTTGATGTCACACATTGAGTATTCAAACTAATACAAAAAAACCCACACACTTGATAAAACAAACATTAAAAACAACATAGCAACTATTATGCCACCTAGGCTGCAATGAAAATTGTCAAGAAACATGCCAAGATCATCACCCACCACGTACATTAAAACAAAAACACATTATAATGGAACATAACATTGAACCACTGAATAAAGAAATTCTCACACGCCCACTTGCCCCACCACATCTAACACATTTGACCACACCTGCACACATAAAAAGCAACCCAACAAGATACCATATCCACTCAACAATAGACCACTACATAAAACCAACCAAAGATAAATACAAATTTATAAAAAAAAAAACACACATACCTATGCCAATGGATACTACCCAATGGCATAAACTTCCACAAAGAGAATTATTTTCTTATAATCTCCCAAAAGTCGTACGACACAACACAAGTATAATACTCACATGCTATACCAAAAAACAATATACAATATACGAAAATACCATAAAAAATGATTTTTCTACCCAAAACAAAGATCCAAGACACATATCTCCACCCCTAAACATCCCCCTCGTAAAAATCTCAACACATGAATGCAACCCTGAAAAAGATATTAATACTAATACAAACAAAATCCAAGTACAAAATGACACCGCCCACATATATGACGAAACATGCAAAATGACCAAATTCGTTATTTTGAGACAATATCATAATTTTGAGACTTTTTGCCTACAATTTCAACAATTGTTTAGAGACAATTTTCATATTTTTTGACTTTCTAATTATAGAATATCCTCGACTCGAGGATAATCTTCCCATATATAGTCAAAAAGTCACTTACAAATATAGCTTCAATCAAGAAATTAATGAAAAACATAATTTTAAGCATTAAATTAAGACTATGAAAAGTCTCAATGTAACGAATTTGGTCATCAAACACCTTATCACCATTCCCTACAACAAACTTGTATGGTTGTGGAACCAATACAATCGAATGCTACACCAACCACACTACTTAATACCCCCTACCCAATCATTTGAAATTGAAATAACTTGGCTATATCAAAGATATAAACACACAATCCCAAAAAATGACCCACTCAAAAACTCACACCACGCCCTATCCAAAGCACTACTAGACTACATCACAACCTCCTTTAAAATTACACACTCCTACTTCTTCTCTCCAGTCACATGCTCAACTCATCTAACAAAAGTTCTTTTCGCCATTTCCTAGAGATAAAATCTTTGGATCTCTTCGTAACGCATTCTCACATAGATGACAAGGAATAGGTTATGCTCACCCTCACAATGAAACGGAAGCCCAAACAACCATCCACTGAGCTAGACTAGCAACTAAACATGACCCACATACCACCACAATACTTACCATCCTAGATATAAACTGGTATCAAAATTTCACCCCACATTTAGGCCCCTTCCCAGACACACATGTAATTACTCACAGGTCAGCAGACACTGATACTAAATACGAAGAACCAACAAAACCACGAGAATTTAGCGAGCCACGTATAGAACCACTCACTATAAGAATCCTTTGCATACATCACCAAAATAATAGTATCGGTACTACATAACAAATAGATACAATAAAAAAAATGCAACAAGCTTAACATAACCCGCACAATCACACAAATTGCCCCCTACCCCGCAAAATATAGAAGTCAACAAAAGTAAAACATGGAATGCCCTCACCTACCTGTGAGCCCAATATGGTGCCCACATACGTTTTTAATCTCAAAAGTCCATTAGACCTTGCACTTTGGCATTTCCTCAATTGCTCAAAAACATAAAAAGAGTGAAGCCTTTAGGTTTAAATTAGAATTAAGATTAAAGACTTGAGTGGGGGTAGTGTTGGAATTGAGGCTTTAAGGACCAGTTGGATTGTTAGTTTGATGGTTAGGTTAGGATTTGGATTAGCTAGGTTAGAATGTAGGTGGTGATTTAGTGAGAATTGTGGGTTTTAGCTTAAAATTATTGTTTGTTTAGGGATGTGCAAGGGGTGGTTTAAGGTGTTGCCTGCTTTCTCGGAAGGATAGGGCCCCGGATATCGAGGATCCAGGGATCAGGCTCTTCGAAGCTCAGAACATGAGACTCCAAAGACGGACCGAGGTTGCAGAAGATGGAGGGGCTTAGGGGCTGAGGGGCGAAGCCCTGCGAGAATGAATAATTTTCCTTTGCAATCGCAGCCACTGTCTTTCAGAAGAGGGAGAATTATGGCTCGGGCGTAAGAAAAATACGTGCAATCTGGCACGAGGGCGAGGAAATGAAAACAGAGGCCCCTGGCCTCAAAAATCTGTGAGCCAAATTGCATGGATGGGAGATTGCGGCATGCAGAATGGGCCGGAGAGTGAAGAATTAGAAGGTGGCAATGGGCAGACTGGCTGGTACAAGGCAGCTACAGCTGCAATCTGAAACCAGTGTGAAGATAGATTGCAAAGGTCAAAAGAATAGGGGAGAGATCGAAGTCTCGGTTTGAGTACTTCTGCGGCATCGCTCAGTGGGAAGAGGCTGGGATTTGGAGGAATGGGCACGTGATTTCGGCAGAAGAGGAAGAAGGATTGACCCATTGCAGCTGCACCCAGCTGCTCTGTTGATCTCGGAATCGCTCAATTCAAACTGGTGCCGCCACTCAAAGCAGAGGTGAGCGATGAAGTTTTGGTGAGGTTGCCGACATTGTGGCGTTCAGCTGCGCATTACACATGGAGATTGTTGAGAATCGGTGGCCAAGGGGTGAAGTCAACCCAACTATGCAGCTGGAAGGAGGTGCCACAGTCGAGCAAGGAGAAGTCTGCAGCTGCATGCCAGGAGGAGAGCCGAGTTGGCACAGTGGAGGCGGAGCTGGGAGCCGAAGAGGGCTTGATCCGCTGACTAACCAAGTGCCAGCAAGGAGAGGCATGTGGAGGTTGGACAAGGGCCTCGGTATTGAGCCCTGCAGCAGGTCTGCTGATGTATTGAGGGATTGTTGGGTGGAAAGGAATTAGTAGGAATAGGATAGTTTGATGATTAGGCTAGAATATCCTTGTGAGCGGATAATATGGTGACCACAATTGTTTTAATTGTGTGCGATTGAATTAGTTAGTGATTAGTAGTGAGAAGAATGCCCAGCCGATTGTTTAACTCGGTGTGGCCCTTCAATTAATCCTAGGATAGCTCATTGTGATAGGGTTAGGGGTTCAAGTGTAGAGTGTGTGGCTTAAGGAGTGGAAGTGTGTAGAATACCGGCGAGGGAGAAGAGTATTTCAAAATGCTTGTAATCTTGCCCCCCCTTTAAGTAAAGTTGTGTGTGTGTGTCAACCACAAACCCCCACCCTTTTGCGTTTGTGGTCCAGGTGGAAGTCTATGGCCCACATGTCCTTGTCGACTCCTAGCCTTGAATACACCACACTCATGCTCCAATGAATTCAAACACAAAGTACAAATTTTTTTATTTAAACACAAAGGGCATAAGCATTGAAAAATACTTGTGGACCTATTATGATTATTACACACAACTACACTAACATTTTCTTCTTCCTCTAACCTCCTACATGATTTATGTGCTAGGCAACTAATTAACCTAATTCCTAACTTCCTAAAGCACCCCTTCACACTTAGAAGTAGTTAGGACCACCTCAACTGTACCCATAGCGAGGAATTTCATTCGGCCAGGAACCTTCTCACATTCGGCCAGGGCCTGCTACTTCGGCCAGGAGCCTCTGATGTTCGACCAATGCCCTCTCACATTCAGCCAGGGGCCTACTCTTTCGGCCAGGAGCCTTTTCCCTCGATCTTCAAGCTCCCGAATTCGTTTCAACCTTCTGGCTCGCAGTCCCAACTCGCAATTCCACCTCAGCCACAACTTTGAAGCTCCTGGCTCAGAGCCCTGCTCTGAATCCTTTCGCAGTTGCGCCTTAGCCGAAGCCTGCATTCTAGCCTAGCTTTGAATCCTTTCGCAGTTGCTTTGGGCCGAAGCTTGATTTCTTCCCAGCTCTGATTTACTTCGCGGTTGCATCTTGACCGCAGCCTGATTTCTAGCCTGGCTCTGATTCACGTCCAAAGCCTACCCTGATTCCCTTTCAAAACCTAATCTGATTCACTTCCCAAAAACCTCTCATCCCCCTGGCCGCATCCTCGAGAGCTCATGCCCTCCTCCTCTATGTTTTCCAGCTGCCCAGTCGAACCAGAGAACCCCCACCCCTGGATCCGGAAATCCAGCCTTACCCATTCGGGGTTTAACAACCTCACCCCTTTGTCACCAAAAATCCTCCACCCTTCGATTTCGTCCTAGCCCGAGTGGAAAAGTTTATAATGACATGTAGAGACTTCTCTCTTTGTAACCCAATATATAATTCCAATCTACCCTTGGAATATACACAACTTGATTAACACCACACTATGTAGTTTTACATTCCTTAATGTCGGGCAAGGTTATATCCTTAGCCTTTTCTAATGTCCACCCGGCCGCTTTGGCCACGCATGCCTTCAAAGATATCCCTCTTGTGAATCGGGTCCTTGCCGTCGACTCCACACTATTACATGAGTTTTCGCTTATTGATTCTGTGCTATCACATGTCATCGTGGTTGATTCCGTATTGGTACATGACACTTCGCTTGTGGATTCCATGAGCACATAGGCTTTAAATACAAGTATTAAAAAATACTTATATACTTATCCTTGCCCTTCCTTCTCTAAGTTCTTCTTGATGTAAATCTCTATCAATGTCTTCCTACTAAACTTTAGAATAGTATAACTCCCACCCAACTTATGTTCTTCAAGTGAAATTTGGTACACTTGTTAAGTACCTTATCAAAAATCTCCACACCAAATTTTGGCACAAACAGAGTTCATATGCAAAAGTTATGCATGAAATTCTAACTCAAACTACTTAGTATGAATGCTGTGATAAAGCATCCGGTCATTAAAACTCTAATAACTTCCAACTCCTACGTCCAATCAATCTAAAATTTTGACACAAAATAGATATATAAGTTCAGAAGGTAGTGTCAAATTTTGGTATCCATATCTATAACCCTCTAAGAGATACATATTTTCAAACCTTGCTGTTTTGTTCCTAGACACCCTCCCCTTCAACTTTTAATAACTCTTTCATCCCAATGACTGAAGCTCTCAAATTTTTACCACAACTTCCATACTTTATAATAAACAATCCCTCAAATTTTCATACCCATTGAACACTTTGATCATCCATAATTGACAAATCTCTCACTATAAAGTTTTGTTCAAGTTCATAACTAATAAAACACTACAAGTAATGCACCTTGTACAATCTAATCATTCTAAATGCCACAAGTTTAAACAAGTTTGAACTCTCTCACTTCAATATGAATCTCAATGCAACAAGTTGAAGTTTACAATCAAACTCCAAATTCCTTAAACCCAATCTACTTCTAACAAGAGGTCAATCCCTCTTCAAGGCTAAATAGCCTTGGCTCTTCTCCTAAGAACTAAGCACACACATGTGCTCCTATCTTGCTTCCCACACACCCACACTTATAACCCGTGGGGTGCTTAAGGAGCACGAAGGAAAGAGAGGATGAGTGAGGGAAGAATGAGGGATTATATAGTGAGTTGAGAGGGAGAGCGAGGTAAGGATAGGGTGAGAGGATTAGAGCCTCTAATCACAACCCCTTAACCTTCTCCTTCTAAGTAGGGACTCATCCCATCCACAAGGCTCACGATAAGCCCTCGAACTCTCCTCCTACTTTGTAGGCTCTCATCTTATCTCCTAAGCCTTCCTCCCTCAATTGATCAACAAAGATCCTAATTCAAACATTTAACTAACCTTGGCTTTCTACCTACCACACTTTACCAAGGTATGTCCTCATACTACTTAAATCCATTCCACACAAGCCTAATGCTTCAAACTTAGCTTTCTTCAAGCTTCACTTTTTTTATATTTTTGTGAATAATCATAAATCAACAAAACACCACTTGTAATGTTTTACAAGTCTTAACAACATATGTGAGCATCAATTTGGGCTCACACCCTTTCATGAACACCCTCACATCCCAACACAAACGCCTACACCCCTTTAATAGAACAGCAATCAAATCCTAATTGGCCAATAATCTGGGCACAAGCCACTTGAGCTTAAGCATCCCTAACCCCTAACCAAACTAACTACTTGTTTTTTGATTTTCTTTTCACAACGCAAGGTCACACCTCTCAACTCTAACTAACTTACATTATTTTAAACTCTAATGCTTTCCAACTTCTAACTAACCTAAACAAAAATGCAAATCCTTGTGCTTGGGCACTTTTAAGGTTAACTTGAAATGTGGGCCCGTGATTGGGCTCACAGTGTGGTGTTCATACTGTGGAGCAAGGGATGGGGAGTTCCAATGGCTAAGTAAGGCCAGTCAATCACATTAAGCCATAGGCCTTCACCCATACTACGACGCATAAGGGTGGAGGTTTAGGGCTGACACTACCCAATCCCAAATACACACCCACATAACACAATCCCACCAATTCCCAACTATGAGAATGAAAAAACCCCTTAAATCCCCCCCAATATTGTTTTTACATGGTTGGATCCTTTAACCCTTTAAAAACAAATAGGAGACATATGGCTACGGTATATACAACCACGAAAAAAATATTAAACTTGCAATACGACTACCATGCCTACAAAACATATTTAGAGCGGAATTAATGGCCATTCACCACACCCTCACAATAATAAATAAAGACTTCCCAAATGAACCCACACATATCTTCACAAACTGCCTTAATGGTCTATATATGATCAAAAACCAAATAAAACACCCCATACTACACAACAACCACCCCGATAAAACCATCCTAGAAGAAATAGTTAACTTCCTTATACAAAGAACTCAACCCACAACACTATACAAAGTAAGAGCACATGCAAACATCAAAAGAAACGAGGAAGCCGACACACTTGCTAAAGAAGGTACATCAAAAGAACACTCCAATGCCTCACAACCACATGAATTTGCCCACTCAACACCGTACTACTACCAAAGAGACGAATGGCCATCAATGGGAACAACTCCCGACAAAAGACCTATTAGATTCCTAGAAAAACATCTCACGAAATACGATAAGAATATAAATCTAGAAATGATCCCTCTACTATATCCCAACATAGATAAATGGATAGCCAACGAGAAAATAGATAATGAGCTATCAAACAAATTTTGGACAAACAAAAACATAACTGACTCTCAAAAAACATGTCTTCTCAAACTGAGACACGGTCAATACATGAGGAATGCTAGGAAACAACTGTTCTTTGGTAGGGAAGCTTTTCCATCAATCACATGTCCCATATGTAACTCCCTAGACCCTGACACATGGCTACATGTACTTCTAAAGTGCAAACAACACCACATACATGCCCTCTGAACCAAAAGACACAATAAAATAGTATGGGAATTAAAAAAAATTATAGTGGCATCAAAAAAAGTCAAGATGCTATGTTCTCATGAATGCATGCACATTCAATAATACCCCCCCCCCATAAAACATTGTCCCTCCATGGCTATTACCTTGCACGTGTGGGTAACAAAGATGACATTGCAATGCCATATTCAAACCAGACCTTCTCTGTGTGACAGGACTACCATATCAATCTCCACCACCAACATAACCTAATGATGACCTAACAATACGATTTATTGAATTTACATACTGTAACGATAGAATACCATATGAAACTATAATCTAAAAAATAGAAAAATATAAACCACTAATAGACAATGTTATCAACAGAGGCTGGAAGGTAGATCCATTAATAGTCATCACAACATGTGCTAGGGCAGCCACACACATTCCTTCTATGGAAAGTATTGAAACAACATTCAAAATCCCTAAGCTAAGCATCAAATACACATTTGAGGCAATCAACGTCATCGCCATACAACATGCTAGTCCATAATTCTACACAAAAGGAGGATAGAAAACAACGAACCGCTACCAATAGACACACAACTATCATAGCAACCCCCAAATATCCACCAAGCAATAAATAATTAGGATTACAAAAGAATAAATGCCAACATTGGCTAAGGAACTGTCACAACTTACGGTAGGGGTTGGTGGCTATAGGATACGACTTTCCTGCCAAGTCACTCACATCACAATACAATGCTCGTACAAGGCCATCAGGGATTGAACCTGGACCATTGAACATGTGATGCTACAATGAACCACTGAGAAGTCTTATGACTTGGCGGCCACCTCACAAAGAAAAATGATCATATACCCCTAAAACACCACAACCACACTAACCCCACCACTACAAAGATCATCCAGTCACTCAGTTCCCATGGTCACTTTGGTCACCCTGGTTACTATAGTGCCCACCCCGAGAGAGGTTAGTAGTCCTACACCACTGATATTATGTCCAATGGACATAATACCAAGGGTGGGTCGAATGGGCATTTCAATCACGCTGATCCCACTTAGGTCAATGTTTCTTCTCTCTTCTCTTCCCTTTCTTCTCTCTCTTCTCTCTCTCCCCCACTAGTGTTTGATTAAGGCCCGCATACCTACCCTAGTAGGAAAATAACTTGGCCAAGGGTCGGAGATGAACATGTTGTGATTCCAACAAATCGTTGAAAAAGAGAACCATAATTCCATGGTGGAGATGGGGATCAAATTTCCTTTCACACCTACATATGAAAAGGGGGTTGAATGGTTTGCCCCTAAAATATAAAGATGCAATAATTACCCCCTTTATTTGTGGGGGGCAAACTATAGCATCACGTTGCAAAGTTTTCGGAAGTACATTGAATATCCCAATTAGTGCATGTGGTACTAATTCCCGAAACACACACTATTTTACCAAGTTTCAAAATTAGCGAGGGTTGATTTTTTTTACTAAGTGATACTAAGTTCATGAGTACACGCTCATGTACCACACATTTCAACAAAATTAGTGTGTGTTCTAAAGTGCTTGCAGAGTGTGGTGGAAATTTGGTTAACAAACAAATCCAGGGAAACACTCAGGGAAGACTTAAAAGGTGACTTGTACAACATCTAGGTGTCTTAGATAAGGTTTATTAGGGAAAATACAAGGTTATTCCACTTTATTTTGGATTATGACTGACAATTGGTTTACAGGTAAAGGATAAAAACTCTAAAAAACCGCTCCATGTCAGTACATGCAAATGTGATAGTCTCTCACCTCACTTTAATTTCCCAGACAATAGTCTGGCAGTGAGTTCATTTTAATTGGACCAAGTGCAGTGCACAAGCATAGGCACAAGCATAGTCAATGGTCTTGCGTAAGTAACCCATTTTTGTCTCTTTACCGAAGTCAAGGGCACTTCGGCGTAGTCCATAGTCTTTCATTCATTAAACCCATTTAATGTAACTTGAAAAGTCAGTGCGGTAATCCTTTCAGGATAGTCAATCTTCTTTGATTAAATTCAATCTTAATTATGCGGTCCGACAATTGGGTGCAAGCATAGTAAAGTGGACCAAAAAAGTGCTCCGGTATATGAAAGCCATGATTTTCTTGGTCAAACGCCTATAAGTAGTAGCAAAATGTTGTTTAAAATAGATTATTTTTCATGATGACCTCTATTGTTAAGTTAGGTACTCAAATATAGAATATCAATATGAGATCTTCAAAACCTATCATCAAAAGTGACGTGTGAGCCAAATTTTTGGTCATTTAGTGAAACTATGGGCAAATAGTGAAATATTGGATGAAAGAGCATCCAAATAGATGAATATAGTTGAACCATAGGCTAGGAAGTTAGTTATAACTATAGGCACGGCCGTAGGCGGCCTAAGTTGGTTACTGTAACCATCGTCCTCTTCCCCGCCGAGCTAAGAGGGCTGGCGAGGGGGAAGAAGCCAGACATTTCTGAATAATTTTTGAGCGCATTGTTGAACTATAGACTTGTCTCCCTCATCACAAAGTCGTGTGAGGTTTTCATTGTTAAACTATCTTCTGAGTAAAACTTAGTGATCACCGCAGTGATTGCGGGACACAAGTTTCTGTTGAAGCTTATTGTTATTTTTTGATTCTGAATATATCGAATGGCTGAAGTGAGTCGAACTATCTTCTGTGTTTAATGAGTAATGTGCATTTTGAATTTGTTGACCGATGTTGAAGCCGCAATCGAGTAAGAGTTGTGAGCGGGAGTGTGTAATGAGCGTGAGTCAGAGAATGAGTCTGAGTGTGACTGAGTGAAGCAGAATGTGAAACAGAAGGGAGAAGAAGAGTGTGTGAAACGATCGTCGATTGTTGAGATTGTAATTGGCTGAATCCGAGAGTGAGAACGATATTGATTGAGAGTAAATCGTAGAACCCAATGAGAGGATGAAAAGAGAATTGAACGAGTAAGAAATTGAGCGAGTGTGAGTACGAGTAATTTGCTGAAGCCGAATTTAAGATAACGATTATCTTTAAGAGAGGAAATTAAGTGAAGCAGTAGAACAGGGTTGTGAGAAATCCCTGATACTATGAGCGAGACGTAGTAAGAACGAGAGGAAACTATATTCGTTACAGAGGAAGAGTTAGCAAGGAGTTAAATTACTCGAGGGCCAACAACGCTAACATCATCTGATGAGTGAGGAGCAGTGTAGAACTATGAGCGCAGAGGCTAGAAGATTATAGTTGAACTATTGTCAGCCTGTGTAAGAAGAGAGGTTGTGAGAATTGGCCGGGGGTAAGAGATGCGAGTAACGCTGGTTGAGATTGGGAAACAACCTGCGTGAGAGAAGTAGTGATGGCCCAACAGAGAGTGAGCGAGAGAGTGAACTATTGTCCGATGAGACAGAGCGTAGAATCAAGCGTATTGTTGAGTGCCAGTGTGAGCAAACCCTGATAGAGGGAAGCCCGAGAGTTACACTATTGACAATAGGTTAGGCATGTGATAGGCAGCGTGAGATGAATACGTTTGGCCAAGTGTCAGCCTGTGAGTTACACTATTGACCATTGTTTACCTGTATTAGACAGTGTGAGGAAACTGAAGAGTCCAAGTCTATGAGTTATACAATGGACGATTGTTAAGACCTGAGAGAGGCAGTGAGGAAGAAGAAAGAGCATTGTGTTCAGTCAATTAAGATTATTGTTAAAATCAATATGTTAGGCTGATAGGAGTTAAGTGTGTCAAGTCAATTAGATGAGAGATTCCCTAATTAACCGAAGTGATGAGAAATCACTTCTGATCGGTTGATTATTGGGAAAATGAGAGATTAAATTGATTAAGTATATTTGAATTAGGATGAACTTTGGATTATCAATGAGATTTAGGCATAAGTTATCCTAGAGTTAAATGGAGTGTTATACTGAGAGGTAGTCTAGAGACTAGATCTTTGAGTATGAGATGCAAGCTAACCAAATCAACTATTGTCTTGTGTGTTACCCTTGTTGTTGTTGTTGCAGGTTGTGCAGGGCCACTAAGACTATAGCTTGACTTTGCCGATTGTTGTTAGTTGCATAAGTTGTGAGTAATGATTAAATCTTGGAATTAATGAATGAACAATTTGTCTTGCATTGAAATTAACATTGACCAATTAATGAAGGAGTTGTTGTGCTTTGAAGATGCATTGGCCAATGGTTACCAAAGACAATTGTGATACTCAAAGACTATTGTTCTCGAAAGACTATTGTTATACAATCTCATGACGAGATGGTTACTACTGTGACAGACACACGTACCCCACTGAATGAGAAATACAGTGAGAGGAAACCTTGTGAGAAAGGAGAGTAAAGGATAGATAAGAGATGTTTTAGAGTGAAGATAGCATACCTATTGTCTGATTAATGAACTATAATGTGACAGATGCCTGTAATAGACACTAGTTAAGCCTTCCTTGAGAGTCTGTACCCTGGGTTTTTGTTTATTCAGTCATAGCAAAAAACTAACTACATGACGCGTAAAAGCAACTGACTAAATATAGTTTTGAATGTAAATTTCATGACCTTAAATATTTTGAACTTGGAATTTCTTTTCATATTCCTTGAATTCATTATAAACTTGAGGTCATCGTAATTTTTTTTTCAAAAATTCATCAATTTAATGTAATGTAATTGTATTTTAAACAAGTTTTTGACAATTATCTTTTCCATGACACCCACTTGCACCACCACTTGCACCGTCTTCTAAAATACATATACGTTGTTTGAAATTGTTTTTTTGTGAACATAAATTGCTTGGCTTTGTAGATTCATATGTTTTCTAAATGTTTATGAATTTTTATTTCATAAAATTCAAAGTTAGTATATTGTTTTGGATCACTTTCACTTAAACCTGAGCAAGGATCAAGAGCTGTCCACTTTACCGTGCTTGCACCCAATTGTCTTTACCTAGTCTTGGCCAAGGCAATTATAATCTCCTTCCTCAAGGCAATAAGTCAAACCCACTTATGCGTGTTAACATATTCTCACATCACTCATAAACTCATCGAATTCATTTAATGTTCCAATTCCACATTCTTAATCTCAAACATTTAATTCATCAATTCGTTCCATTATTGTAAATAATGTTTAAGCAATTCAATTATTAAAGATGGTGAAATTCCAAATTAGCCTTAATTCCTTTAAGGTTCCATTTAGTAATTAACACTTGCCGGTGTCGAAAGCGGCACGTCCTTTTGTCTTCTCCACATACGAGTAACACTTCGCGGTCAATGGTCTTAACATGTTGATGCTTCAACTTCCATCAAAGGTTAGAAACAGTTTCTCCATTTACACTACAACGACCATAAACTTATTCATTTACTCAATCAAACAATTATGTGCAACGCCAAATCAAACCCCTTTGCCTCCTGATCATCACCTCGAAAAGTTAAATTAATCGATTCAAGGTTGATTCAGTATATCGACATCAAGTTTGATTAACACGAAGGCAACACAACACACAATTGAGGTTAATGGTTTGCAGAAATTGCTCATTGGAAGACATCAGTCATTACCCGACCTTATCGTAGAAAAACAATCGATTGCGTGTGATTACCGTGCAAACAATAAATCCATATTGATACTCTCAGATTCCTTTACTTTCTCGAGTAGGCCACATAAGCAGGTAATTTATTCTCAATATTCTCAAATCCATGGACTTACCAACCCTAACTCACAATGATAATGCGCTGTAACTATTACGAGGTCCAAAACAGGTTTTCCTCCAACTTAATTACTCCCAGACAATGGCCACATACAACTTACAACAGATTGACCCTTGCTTTAAATAATAGGACCAGACAATATCATGCGATAAAATTCTCACTGACTTCGGAAAGAGGCTGCGACTGTAATCATTCAACCTACTTTCCCCATTCTTTATCCATCCCCGAATCAGATTTGTAATTACGAAATTAATTAAAACGAGACCATAGTCTGGAATTAAGTCCGAGTCTCGTACTCTGAACCCTGATTTCTTCAACCAACTGCACGCACATTAACAAGGCAATTCACAGACTCGCAACAGTAACCCAGTTCTCTCAAGTTCAGGTAAGAATTGATTTCTCTTAGATTTCATTCTTACACTGACTCACAATCACCATACAATAGACTGGAAATAGAACTGCAAATAATCATAACCTTCAGTTTCAATTATATTTGCCTCACGCAATAACTATCAATCATAAGTAATACACAGATTATGTATACCAGCCACTTACACTCCTGAGACAATAGACTCAAAACACACTTTGAATTCATCCTTTTATTACTGAAAATGCCATATCTAATTTACGTTGCTTCACACAACTAGTCTGATACAACAACAATGCGCAGAATTAACTCAAGTAAGACTATAGTCCAGTCCCTGCACCCTGGAATCACATCAGATTGCCACAAATTGTAGACAATCACATACACAGAAAAATTCACTCTCTGCTATCTTGGAAAATTCTGATGCATAAAAAATAGTTTTCTTCACTCTTGGCTCTCCCAGCCTTGCTCATCTCTCCGAGAGCTAATAATGAGTCCTCAACTCCTTAATATCCTGCGAGAGCCAACCGAGTCCCCGTAACTACCTCGGCTACAAACAGACTATTGTCCCTACTAACAACTGTTTCCAATCTCACAAGACTATTGCCCGTTCCTACTAGTCCGTTTAGATAATATCTGAGTAAATAAAGACTCTATTTTCACTTGTTTCAGAATTGAGCTAGAAAAATCAAAATTTACTACTACACGGAGTGATAAAACAAATTATATATGCAAACACATGCTTGTC